>OZ004708.1:62370510-63108510 GCA_963924515.1 Vespertilio murinus
ATCAATCAATTCATTGTAAGCAGTGATAATGTAAATGCAAATTTGTTTAGAATGCTGCCTTAGGGATTAAGGCAGCTTTACCTCTATAAAACACTCTATTTTAGTGAAAACTCGGAGTCAAGTGTAAATAAGCAAAATGCAGAGTGAGTTTGTATCACTAACATTTATACTATACACACAGTGCGAGGTGCTCAGACAATGGCTGCATTTCTTCACTGTCTCCATCTGAACACTGAGACAATCCATGGACCATGTCAGTCCAGTGGTCTATGCTGTGAGGAGACTCACATGTCCTCCCAAAAGTATACTTTCACTCTAAATTTGTAAAAGTTCCTTGCTTATCAGTAATAATTTGATCACCTAATAATTTATCTAGATCATCCTTAAACATTTCTATTTCTAAACAATGGCCCTTTTTGAAATAACAAGATTGGGGACTTCATTATGACTAAATCACACTTGCTCTCTGCTGTGAAAGCTGGTCTATAGTGTGAAAACTCCAAGTAAGAGAGTCAAGACTACAATTTTTATTTACATGTTAAAGCAAAGACAACTATTCCTTCTTTCAGGAAGCATGATCAAATTAATTTCCACAGGATGGCATGTTCCATCACCTTCTGATGAGGTTATAAGTCATGTCTTGATAAGAGGAGATGAAAAAAGGCAACTCTATGACTGAAAATATTTGACCAAAAAGTTTGCTAAACATAAAGATTAGAGTATCATAGTGTGAATTAATAACCTTTATTTTCTAGTCCATTTGGTTTTATAAAATTTTGAATTTAAGACAAAAGATGATTGTCCTTCCTTTAGGATTTCATCCTTCTGGCTGATTTATTATCCTCCCTGTTGAACTCTAGCCTGGCCCATTGTTTCATGATGGATGTCAGCATACACTCAAAGGGTCTCTGCCAACCACTGGAGTTGGCAAACCAAAAAGAATTTCACATCCATCACATTATTCTTTGGGGCTTACCAATCGATAGTCCCTACAAACATTCTTGTAAGCTTCTGAACTATAGTCACTTCTTGGAAATCAGAATTTTAAAAGTTAATCACTAGTATACACTGGAATTTTGACTCTTAATAGTCAGATCTCCCTCCCCACCACCGCCCAGTAGACTGTATCTGTTATACATTTTATTTTTTATTTGGGTGTAAATTTCCAACATAGACAAAATATAGTCAAATTGAATCAAGGGAATCAATATGTGCTGTTCATTAGAACATTCCAGCATCCCAAATTGTCATCCTCTCTTTAAATGGTGCTAAAATAATATTGATGTTTAAAGCTTCACTTCAGAAGTTTGCACAGCTATGTCAATGGTCTTCAAATATAAAAAGATTATAAACTTATTTTTGTAAATCTATTACAAAATGAGTTGTAGTAGGAGAAAAGAATGTAGCCCTACTCTGCAGTTTAGACAGTAGTTAAAATGTCAGTGAAGGAAAGAACAGATAAGAGGAATAAGAGAAAGTATTAAAAAGCATTAAAGTTTCATGAAGAGGAAAAAGTATCAAAATATTTTTGCACAGCACAGATCTTACCAAGCATGAAAACACACATTTCAATTTGGCCATAAGGGCATTAAGGGACCCTTTTAGAAAGGCATTTTTCCCAAAGACTTATAAGGGACATTAGATTTGAAAGAATAAAGGCAAAAGTAGCCAGAGTGAAAAACAGAAGGCTCTAGCAAACAAATTTATAAACTTGTCCACTAAGGGAAAGGAACAAGAGAAAGAGAAAATAAAGGAGAATGCTGTCATGAGGATGTTTCAAACTTGAGGCAAAATTGATATCAGAATGAAGGCTAGAGCCCGTGGAAACGAAAAGACTAGAGACATGATTAAAGTGTACGTTTTAGAGCAACGTCTCAGATAATTGGAAAGAGATGTCTAAGGACCTGATGGAGAGATTAACTTTACAAAAATAGGGATAATTATTCCTCTGACACTGGCGAATAAAACCTTGAAGATAAGAATATAATTCTGTTGGTTAATATAAGAGCCTAATGAACTTCCATGCCTTTGTCCCAATACTGAACGTGATTTTGCTTTTATGGGATTCCTCCAATGAAAATAAAACAAAAAACATTTCAGTTAATGAGGATTTTGAAATTAAACATTATTTATCTCTAAAATACTTGGAAAGTATTTGACTTAGGTTATGTATAAGGGAATAGAAGGTCCAATGTGTCCCCATTCTAGCAGCTTTCTTTACTACACTAAGGAAAATTATGTGGGAGCCCCACAGTATGTACAGGGTATCCCCAAAAAAGTATACATACTATAAAGACAGTGCTTTTTAAAATACATTTCATTTTCAAAATGTAATAGAATCTACAGCTTTTAGCTTTAACATTTTTTGGGGACACCCTATATATCAAGAAAGCATAGTACTGTATTTATATTCCAATATACAAATTATTTAGGGTATGAAAGATGTTTTTATTTATTTTTAAATAATTCTTTATTGTTGGAAGTATTACTTATTCCCCTTTCCTCCCCATTAACCCCCTTCAGCCTGCCCCACCTCTCTGTTCCAGGCCTTCAGCACCCCATTGTCTGTGTCTGTAGGTTATGCATATATATAGGCTTCTCCCTAGGGAGAGAGGGTACAAAAACATGGAAATGCCAATTACACGTTAAGCTTGAGATGTTTTTAAAGCTTAATGTGTAATTGGCATTTCTGTATGGTTTTGTACCCTCTCTCCCTAGGGAGAAGCCAAGAGCTGGGTGATTTCTCCTAATGTTCTTCACTGTACTGGGGACAGGATTGTGGTGAGTGTCATGAATTCTCTACCCATGTCTGTAGGAGCCTCTTAGCTGTATTTCTCATAAAGAAAACTGGGCAGAGACATAGAAGCATAGAACAGATAGATGAATTTCAGAGGGAAGGTGGGGGTGGGTGGGGTGGGGAGAGATTAACCAAAGACTTTATATGCATAGCTGAAGGCCTGGGAGGGGCACAGGTGCGGGGTGGAGAGGATCAATGGGGAAAACGAAAGGAACATCTGTTATACTTTCAACAATGAAGATAAATTTAAAAGGCAAGACCTGGTCAGAGATTTGTTTTTGAATCAGTGTTTCTTTGTTGGGAAAGAGAGTCTGGGTCTTTCTATTTCATCATCTTGCTGACATCTCCCCCTGGTTCTTTTCTTTCTTTAAAGAAATCTTAGACATAATTTTTGGGACCCTGCCACATTATTTGGCACTGCCAATTGCCGTGTTATTCCTACAACCTCATCTCTATATGAAAATAAGCAACCACCTTTACTAGCCACTTGTTTTTGATGATCACTCAACATGATCTGGAGCGTATGGGATGGAAATGTGGACTGTCAATTATTTTAGAATCAAATTTACCTTCAGATATCATCTAACGAATTCTCAAAATTTTAACAATAATATTTATAGTTCAGATTTTAATTCCAGTATATTCAAATGATTGCACAATTTTATTGCTCTTCTCTGCAGAGCTCTGGGACTGTGTTTATTACCATGGTAACTAGTGTGAGACATCCAATAGAGCGAGCGAGCAGAAATGATTCTCTTAAATAAACACAAAAATAGAGTGAATTGAACACACTAAGTCTCATCTGAAGCAGCGGTAGAGGTTTATACTGGAATTCATCTTCTCAGAGGAATCTGAACCGGAGTTTAAAGTAGAGTGTGGGGATTAGAGACTAATCCCAAATTATTTCTCCATTGTTTGACCTTTTCTGCTAGAATAAGTGTCCTCATGATCTGATGATAGTGTGAAAAGGGACATGTTCTCTTAAACACCGGCAATACTAGAAAGCTGCCTGTAATCTGATTAGAGTCAAATGCATCCAGGGGATAATGTGAGCTCACACCTCCTCTCTGTTTTGC
The DNA here is from genome assembly GCA_963924515.1 of Vespertilio murinus. Lineage (NCBI taxonomy): Eukaryota > Metazoa > Chordata > Mammalia > Chiroptera > Vespertilionidae > Vespertilio > Vespertilio murinus. Next base: position 62,374,384 of record OZ004708.1, read on the forward strand.
AAGGGTGGTCTCTAAATGAAGTGACTGAGTGGAAAGCGCACTGACATTTGCTCAGCATGGCCATGGGAAGAAGAGAAAGACCAAATTAGCATATTTACCCCAGGGAGGGTTGACTCTTTGCACCATGATCATGATTCAGCAGGTACACATACCCTTTCTTATTCCTCCCATAGCACGCTGATCACAGAAAACAGGTTCAATATAGTCTCTTATACATTATTTTTAAATGTATTCCTATGAATTGGGGAACTACTGAATGCACAGCGAGGTCCATAAACTGAACACTAATTTTGAAAGGAAACGTTGGCAAAGTCTTCTAAAATGTTGCCCTTTCCTGCACTGGTAAACCAGCTACATTTAGCAGAACTAACGGAATGCAGGCTTTTCCCGGGCAACAGAGGCAGGATGTAGCTTTCAAGTCTTTAAGAATTCAGTCCTGTCCTCAGATGTTTTGTGGAAGGTGAGAAAAATTAAAATGTCAGAGGAAGGAAAACTGCCGATGAGCGAGGAAGTGATTTCAATGTGTTCCGGATCATCTAGAGAAGCCTTGGGCAATGCAGATTGCTATGCAATAATCAAGATCCCAAAAACTAAGAAAAAGCTGTAATAGATATGACTAACCATGCATGAGTGACTCACAACACTTCTGTGATATGTTATTTATTCTAATTTATTCACATTCTGCATTTATTTAATACCTAGTAATTCAGAAGTCATTTAGGTGGTTAAGCTTGAGAGAAAGGTCCATGAAGAGTTTATTCTGATATCACTAACATAATTACATACATATGTGTGTACACATATATGGGACTATACACTATTTCCAAAATATTTGGAAGATATAAAATGTGTGTACATGTGTATTCATATTTAGGAATTTAGAAGTATATTTCCATATAATCACACATATAAAACTAGAAAACTAGAAATATATACACGTATTTCTTCCCACATGGAAATAGGAAATATGTGATAGATATAAGAAGCTATGACAGAGAATCATTAGCTATACCAGAAATAATAAATAAGTATGGAGAACTATCATAAATGAGTAGAAGTCTATTCAATAGACTATCAGTAAAGAAAGCATGCTGTATTATTACTAAACACAGGTAGTAAATGGAACAAAATATAACTTTAATAAAATAGCATTTAAAAGAGTTCTATAGGGAAGCTGTTATATAATACCTCATTTTTACTTGTAATTATGTCAGTGCTTTTGTATGTAAATGTAAATAGGTATATCTAATGCCACAGAGGGAGTTGAAAAAAGGTTGCTACCTTTAAAAATATAATCTAAATTATAATTATTTGGTAATTTTGATTATATGTCATATGTATGATTATAAATCATATATATATATATATATATGGAAAATTTGAAACTATTATGTTCATTTCAGAACATCTGCATTAATGCAATTTGTCATTTATACTATTCATAAACTCTGTGAAAAAATCTCTGATGCTGGGTAACAACATTATAGTCTCATGGATTATTATCAGACCACATTTATCTTCTCAGAAAGGAATAATTAACTTCATTTAATAAGAAGGTGGATACCGTTATTTCTGACAATGATTTAGAATTGCTTCCTTCCAAAGTCAGCATAAATAATGTAGATCACTTATTCAGAGGTTATACACTGTCCCTCACCCTCCCAGAGAAGAGAACTAGAGGAAGTAAGAGACTGCATTGTGGGGGATTTAGGAGAGGCATGAAGAAGCGCTTTCTTCTGTAGGATAATAATTGGGCTTTATAGATTGACAGGCCAATGATAGGCTTATAAATAGAAGTAATTTCCTATCCTTCAAGTCTATGTTTCTGTAGAAACACAAAGCATATAGGCCCTCTGAAATTATTTTCTACTCAGACTCATGTAAGAGCTGTCCTCTTTTATTGAGAGAAGGGATTATCAAAATGTGAAGGTCTAAAAATAGTGGTTTATAATTGAAAGCCTAATTCTTTCTTAATTATAGGTATGCTACAGTGGTACTCTATAATTAGGGACAGTCAGCAGCTTCAAAGTGAGTCAGGCTTTATCATTCGCTCTGTACAAGGATGTATATGAGTTCCATAGGACAAAACTCTGGGAGATATAGATAAGGGTCTTTCTCCTCTCACCTCTTGATGGTTACAAGATTGCCTTTCACTTACACACTCTAGTAGAACAAAGAGAATATCATTCATGTTTTTTTAACTGATTACCACTTATGGGATGTATAGTTTTTAAGGTTAAAATTTTAAAACTTAAATTAGAATTCTAAAACTAATGCACACTCACTGAATCTACTAAATTAATATTAATATAACTGTTATATTATTTAACTGAAAATAGTTTAGGCTTAAATTGAGTAACTGACATCACATTCAGACCAAAGAGATAGATCTCTATAAACAAGATGAAATACCCATCTTATAATTTGATAGAAGCTATGCTTTTAGGAGACATTAGTTAACATCAAGAAAAAACACTAAAAGTTTAGAATTCTGTTTTAAAACTGGCCAGTTAATCTCTATTTATATATCTTTAATTAGCCAATAACCCAACTTCTCAAATCAATTTCTCCAAAGGCTAAAGCTTTTAATGTGGTAAATACAGAAATTGGCTTGATAAACTCTGTGATAGTACAAAATTGGAAATAAAATAAATATTAAAATCCTAGTCGTAAACCGTATCTAAGAAGGAGAAAACTATAGATCAAGCCAAAATAAGCCATATTAGGAACATAAGATAACTGTTAGAACTTTAAATATTAGCCGATGGTAAAAATGGTGAAAGTTTTTCCTTCTGTGTGTAATTAGCTGTGACTAGAAGCTTAGAAACATGGGCAGAGAGGAAGTTGAGAAAAGATAGCTGCCTTTAAAAGCATAGTCTCAGAGGCTACTAGAATACATTATACATGTGACTCTTATTATATTTCTATTGAACAGTGCTGAGAGTGGTCAATTTGTTGGCCTGAGTGTATAGATCTGCACTTTCATATTTTATGCAAGTTTCTCTGTGTTATAGCTCACAATTTAAAAACTTTTTAAGAAAAAAAGTATAACTTATTGTAATTCTTTGGTAGTTGTGACTCTTATTTAGTACAGCATATATCTGATCAGATATGATCAGATGTATGTTATGGGTAATTTCACCAGAGTCCTTTCATTCAGGCCAAAGGCCAAAAATATACCTTACAACTTAAAGAGAAAATATTAATGAAAATCAATTATACTTTGCTTTTATAATGTCTATGAATTAGCTTTATCTTATTCAACACATTTTAAATAGCATCTATAAAGAGAAATTCTTTTTTCCAAAGAGACTCTGTTTTGAATTCTTCCTGTACTTCCTGTACAAGAAACTCTTTGTGGAAAGATATTAGCCATGATGGATATGATTGGAAAGCCAGACTCACAGAAAGTATTCTTGGAAGTCAGATACAAAATCAATATTGTTTTTACTGTTACCATCATGGTACCCAATTATCAAACATTAATACGGTTGACAAAATTAATCAGAATTTAGCAGCACTGTTTGTTTAATCCAACTTCAAGGAATAAACCTTTTGTGTACACCATTTTCCAAATCACAGCTACATTACATATTTTCAGTGGAGATCTGAACACATGGCATGCTCCTGTTCACTTTGGTGATGTGTGCTGTTATGTGAGCTTCCCTTTTATTGGTACAAACAGAACAAATAGTGTGGCTTTGGGGCACTTTTGAGCCCATATCCTTCTTTCTCTAGACAAGGGAAAGCCGACTGCAGTGGTCTGTGCACTGGAACCGAGCCCAGGTTGATTTGGCCGTTCCTTTTGAAGGTATGTTGGTAGGATCAGCAAAGCCCTTCTTAAGTTTCTACCATGATAATTGTCTAACATTACATCAGCAAATAAGACAGAGCATGGAGCAGCAGAATAAATTCAGGGAACTTCCTCTTCAAGGAAAGATACTACATGAAAAGAACCCTTTAGGAGTAAGAGGCCTCTGCACACTGAAGAGCTACCTGAACTTTGACAAATACTCACATTTTTCTGTTAGATGTGTTACGGTTTCTCTGGAATTAGTGCACTGAAATACAAGGATAGAAGACTAGCAGCGCTCTTTTGCCCACCTTCATCTAGCCTTTTCATCTTGTTTACTAGGGAATTTGCATATCTTGGCTTCTTGGTAATGATGGCATGTTTCTATGATTGACTGAGTTAAGGTACAGCAAAAAGCTCTGGGCAATTGAATGTGCCATCGTTGAGAGTAGTTGGTTCTATTCTTGTCCAAACAAGCTAAATACAATAACTCTCAAAATATGTATACTCACATGGAAGTGAATATCTGGAAACAAGATGTTTTTAATCATATAAACAGTACAGCTGCCTCATTCATAGATCTCATGTATTTCAAGAAGGAAGAATACTAGTAAAATATATAAATATTTTTGCATCCTGTTGGGATGCAAATAATGAAAAATGTTTCAAAATGTACTGCTAATTAAGAACCATGCAGTATCCTAATTTAGCTCAATAGATTATTATGATCAAGTCAGAGCACTATGGCATATTAATAGTATTTAAACATATTTTACATATATGGTTGGGAGTGAGAATAAATTGTCATTAGTAGTAAACCTGTATTACAATCTGTAATCATATGTAGAGCTGCATTAAAGTATCTGCTGATAGATTGACCACAATTAAATTGCAGTGCCTAATGAAAGCATTAAGCTTCTATAGTCCAACAAATTCCAGGTTATTACCTGTTATCAGCTGTGACTGCCTCTGATCACTTTTTCTGCTAACTTCAGTTAGGCTAACAAGTTATTTAGAAAAAGAGATCAGATGCCAATTTAGGGTGAGACAGTCTTCAAATTATAATCTGCTTCAACTGAAAACTGAGTTCTTTAACCTTAATTCTGAAGTAAATTGGCCAATCTCTCACTGAAATAACCTCAGATACATTTAAAGGTATTTGTAAATTACCAGAGATCATTGTATGTCAAGTGTATTGGCTTAAGATCTAAGTTTATTAGGTGTATCTAAACATTTTAATAGAATGAGTTCATAAATAGAGATAATCCTATATAATTAAGAGGTAATACACAAATTGACCCTCACACCCTTGTGTCACAAGATTGTTGCCCCACATCATCACAAGATGGCCAGCAGGGAAGGGTGGTTGTGGGGAGACCAGACCTGCAGGGGAAGGCAGTTGAGGTAACCAGGCCTGTAAGGGAAGACAGTTGGGGTTGATCAGGTTGACAGGGGAGCAGTTAGGTATTAATCAGGTTGGCAGGGAGCAGTTAGGGGGGCAATCAGGCAGCCAAGCAGGTGAGTGATTAGGAGCCAGCAGTCTCAGATTGTGAGAGGGATGTCCCAGATTGGAGAGAGTGCAGTCTGTGCACCACCCCATGCACAAATTTCATGTACTGGGCCTCTGGTAGTATAATAAAATGAAATTATACCAACATCAGGTTATTGGGTTTATCTTATAAAGAGATCATAAGGCCTCCATTTTTTTCAAAGGTAAAATACATTATAATTATACTGTGCATTTTAAAAAGCTAATGGCCTTTGCTAGCCTTTTTTGTGGAGAGTTTGACGGAAAATTCAGAATTTTCACATATATACACAATCTGTATTCTGACACAAAAATAGCATAACTGATTTAAAAGTGAGTTTTTAGTTGTAAACTATGTACAATAAATGACAGTCACACTTAAAAAAACTAAAAACTTTGTTTTAAAAATAATACTAATCTATACCTAACTGTACTTTGCTTCAATTTTGTTCCAAAATTGCAATCAAACTTTATAAAACTAATATTTCATTGCAATATTGTGTTTCTATCCAAATAAGTGAGGAATCAGAAAGTAGATAGAGGTAGAGCTAAGCATAGGAATAGGGAAAAGAAGGGGATGGGGACAAAACCAAGAATGTGAATAGGATGGAAGGAGAGTGGACATGGGGTGGTAAACACAACAATACAATATACAGATGATGCCTTATAGAAGTGTACACCTAAAACTTATTATTTTAACCAACTAGAGGCCTGGAGCATGAAATTTGTGCACTGGGGAAAGGGGGGGATTATCCCTTAGCCCAGCCTGCACCCTCTCACAATCCCGGACCCCTCTGGGGATTTCTGCCTGCCAGCTTAGGCCTGCTCCCCTCACTCCTTCCCGCCCATCTGCTCACTGCTCCTTACTGCTGCCATAGAGGCTGGAGAGGCTCCCACCATTGCTGCTGCACTCACCAGCCATGAGCCTGGCTTCTGGCTGAGCAGCACTCCCCCTCTGGGAGTGCACTGACCACCAGGGGGCAGCTCCTGCATTGAGTGTCTGCCCCCTTCATGGTCAGTGTGCATCATAGTGATGGGTTGTTCTGGTCGTTCTGTCATAATGGTCGCTTAGGCTTTTATTATATAGATGTCACCCAATAAATCCAATAACAAAAGGAATGGAAAGGGAGTTAGAGACAGAGGTGGAGTTTACTTTTATATAGACTTTGAGAGGAGGCAAAGAGGGACAAAGTTGAAATAGATTAAAAATTTTAAGAACAAAAGCAGAATCTCTTACCCTGAAAAACTCTTTAGTGGAGCCAGAGTCTAATGTTCCATAAGCAATTTCTGTTTGCTTAGAAAGATCCTCAGCACTTTCGATGGGAGACACCATCCTCTCTACAGTCAGGAAGGCAGCTAAGTTAGCCGTGTAGGAGGAGATTATGATCAGGGTAAAGAACCACCACACACCTCCAACAATGCGCCCAGAGAGGGATCTAATAACAAGTATGAAATGGATTTATAAAGTGAAATGAATGACCTAATAAAAAAACAAGTTAGCAGTATTATGCACACATTAACTTACAGGAAAATAATTGTTACTTTTCAATATATCTGCACCTTAATGAAACTGAAAATTATTAAACATATTGGGCAAGAAATACAGATTAACCAGATTTGGTGAGGTACCCATAAGCTAAAACTTTCAGATTCCTAAGATTCTTTCATAGTTATTATGCCCAAATTGTTAGTGGTACTAAATTTCCTAACAAAGCAAATTCAAGCAATGTGCAAATAATCCATTCAATGCTCATTCTACTTTATCCACTTATGGCATAAGCAAACATGAATAAGAGAATTTAATATCACACAGCAATATTCAGAACAATGTTGACAACCAACCGAATGTTAAAAACAAGAGTATACAACATAGACATAGCTTTAAACACTGGAAAACCCCTCCCTTTGATTCAGCCAATGAAGCTCCAATCCCCTCAAACAAATAAAGATCTAAAATTTCATTAGTTTTTTGTTTGTGCCAAAATGTGGGTTTTAGATGCAGTATAAGATAGTAGATGAAAAAAATGTTAACTACAAACAAAGATATGAAACAAAATATAATTCTAAATTAATAAAAATCAGATGTTTCATGGCATGGATGGGTATCATCCTGTTCCTCTGTGGCTCCTGCTCAAGAAAAGAAAGCTCAAGGACAACAAATTAGACGCAAAATTTTGCCAAGATATAAAATCCTAATGGCCATGAAATCCTACATGAAATACTTTTAAAAAGCTTAATAGTTTCCCAATAATTTACTTTAAACCACGTGTGTGTGTGTGTATGTGTGTGTGTGTGTACTATGCTATTTTAAAAGATTTGATGGGATTCTACATAATAAAGGCATTTAAATAATACTAACAAATATAGCTTTTTTTGCTAACTGCTGTGTCTCAAATTTTGATTTGCTACAGTGAAGAGAGAACACTTCTAAAAAATGTAAATCACAAAAATTTGGCAACTTATGACCTAAATCAAACTTTCTACAATTAACAGTAAGAAATATACTTTCTGATGAATCAAGATACTATATCAAATTAGTGGATATTTGTAGAATAAGCTACTCAAGCAGTCAAGGAAAAAAAGGAGAGCTAACTTAAAACTAATAATTTTCTTAAAGATAAAAAGCATTTGTTGCTAAAATAAAAAAGGAGAGAGGGAGCAAGCAGTAAAAAATCAAAAAAGAATGCAATTAAGAACCTTTATCACAATCTCTAAGAGATGCAAATAATTAAATAGCCCTAACCAGTTTGGCTTAGTGGATAGAGCATTGCCTTGAGGACCAAAGGGTCCTGGGTTTGATTCTGGTCTAGGGCATGTTCCTGGGTTGCAAGGCACCTCCCTGGCTTGAGCCCTGGTTGGGCTACTGCAGGAGGCGAAACAATCTATGTGTCTCTCACATCAATATTTCTCTCTGTCTTTCCCTCTCTCCTTCATTTTCTCTAAAAATCAATGGAAAAATATCCTTGGGTGAGGATTAAAATAAATAAATATGACAGGATGAAAAGTTAAACACTCCTCCCTTATATTCTGAAAGGATGTTAAATATATTTTAAATTTGGGAAACCCCTTATGTAGACTTAAGTACTCTCAAAATATTCACTATTTATTCCACAATAATGGAAGGTATAATTATATGGCATGTACCCTGAATTTAAGAGGGCAGATTCTGTACCTTACTGCTCAAACCCCTTAAAACAAAACCAATTACATGGTAATTGTTTTTAACATTATGCAGTGCATGTTAATTTGCAATGCATTTGAGAATCATTTTTATAAATCATTCTCTTCCAGTTGTAAAATAGACATAAGATAAAGACAAAAGTTATTCTCTAATTCAGTGATTAAACCTTAGTTAATGAGATGAAATATGTTAATTTATTTAAAGTGTACAAAAGAAATTCTTGAGCATTTTATTATTTACTTGTTAGTGTTTTCAAAGGATCAATTAATATTTTTGAAAGAGTTCCTGAAAAATTTTATGCAGAGGGCAATTTCAATTTTTTGTGTTATGGTAACAGACAAAGAGTTTTCCTAATTAATTACAAAATTTTAACCTCTCAACATCTGCACTAAAGGAACCAATAAATGCACATATTCTAACATTTCTTTTTATTCTCTATTAATATTTTAAATGGCAATATGTTTAATTTATATGAATCCTTTAGAGATGGGATAGGGGAAGAGAAACAGGAAAATAAAAAGCCAACTCCTGAGCATTTTGCTCTCATGATTTCTACAGTTCTAGTCTTCAGAAAACTTGATTTCAGGAAAGTGACCAATTCAATTCAATAAATTACTTCAGATCAAAATTTAAATGTTTCATTAATATTAATAATATAGTTCCATATCAGATGTTTCTTGGAAGGAAATGATAAATATTTTTAAACCATTTAAAGAGCATCTCTAAAGTGATCTGTGCATTGCATGCATTATGATGATGACAATTTTAGATGTTAAGCTGCTCTATTCTTTTCTAAACTGGAGTAAGTAATGATCACTGCATTTTAAATAAAGATAATTTGGTTCATTAAAAGTCACTAAATTTGCCAATATTATGTAGTATGTTCAATTTTAGGTGCACATTTAACGTAAGATGAAATAGATATGCTTAAAATCTTTAATAAGTGAATTTGCTCATGTATTTTTTTAGCAAAAAAGAAATCAATTTAAAAAACAAAAAATACACTATGTAAAATATATCTTGCCAAAAATAAAAATTATGACATGTGAACTTGCAATAAGCTCACCAAAAAAATCATGTTTTAGGAAGCAGGCTTGTTGAAAATTAGAAGCTGACTATATGTCATGGTGAGCCCTGGAACAACATGGATTGTTAGATGTGCCCTGTGCTCCAGACCCCAGATATAAATATGTTTTATGCTCATTGATGAGGACTGGACCCCAAAATATCTTCAAATCCATGATGGGCATGGAGCAGGGTCCACCTATGAGGAGCCAGGGCAGCATATCCTATTCCATAATAATCTCCTTACACTTCTTACTACTAACTCATAAGGCAGAGCATAGTTTGTCACTCTAAGATCATTGCCTTTTGTCTCTGGGACAAGGTAATATTATGCTTCAGTAGCTTTTTACCAAAAAAAAGCATCATTTTTCTCTTGATGTCTTCATCTTACATCAGATAGAGAATTAAAACTAAATATAGTTAAAACTATGAATTCTACATATCTTATCAGAGATCATCAGAAATGGCGTGTGTGTGTGTGTGTATGCCATAAAAATACCATTGGCATGTTACTAATTTAATGTAGTACTACACACTAGCCATAGGAAATATGATTGAATTAAGATTGTTTAGATCAATACATTTCATAAAAATTTGATCTATTAAGAAAGTAAGCGATTATTTCTAGGTACATTATATTTTCTTTAGCTCACTGGGTGGAGTATAAAATAAAAATTGCAAAATATACAAATTTTTTAGCTTCTCATATATTTTTTAAGTTAATCACTTATTTTTCCCAAAAGTGCCAAAAATTAACATAATTAGTTTTAGAAGAGTCACCCTGTTCTCTAGTTATTAAAATATCCCATAGAATAAGAGGAAGGTAATCAAACCCAATTTAAAATATGCCAACAGATAATCATTTAGGCTTTGAATATGAAAGCAAGTACACTAGAAATGGTATGATTTGTTCTTCAAAAGAGCAAAATATGTCTGTCATTCTTATTGCATGTATATAACATGAACAAAAACAATATATGTGTTATATACCCATCATATTTAGGCATTCTAAAGTAGGAATTAGCATATCATAATGAGAAGTATATAAACAAATTTCTCCCACGATGTATATATTGCCATTTGATTATTAATCATGTGTCCCTAGATATTTGTAAAATGTTAATGTCCTTTAAATTCAGCAACCTAACCTTAAAAGAAGAAAATGTTATCATCTTTCCACACTCTTTCAATGAGCTTATGATGGGAAAATAAAATAGATGGGATGTGTGCCAATGAAGTTTTGTAAAGAAGCTCTTGCTTTTATAGTTTACATGTAATATTGCCCATTTTCCCATATACAGGTCTGTGGATCAACACACAGATGACTGTAAAATGAGAATATGCAGCAAAAACACGGTACCCCTCCAAGAAGGCATGGAATGATAGGAACCTTATGCATTTTACAGCCTCTCCATGGTGTGTATAATTTCACCAGGGAAATATAAGGTCAGCATTCAAAGAACGCTGCTCAAATATTTCACAGGCTTACGCCGATGTTAAATATCTGTCCTTGAGTCTTAAACTGCTTGGACAGGTAGTCGGCAGCTGTTAATTTCGTGAGAGTGAATTTATAAACACCACGAATGCCTGCATGAGACATAAAATGCACAAAGTTGAAGCAGGTGAGTAACCAACCTTGGCGAAATATCGCATCCTTGCTGCATAAAGGCACCCAAGGAAAACCAGAGACTATTAAAAATCCCAAATTCATTAGTTGATTCACTACTTTGTGTTTCTCTTCCATCTTCAAACTCCTCAGTGTGCCACTCGTAGGGGCTAAATCTGCTGACCAGGAATAAAACTACACTGACCCCAATGTAGGCAAAAACAATGCACATCCAGATTTCATAGGCTAAAGGATCAAGAAATGAAAACACTCCTGGTTTGGACTTCTGGGGCTTCTTGATCATGATAGAGATCCCGAGGCTCATAAAGGGCTTTGAGAAGTCAATCACCTCTTCTCTCACAAGGGTAATAGTTAATGGAGCAATTGCAATATCAGCTTTCTGTAAGGAAAACAAAGGAAAGTAATAGTACCTAGAGTCATGGTCAGAAAGGAAGCATGGTTATATTATTGGATCAAAAGGGAAGGGAAGGAAATCAAGGACATGGTCATAATTATTCCCCTGGTAGATTCCCAGTAACTAATAAACAAAACAAAAAAAAGCAATTGGTTCCACAGATATCCCTCCTCTTTGATAAATACACAGTACACCCATTTGGCTTGATTATGCTAATTCCATCCTTACACTGCATCTGGGCCTTTGCCACCTCTGCACAGCATAAGGCCCAGATGCTTCAAGACAGAACCAAATGCCTGTCTCACTTAACCTGCATGTTTTCTTCTTACTTCATCTTTAATCTTCAAATGCTCATAAGGAAATAAGATAGCATGCTTAAAGTGGGAAAACCAATAACCTCAGACAAAGGTACTTGGAAGGGAGGAAGGCATTCCGTCAACAAAGGTTCAAATTGAATCACTTTTTTATGAGAAGAGCTATACTTACCCCATAGACAAGTTCTCCAACCATCCCATTCCAAATTTTCGTGTCTGCATCCCTGGCCCCATACTTGCCATCCCCAACAATTGTCAGCTTGTACTTGAACCCACAATGTTTGGCTATTTCTGCAGCTAAGTCCACACAGTAGCCCTCATAACGTTCATTGCCATCGAGCATTTCATGATTTTTCTTCATCATAACATAAGGGGATTCCTATATGGAGAGACAGGGCTTTTGTTGGTTAAAATGTCTTTGTTATTTACTCTCTGAAACACAATTTCTGGTTTAATAATTAACCCTTAGCCAGAGACACTGTGGAATCCTATATAAGAAAGAGATAATATGCTAATTAGACTGGACAGATCTTCTAGAACTACCAATGGGCGGGGGGTGGGAGGAGGTTGGGAGGAGCAGGACCGAGAGGCAGCCAAGGCTGTGAGAGCCACGCTCCTTGCATGAGTTTCATGCATTGGGCCTCTAGTATAGAAAAAAAGATTAAGTATAATCCTTCTGAGAAACGTCCTCAAATATCTATAATTACATTTCAATAGCATGTTGTGTATCCAGCCATACCAAAGTAAACAAGAGGCTCAAATGCGCAAACTGTTGGCATGTCCCCTTGTCTTGTCTGTAATTCCTAGGGTTTAGAAAGGAAGAATTCTGCTCAACAGCTATTTCATTCAACTCTGGATCCACCAAACTCTTATTATATGTGAAGGCTATGACAACCCCTAGAACCACTATTCACCCCAAACCCCATTTCACTGCTACTTCAAGCATAGGGTTCAAGTATGGTCAGTGACATACATGCTGAAAAGATCATCACCATGGTGAAGTTCTGACTCTACCCTCTCATATTTTAGGTCTTGCTTCATCTATGAGATATAATATCCTAGAATGATGCTACAAGGATAGCTAGTAGCTTCTCCCTGAAAACATAGGAAATAGGAAACATGGAAAAAAATGATTCAACATAGCCCCAAATTTTCCACTGAAAAGTGGCACCAAGGATACATCGGGTCTCAGTGAGGTGGTTCCTCTTAATGGCATGATTAAGGCAAAATCTGCAAATGTGTAGCTTAGACTTATTAAGATATTTCTAAATGTGAGCCAATGTTTTTATCCAAATCCATGTTAGCCTTTCTATATGTCTTCCTCAGTATTGTTAAGCTAATAATTCCCACATAATCCTATATCCAACTACCATGTTGAGACTTGGAGTTAAGAAGAAGGGGGATCCATTTTACCAAGTTGGCAACATTATTAAAACTTGTAAGAAATGTAAAGATAAAATATACCCACAACTGAATAGAAATGGAAAAGTTAAAGCACCTGAACAAATACAAGGCATGCTCTTTAAGATTTTACCCAGTTGTAAAATCTGGGCTATGCACCAAACTATGAATTATCTGTAAAGCTAAGAGGTAGCTTAATGCTCTAGTTAGTGCTTGTGTAGTCCTTCTGCAAGATTAAATATCCAATCAGTGATTAAAACATTGCAAGAGCAACACTATGATAGTTATTGACCTAAAACATAATCAGCAATTCTATCTGGCACATACTTTTGATAAGAAAAATAAAGGGTAACATATGTAGCTAATTACCAAAATTGTAGTGACAACAACAGTTTTATTCTCAAGCCCAGAGGTATCATTTCCAGAAGGTAGCTCAGTAAGGGTAACAACCATTTTGTCCACTTCACTCCAGTATCCAATCTGGAAAAGGTTACAGAAAGCAGGCAAACGGATAAATGACTTTTTTAAATTAGCAAAGCATTGAATTATCTTCTAATTCATGCCTGAATCTGAAGTTATCCTATATTAACGAGGCTTCTTCTAAACACTGATGTGTCTTTGATATATGTGAATCTAATAGGAACAGAAAGGGACTATAAAACAAACAGAAACTATTCTTAAAAGCAGTTCGTCTTTTTATGTTCACTTGTCATATTCGCCAAGGATCATTTGTTTGGGAGTTCATATAGAAATATAAGTAAAGTCCAAAGAGTGGCATTTTGGTCATAAAAGTAAAATAATATATATTGAACAGTAGTGGTTATGTTTTGTCGTCTGATCCTTGAACTTGCAACAATAGTTCTTTTTCTTCTCAGCAAATTCTTTTTTTTCTACCATGGTCTAAAAGAGAAGTATAACAGTTCTATTTAAAAATTACATTTCAGTATTACTTACCAGAAATGAATAAATTTGAAATAGAAAAAAAACCCCACACATGTAAAAATGTGTCTGGTCCTGGAAGTTGTTAAGCTCTATGTGAAGACACATCTTCAGTACTCTTTGGGAGATGAGGGATGGGTTAGCTAACTCACCTTCTCACACAGAGAAAACTGCCTTTCAATCACTAATGATTTACCTTCCGGGGCCCATTTGTTTTGAGCTCCATGATGTTAATTGTATAGTTTATTCTTTTTCCATTCTGGTCAAACTTTATATTTCCTGAGAGACCTTCAACCTGAACCTAATAAGGAAATGGGAAGGGAGCACGGTTACAAACTTACTTCAACCAAAGATACACACTGTACAGATTACTCTCACTGGGCTCAAGTCCAGAAAACTATATTTATAAGATTTCTTTTCAACCTCCCACCTACCTTTGTGTAGTTAGGAAAGAATACTCCCTTTATATTAAACATAAGGAATAAAAGAAGGATGACTGATTCAGCAGAGGAAAATGATAGCCCTTGTTACATCACATGAACAATTGTGTTGGGTGACTGACCTGTTTGAGGGCCCTTTCTATTTCTACACCTTGTCCCCAGGGGACTGCTGGGTTGGCCAGACAGTCTCCTGCATTCCCTCTTCGGGAGATTTCAATTCTCTGCTTCCGAAGGTTGCGGAAAGCTTCAGTCATCACTTGAACAGCATCATAGGTCAGAGCAGAAGTATACTGAAAAATATCACACACATTTCATGAGAATGGGAGAAAATTCAAACTCACCACCATCAAAAGTGCAGTTGCCCACCATACAATACTATGTCCAGTCCGAGAATTCAGACACTGTGCACCTAGAAACTTAAGAATCTCAGAGAAGTGGTACAAAATATTGGGACTGCGGAAAGTATCTTGACGTGCAACATTTTCTGTTATGTTAATACTAGAGGCCTGGGTGCATTGAATTCGTGTGCAGGTATGATCCCTAGGCTTGGCCTATGGCCAGGCCATCTTCTCCAGATGGCTGCAGCTGGCCCCACCTTCTGTCACCACCCACCCCTGGTTCCCTGATCGCCATTGGATGATTAGTACCTGACAGCCGGGGGAAGGGACCTAGAGGTTGGCTGTTCCTGCCTGTTTGCAGGCCATGTCTCGGCCATGGGTGGCTATCAGGCAATCAAAGCCTGCTGGCTGGGGAAAGGGACCAAGAGGTAGTCAATGCACCTCATAGTGACTTCTCCATAGGTCATTCTGCCATTAGGGTCAACTTACATATTACCCTTTTATTACATAAGATAGAGGCCTGGTGCATGGGTGGGAGCTGGATGGCCTGACCTGAAGGGGGCCCCAGATCAGGGTGGGGGGTCACTGCTGGGGGACAAGTCTGGCCTGGGTGAGAGGCCACAGGTGGTTTGCAGGCCAGGCACGCCCCCCAGGCTTTGTCAAGAAGGACGTCCAAAAGACATCTCATCTATCCAACCTAATTAGCATAGTACCCTTTTATTAGTATAGCTGTTAGTTATTTCAGGTGACACCTTTTATAATAATTATGCCAATATTTTAGTCTTTTTCTAATCATTTTCTTATTAGAGCACCACTTTATGGTCTACTCTGGTGATACAGAAAATTATCAAATCAATGATTGTTACTCCACTGTCTACTGAGAATTTCATGTGAGAATAAGGAAAACATACTGATTGGTTTCACGATTCTTCATCTCGAAACAACCTTACTGATGCTCATGTAGACCTGCAGTGGACTTTGGGGTATTTGTTTCTAATGCCCTCTAAATGTTTATGGTAACCAAGATGAACTACCACGAAACTTCATAATTTCTATGCCCCCTTCATGCTTCAACAGTGTATGATAACTTGGGTTCCAAACCATGGTATTTAGATCTCATTGGCACAGCAAGATTATTACAGCTACTAAGAATCAAGCAAGGAAAAAAAACAACAAAACTACATGTGTATTAAGCATTGCCTCTATTATTATGTGAACCCTAGAGGCCTGGTGCACTGAATTCAGGCAAGGGGCTCGGCCCTGGCAGCTGCAGTGACTACCTCAGTCCTCACAGCCCTGGCTTAGTCCAGAAGGTCATCTGGAGAGTAATTCCGCTGTTCAGCCATCCAGTCTAATTAGCATATTATGCTTTTATTATATATATATATATATATATATATATATATATATATATATATATTCATCCATCAAATGTATGATGCTGCTGCCAGTAATAATAAACCACATCCTATATAATAAAAGTCTAATACACTAAGTGTCCAATTGACTGGTCAGCCATTCAACCAATCAAAGCATAATATGCTAAGGACACTCAACTGCTCACTATGATGTGCACTGATCACTAGGGGGCAGATAATCTGACTGGTAGGTTAGCTTGCTTCTGGGGTCTGGCAGATAGAGACTGAACTAAATGGGTGATACATGCCCTAGAACCCTTGTGCAGCCCCTCCCTGGCTGACCAACCTCCTGTGTCCCTTCCCGACCTCATCATGCACCAGTGGGTTCGCTTGGTCTTGCCTTCACTCTCTCACAATCCTGGACCCCTCAGGGGATGTTGGAGAGCTGGCTTCTGCCCAATCCTGCAATGCCGTCTGAGGGATCCCGCTGGTGCATAAATCCATGCACCAGGCCTCTAATTTTAACATAAAAGCTTTAAAGAATGCCAAGGAAATTTCTGTTAGTGAGTCTTTTCCAATCTGTAGGTAACAAAAGAACAGCGAAGCTGGGGCAGGGGGTGGGGGAGAAGTACACTATCATACTGACTCTGTGACACTCTAAAATTCTTAACCATGAGTCCAAAATGAGCACTTAATGTTTCTAAACCATCCTCCTTTCTTTAATGACTTAGTTCTTCCACTCTCAAAACTGACTAGTATTTTATAACTTCCTTTATCTTTACAAATACCTATGCCTCAGTGTACTTCTTTTTGCTCTAAATACTTGCTGATTATCTTGCCCAACATAAATAGAAACCATCAGACAAACCTCCCTTATATGTCAACCTAACAGGACCCAGCTCCACATTATCTGCTTACCTTGTGAGTTGACATGTGAAGTGACTATACTCCTATATCAGGACAACTACTCCAACAGTTCACTCACTCCCTCCCTCAGATCTTAAGGACACCCTCCCCACCCCTGCCACTACAGCCTCAATATCCTGTATCAGCCTTTTTTTTCTCTCTTTGGGACATCTCTATTAACAAATAAACTGCTCTGTTAGACTCAGTCATTGAAAGAGCCATGAAGCCATGAATGGCTCTAGTAATGTAATAAGTATGTGTGGTGCCAGTTGGGTACTGGAAATATTACTAGAGCATACTGAAGCCATGAATTGCATCACTATGCTCAAACATTACTTTCTTAGTGATGCTCTTCCCGTCTAACCCACTCCCAGTCACTCTCCTTCACATGATCTTATTTATTATCTTTACAGCCTCTACCAGTATCAGAGTATCCTGTTCATGCATTCTTTATTTGTCTCCATCTGTCTTTCCTACTAGATGTTTCCTTACTCTAGGAAAGCATAAAACTTGTCTGATTTGTCTGTTACCACTGAATTCTGAGAGTCCAGGGCAGCACTGGGCACACTGAAAAGAGGAAGGAAGGAAGGAAGGAAGGAAGGAAGGAAGGAAGGAAGGAAGGAAGGAAAGTTAGAGATCTTCATATGGTCCCCCTCTTTATGGGACTCACATTCTCTCCTAGTCCATTGAAAAGATATATAGATGGGTAACTACAATAAACCTATTAAAGAATTACTAGAGGCTCAGTACATGAAATGCGCACATGGATAGTGTCCCTTGGCCTGGTGGGCAATCAGGACCCAATAGGGCCTTCCTTCATTCTGTGCCACCCATGTGAAGGTCAGCACATGTCATAGCAAGCAATCAAACTCCTGGTCTCCTAGTCAAACTCCTATGCGGACTTTATTAGGCTTTTATGTATATAGATAAATTGCTCTATATATAGGTGGATAGCTATCTGTCTTGTTTGTTTTATAAAATATGAAATATGTTACACTAAGGTAAATGAGAAAATAATTTATGTGTTATAAATTACCCCCTCTGTGCATCCAGAAATTTTTAAATATTTTTTCCATTTATAATTTATATACAGTATTATTTTGTATTAGGTATACAGCATTGTGGCTAGATAACCATATACTTTACAAAGTGTTTCCCTCAATATTTCCAGTACCCAACTGGCACCACACATACTTATTACATTACTAGAGGCCCGGTGCATGAAATTCGTGCACAGGGGTATGTGGCCCTCATCCTAACCTGAACCTTCACCAATCTAGGACCCCTCAAGGGATGTCAGACATCCATTCATAATCCAGGACTGCTGGCTCCCAGCTGCTTGCTTACCTGCCTTCCTGATTGCCTCTAAACGCTTTTGCCTGCCAGCCTGGTCACCCCTAACTGCTCTCCCATACAGACCTATTTCCCCTAAATTGCTCTGCCCCGCAGGCCTGCCGCCCCACCCCCTGCAACTGCCCTTCCCTGCAGGCCCAGTCACCCCCAACTTCCCTTCTCTGTCTGCCTGGTCACCCCTAACTGCCCTCTCTTGCAGGCTTGATCTCTCCCAACTGCCCTCCCCTGCTGGCCATCTTGTGTCCACAAGGGGGCAGCCATTTTGTGTGTCTGAGTGACAGTCAATTTGCATATTACTCTTTTATTAGATAGTATAGAAGTCAGGTGCATGGGTGGGGGCCGGCAGGTTTGCCCTGAAAGGTGTCCCAGATCAGAATGGGGGTTCCCTTGAGCCTGGGGTGGCCTGGGAGAGGGGTCTGTGGTGGTTTGCAGGCTGGCCATGCCCCCCAGCAACCCATGCAGAGGCTCTGGTATCTGGGACTTATTTATCTTCTATATTTGAAACTTTGTAGCCTTGAGTGGAGACCAGGGCCAGCCAGGGCTGCAGGAAGTTTGGCTTCCTCCATTTTTGGGGAAACCCAAGCTTCCTGCTTACTCTGTGGCCACAGAGTAAGATTAATTTGTATACTCAATATTGATTAGATGGTGGTGGATGTGGCAGCTGTATGGTAAATTTGCATATTACTTTTTTCTTAGATAAGATTATTCACTATATTCCCTATGCTGTACTTTACATCTCCATGATTATTTTGTAACTATCAATCTGTACTTCTTAATCCTTTCACCTTTCTCACCCATCCCCCACATCATCTCCCCTCTAGCAACCTTCAGTGTGTTCTCTGTGTCAGAATCTATTTCAATTTTATTTTGTTCCTTAGATTCCACATATATATGAATTCATAGGATATTTGTATGCATCCAAACATTTTTAAGCCTCTGTTTTTCATGGTACAATTGTAGTGTGAAATCATTCATCTAATCTGTATGAATGAGTTTAGTTGAATTACTTTCATTTTATCATGAAAGTCAATCAAATGTAATGGGAGAGTTGGGAGGAAGAAAAAATTTGAAGGTCATGTGTACTGTGACTGAAAACTCTTTAACTGTAATGATATTCATATTTACCTCTAAATTTCCCTGATGGAAATTCTCCTCCTGTGCTAGTTAATCAATGTCATTGCATGTCTATATATGAGTCTTCCTTTACATATGTAGATTTTCTCCTGGATGGTGATATTAGAGGTTCCTACAAATACCTGAACTAGACAAATCTAAACAAAACCCATTACCATTTTTTCCAAAATCCATAACCCTTCCTTTCAAAGTGTGTTTGCAAGAAATTAGCAAAATATAGTATGTTATAGATCCATGTAGGCAATTTATATTCCCAGACTTAAAATGTAATTATTGGGAACCTATCCTAAGATTGGTCAAATGCAAATATTTTTCAAAGAAATAAATCTCAGTATTATTTGTACTAAATTTCTGACAGTAAAGATATATTTAAAAACTATGCTTTCTGTCTTGAGGATGTATTATGCAGCTATTAGAAGTAATATTAATGCCCTCGCTGGTTTTTCTCATTGGATAGAGCATCAGCCTGTGGACTGAAGGGTCCTGAGTTCAATAAGAGCACATACCCAAGTTATAGGCTCAATCCCCAGTGGGGGGTATATAGGAGGCAGCCTGTCAATGATTCTCTCTCATCATTGATGTTTCTCTCTCTCTCTCTCTCTCTCTCTCTCTCTCTCTCTCTCTCTCCCTCTCACTTTCTCTCTGAAATCAATAAATAAATAATTTTTAAAAAGTGATAATAAAGATTTTGTTACTATGTGAATAATCGTATCTAATAAAAGAGTAATATGCAATTGAGCATTACTCTAACACACAAGATGGCTGCCCCCATGTAGATACAAGATGGCCAGCAGGAAAGGGCAGTTGGGAGGGATCAGGTCTGCAAGGGTGGGCAGTTGGGAGGCGATCAAGCCTGTAGGGGAGAGCAGTTAGAGGTGACCAGGCCAGCAGAGAAGGGAAGTTTGGTGCATCCAGGCCTGCAGGGAAGGGCAGTTGGGGGGACAAGGCCTGCAGGGGAGGGCAGTTAGGGGCAATCAGGCTTGCAGGAGAGCAGCTAGGCATCAATCAGGCTGGCAGAGGAGTGGTTAGGGGGTGATCAGGCTGGCAGGCAGAAGCAGTTAGGGGCAATTAGGAAAGCAGGTAGGCGAGCAGTTGGGATCCATCAGTCCTGGTTTGTGAGAGGGATGTCTGACTGCCCATTTAGGGAAGTCAGACATCCCTTGAGAGGTCCCAGATTTGAGAGGGTGCAGGATGGCCTGAGGGACACACACACTGGTGCATGAAGTTCATTCACCTGGCCTCTAGTGCTAATTATAAGATAAGTGAAGATAATTATTACAACTAATTAAAAATACTTTCTACAAAATGAGAATTTTTTTAAAAGTTCATATCCCTTTGACAAAAAAAGAGAAAGAAAAATAAAGTTGTTTCTAATAATGAGAAAATATACATGATTGTATTTTATAATATTCTTGTACCATTTAGAAAAACACCTGTGTAATTTTAAAATCATTGTTTTAAATCATATCTACTTAAAAGACTTCTTAGAAAAATAAGAGCTATAAATCAGGATTTATCTGCCTCATTTATGTGTTTGTTTCTTCTCCCTTAAAAAAAGAAAGAAAGAAAGAAAGAAAGAAAGAAAGAAAGAGTAAAGAAAACATACCCATATGGTTTCTTGCCAGTGTGAGCCTCACAACAAAGGCTAGGTCACTAAGCAAGAAGCATAACTTAAACTGAATAACTTGAATATTTCAAAAATAATTGATATTTGCATTTGAAAATTATGATAATATTTTAAAGCTAAAACCTTTACTGAGAGAGCTTGCTCACATTTTTAGGAGAAAAGTATAAATCCATCTGCTAAATTTTTGAGAGGCCTATAAAAGTTGGTAAGCTACATTAAAAAATAAGATTACTTTGAACAAACTAAAACCACTAACAGTAGTTCCATGTGGCATGTTATAATTATGATTCAGAGCCTGATTTTTCATTTAAGAAGAAAAACCCTTAGAACCTTTTTTTTTTCAAATGTTCAAATTTAATCAAGTCTCCAGCCCATTATCATTTTAAATTAAAAGTCACAATCATAGAAACTCAATTCTGGGCCGAGAGAAAATCAACAGCCTCTGTATCCAGAGTTCCATTTTGTTTATGTTCTGCATATGTGGCTCATCTCTTTTTCTAAACAAATACGTTCACATTTTGATTGGATAGTTAAATATTTCTGTCTTATCCCATCATTCCCTAAACTAGATGTAAATTAATTGAAGGGAACATGATGACAGTGCATCATGGAAAACAAATGCATCATCTATGCCCTGATGTTTATGCTCTA
This sequence comes from Vespertilio murinus, assembly GCA_963924515.1. Taxonomy (NCBI): domain Eukaryota; kingdom Metazoa; phylum Chordata; class Mammalia; order Chiroptera; family Vespertilionidae; genus Vespertilio; species Vespertilio murinus. The sequence goes on from OZ004708.1 coordinate 62,396,433, forward strand.
TGGAATCCCCCGGCCAGGCTGGAAATTTATTTTCCGTATGGGGCCATCATGGTGTGCAGTGTTATATCACAATCATATCATGTCTAGACTTTAGAAGAAATCTGGAAAAATGTTTTGTTATGGACCACTTTCCAAATGCACTGTGTATTTCATTCTAAATGTATATTTACTGATACTTATTTTTCAAAAATACAATGAAACATGCATTTTAAATATGTTTCTAATGCCCAATAGTCATCAGACAATATTCTGTAATACTTTATTACAGTCATTGATAATCAGAAAACAATAGTCTGACATCCAGAATAAAGAGGAAATGAAAAGTAGCTCTATGTGCCTTTAGAATTTAGTGAATATGCAAAAAGTATAAGTAAGCTAAAACATAAAATTTTATGGGTCATCATAATAATAGCACCTATTCCTAAATATATGTTATCTGCACCATGCTCAAATAGAAAGAAATATCACTCAAAAAAGAAATAGTAGACTTCAGGTATTAAGAAGGATTACAACATGTCCTATGAGTGGCCACTTCCCAAATTTCCCTTGAAATTGAGTTTAGTTGAGAAAGCACTGCACATAGCATCAAAAGACAGGGCTCAAGTCTTGATTTTATCATTAACTTTTCATAGTCACTTTTTAAATAGCGTCAATTATTTAGGTAAATAAAAGCATTAAACACATAATGATATCTCTAGATAATTTTATACCATATAATTCTCAGATTCTTCATTCTATAATATTATCAACAGAGTCAAAATTGATGAGCTCTAAGCAAAATAAGAAACCTTTTTTTTTTTAAAGATTCTTAGCAATGTCTAAGAATCAACTAGAGGCACAGAAAAAAGAATAGTATTGAATACATTATGAACTAAAAATTATTCACTTGAATTCATTTCAAATTCAACTGCAGTCTATTTTCTGGAAAAAAAAAGAGCTGTCAGTGATAAGGTCATCTTTAATTTCCTGTAAAGCTTTCTGAATGTGCCCTTTGAAGCTTCGAAAAAATCACGAAATCTTTATAAAAACAACATTAGTGGAGCAGCAGGAACTCTTATTCATTGCTGGTGGGAATGCAAAATGGCATAACCACTCTGGGAGGTAGCTTGGCAGTTTCTTACAAAACTAAACATCTTTTCACTCTATGATCCAGCAAAAGCACCAGTCAGTATTTACCCAAAGGAGTTGAAACCGTATGTCTACTCAAAAACCAGCACACAGATGTCCATAGCAGCTTTATTCATAATTATCAACACTTGGAAGCAACCAAGGTGTCCTTCAGTAAGTTAATGGGTAATTAAATTGTGTTGCATACGAACAATGAAAAATTTTTGTGCCCAAAAGAAATGAGCTACCAGCCATGAAAATACCTGGAGGAACTTTAAGTGGATATACTAAGCAAAAATGCTAATCTGAAAAGGCTGCATACTATATGATTCTATCTATATGCTATCATAGAAAAGGAAAAACTATGGAGAAAGTATAAAGGTCAGTGGTTGCTAGGAGAGGGGGGTGGAAGGAGTGATGAATAGAAAGAGCACAGAGGAATTTTAGAACAGAAAATATTCTAAAAATAAAACTATAAAAATGGAAGCATGTTATTAGTCCAAACCCATAGAATGTAGAACAGCAAGATTGAACCATAATGAAAGCTATACCTTGAGTGTGAATTCTAATAAATCTTATCACACTGGTGAATGAAGTTGATATTGCAAGAGTCTATGTATGTGTGGGGATAGAGGGCATATGGGGAATCTCTGTACGTTTTGCTCAATTTTGCTGGTAACCTAAGAGTTCCATAAAATGTAAACTCTTATTTAAAAAAAAAATAAAAGTACTCAACATATTTAGTGAACACACAAACTGTATCACATCTCCAAGGGTGAAAAGATACCTCCTTTGGCAAAAACAAAACAAACAAACAAAAAAAACCACATTAACATTTTGTAAATTATTCTCTAGAGTACAAATAATTTTTAAATCACTGTGATATTTTTCACTCAAGACTTTTCATGTAAAAAGTATCCATTTAACATATTTTTGCCTAAATTTTCCAATTGGCTGTTGACCCTGACTGAAAATCTTGCTATAGACCAAGACATTTATGTCCTGTAACTTTTGATTCACTGAAGGATTCAAATTTTTCAGATACACCTAATCAGATTCATCAAGATTAAAAAAAAAAATACTCAAATCAACACACAGTATGGTTCTGATTTACCCAGAGGTAGGTAAAAGCTTTCTTAGAAGCAGATCTTTATTTTGTTGGTTGTATACATTCCTTCACCTGACTCCCTACTTCCTGGAAATCTTTGCAAAAAGGGAAGGTCTGCCGAAACCGGTTTGGCTCAGTGAGTAGAGCTTTGGCCTGCGGACTGAAAGGTCCCGGGCTCAATTCTGGTCAAGGGCATGTACCAAAGTAGGGGAAGTGCAAGAGCCAGCTGATGGATGATTCTCTCTCACCGATGTTTCTAACTCTCTATCCCTCTCTCTTCCTCTCTGTAAAAAAATCAATAAAATATATATTTTTTTTAAAAAAAGGGGAAGGTCCCTCATTTTTTTCTAATTTATGAAAAAAAAAATCCAATAGTTTCTAGGCTGAATTAGGATTTGATTTTGGCAGGTGGAGTCCAGGGATGACTACCTGCAAGCCGCCACTATCTGAGATACAGAAGAACCATTATGTGTTACATAGATTTAGCAAATATTACAAATGTTAATTTTTTTTTTATTTTGTGCCTAAATTAGCTCTTTAAATAACTATGGTATTGCATATCTGGAAGAAATCTTAGAGATCACCTACAATAGTTCCCTTTAGAGATAAATGTGAAAATGAGATGAACTTAGATAACCTGCATTATAATTACAAATAATAAAAGCACATATGTATATTTTAATGGTGTAATATATATATATATATATATATATATATATATATATATATATATATATATATTAGAGGCCCTGTGCACAAAATTTGTGCACTCGGTGGGTGGAGTGTCCCTCAGTCCTCGGGGGATGTCTGACCGATGGGGAGTGGGCCTAAGCCATCAGTCGGATGTCCTTAGCACTGCTGTGGAGGCGGGAGAAGCTCCTGCCACTGCCACTGAGCTCACCAGCTGTGAGCCCAGCTTCTGGCTGAGTGGCACCCACCCCTGGGAGCACACTGACCACTAGGGGGCACTCCAGCATTGAGCATCTGCTCCCTGGAGGTCAGTGCACATAGAATGACCTGTCATTTTGCTGTTCAGTAGATTTGCATACTGCCTTTTATTATATAGTATAAGGTAAAAATTGAGAGCAGATTGGTGGCTGCTATAGGGGAAGGGGTTTGGAGGACAGGATGAAAGAGGTTAAGGGATTAAGAAGTATAAATTGGTAGCTACAAAATAGTTATGGGGATGTGAAATACAGCATAGGAAATGTAGTCAGTAATGTTGTGATAACTATGGTGCCAGGTGAGTACTAGAAATATCAGGGGGAACCTTTTATAACGTATATGATCACCTAACCACCATGCTGTCCACATGAAACCAATATAAAATAATACTCAAAGTAAACTTTAATTAAAGAATGCTTCTTTTAAAGTTAAAAATATTTCTTTACAAGATAATAATTTGACATTGATAAAATTACATAATTTATGGGTTTATTTTAGTCATATACACATTTTTAAAACCACAAAATATAAAGATCTAAACATGTCCAGCCCATAGGTTCTCATGTGGCAAAATGCTTTAATATCAAAAGTAGGGGATTCCAGCCAAAACCGGTTTGGCTCAGTGGTAGAGCGTCGGTCTGCGGACTGAAAGGTCCCGGGTTTGATTCCGGTCAAGGGCATGTACCTTGGTTGCAGGCACATCCCCGGTGGGGGGTGTGCAAGAGGCAGCTGGTCAATGTTTCTCTCTCATTGACGTTTCTAGCTCTCTATCTCTCTCCCTTCCTCCCTGTAAAATATCAATAAAATATATATATTTTTTTAAAGTAGGGGATTCCAATGTCAGCTGTGGTTTTGGTCAGTTAAAACATTCGCGAGGCAGGATTAATTCTATTAGGCCACCAGGGTGCTATTTAATGCATGGCACTAATTACTGGACTGAAAAGATTATACTATTTTCAGACAGGCTTAACAACTCTCTTAGGACAGCAATTAAGAAAGTTGGAGTCTTTGCTGTAAAGTCATTTCTTGAGTAAAATGGGATTCTTGTGGGAAAGGCACTCTTTAAATGCCATGCAAGTATTAGTCCCATATTATTGTTAAATTCAACACCAGAAAGACATGGAAGATACAAGAATCTAAATAAGGTATAAATTGTTGGTATGACCAGGTAGAATGTATAGTTATATCTTGCAAGTTGTTGAAGACATTGAAAAATCTATCTAAAAATAAAAATAGTTGTAAATTATATTTGAGAGAGTAGCAAATCATCCTCGAAATCTTCCTTGTCTTGGAAAACAACGGAACAGGAGGTAAAAATGCCAATTTTAATTGTGCCATTTACAACCAGGTGCCATAATGGTATAGGTCTGATAACTATAGTCATTTTACATTTCATCAAGTAAAATAATGCTGCTTTTCTGCATTGGCTGAATAATAATAATAATAAAAACCACAACATAAATGAAAGGGCAGAAATTTAAACCAAATTTTATAGCAATGATAATGACCTACTTTTTCTTTCTCAGTGATTTGACATTTTCAAAGCATTTATATATTTTTTTTGTTTCATTACTCTTCAATGCAACATATACTCATTATGTGCTTCCTCTTGTGCAAACCGCTGTATGAGAGTCGAGCCCAATAAGATTACAAGTGATACACACTTCCTTTCAGGTTCCTTTTTTTAATCAACAAATACCTCTCAACCAAATTTATATCAATATGTTATAAATGAATGGCTATGCTTTTGCAGTTATTATTTATTTTACAAAAAATAAATTGAAAGAATTGGCAAATACAACAAATAGCATTTACTTCCTGCCACTTGTATGCCACAACCCTAATTTATACAATTATCATCTGTTGCTTAGATTGCTTGCAGCATCTTACTAAAGCTCCCCTGCTACCACGTGCACTCCCTACAATCTGTTGTCACCAGGGCAGTCTTAATAATCTTCCTTTACCAAAACCATGGTCATCAGTCTTCTCTAGTAGTTCCCTGTTGCTCTCAGAATAGCATAAAACAAACAAACAAACCCTCAGCCACACAAGATCTGGATCCTGCATATTTCTACAGTACTGGCTCTGAGAATTCTCTCAAAAACACCTCTGTTCAACCTTCGGGCCTATGGAAATATTTATATCTTCCTTGCACTGGGGACTTTACATGCCTTATTTCTTCTCTGCGGAACCATTGACCCTTCTTTCTTCTAATTCCGATGTCTCCTTGACAGTTCACATTCCGTATTGCTTCTTCTGAGAAGCCTCTCCTTGTTTCCAGAATTTAGGAGTTTCTAATTGGAGCTGGAACAGTGCCTTTGCTTCCATCTACTTGTTTTCCCCTCAGAAAGTCTTTATTAAATAGCTACTATGTGCCAGGCCTTATTCTAAGAGCTTGGGATCCATCAGTGAACAAACAACAACAGAATTCATGCTGCCTTGGCACTTACAAGAGGAGACAACTACCAAAGTAATAAATAGATGAATTATAAATACAATACACTAGAAGGACATATGGGGGGAGGGATAGGACAGAGAATGGGCAATGGTACATACCTTGACAGGTACAGAAATTACAATTTTATTTTTTAAAATAGATTTTTTATTGATTTCAGAAAAGAAGGAAGAGGGAGAGAGAGATAGAAACATCAGTGATGAGAAAGAATCATTGATTGACTGACTCCTGCACCCCCCTCTCCCTCCCCACACTAGGGAATCAAGCCTGCAACCTGGGCATGTGCCCTTGACTAGAATCAAACCTGGGACCCTTCAGTCTGCAGGCCAACACTCTATCCACTGAACCAAACCGGCTATGGAAGAAACTGCAATTTTAAACAGAGATCCTGCCATTGGCTTCCTTGAGAAGATGACATTTGAACAAAGACCTAAAGAGGAGGCTTAGCCAGGGAGATATTTAAGAAGAGGAAATCGTCAGCACAAACACAAAGTGCTTAAGAAAGAACAAAAAGACCCAGGTGGCTGAGGCAGAGTGAGCAATGGGTGGGGAGAGTGCCAAGAGAGAAGGACATGTGACCAGGAAACAGAGGATTTAGGGCTTTATCAGCCAATGGGATGACTTTGGCTTTCCCTCAGGTGAAACACACAGCCATTGGAGGGCTTGGAGCAGACAGTGTGCCATATTATAATTGTGGTTTTAAAAGGACCACAAGCTGCCTTGGCCGATTTGGCTCAGTGGATAGAGCATCAGCCTACGGACTGAAGGGTCCCAGGTTCGATTCTGGTCAAGGGAATGCAACTCGGTTGCAAGCACATCCTCAGTAGGGGGTGTGCAGGAAGCAGGTGATCGATCTTTCTCTCTCGTTGATGTTTCTAATTCTATCCCTCTCCCTTCCTCTCAGTAAAAAATAAAATCAATAATTAAAGGACCACAAACATGGGATAAAGAGGGCAGGTGTGGAGGAAGGGGAACCGGTATAGGCGATCATTGCAATGATCCTGGCAGAGACGATGGTGGTTGGATTTAGATGGCACAGAAGAGGTGGTAAGAAGTGAGCCGGAGCTGAGAGGATTTCCTGACAGATTGAATGTGGGTTACTGGGGGGAAAAGAGGAGTCAAGGACATTTCCAGTTTTTGATCAAAATAACAACTGAAAAGATAGAGTTGCCATCAGCTGAGATGGCAAGATTGTTGAGGGGATAGTTTTCAGGACTTACATGTTGTGACTCCCTGGATCTGTATTGAGCCATTGCATCACTGTGAGTCTCCGTGCAGCTTGCACTTTCCTACGTGCCTCCCTTGCTTTCCCTCTTGCTCAGCCACGTGCAAAGCCCTGCTCAGGTGCCCGCCCCCCCTTCAGAAAGCCTTCCTCACCACCACTCCTCCCATTCTGGCACGAACAGAAGCAGCGCTGGCCTATTTTACATGTAGAGTGATCTATATTTCCTTATTGTCATGTTTGTCTCTTCTGTTTGACAGTGGAAGATATATTGAGTTCCTGGTCTGCTACTATATGAACATACATGTCTGTGTTAGGATGAACTCCTCCTTAAAGCCATATTCTCCCAGAGATTTTCTGTAATTGTGATCAAGCTTCCAAAGCCATACAAACGCTGTCTCCTCTTGGCACCTATGTTTCTGAAGCTGGGCTAAGTCATTGCAACTGTTGTTGCATCCTCATGGCAACCTGGGAATACATAGCCACTGCTGAATTGTGGAGACAAGAACTGCACATCCAACACTGAATCAGGGCCACGGTGTGTAAAGCCCTATGCTCTGTGCCGCCCTCCATAATGAGGGGCCAGCAGGATCTCTGACATTTGGCAGGAGCACCCGAGAGGGAGGGCAAAGGGAGTGAAATGCTACAGCAGGGAGGGAGCAAAGAAAGGTCACCGGGCAGGCTCTCAGCAGAGGGAAGTCTGGTGCTGAGTTTTGGCAAAAATGTTAAAAGGATGCATTGCCAAGATCTCTCCTACCCCCAAATCACTTTGCATTTTCATGCATGACATAGGAACTGTAATAATGATATGACTTCCACATAAAAAAATCATCTAATTTTGCTTTCATCTTTCTCCAAGCAGGCAGCAGTGGGAGGCAACACAATGACTAATAGAGTATTCAAAGAGGGCACTGTAGTCCCATTTGAGGAGGAATGCCACTTGCACCCTGCATCGGTTAACGTAAATGGTACCATCTCTGAATGGATGGAAGCCTGCAATTCCACACAACTGGGTCAGCAGTCAGACCTCCACTGAGTGTAGGGGGACACACAGTGACATTGACTGGGAAACTCCGGTGTCGATTGGCCTTTGCAGAAGTCTGTGAGGTGACAGTAGTCCCACACTACTGTTATACACAGTATGCATGCTGAATCTCGAAAGTCACCAAACAAGAAGTCACCTAGTTTTTTGTTGTTGTTTTTAAATATATATATTTTATTGATTTTTCACAGAGAGGAAGAGAGAGAGATGGAGAGTTAGAAACATCGATGAAAGAGAATCATCAATCAGCTTCCTCTTGCACACCCCCTACCAGGGATGTGCCCGCAACCAAGGTACATGCCCTTGACTGGAATTGAACCCGGGACCTTTCAGTCCGCAGGCCAATGCTCTGTCCACTGAGCCAAACCAGTCCTGGCAAGTCACCTAGTTTTGAGGGACAATTAACTCTGGGGTTATTCTTTCACATCCTATGGGATGCTTTTCTGAATTTGACTTGAAGTTAGTGGGATCCATTTGCACATTCGAAAGTTGAGAACTTCAAAGCTTCACATCCTTATCTAGAACTAGTCTCATAGCCAGACACAAATTGAAAGACAAACATCAATATTTGCTTTTTTCAAGATGTGCAGAAAGACAACACACATGTCTCTGTGATGTAGAGACGTAACTGTGAGAGCAACTGAAATAACACTGTCTCTGATTCATACACGAGCTATTTATAATACACAAAGAAACAAACTCAATCTATGCATCTAAAAATGTTTTGTGACGTTTGCTCTTGATTTTTGCAAGTCTAGTTTCGTAAAGAATGAACACCACCTTCTGCCACTCACTCCTCGTCTCACTCTTATCTCTGCTCTCAATCAGGTGACCACCAGTGGAAAAATAGCTTCCTATAAATGGCAGAAATATTGGATAATTGGAGCTAAATCTGTGCATGTCTGTGTATATACGATAAAATACACCAAATTAACAGGTGAAGACCTCAACGTATCCAAACCCATGAAACATAAAAGAGCAGTCCATATAGTACTTATATCAGAGCAGTGCATTGCACCCAGCAAAGACTCTATGTCTGAGTGCATAAAGCAAGACGTTTCTTCTTTAATTACTAAAGTCAATTGAGATTTTCATCTTTTTTTCTAAAGTATCCCAGAGAACAGGCTACTGGCCAGCAGGTAGATATCAATGGTGATGTAGACATTGGCAGGTGGATACATACCTTAATTGTGGATGTGTGCGCTCCAGGGTATTCTTTTTCTTCCAGTGTTGACCATCTTTCTATAAACTTAGACACCAGGGAATCGTCATAGTCCACTATCTGAAATCCAGAGACGTTTGCGCCTCCAAACTGGATTTTTAATAGGTCTCCATCCGTAAATCCCTAGACAGAGAATACATTTATGTCCAGCAGAACTTGACATTTATCAAATAACTCTATGCCTTGTGGATTTTACAAATGTCAAAGAATGTTTGAGGGATGAAAAGCCTATAGTAAATGTTTCATGTATTTTCCAGCCAATATTCACCAGCGTCTAGCACAGCCTTGTCATCATACTCGGTCCTTAATCCATGATTGTTTATTGGTTGTACATGCATAAGAGTTCTCCATTTCGTGGAGAAGGACTGGGTTTTATTTATTAAATCTACCACAAAGCACCTCTGGTGGTTAAAGATAGTCAAGAGTTACTGTCCATGAGCTCTGACACTATTTATTCCTATGATCTGAGTTGGTTCTTTTCCTCTACTCTGCAGCTGTGACCCTAGTGGCCCTTCACTGCTTATCTTAGTAGTTCCTCTGTTTCCTGGATCACTTTTCTGTAATTGTTTACTTCTCTCTTCTGATAGAGTCAATAATTTCCTCAGGTTTACTGGAGGTAAACTTTTTGAGATGTTGAGTGTCTGAAAATACCTTTATTTTGCTCTAACATTTGATTAGTATTTTGGCCGGGCATATAATTTTAATTTAAACCCCTCATTATGTAAAGGCATTGTTCTACTAACTTTCATTGTTTCTACTGAAAAATGCAATTTTATTATTTTTTGGATGTGACCTGCTTCACACATCTGCCCTCTTCCCACCAACCTGAAATCTTTAAAATATTCTATTTATCTCTGTGATTGCATGGTTATTTTTAAAAAATAGTGTATCTCATTTGTGGAATATAATGAACAACATAATCTGATGAACAAAAATAGATCCTGAGACTGAGAAGCATTAAACAGACTGTTAAACCTCAGAGGGAAGGCAGCGGAGAATGGGTGGAGGAGACAGAGATTAATCAAAGGACTTGGATGCATGCATATAAATATAACCAATGGACACAGACACTAGGGTGGTGAGGGCACAAGCAGGAGATAGAGGGGCAATGGGGAGATAAAGACACATATATAATACTTTAACAAATTATATATATATACAATGTACTCAATGGTCAGATTTTTGTCATTCATTATAGGAAAGTTTTCTGAATGCTTCTTTGATAATTTACTTCCCCTATTTTCACTATTACATCCATCTAAATGCTTATATTCAGTAACACTGCTTTATATTATATTGTTATTTTGTTACCTAATCTGAAAGATCTTCTCGACTTTTTCCTTAAAGTCATTCAATTTTTACTTACTACATTAGAAAAAAATAAGTTAGCTTCCAGAGCTCTTTCTTATTCTCTAATTTTTTCTTTCCCATAGCATCCTTTTCTTTTTATAGATTATACTAGAGCAATGGTAGGCAAACTGTGGGCCTTGAGTTTTTAGCAAAGGCCAGTTTAGGGGTACCCTAATCAAGTTAATAACAATGTATTTATCTATATAGTTTAAGTTTAAAAAATTTGGCTCTCAAAATAAATTTCAATCATTGTACTGTTGATATTTGGCTCTGTTGACTGAGTTTGCCAACCACTGTACTAAAGGCTTGATGCATGAAGATTCATGCAAGAATGGGCCTTCCTTCCCTTGTTGTTGGCACTGCCTTCACTCTGGCTGGAGTTGCTTTTCTGCTCTCAACTAGAGCTGCCTTTCCTCCTTCCCATGCTGCCCAGAGTGGCTGGGGTGGTGCAAAACACCTGTGACGTCCCCATGGTGACAAGGCAAGTGCCCCAGCCCCTTGGCTCCCATATATGCAAATTAACCTGCCATCTTTGTTGTTAATTTGCATACCCATTCCTGATTGGCTGGTGTCACGAAGGTATGGTCAATTAGCGTGTTACTCTTTTATTAGGCAGATATTTTCTCTTACTTCTGATCAGATACTTATTACATTTTTAAAACTTTTTTCTTATGACTGTATGATGGCATTTCTGTATATTGGATCCTTCATAGCAAATACTTTTTTCTCAAATATCTGCTTATGTTATGTTTGGTTATTTAATAGTAAAATACTTGAAATTTCTGTGTGCATAAGGGAGGCTTGCTGAGTATGCTATACTGAAAGGTAGATGGGTGGGGTATACAGCAGTGCTTATTGTCAATATTTGAAGAGTTGAAGAAATGAGAAATGGATCCCATTATGGACTGCATCTTCATTACTTTATGTTCTACAAGTTATCCTTTTAAATGCTATATCAGAAACTTACAGCCTAAGCAAGCATTCAAAAATTGCTGAGGAAAGTAACCAAAAATGTGAGGACTTTTCTCTTGCATAACTGCCAACTTTAATACTCATCAGACCCTGGACAGAAAAAAGGGGGCATTCTTAATCAATAGTTTGGAAGGTGAAAAGCCCTTCAAATTTGGAAAGCATTCTGCAATTTTAAATGTCAGTGAAATTTTCAAGTGTTCTCTAATTTCTCAGAAACTGAGACTCACTACAGATTCTTTGAATTTACTGATTCATCAGAAATTCCATATGACAAGGATACCAAGTATTCAGATCAGGAAAAGCAAAATTTGAATTCAGAGAAAATATTGGGTAGGTTTCTCCCTAGAAGCATCATAGCAGCGTGAACTTTCTTTTTTCCTTTCTTTTTGAAACATTTTGCTTTGGACACTCAAACACTTCTTTCATTTTTCATAGCTTCAGTTATCAACTCTCAAATTGATGAGCCACCTTCTGTCATTATTTCTCAATGTTCCAATAAAATCTTCTCCATCTGGACATTTTTAAAGATTGCAGCTTTCAATGCGGCTGTGTGTTGTTCATCAAATGGCACAATTCACACAGGGGACTGACTGTCCAGGCTGTTTCCTGCTCAGAAATTTGGTTCTGAAGAGACTGGATATAGAGCTAGTCTATTTTAACTCTTGCTTCTCCAGTAGGAGGTGATTTAGGACCTACAATATCATATTATAAAGATAAGTTCTAATGAATTTTTATAGTAGTTAGCCATTTCATTGCCAAAAAAATTATCTGGAACAACCAATTTCTCCCAATAACATATAGGCTTGAGTTTTAATATTCTATATCACTGGTGTCACCTTGTAGTAAAAATATTTATCAATTATAAGTTTGTAATTTATCTTTTCTTATCTCTTTCCATTACTACTAGAAATGTTTTCTCATGTAACAATCTAATATTCCAGACTATGAAATAAATCTGCATTGGTATAAATATGAAACTTTTTTAGGGTCCTATTATGTTATTTAGAATAATTTCTCATTCTCTCCCTCTGTTCAACTTTTTCTCGCTATTTTTCCTGAGATTTGGGAGGGATAATGTTCTTAAGCATATAGAATCGTACTTATTAAAATAATACAAATTTTGGTAAAAGTAAAGCTTTAAGCTTATTCTATTGCTGATATAAAATGTATTTAAAAAATAATTCAAAATTGGTTCTGTATACTTGATAGGGAGATAGATACAATTAACCACTTGGACATTCAGTACATTCTTTGATAGGAATCATAATGAAAATGTGATTAGCTGTGGGAAACCAACTTTCATCATGTTACTTATACAGCAAGTAGTAAATAATAAATAAATAATATTTAATCTTCATATATTTGGATATTTCCAGGTTTAATTTTTACTGAGACATTCTAACAAATGTTCATTTACTTTGAATATTAGATGTGCTAAACACTTTAAAGGAATGGGCAAAGGGTAAAGTTTATAAATACAGTGACAGTAAGATACAAGGGGAAATTGGGAGAGTTAAATTTTATGTATTTCTGAAAATTTTCCTGTAGTTAAAATACATCTAAGAAAATTTATAAAGCCTGTCAAATACTATTCTATAATTTATTATAACATTTATAAGAAAATGATTAAAAATACAAAGTGAGAAGTAAATCTAAACATAAAATCAGAAATATATTATCAACTAATCAATGAACACAATAGAAATATATTTTTATGAATACCTCTGATAAATGCTGGCTGTTCAAAAGTTTTTTGATTAATAGGAATCTTCATTAAAATTATTAATTCACCTACCAGATTTGCAATGATGTAATGGTATCCTTTAACATGTTTTCCAATGGTAATAACCTAACACAGATAAAGAAAAAAAAATAATTTAATCAATATTAGTAATATAAATGTAAAATTACTAACATAATGACCTGACTCAGAAAAATGAAATAATTAACTTCTGTGGGTTTTTTTTTCCATAATGAGTTGCATTTGATAAACTATAACAATCAAGCCCAGATAATATTTTTCTCAGGAAAAAGCAACTACTTTTTAGTGTCTAATAGATGTTAATTTTCAAAATCAGTAACTGAACAAAAATAGTGAAAATAAGGCCACAAGATTTAAAGAAATTTTAAAACAAAGACATGTTGAATCCCTATCACAATTTTATTACTACACAGCTATGCTTTTTGTCGGTTCAATGAAACATTAAACAGCTAAAATCAACATCTGAGATTTCACATTCACACATCTACATACAAAGATAATCACACAGGGTTTATAGTCATACATAAATTTAAAAGACCTATTAGCAAGCATATAAATGAATTATTTTGTGGATCTATAAAATAATATTTCTATCTTAAGAGTCTTGAAATGTTTATAGCTTAGTTCAAATAAACATTATTATTTCTAGCTTGAGGCAGCAAAGTATCAGATAAGCTATTTATCCATAAATCTAAGTCAAAAATCAATAGCAAAATAAATGCATTATGGAACAAGTGGCTGTTTCGGTAATGCTGGAACAGTTTTGGACTTTGTTGAATCAATTTGACATTTCATTGATCTATATCAGTTACAATGGCCATACTGTAGCTCTGATACTTAGATATTCAAGTGTAATATTTATTTTTAAGAAAATAGTTACACAATGGAAAGCATGAAATGCCAGGGCAATAGACAAAATCTCCAATTATTAACCTCCTTTCACGATTGCTGTTTTGGTGGCTTCCTGTTGCTTTTAGCATAAAATTCAAAATACTTTATATGCTGCAAAATCTAATGGTCTTTCAAGCTTCTCTGGGCCCACTTTTCCCTCTTTCTACACAGGAAACTTCTGGCCCCTTAGTATTTTTGTAACAAGAAAGGCTTAATTCCATCCCTTTGGGACTTCACACTTTCTGTTTCCTCTACTTGGAGAGTTCTCTCCACTACCATATCCTTTGTCTTGTTCCATCTTAAGGCACAATAAAAGGGCTCAATAGAATATCCTGGAAGACTTCCCTGACCTTCTCTTGTCCCAGGCAAAGTCAGGTGCTCCATTAGCAATGCATTTAGTAAAAGAGCAGGGGCAAAATCCTAGGAAGTATTTTACCATGTTACTTTGATAATAAGTGGTAGTTGTTTGGAAGGGGGTTAGAACTAACATTACTTTCTAACCTATTTTTATGTAACACAACTAAATTGACTTTTCTAAAAAATTGATCTTCTATATTGTAAAGGAGGATTTTGAAGATAAGATATCCTTCTAAATGAATATATATATATATATATATATATATATATACACACACACATATATATATGTATGTATACACACACACACACACATATATATATAAATATATATAAATATATATAAATATATATATATATATATATATATATATATATATATATATATAAATTAGCATCAGCTGAATTGAGGTGACTATGTCCTTCATATTTCCTACTGTATCTGTTGGTTCTACTTACTGTTTAATCTACTTTCTCAATCATGAATATCTTTCTTCTGGGAATTAAAAAAAAAAACAAAACACCGTATAAGTGGTACTACCAGCAGTCCCTACTTGAATTTAGTGTTGAGGAAGGAAGGATATGAAAATTGATTAGCCTTAGTTCTATATAAGAATTAGTGTCAGCCATACTAACAATCATATATTTGCTTTATAATAATCATTAGTATTATTTTAACAATAGAAAGATACATTAATTTCTTTTTTTAAGTATTTTTTAAATAAATCTTTATTGTTTATATTATTATAAATGTTCATTTTTTCCCCTCCATTGCTCCCCTACACCAGGTTAGCACCCTACCCTCTGCACTTTTTAACTTTATTTTCTTCCTTTTCCTAAAGAACCCCCTTCAGCAATTCATATAATTCTGGTTTGGTGGTGATTAACTCCTTTAGCTTTTCTTTATTTGTGAAACTCTTTATCTGGCCTTCGATTCTGAGTGATAGATTTGCTAGGTAGAGTATTTTTGGCCGTAGGTTCTTGCTATTCATCACCTTGAATATATCTTGCCATTCCCATCTGGCCTGCATGGTTTATCATGAGAAATCAGCTGACAATCCTATGGATGCTCCTTTATAGGTAACTACCTGCTTTTCTCTTGCTGCTTTTAATATTCTCTTTGTCTTTTGCTCTTGGAATTTTAATTATGATGTGTCTTGGTGTGGTCCTCTTTGGATTCCTTTTGTTTGGGGTTCTGTGCACTTCTTGGACTTGTAAGTCTAATTCTTCCACTAGGTAGGAGAAGTTTTCTGTCACTATTTCTTCCAATATGTTTTCAGTATCTTGCTCTCTCTCTCTCCTCCTGGGACCCCCATAATTCTGATGTTGGTTTGCTTGAAGTTGTCCCAAAGGTTTCCTACATTATCTTCAACTTTCTGGATTCTCTTGTCCTCTTGCTTCTGTGGTGGAGTGTCTTCTGGCTCTTTATGTTCCAAATATTTGGCTTGATTCTTGTGATCTTCCATTCTGTTTTTAGGACTCTGTATAATATTTTAAATTTCAGACAATGTATTCTTTATTTCTAGTTATTCCCTTTTCATATCCTCATAGGTCTCATTTATATTATCAGCCTTTTCTAGGAAATTCTTAAAAAACCTTATAACTGTGGTTTTGAACTCTACATCCAGTTGCTTTTTGTCCTCCATTTCTTTCATTTGTGATCTGTTTCTTTGTCTTGGCATTTTCGCTGCTTCCCTGAGTTGGTAGGGTGGCTTTGTGTGCTAAGGTGTCCTATAAGGTTCAGTGGGTCAGCCTCTCAGTTACCTGAGGTGGACACTCTTGGTGCACCCCTTTGTGGACTGTGTGTACAGTCTTATTGTAGTTAAGTCTTGATTGTTGTTGGTATCACTGGGAGGAACTGACCTCCAGGTCAACTGGTTGGGAGGATCAGCTGTGTCTATGCTGGGAGACAGCCTTATTTGACTAGACTTGGAAAATTGCAAACACCTCTGTGCTCAGTTGGATGGGATGGAGGGAGTTTCAGGGTGGAGCCTACAGCCTTGGCTTCCTGTCAGCCCCACCCTATGAGGTTCCTGAGTCTCAGTGTTCCTCAGTGTCCTTCGTACTCACTGCTGTGGTACTTACTACAAGCACCTTTGAGAGAAAGGGGACCTAGAGTTTCGCCCGCTATCTAGTGTCTCCCCCAATGAGCTCGGAACTGGGGTCCACTGCAATTGGAAGTGGGGTTCAGAGCAGTCTGGAGCTTTTGTCTCCTTCCCACTAGAGCAATCCAGTGGCACAGTCAACAATCCGTCCTCTGCACGCAATGTGCATGCCTCCGGAGCTCTGTCTTTCGCTGCCCCCCTGAGTTTCTCTGCCTTAGAGCCTAGATTCCCTCTGTATGAGCCTGAGTCCCCAGGGTCTCACCCAGAACTGGGGTTCAATGCAGTCGGAACTGGGGTTCAGCACAGTCCGGAGCCTTTATCTCCTTCCATCTAGGGAATGCCAGCCAGGTACTCAGCTGCCCCTCCTCTCCAGCTCCGTCCTCTCCCCATGCTCATGCACTGTGTCTCCATACCTTAGACTTTTACAGCTCCACTAATTTTCTTTTTGGTTTTCTCTTTCCTTCTAGTTGTAGAATTTCCAGTCATTCAACTTTCCTGTAGTTCTGGATAATGTTCAATTTGTATTTTAGTTGTATTTTTTGAAATTGTAGTGTGAGGCTGCAGTTAGGCGTTTACCTATGTCACCATCTTGGTTTCTCCTCCTACATTAATTTCTTAATGTTTTTCATGACTGAGTGTGTTTCCTACTGAAATCACTAGAAATAAGTGTCTCCATGTTTCATCAAATGTTAAAAAAACCTCAATCTAAACAAAGTTTAATTCTATTACTAACTTTAAGCTACTATGAAAATAAAATTTTGTCACATCTGAGCTTTTGGTATTTTTATATATATTTTATTGATATTTTACAGAGAGGAAGGGAGATAGATAGAGAGCCAGAAACATCAATGAGAGAGGAACATTGACCAGCTGCCTCTTGCACACCCCCCTACTGGGGATGTGCCTGCAACCAATGTACATGCCCTTGGCCAGAATCGAACCGGGGACCTTTCAGTCTGCAGACCGATACTCTACCACTGAGCCAAACCGACCGCGGCTTTTTTATTTTTATTTTTAATATATTTTATTGATTTTTCACAGAGAGGAAGAGAGAGAGCCAGAGAGCCAGAAACATTGATGAGAGAGAATCATCGATCAGCTGCCTCCCACACACCCCAAACTGGTGATGTGCCCGCAACCAAGGAACACGCCCCCGGCCAGAATTGAACCTGGGAACATTCAGTCCTCAGGCCAAAGCTCTATCCACTGAGCCAAGCAGGTCCCGGCTCTGAGCTCTCTTTTAAATGAGGAAGTAAATAATGTTTTATTGAAATATACTTTGACCAAATTTTTGCCTGCTAAACTCTATTCCTTGAAGGCCTTCCATAATCTCCCAGTCTAATTTATCTCTTTTTGTAATTTAAAAAAGTAACATCCTGTTCTTTTCATTCATAGTATGTTCCATTATAATGACGCATTAATTTCTGTAATTATACCATAAATATTCACCTTGATGGGGACTTGCCTGATTTAACATTACTGCTTTGAATTTACTCTTGTCTGTCCAGTAAACATTAGACACTTGGGAAAATTTAGTAAATAAATAAATGAGTAAATCTACACTGCCAAATGTTACACATAGAGATGACTTTTATAGATCATCTCACCCATGTTAAGATATGTATTTCCTCCTTCATGCTCTTAGACCACATTATCACTAATAATATTGTAGAATTATATATGTACATTTTTTCCCTTCTAAACAATGAGTTCATGTGGTGAAGACACCACTTTCTTACCTTTTTTTGTTTCCCTCATTCCAGATGCAGAGGATGTACTCAATAAATGTTCAATAATGCAACCATCCATTACATATACTAATTTAATATATTCAAGAGTGTTTTGTGAAAATAGAAATCATATATATGTGCAAAATACCTTGTACATTTTGAATAGATGTCTAAATGGTTATTTATTTAACCATGACCATACTGCTTCTAAATATTCCATTCCATATCTTTCTAGTTTATCTTGTATTTTCTCTAATCTAATTTTGGAAATAATTATTTTCATACAAGCTTTCCCAACATTTATTATGATAACTTAGGACTACTTAAAATGTTAAAGCAAAAACTAATGGCTAATATTAAAATTCAGTTTTAATGAGAATCTCCTATGAAATTCAAATGAGTTTTTGAGGCTCATGTTTGAACAAAAGACCTCCAGGTTTAAAACAATTCCAAATTCATCTCCTGAGACAGTAATCAAGGTTTTTCTAGTAAAATGTTCACTTCTCTGGCATGCAAAACTTATGTCATATAAGAAGATAGCATTAGTCAGTTATTCAATATCTTATGAAAGATCCATTTATTACATGTCATTAAAGCTTCATCAACATTTATATATGCAAAGTGATTTGTTTTATACAAACTAGTGAATCTAATTGTTTTCTCAAAGCCTGAAAACTCTAAGAAATGCATACTCAACTCTGTTTTTCTTCTAAACATGTATTATTCCAAGGAGGTGACAGCCATCCTAATGTATATAAAATGGAGAATAACTGGTTCAATGTGTATATATGTGTATGTTTGTATATTATTTTATATATCACCTATATTACAGCCATCTAAACCAGTTAGAAATCACACACATCAGCTAAGAAAAGAAGCAGATGCCCTGTGAATGAGATCTCAGTAAGTCATAATGCTGCTTTGCTACCATCTGTCATCACTAACCCTATCTATAACCATAGTGGATTAAATGTTTCTCATAATATATTACTGCATGGCTTTCTATCCTAAAATATCTTAAACTGACACAAAGTAGTATAATAAACACAGATAAAGTATCTGTAGCTCTGGTATCATATTACACCTTAAAACATTCCAAATGAAAATACTATCTAGCATGCTTCTCAAACAGTGAACACAGACTGAATGTGGCTTCCCTATATATTTTAATTTCATAGATTAATAGTTTTAAATTGATTTAAAAAAAACTCCCTAATAATTACTTCTTGGAAAAAATTACTTCTTGGAAAAATAAATACATGCTTTTTCTGAAGACATAAATCCATTTAAACAACAAGATAGAGTTAGCATATAGTATTGTACCCTAGTGTTTTAAGTAATCCACTGTATCATCAAAGAATTCAGAATTATTCACTTTTCTCCCAGAAACCATACTTAAAACATGTCTATTTCTTTATCTCTAAGAAGTTCCAACAAAAATTAAATTTCCAATTAAAAACATCAATGTAAAATGTAAAAGTTCAGAATTATATATCAACTATATTTCATGATCAGTCTGATGTGTCAGCATTATTGAAGAGCATCTGCTATTGCTAAGGGAAGCTGGAGATAATTTAATTGATGATCTTTGCCGCATCCTACATAAACCGTAAAGTAAAAACTGCTGTTCAAGCACCTTCCACAAATACTTGATCCAAACGCTGACAGTGCATGCATATTCTATATTTAGGACCATTAGAAAACAGAGAATAGCAAACCTGGTCTACAATGTCGTTTACTTTATCCCGTTCACAGTCCAGGATTACACGCCGTTCCTTTTTTAACTCTAGATCTTGAAAAAGTGATCGGTAGGTCTCATCTTTCTTGTCATTGTTAATATTTCCCACATTGATAGCAGTCACTTGCCATTTCTTTTCAGCAGCAGAATCCAGCACAGCTTGCAGTGTTGATAAGCCTAGGAAGGCAAAGAAAAATGATGACTGATAGAGTCAAAAGAGATACTTAAAAAAATACCTAGTTTGCTGTTGTAAAATTGAGAGCAAACACACACACACACATGCACGCACACATGTGTGTGTGTGTGTGTGTGTGTGTGCACGTGTGTCTATATATATTTGAGGAATAGAGAGAGAAAAACATTGGTTTGTTGTTTCAGTATTTATACATTCATTGGCTGATTCTTGTATGTACTCTGACTAGATATTGAGCCCGCAACCTTGATGTATCTGGACCATATTGTAATCAACTGAGCT
Organism: Vespertilio murinus; assembly: GCA_963924515.1. Taxonomy (NCBI): domain Eukaryota; kingdom Metazoa; phylum Chordata; class Mammalia; order Chiroptera; family Vespertilionidae; genus Vespertilio; species Vespertilio murinus. Next base: position 62,416,914 of record OZ004708.1, read on the forward strand.
ACCCAATCTGAGGAGAATATATGTTTAAGGCTGATATTTTTATGCAACTAAATTGATGTTGACTTTTCTAAAAAGCTACAGCTTTGATCTTGATAAACTTCTACTTGTTTCCACATCACATTTCATTCTATCTAAATGCTATTGTTCTGACTATAGGGTCCTAGTTTGGAGGGGGACCAGTATCCCCTTCTTTTAGCTCTCTCACTATTCTTTATATATTATTAAAGCATAATGTCTTCAATACCTCTGGTTCAAAGGAAATCAAAAGACATTACAAAAATTTCTTTCTCTGACAGAGTAGAAGAAAATGTTTCATGATAGATGACAGTCAATCATGTCATATTGATATCTTGAAGAAGTTGAGTACATTTTCAGTGAGGTGAATTCTGTGTGTCCATTTGAGTCTAAGAACCAATAATCTCTATTTCCTCCTATATTTTTACTCATAAGTTGTTTTTTCCTCAGCCTTCTGTTTCATGTTTTGTTATTGAGATTGATCCCATTGGAATTAATATGTTCACTTATTAACCAGATGGTAGAATTTAGCTTTCTAGCACAGATTTGTTATAATTTACTTAACTTCTCAAATGCAAAACTGTTTTATTACTTATTAGTAACTGTGCTTATAGCATCATATACCTTAAAATCTTTTATTTTTAATATCCATACATTACCTCATATGTAAGATTGAGAAGAACAACTTGGGAATTTATTTCCCTAAGTTAAATGTGAATTTTGGCACTTAGAAAGCCAGTACATAAACTGTCTTTCACATGACTGCAACAGCCAACTCAAATCCATCATTTCTATTAATAGCTTAATGAACAACACAAATTAGAGCTCCAAAAAGACTTCAGAATCATAACATCATCTTCCTGATTCCAAAAAGACTTGCATCTTTCCCAAAAGAATATTGATCCCTTTTTACCTTAAAATGTGGGATATTCCTAAAGTGACCACATCACTCTGTAAACTTTATTCATGTACTAAATTTATTTAAGTCTATTTGTCATAGCAACAGTGTATGCACATTCTAAATGCTGTTGAAAACTACTTGAACATAAAAAGTATCATTAAAAATTGTATATATTCTATATAGGCCAAGAGTATATAAGATGAGCCTAGAACATCTTGTGATATCAGAAAGCAAAGAAGCTCTCCAGAACTACCAGGATTTTGTCAAAGGACTCAGGAGTCAATTTGGTAAGGATCATTTTAAATAAAGATGAGGCAATATGAATATCAAAAATAATAATGGCTACAAAAGGCTTAAATACATAACACTTTAAATACATAATTTATAATGATATATGTGTAATGATAAATATTTGGTTGCCATTGTAGATGCTAGAGAGGCAACTTATTATTTTGAAAATTGGTAAATGAAGAGAGACCAGCATGTTCCTGCCTTTCCTATGTGAAGTAGTCTCAGGATGATGGTTTTTCTCTTTGGAAAGACTCCAGCTACTACATGATAAGTGAATATAGATTTAGAATTGTAACAACTTTGCAGCAACTAATGAATTAACGTATCAAGGCAACAATCATAACTACTGCTAATAACTCAAAAAGAGACACAACAAGTTATGTGTCTCCAAATAGGAATATTCAACCCACCTATGAAGTATTTATGTCAAAAAAGTGAATTTGGATCCCATTGAGCTTCTAGATCAAACTGTAAATTTATAAGAAATACAAGGCAAAGAGTAATATGCTAAACACCATCTTGTTGTAATCATCAAAATTCAAACAGTAAACAACTCTACATCCATATATATATCCATATATATAAAAGCCTAATATGCATATTGTCCCCACAAGAGTTCAACCAGGAGACTGTTTGCTATGACATGTGCTGACCACCAGGGGGCAGGAAGGAACAAATGAAGGCACAGCTGGCAAACAGAAGGCCCTAATCTGCCCTGATTAACAGCCAGGCCTACGGACCCTCCCCATGTACACATTTTGTGCACCAGGCCTCTAGTTACATTATAAAAGCCTGAAGCGATATATTAACCAATTTAAATATATGTACCTTATAATATGTACCTTATATTTATCCTGATTCAAGAAAATTCTAAAAAATTTATGAAAATATTAAGGAATTAGTATTATTTATATATGATAATATTGTGGTTATGTTTAAAACAAGATAATTTTTTATTTCAAAATACACATTGAAATATTAACAGATGGAATGACACGATGCCAGGTATTTGCTTCAAAATAACTGAAAGGAAGAGGGCTATAAAACAAGATTTCTCATATTATGATCATTAGTTAATCTTGGTCAAGAGTTCTTGGTGGTCTTTATATTGTCCTTTTTTTTAATTTAAAATATTTCATGATGAAAATGTAAAAGAAATTGCTTTTATTTGAATTAGAAAAGATGAACCATAAACTGACTTAAAGTGAATATGTGTTTCTTTGGTAAAATTAGTTTCCTCTTTCCAGTTTTGTAACAGAAACTATAGTATAAACAAGAATTGCTCAAGAGAAAATTTATAAAGAGATAAAATGCTATTATAAAAATTATTAATGATAAAACATATTTTAATAACTTCATGGATCACCTGTGATTCACTGTAAGTAAATTAAATCCTCCCATAATACAATTCAAGTCCTCTTCCTGTTACTCATCAAGGAAGAAAGAATGCATAGCTAGTCATCGTGATCAATTCAATAGCTATTATAACAGTTATTTACTCTATCCATTTTTCCTTCCAAGTAGGAAAAGAAAAGCTAATTTTCTAAATCTCTTCTGTCAAGATTTTACTTTTCCACATTCTAATCATTATGCAACTTTTTTATACCACCTCCTTAAAAATATTACACCTATAGATGATGTTCTATATGCTATCCACATCTTATCATCTAGCACTTACAAGTGGGCTTCCTTTCTTCTAGAAAATAAATTATTTTACCTCTTAATAATTAAATAACTAATTTTACCACCTATTGAAATAAGTTTCAAGTGGTGATGTTCTTGACATTCTGTCCTATTTTTCTACATATGTTACAAGGAAGTTTAAATATGCCAATTGGAATTTATCAAGTGATATTTCTTAGCCTAATATTTATTGGCAGTTCATCTTGTCAAAGAATATGGTATATAAAATCGATAAGAATTAAAGTAATGGCTGGGTTTCAGATTCATTTATTCTATGAGCCAAAAGTTGGTATGGATTCTGTTATCAATACTCTCAGAATTAATCTTGTGTAATCTATGAAACTGAAATAAATAACCTTCATCTATTAAGAAGCTAAACTGCTCAAGTAATGTATATCAGACTTGATGAATTTAGTTTAATCAGAAGACACTGAACAACATTAAATCATATCCTAATGACAGCGAAAATAAGTCACACACCTTGATATGATCGGACTCAGGATTTGAAGAGATTGCTGATGCATGTGTTTAGTGATTCATATTAGATTTATTTCTTCAATAACCCTCTCAAACTCTCTAATATAATATTAATATATATAATATCCCTTCCCAGAAGGAAAAGCTTGTTACTATCTTATGCTTTTAAATTTTAAAAATCACTGAAAATAAATGCATGTTATAAATATTGAAGAGAAATTAAATTCTTTAAATATAATAGACACATGCTTTTGGTCTCTTAGTTCCATATTCTAATTAGGGAAACAAGTGTTACTTGGGATCTGTCTCCTTCCCTTTCACACAGATTAACATAGGAGTATCTTTATAAATACGAGTCTTCCCTAATCCAGACTACAAACATGTATGGACAGTGGGGGGTTCTATATGAATATAGGCTTATTTAAAGCCATTAGTAAGTAATAATTATTCAACTCTAATATCTATATTACTATATATTTGAGTTATTATAGCAGAGACTGATTTTATTATTGCTGAATTATTTAGAAAAAAACTTAAAATTCACAGTTGTTCATATTCTATACAGAAAAATCCAGATTTTTCTTAGTAAATATATTTAAAATATGTTCAAGAAAAACCTCAAGAACATTGTAAGAGTTGAAAATTAAATTCTAAATTCTCAGACTTTTAGTTAAAATAAAGAATGGCTAAAGAATTATTGGATTGCATTACTTCCTCTTATGCCTAATTTTTATTGGACAAGTTATAGTTGTATAACCTATATTAATCTCCCTAAAACTTTAAGTATTAGTAGCAGTAGTTCAGTCTCATTGTGAGTTATAGAAAATCCATCAGCCTAAAATCAGGTGAGTCCAAATGTTTTAATTTAGACATTAATGAGTGGAATTTAAAAAGTGATTACTGCAAATAGGTATATTTCATTCAGACCATGTCTTCCTTCTTAAAAATATTTTCTTTGGTCCATTAAAAATTCATTGGCCTTATTCATCTTTCAGGCACAGAAATTAATATTCATGATCACTAAATCATGGCAGCATGCCTAAGCCATATTAAATTAACATATATTTCTCTCATTGACTTTCTCAGGAACATCTGAAAAGAAAATTTATTACTTGGAAGAATTTTTATTCTATGCATGATGTCTTCTTAGTTCTGAAATAAAAGTTTTTCCCTTCAGGAAAAAGAGTATGGCTCAAAACTAAAACCAAGACATGAAGATATAAAACATTAGTTCTGATTTTACTTACTGTATGTAGAAATATATTATCTTACTTTATTGACATTAAACTGATAAATAAAAAAGCATTTTTTATTGAGTCTGGTTCTAATTTAGTATATTCAAAAATAATTCTGTATTTAATTCATTGACATAGATAAACCTGTTAGTCTATAGTTCAAAATGTATTTAAGGTCTATCTACCAACTCTCAATGGAGGGATAATATACAGTTTCTAGAAAGAGCACTGGGTCATAAAGTATGGCCAGGCCGCTGCCACATGTTTGGATAAATGGAAGACACCAGCAGTCCTAAAGGTCAAATAGCAACCCATGAACATTTTCAGAGTCCTCTCACCCATCTTTGAAACAATCAAAGATGACCTGCACAAAGATCAGGAGACATCTAAGTTCTCATTTGTTTACAACTGGGATGCACTCACTGGACTGTGGCTCAATACTGGGTGTCATGAGTAATTGGATTCAGGGAAGGTTTTATTGTTAAGAGCAGTGCAAAGTAGCAGCTTGGAAGCATCTTAAGTCTTTTTTATCTAGTTTGTATTCAGGAAAGAATGTTGGAGAGCCATTTTCATGCTTGGGCCCTCTGCTCTTCCAAAGAACATCATTTTATTTAGAAATTAAAAAAAGAAAGAAACATGGTTACCTGAGCTAGACAATCAGAAGACTATGCTTATTAAACACTGAAAATAAATTTAAAAGCATATCATTCCAGAAGAACAGACCAAAATCATTTGAAATTTAACCATGCAGAGATGTAAGTTGAAAGATGAAAATTATGAAGTCTATTTTTAAAAGCATGTGCACCATGAATAAACAGAACAAAAATGCATTCTCAACGCATGTAGTGCAAAAATAAGAGGGTGCTTCCCTAAGATGTAAAAACAAATAAAGAATGGCTTAAGAACCAAAGGAAAGAAATAATGTCACATAATGCAAAAATTAACTTGTATGCATATAACATGACAAAGCTATAAAATTATTATAATAAGCATTTTAGATAGCAAAAATCCCATTTCCATGAGCAAAGTAAAACACTAAGTAAAGGTCAAATCTTATGCCAGTGTTTTGAGTCTTACACACTTATTCCTGAAAATTGTTGCAGATGAAAAGCCAGTGCAATACTCTTCATATTAAAACATGAGCAGCTATTTAAAAAACACTTAAAATGTATCCATAAGGTCATTTTTGCTTTACTATATAATTACTTAATATCATAACTCTAATTTCTCTCAACAATGCACTTGAACTCAAATTCATTTGTATAATTTAATGACTAGAGAATCTCATCACTTAAATTTCATTTAATAATTCTAAAGTGCTAATAAAATCATTTTAAATGTCTTCTCACAAGTACATAAATCCACCCCCCTTCACTTCATTCCCCAGAACTTTCCTTACTTTAGTCTCTCTCCTCAAATACTAGAGTTTCTTCTTTTCTATTTATGTCAGCTGTTGTCTACTTCAATGTTCTAAAAAGTTCCGTTTCATCTAGAGGGCACAGTGAGGGCAAAGTATGTCCCTAAAGTAAAAATGCCACCTTCAACTTTGCAAAACAGTAAAGAGAAATCATCTTCTGATCCTTGGATTTAGCAAGCAAGATGCAGCAGGATCTAATATCATCGCACACTTAAAATACACAGAGTCTATTACTACTATTTATTGACTATCAACTCTGTCCCAGCATTATCTTAAGCACTGTATGTACAATTAAGAACTGTATACCAGTGTACTGGTCCTGCTTGGGCATTGCCTTCCTGAGGTTTATAGCCATATCTTACCTAATAATAGACAAACATGTAAATTGACTGTACCTCTGCTATGCCACTAGCCAATCAGGATTGATATGCAAATTAATCCAACAAAGATGGTGGTTAATTTGCATACTCAGCTGCCTAGTGACAGGGTGGGACACTTGCATCATTGACATGGTGACAATGGGGTGTTCTGCCCCACCCTGGGTCTCTCAGGACCGCTGGCAGGATGGAACAGAAAGAGGTGGCTCCTAGAGTGGAAAGAGGCGTCTCTGAGGCCAGAGTAGAAAGGGGCTGGGCTAGGGTGGAAAGGCAGTGCCAGCAGCCAGGGAAAGGAAAGCCCATCCTAGCACGAATCTTCGTGCATCAGGCTTCTAGTCTTAAGTAAAAAGCATAATCCTTAGCCTGTATGATAAAACAGTCCTGGAATATAGTGGAAGTTCGGTAGCACTCCTTGGGTGAAGGAATGAACACCATTATTAATCATAAATTGTGATAAGTACTATGTAGGAAAAGAAGAAATTGCTTTGAAAGAGAATAACAATATGAAATGCATCTCCATGGAAATGCTATATAAACAAATATGAAGGGAGAGAAAGAATTAGAGATGTGTGCAAAGATTTGAGGTAGAAGACTTTGGCTCATCTGAAAAGCAAAGGAAGGTTAGTTAGGTGGTTAGCTTAGTGAGTGGGCTGGACAGTAGGATAAACTGGCAGGAACCAGTATTAAAGCTGTGCTAAGAATTTTCAAATTTATATGCATTACTAAAGGCTGTGTGCATGAAATTTGTGCCCGGGCAGGAGGGTTATAGGAGGGGGTCCCTCAGACTGGTCTGGACCCTCTCCAACCCAGGAACCCTTGGATTGGGCCTAAACCGGCAGTCGGACATCCCTCTTGCAATCTGGGACAGCTGGATCCTAACTGCTCATCTGCTTGCTTACCTGATCACCCCTATCCATTCTGCCTGCCTGCCTGCCTGATCACCCCTAACTGCTCCCCTGCCTGCCTGATTACCCCTAACTGCCTCTGCCTCGGCTTCCGCCACCGTGGCTTTATCTGGAAGATGTCCCGTCTAATTAGCATATTACCCTTTTATTAGTATAGATAATGAGAAGTCATTAAAGTATTTTAAGCAAGGGAGTGATATGCTCAAAGAAATATTTTAAAATTCTGGCTACTTTGTAGAACTGAGTTAAAGAAGAATAACTGTGGAAATGGAGAGACAATGGAATAAACACATGACAGTGCCTTGATCTGGAGTCAAGACAATGAAAAAGAAGAGTGTCTAGAGAAAAAATATATAGTTGGAAATCACATCAATAGAATGCAGGGCTGAAAGAGCTGCTGAGAATACTCCCAATTGGTTTATTAACATAATGGGGTAATCAAGGAGTTTAAAGAGTAAGAGGGAAGTCTAAGATGTGGCTCAGTTCTATAAGGCTTTTTAACACAAGATAAAGTATGGCTCAGAATTATCTAGCACATTGGAATCCATATTCACATTAAACAGTTCTGTGTTTTAGTTTTCCATTCGCCATGGGAAGAGCAAGGCTCTCCTTTCTCAAAGCCTGGAGATAAGTTGTTGACAAGGCAAATTTTTCAGCTTGTATAGTGCTGACTCATTTTTCCACTGTCAGACTGGGAGGACGGGACAGAAAATCAGACACCTAGCTTGAGCACTCCTGACTTAGGCCTGCTGTAGCAAATGACTACAAACTGATCAATGGAGAATTGACTGATGGCTGGCTCTCTTCCTGTCTTGCCTTGTGGGTTAATGAGGTGCCCTATCTTGGTGGAAATAGACTTCTGTTTTACATTTGAACCTCTAAATATTCCAGGAAGCAAGCTACTGTAGAAGAGTATTTAGGTACTCTTACAATAATGGTTCTTAACCCTTTCCAGTTTGGTTATGGCTAATCCTCCTAGAAAATTGCATGAATGAACATGTGCATAAACTGTTCATACAATTTTAGGTAGTACACAGATCCACGGACGCTGAATCGTGGACCCAAGGATGGTTAAGATATTGGGATACTACAATATGTGAATCAGGCAGGTCTGCTAATATTAAACTTCTCAATAATGGACATGGAAAACACAAGGAAGGACCACCCCCAAAATAAAAGTTATATAATGAGCCAAGACACTATCCAATTAGTATGCTAATCAAGAACATCTCATTATAAACAATCAGATAGAATTGTGAAATAAACATGAATTTGGTGTCAGAAAACCTTTGGTCAGCAGGAACACTTAAATCACGAGCAAGGGTTTAACTTGTCTGAGATTTAGCAATTCCATTTTAAAGCAAAGTTAAATAATTGTAACTACCTGATAAAACATTTGCACTTGAAAATATGTAATAACTATAAATTTCTATAGCAGTTCTTATTTATATGCTACTACAAATTTTACTTTAATTTTCAAGGCAACCACTTTACTGACCTTGAACTAGTATTCTAGTCACCAGAGTCTTAACTGCTGCTACCAGAGGTGATGTCGATGTTACAGTGGGGCCTTGGGGACACAGCCTATATCTGTAAATTGTACATTCACACTTTTTAATTTTTACTCTAAATATGTTTCCCAGGTTTTGAATTGCAGTTTTCATTTACACAGCAAAATTAAACCATGTAACCCTTGGAGAGCTAGGTAGCTCTGTAATGCCCCATATTAGTGTCAAGTTAGGCATTGAATTTGAACCATTATCAAGAGATAGGGATATTTTCACTTACCTCTGTCACTGTCATAGAGGTATGCAAACTTGTCCCACTGATAGTATTCAATCAAGCTGAGAAGAGCTCCTTTGAGGTCAGGTCTCATCTGGATGACAAATGGATGTGTGCCATCAGTTGGGAAGCTGGGAGTGATGAAGGAGACGTGGAGCGTTCCACAAAATGATGTGATGGTGTTTACAGACTTCTTGTCATAAAATCCAAAAATAGCATAGACTCCTCTTGAAAACTGGGAGCAGACTAGAAGAATAAGGAAAACAGAAGGGATGAGTTATTAAAATTGGCATACAATCATGGATTTACTTGCAACTTCATGCCCTTGTATACAAAATACAAAATAACCAATGAATTAAAAGAACTATGGAGTTTATATCAATCAATGATCCGTCAAGTGTAGGAGCACTTATTTACCCAGCATTCTATGTAAGGAATTCAAAGAATTGCAAAGCATTAAAATAATAATTCTAGGTTTATGAAAATACTTTATTTTTTAACAAACTATGTGAATCTAAACATATTTTAGGATAGCCTCATTTTTAAAAAAGTACAAGTAAAAATCATTAGTTATAAGAACTATAGTTATATAGTTTATGCATATTCATAACAGCTCATTCTCTACAATATTGATTCCCATAAAAGGCTTTGTTGTGCTAATACCAGAAGGTCGGTGTGATCATGAAGCATATCACCCACTGATGATGCAAACTTCTTTAACAGAAGTTGGGTGAAAGCCTCTCCCCACCCATAATCATATCAGCGGAGGGAAGCTCTTTCTCACCTATATCACTTGGTCAAGTAGCAACTAATAAAGTTCAGAACACTTAATTTTTATCTTTCCCATGGACTTAACTTATCCCATATGTTCTACTCAGACAAAACAAAGACTATTACATTTTTTTTTACCTAGGACCATATATATATAGTCTTAGGACCATATATATATATATTTGTAAGTTTCCATGACTCACACAATCCCTTATCCGCTAACACTGAATTTCAGTGAATGGCATATGACACTCCCTTCCTCACTACTTATAGTCAGAGCATCACTAAGCATTGCTCATTCTAACACGTAAGTGTACTGAAATGTGGTCCACTTATTTCTGTCTCCATTCTGATCATCCTAGTTCACCACCACATGCACTTACATTGTGCTTGTCTTGTGCCTGGCATGTTCTCTGGGACATTAACGCATTTATTTCTGATGGTGACCCTTGAGGTGATAACTATTATTCCTAAATAACTGATAGGAAAATTGATACGTAGGGAGACTAAGTGATTCACCCAAAGTCTCGCAGCTAGTATGTGTGCTGTGCTCAATCCTCAGCAACCTGGATTTAGAGTTGATTCTTTTAATTGATTATTGGAATACCTAGACAACTTTCCTCCTTCATCCAGTTATGCTCCTTCTGTTCTCCACAATATCATCAAAATAAATTTCAAAACAAATCCAAACATATCCCTTTGAGAAGTAGAGTTTTTTTTTCAAGACTCATGCCCTGCAATGCCCTATGGAAATGATTCATTTTAAACAATCCAATGTTTAAGACCACCATTTCACATCAGCCACGTGGCTTTGAGTGAATGAATTCCTGATATTTTTTAATCTCAAGAGTTGTTTCAATCCAAGGATACAAATCAGCTATTCATGAACATAATCTAACAATTCAGAGCATAATATCAAAAACATCTTTTTAAATTAATTAACCTCATTTAAAGTACAAGACCAATATTATTTCATTTCATCTCTTTCACAAAAATAGATTTGCTTTATAATTAAGAATTATGTAAAAATAGATTTGCTTAATAAATAAAAACACTGCTAAAATATACACAGATTCTAGTAATTTTCAGACAATAAATGAGAGGCAGTAATATTTAGCAACTATTGTATGATATGAAAAAAAGGAAAGCAAGATTGGCAATTTGTTTGAGTATCAAATATTCATATTTTCCTTTAAATACTTACTAACCTTCAACTCATCCCCATTTTTCTAACACAATTTTCTAGGATTTCTAAGTTATATTTTTATAATAATATATCAATTGGAATCTTCTCCTTTATTACCAATCTTCTGTAGAACAGTCTCATGTATCTCAGAAAAAAAAGAATATATTTCTTTACATTCATTTTATACTTTAACATAAAGCAAATATGAGATGTTTATATTTTTGTCTTTGCTCGACTACAGAAGTTGAAAACAACTTTTAATGTGATTGACTATTCTCATTTTTTGATATACATGAAAAAACCCTTCCATTGTGGAAACCCATCTAGGAAAAATTTGTGGTAGTTTCTCATTTTATATATGGATATATACGTGCTAACATGCGTATCTTAAATCGTGAGTTTGTTCAGAAAGTGATGACTCCATATGGCTTATAGAAGGGTGAAATTGCTACAGAGTTCTCTCTGGGTCTGTTTCATTTTATTTCCTGCAGTGTTGGTATGTCATCTAAACAGTACAGGAAACACTGGCAGTGTTATTAACAAGGACTCCTCTCATTTTAAGTAAAATAGCTTCTGTGATAGGAATAGCAGCCACAGCATCAGCAGAATGCTTGATAACGGATGCCACTGTTTGAATGCAGAGGCAATCTTATTATGGAGCCATATCTTTCATTTTCCATTTGTTTAGACTCTGGAGTGAGTTGTCAGGGGGCCTCCTGATTACCATGACCATCTGGAAACATTTGGCTTTGGCCCAACAACAGGCCCATGCTGTACAAAACTTCAGAAGTTATCACAAGTCTCCTAACTTAGAAGGCACTTTTCTTCCCTGGCAAGTCAGCTAATTCTCCAATTAACATAATTTTATAAAAATGGCCTTTCTCTCCTGACTATCCCTAGTCTCTCTCAACCTTCTTCCCTTATTTATTATCTCTTCCTGGAACATATTCAGTTTTCTATTTGTCTATAGCCTCGATTTTTCTAGATTTGTCTTTCTTAATGTGCCTTTTCTACACATACAAATAACTGCAATTTGGCCAAAATTGCTCATATCCAACCTTATATTTGGCCAGACATGGTCCCTGTCCCCAACCATGATAAGAATTACTGTGATTTACAGTCAAGAAATGCTGACTTGCCTTAGCTAGTGTTGCTCAGTTGATTGAGCATCATATCATGCACCCAACGATTGCTAGTTCAATTCCTGGTCAGGGCATATACCCAGGCTGCAGGTTTGATCCCCAGTTGGGGTGCATATAGAAGGCAAACAATCAAGTTTCTCAATGCCTGCCCCCCTCTCCCACCCTGTCTTTCTCCTTTCCCTCTTCCTCTCCCTCTCCTTTTTCCTCTCCCTCTCTCTCATCCTCTCCCTCTCCCTTTCTCTCTCTGTAAAAAAAATCAATAAAATATATTTTAAAAGAAATAATTGCTGAGCTGAACTAAGATGTTTCGCTTTACCCAGTGTGCAGTGACCATCTCATGATTAAAAATCTACTGCCACATTTATAACACTCTATTCTCAAAATATTCAATTAGTTTTTGCACTCTACTACTGAAGTTCTCCTCAATATACTAGTAATGCTGACACATGACACTATTGATACACTACACAAGGAAATGAGTTCCTTGTTCTACTAACGTCATCTATAGACATCTGTTTTATTCTACTTTATTCATTCCACTATTGAGGGGAATTTACTATGGGAAAACAGCATTCCTATTAAAATTACTCCTCATTTGATTAGCAATACAATTTCACATGTTGATCTCTACCTTATTCCCCAACAATGCCTTCAAAATTTAAAGCCATTTACCTCACTGATATTCATCCTCAAAAAAGGAAAATGTACTATCACTGAGAATACCCAAATAATGTGTCACAAGCTCTGGATATAATTTCAAAGACAATGTTCTAGAATGAGTTAGACTGTACCGCCATCTTATACATAGTCATTATTTTCTTACATCAAGTCCTGAAACAGAGGAAGGAGCAGAAAGGCTCTCAGTTTCACCTCTAGCTTCTTGACCCACACAATTACCTCCATGTGACACTATTATGAATTTCTGAATAATTATTCTGATTAATATTAGAACTGCAGTTATGTCTTAAGACTCAAAGCTGATTGCAAAGTGGTAGGTAAAGATGTTCTCACTGAGCTCTACTTTAATTAAAAATTTAGTATCAACTTTGAGAAACTCAGCAAAGAGCAGTCCTTTTAAAAGACACGCGAGGTCAAACAGCAGAAATGGTAATCTCCTGGGTGTAAGTAACTTGCTGATTATTCCACTTTTCGTTACAAACCCAGATGATATAAGCCAATAGCAGTGCTGATGGTGCATCCAACGCACATCTTTTTCTCTTGGGTCATTCTGCTCATTGGTGCCGCTAATATAGCATACTCAGTACAGTATGGAGAACCTTGCATGGTTATTTAGTACAAAGGCAGGGAGAATAGGATATGATTTATTTTTGTTTTACATTCTTTATATTTATAAATCACCATTCACTTCAGTGAAACAGCGTGGAGTGCTTCATAAGCAGGAATGGAGTCAGCTCCTTTGCAGCTTGTGCAAAGTGTGGTGAAGATGCATCGCCACACAGTCCTGGCTTCGAAATATGGAGACCACAGAAAATCCCGCCCCTTTCATCCTGACCCTCCTTATAAACTTTGACCCTGACTTTACTATTGAAAGTTTTTGATCATTTCAGTTATGATCTAGTCATGGTATCCAATAACTTTTTTTTTAATCAGATCAAGCTTTCTTAGCTTCTCTGAATTTATTAGTCCAACACTTGCTTCTTTTAATAACCTCCCCATACTGCTACTAGTTTCCCTCTGTTTCAATTCCTTCTCTACATTGCTGCTGAGTAAAATCGCACCACGTTGATACTTTTCATCTCCAATTTCAAAAGGAATTTTCCAAGGATTTGTGTTACAATTTTTTTCTTCTTCTCATTTTACATTCTCTTAGTGGTCTCCTTCCTTTTAACATAGATTCAACTTTTTATACACGTTTCTCAAAACTTCGTTGTCACCTCAATTGTGTCCCCTTATCTAGTTTTACTGAAAAAAAAATACATATTGTAAATATGTGATGTCACTAACACGGTACTGGGTTTAGAAAATGCCACAGCAAATGGGATAGAGTCACTGCTGAGCTGGAGTTCATAGTTCTAATCTCACCCTCCAGGGTCAGATTTCTAATTACAAATTAGAAAACTTGTAATTCCATATCAATCCAACTAATTCCATAAAAAAACAAGGAGAGAAGACTCTAAAATCTCCTCCTGTAAATCATGTATTTATGTTGATTTTTCCCTTTTGCTTATGGCATCATAACTCTTGCAATCATTGATTTTCTATATTTTTAAGAATAATCAATTTATGATTCTCCCTTGTTCCACTCACATCATCTATAACCATTTTTGTTTGATTCAATTTTATTTACTAAGAAAATATATATCATAAATATACTGTATGTAAATGTATAGCAAATATATTGAATATACTGTAAAGTACAAATACATACTGTAAATAAACCACACGTTTATTTAAATGATGCACTTCATGATTATTTCATGTTATTTCCTTGCTAGTGTGATTTCTAATGAAAATATTTATTTCAGGACCTGAAGTATGAATTTTCTAGAATAAAAAAAAAATTAGAAGTACCTAAAATACGTACCATTGTTTTACATTGTCCAAAAGCCTGTAACTTTAATCTCAAACATTAAATACCAAGGATACTGGGACTCTGACCTTAGATATAATAATTGTAGAGGCTAAAAGTGAGAACAACCTGAGGTCAAATCCTGATATTGCTGTTATTTACTTGGACTTGATTGGGCAAATTGCTTTGTTTTCCTCTTTCTTAGCTTAGTTGTGTGTAAAAGATGATAGTGATATTACTTACCTTCCTCACTGGGATGAGCAGTATTAAAGAAACTGAAGTTGGCAAGTAGTAAGCCCTATATACATCTCTCACGACCTCCCTACTTATATTCCATGTTTGAATCAATATTGATAGTAAATTATGCATCTTTTTCCTGTAACACAAAATTCCCCAGCTCCATGTGACATGTGTTCATGTGTTAAAATCACACTCATCTTTTCAGAATGTGAGAATCACTTCTGACTGTCCCTTCCTTTATCCTTAGCTTGCAAATTGTCACCAAATGCAGCCCGTTTGACCTTTTAAATCTGTACTCCCCAGCTCTGCTGACATTGTCTTAATGTGGCCCTTAAATATTTATTGACTGGATTGCTACATTAACTTCCCAAATAGCCATTTTCATAATAAATCTCTTTCCTATCATAGCAGACATAATCCTCCTGATTAAAATCCATCACTGCCTTCCCATTGCTTAGAAATCAGCACATTACAATGCTCAGATGTTATCTGTTCAGGGTTATGTGCCTCTCCTACATGTGAAAGCAGTCTCCCCTTTTGCATTGTAGCCTGGGTTACAATGGTCTTGCTTTGCCCTCTCTGAGCTAATTGGAAGCAGAGAATGAAGTGCTGTATTAGCTCTAAATGCATGGCATATCAATTAGCTGGCACAGAGCAGACAGTTGATAAATGTCATGCAATAAAATATCAACTCTTCCATGAAGGGTGTCTTGCTTACTATCAACTAAGTATGATTTTCCCTGATTATGAAACACATCAGCATTCTGTCTTTAGCTCCCTCATGGCCTGAAGTACAATACTGTTGAGAGAGAGAAAGAAAGAGGGAAGGAGGGAGGGAGGGAGGGAGGGAGGGAGGGAAGGAGGGAGGGAGGGAGGGAGGGAGAGGCAGGCACTGGGGGTGGGGCGGAGGGAGGTTAGCTCTTTGAAGGCAGGGGTCAGTGTGAGAAGAGAATAAGAATACCTGAATTGGAAGCCTAGCTTTAGTCTTCCATGGCCCTCTGGTAGAAGAATCACTGAATCTGAGCCTCAGTTTCTTTGTCTATTGAATGAGGATTTTAATTCCTATCTTGCCTAGATATTAGAGGGATATTTAAATTTTAAATTGAATAAAAAGTACTTGGGAAATATAAATCATTACATAAATGTGTTAATGACAGTAAATCCAACCATAATGATTTTTATATTCTCTTAAATGCAAAATTTAGAAAATTTTCATAAGTATGTCATTAAATATTTGTTGAGTGACCACAAGATCTGGACCAATTAGATAACAAAGATATAAACCAGGTTCTTGTATTAAATTTTCATTTCTTTGATACTGGGATATTTCTGGAATTAAATCATTACAATATTTTCTTATTTAACTATCATACTAAAATATAACTGGAGTTAGTTTAAAATCACTTGTGCAATTTAGTCCATTTGTTCTCATAATAGCGGAAAACCCCACAATTATTACTATGAGAAAGTTTATAAAATTTTATTATTGTAAATTTTCAAAATGTCTTTTATGTGTGGAGAAATTGTACCAAGAGAGGTGAAGTTAAATCCATACATATTCTGGGATGCAATGGAAACCTAAACAAATGCAATGAGTTCTCTATCTTGGACATATGTCCGGTAGCACATACTGGATTCAGAAATATCCTCAGATATCCTCACAATCTCAAATGTTTTATTTCTCTAATTCAATGGACTTTTTAAAGCCTGAAAATTTATCAGGAGCAACATTTATTCCCTTAAAAAATAGAACTGTTGTAACCTATGTTACATGTCACATTTGGTTTCTCCGATATAAACCTAGGAGGATGTTAAAAATGGGACTGTAATTCTTTTACTCTTAGACTATTTAGGTAAATACAATATGCTATTCTCATAATAAAGTGGAGGAAAACTGTCTGCTTTTCATTATTAGGATTATTTTGAAGTTCATATTCTTATCAATTTACAGGAAGCATTTCCCACTTGGGAGCTGGCATGACAGTGTGAGCCCCTCATAAAACTCAGAGCCCAGCACGATACTAGCATAGACATGCTGTATGTAGCTACTGAATGACACACTAAATAATTCAAAGAAAACATGAAGAATAAATATTCACCACAACGGCATTGTCTATAAATTGCCCCACTGATGATGTTCCATATAGCCCTGACACAAATCTTTACTATGATAAATCATTTCCTGTTTACATACGTTTTGATTCCATTTTTCATACACATACTAAATGTGATGCATCATCACTTAGTAGAAGACAATGAAGGTGTAGTCGTGCATTTTTCTTCCCTTCTCACAGACATTTATCCTCCCTCACCTTTGTGTCGTGTTTGCTGAGTGAGGTGAAATGTCCTGAGTTTATTGCTGTTGCCCATATTATGTACAGCTTTAAAAAATCTATAGCATTTATTCTGGCTTCATTCGTCATCTGGGAGAGCAGGCAAGAGGAGAACTGGCAGTCACAGTCAATAACTCTCATGTGAATTTTAATGATGGGTTCTGGACACTTAAATGAAAGAGAATTACCTCTGTTTATACAAGATGCTATTTCACAAAAGATAGTCCAATTCTTCATCCTTAGGTTTGTATTTCCTCCTCATAAATACACATAGTTCTACCGTCTGCAAATTCTTGCTCTTCTTATGCTCTATGTAAGTCCTGGGCACCCCATGCCCAGATGCGATGTAAATGTTGTGGATAAGGAGCGCCAGGCAGAATGCCTGGAGGCCTGGCGTCCAAGCCCCATTGCAACACCAGCCAGCTGTGTGCTTCTGGCAAACTGCAGCTTTCAAATGTCTCAGTGCCCTCAGAGGCCCCATGTTGCTCAAACTTGGACTTGCACGGCCAAATATCAAAGACAGAAACTATACAAAATGTCAGGGTGTGCGTATTTATTATTCATCATATTCTTACTTATGTAAAGGAGCATGTGAGAGGCAATACATTTTTGCAAATAAAATTCTACCACTCTCTTCATGTTTGATTATTCTTTCTCCCTTTTCCTCTTTTTTTTCTTTTTATCTTTCTTCTCCTTCCCACTTATCCTATTTCCTCCTTCTGTTTTTGTTTGCTTGTTTTTGTGGGGTATTTTGACTTTTCTACTTTATCTTTATGATTACCTTTAAGCTCCATAGCACTCTTAATCCTGATGATTAAAGAAATGTCTAAAGTAATTAGGATGTAATCGGAATGTACTTAGGATATTCAAAATTAAAGGACTATGTTTATTCCAAAATGTAGATCTGATATTTTAGTACAAATAAACATTTTTAGCTTTTGTGATTTAAAAAAAAAACCCTATTTTAAAATATAATAGAAAAAAATTCTAATACCTAGATTTTTTTTATTGATTTTTCAAAGAGAGGAAGGTAGAGGGACAGAGAGTTAGAAACATAGATGAGAGAGAGACATCGACCAGCTGCCTCTTGCACACCCCCTACCGGGGATGTGCCCGCAACCAATGTACATGCCCTTGACCGGAATCCAACCCAGGACCTTTCAGTCCGCAGGCCGACACTCTATCCACTGAGCCAAACCAGTTTCGGCTACCTAGATTTTTACTTAAGAGAATTTTTCTTTGAGTAACAGGCAAAAAGAAAAGAACTGTATCGTCGTGCTTGTCTAGATGCTCTCCAATTAGATCTGATAACCCTCTTGCCTGTGTATGGCCCAGAGTTTCTCTCACAGGACTCTCTTGTACAGGCCCACTGTTGGTAAGTGAGAGGGTTTCTATTTAGATTCCTCAGCCCTTATATGTTAACTCATAAGTTTATTAAAAGAGGGGATTTTAATATAACACAATGAACAATTATGTAAATGTGCTGAAAAAGATACTACCATTAGCATGCATCCATAAATTGCTAAGTAACCAGAGGAATTAACTTTCGCACAATGGACTCTCACACTTGATGTAACGGACCAGGTAAAACAGGACCTGGAGCTAATGTCTGGTAGTGGAACATGGAGTTTAACTTGAAAGTTGCCCAAAGGGCCTGCCTGCTTCTGTGACACCCCCTTCAGGAAGAGGAAAGAGGATAGAAAAGAGTTCCCTCAAGATAAGATTACTAATTCACTTTTTGGCCCTTACATTTATTTAATATAAATGAAATGTTGATAACAAAAACAAACAAAACAACAGGAATGAACTCGTATACAAATTTAAGCATGCATATCCCTTAAAAGGTATAATTTGCCTCTGAGAACTCCTTTTCTCAAAGGCAATCCCTGTAACAACTATTTGGTGTGATCTTCCACAGTTGTAGTTCTAATTAGAGTTTATTGTGTTTATTGTTTTTGTTACATTTATGATTAATTAGACCATATGACAATTGTCCCGAGACTTGCTTTGACATACAGCAAGGAAATTATGTTGGTAAAGACTCAGTTCATTCTTTTAAATCACTATCCAGTATTCCCTGGTTTGAATGTATTATTATCTCATTAATATTCACAGAGATATTTAGAGTTTCATGAGTTTTTGTTACTACAAATAAGGCTGCAGCGAACATGTCACGACTTTCATTTTTGTATACTTGAGCTAATACATTTGCAGAACAGATTATTAATCGTGAAACTGCTTGTTTGATGTTATGCTGAATAAAGTGTTAATGTTGCTATCAAATTATCACCCAAATAGAGTATACCATTTCAAAACCCCATTAACATAAGACAGATTCTTTTTTTTTTTTTTTGGTGTTCTCTTCTGATAGTGGATATTTTTGAAACTTTTAAAAATTTTACTAATTTGACATGTGAAAATACTATTTCATTTTTGTTTTAGTAATGATAATTCAGTTTTTTGTATTCTTGCAAATAAGGCATTACATTTAGGATTTTTCCAAATATTAATTCCTGATTCATATGGGACAAAATACTACCCTCATTTCACAGATCAAAAAATAACTTGTAAACAAGTAATTTTCTAAGGTCATTCTAGAAAATTAGTCTATGTCAAACCTAAGCATCCTGACTCCAGAGATTGTACTTTTAGCCATTGTACTATACTCTTATTTTGTTTACAATGACATTTTTAACCAAGTTATCAATCTTTTCTAGATTTTATGTTTTGTATAATAAAAATTTCCCATATTAAGAATCCTATCTAATAAAAGAGAAACATGCAAATTGACTGTACCTCCACTACATCCACAAGCCATGCCCACTAACCAATCCTGAGCAAGCATGCAAATTAACCCAACAAATGTGGTGGCCACAGAGCTGCAGAGAGCAGGAGGCTTGGGTTGCCCCCAGTGATGGAGGAAGCCAAGCTTTTCGCCTGTCCTGGCCTGTTCTGGCCTCTTCTCAAGGTTACAAAGTTTCAAATATATTCCAGATACCAGGACCTCGGCTTGGGTTGCCAGGGGGTGTGACCAGTCTGCAAACCACCACAGGCCCCTCACCTGGCTGCACCATGCCCCAAGGGAACCACCACCCTGATCTGGGACACCTTTCAGGGCAAACCAGGTGACCCCCACCCATGCACCAGGCCTCTATTCTAATAAAACAGTAATATGAAAATTGACCAACACACAAGATGGCTGCCCCATGTGGACACAAGATGGTCTCCACAAGATGGCTGCCACAAGATGGCCAGCAGGGGAGGGCAGTGGTGGGTGACCAGGCTGGCAGAGGAGGGAAGTTGGGGGTGACTGGGCCTGTAGGGGAGGACAGTTAGGGGTGACCAGGCCTGCAGGGGAGGGCAGTTTGGGGCAATCAGGCTGGTAGGGGAGCAGTTAGGCACCAATCAGGCTGGCAGGGGAGTGGTTAGGGGTGATCAGGCTGGCAGGCAGAAGCAGTTAGGGGCAATCAGGAAGGTAGGCAGGCAGGCGAGCAGTTGGGAGCCAGCAGATCCTGGACTGGGCCTAAACGGGCAGTAGGGCATCCCTTGAGGAGTCCCAGATTGGAGAGGGTGCAGGCTGGGCTGAGGGACACCCTCCCCCTCCCACCCCGTGCCCAAATTTTGTGCAACTGGACTATAGTTTTAAAATATTATTTTATAATTATTCCTATTATAATTAATTCTTCTCATTTTAATATTTGGATTATATACACGTAGAAATTTAACTTTGTTTTCACATAGATATTCAATTTTCTAACCCCTTTAATGTACTTTTATTGACTCCCCCTTGATTTTAAATATCATCTTTATTACCGTATTTGCCGGCGTATAAGACGATTTTTTGGCCCTGAAAAATACGTATTTGCCGGCGTATAAGATGACTGGGCGTATAAGACGACCCCCTAACATTTCCACTAAAAATACAGAGTGTGTTATATACTCGCTGTATAAGACTACCCCCCACTTGGAGGCATATTTTTCAGGGCCAAAAAATTGTCTTATACGCCGGCAAATACGGTATATGCTAAAATTTCTGTTTGTGCTTATTTCTATTTCTGAAGAAGAAAACAATGATTAATTATTATGCCTTTTTGGAAATAATTGTTGCTATTAAATCCTTTTGAAAATCTTTCTGTTGATTTATTTTTTTCATTCCACATTTGTTTTGAACTTAATTGAAATACAGATTAATTGGTAGAGATTAACATTTGTAATATTAACTTTAGAGATAATAGCTCAGATCTGTTTTATGATTTTCATTAATATTGTACACTTTCATTCATACTTATTAGTTTACTCCTAGATATTTTGTGGCTTATTACTACTGTTGTCAGATATTTTTCTTTATATTTTATGTCAGGTATTTTTTCTTTATATTTCCTGTTTAGATATTTCTCATACCTAGAAAAGCTGTTGAACTTTCAAATTATAATTTTATATCTTGTGATCTTATTGAACTCTCTTATCACTTCTATGAGCTTTTTGGTTAAGTTTCCCAAGTTCATATAGCTAGTGCAAAGATATAGAATTTGAACACAGACCATTTAGAACTAACCAGATAATTTCACACATAAAAGCTTGAAACGCATACTGCGATACAAAAAAACTGAATTTCAGAGTAGTGAAAGTACTATATTCTACATCAAACAGATATTAGGGGGGAATGATCTCCTCAGCCTTTATTTAAAGTTTTTTTTTAATATATATTCTTAAGATATAAACCTAGTGTGTGTGTGTGTGTGTGTATACATGTGTGTACATTTGCATGCTATCTTATAATTCCAATAGGCTTTAAAAAAATCCACCATAAAATTAAGAATGACATGAACAGACATTGCATTTACAGGAGACACAGGAGGATGATACAAATATCTTAAAATGCTCAACCACACTGAAAAATCAGGGAAATGTTCAGTAAGACCAACCAAGTCTACAAATGGACAAAAGTGAAAAATCTGATGACACCAAGAACTGATGTTATAGAAACGAGAACTTACATACTGATAGAAGATACATAAATTGATACAAGCTTTTTGGACAACTATTTACTGGGCAAGATCCTGATGAATTAAATAAATATTCACCAGCAATTATTCCTTTCTTAGGTATGTGACTTGAAATACTGAGAAATGTACATGAGGAGATGCCATATATAATATCCATGGCCATATTATTTGTACTACCAACCATCCAAAGCATCCTTCCACCAAATAACCACATACTGTGGAATACCTAATGAAATAGTATACACCAGTGAAAACAATTGTGTTCATTTTTATCTTATTATTTTCATCTAAACTGTAAGAATAAATCTCAAAACAATCTTGAGTAAGAGAAAATCAACTTACAGCAGATGGATAAGTTGCTTGCATAATGTAAAAAATACTACATGCTCTTTTAAAAAAATATGAGTAATAAAACATGCAATAAAATATATAGAAATGATGAACATCAAATTTGAGATAATAACTATTCTGAGAGCATGCAAGTGTATTAGTAATGTTTTATTTCTTGAGCTGGGTACTGTGTATAAGGATGTTTGTTATAATATGCTGTGTGGCTTTCTGTAGGTCTGATGTTGTTAGTAAAATTATTTTTTTTAATAAATAATGGGATGATTTAAAGAGCAGAGCATGTAAGAAACCTGGATAAAGTCACCAAGGATCAGATAAGGAACAGAAAACACACCATATGAAATGCAATCCTCTAAAGTCTAAGTAGACAGAGTTTAATTTCTCTTGCAATGTCCTAATTAGTGAGGGTTTTTTAATTCATTTTTAATAAAGAAACTAGCAAGCTATGTTAAGAAATAAATGCTGACTACTTAATTAAGTGCGCTCACTGGCCCAGTTCTTTTCACACAACATCAACTTCTCTCAAACTGGCTCTTCAGAAGAAATTGTAAATTATGTCTTGTCAAGTGACTTCTGGGTCATTCTACTTGCAAATAGTTAAAATGATAAATGTCAAGGTGCTTTTGTATTAGAGAAATCCGAAGTCTACTTTTCTCCAGAAATCTCCATGTTTTCTGCTTACTACAAACTAGGCATATTGATGACACAATATTAACATTCAACACCATTCAAAAATGAGTATTAATTATAAAACATAGGTCATTAATTATTAATGATGCTAAACATTTATCTTGGGGAATGAACTTCATATCCAGTACGTCTTTGATCTTATAACAGAATCACAGGGTGATCAATATTATTCCTATTTTACAACTAAAGATTTGGCTGCTTTTCTATCTAAAAATACTGGTGAGGGTGTCTTAATTTACTTTTAAAAAGACACTAGTTTTTAGTAATTTTTTAAATCAAGATTAAAACTTAAAAATATGAGAGTAAATGAATTTATATACATGAACCCAAGTAATACCAGCTAAAATTAGAATTAGGAAATATTAGAATGCAGTAAATGGCATTAAAAACACTAGTTTTATTTTCACACACAATTAAACTGACAAAGATGTAACAGACATGTTTTCTGCACATATAATGCCAGTGATGCAAATGGATTTTTTGCACCAAATAAATTATTTTTGTTCGTTAAGTATATGATTGTCAAACCACTAAGCTGTATACTGAAATCAATACATAATATAAAAAGGTCTTACATAATTCAATTAAGCTAAATGGGCATTAATATTTTATAATTTCTATATTAC
Organism: Vespertilio murinus; assembly: GCA_963924515.1. Lineage (NCBI taxonomy): Eukaryota > Metazoa > Chordata > Mammalia > Chiroptera > Vespertilionidae > Vespertilio > Vespertilio murinus. The sequence continues at coordinate 62,440,869 of OZ004708.1, forward strand.
ATATAATTTAGTACTTAGATAACAGCACATTAATCATTTGAATTTCCTATGTGGCTTGTTTGTCACATCCAATACGGGCCTAGCCTTTCGGGCCTCAGATTACTCTGGGAGGAATTGGCCTCTGGGCCTGAAAAGACAGACCAGTCTCTCTTCCCTCAGCCAGGACTCAACGCTGGTTTGCAAAGTCTGAAGGGCCCAAACTTCATGTTGCGGTCCTTTCTATGTTGTGCAGAAACAAAATGAAATCAATGCCGCATTCCCTTTGAGTGGCTCTTACAAGAACTTGGAAGACATTCTGGGACCTTAGCAGACTTCCTATGTGGCAAATAGGAAGTCTACAGTACATTGCAGATACGTCAAGGTTCCACATTCCCAGAGCTCACGATGAAAAACAAGTCTCAGTATTTTTTTAAAACATCAGTTTTCTAGAGTATTTCTCTGACACATACTTGAGGCTGCAAAAGGGAGCCGCTTAAATGTATCTATGAACCCAAGCAATACCAGCTAAAAAAAAAAAAAAAAAAAAAAAACCTCCCAGCCAACCCACAGAATTTTAAGGGGGAAATAGTTATTTTTAACTAAGTTTTGGGGTAGTTTATTATGTAGCAACTAGAACTGAAATTGGTATATCAAAATGGGGGGTTGAGGGGAGGGTACCACAGCAAAAGCCTAGGAAATGTGGCATTGATTTGGGGACTCGGTAAATGGGCAGGAGTGAGAAAATCAGCAAGGAGATGGTTAACAAAGGTTGGATGAATGACAAATGTTAACAGAGGCCAGAAAGCTGGAAAGATGAACATCCATGTGTTCTGTTGGTGAAAGCATTGGCAAAAATGTCACCTGTAACACACCGAAAGATTGAAAATGTGCCAAATAAACTTGTAAGTCTGGCTAAGAACATTTTGAAACAGAACAAAGGTGTCAGGTTGTATCTTTTAGTTGCTTGTAAGAAGATACAGGACAGAGATCAGCTGAGAAGAGACCTATTCAATTTGCAAGTGGAATTTAGAGGAAACAGAAAGGCCAGGGCATGCTGTTCTGGGAAATAATCTGCTCCACATCTTCAGTATCTCTACTGGCAGAGTCAGAAGTGACCTCAGTATAAAGATTAAACCAAGATGTTGCAATAAGACCCCTTGGTAGGACCTTAAATCAGGAAGATTTAAGGTTTCACCAGACTAGACCCTGACAGGCAGAAAAGCCCTTTAAGAATGTTAGGGCATTGAACTATTGGAATTATCCTATCCCTCTCAACACTGATGTCGGGTGTGTGCATATAGAGGGGAGTGAGAACGGACACATAAGTCATCTTTTTAGTTCATAGCGTTCTGGATAAATATCTACATCAAAAGAACTTCATCTATATATGGATCTGATATAGATGATGAAATCATGAACTTTGAGCTTGATGCTATGATTGGATGAAATGTAGCATCCAATGACTGGATTGTTTTAATTTTCAGACACAAAATGAAGGTTTCCAAAAAACACTCCTAGTAGCAAAAGGTATTATTTGCAATAACTGAGCATAGCAATCTGCTAGTATTAACCAGTGATAGTTTATGTCCCTATATTCTATGTTTACGTTTCATTAAAATACCTCTATTTCTGGACTGATATAGAATCTGTTTGGTGTTTTTTCAGATATATTTCACTCTTTTATCTTTAATTCCTAGCACAGAAAATGTCCTACTATTGGTGGTAAGAAAAGATTTAAGAATTTTGAATTAGTGTGTAAAATAATGAGCAAATAAATACTACTTAAGATATCATAATAACCAAGGAAATATGAGTTAATCTCTGACATATTTTAAATCTTCAAAAACTGCTAACACAATTTGAGCACCTTGAGTTCAATGCTACTGAGAAAGAAAGCTGAAAGCACAGTTGTGGAGTCTGCCAGGTAGTATGTTGTCAGTATGAGCCAACACCTTAAAGTTACTGGCCTATTGCCTTTAAAAGAACAAACCTTCCAGGTGTCTCTAAAATGCTACCATGTTTCCCCGAAAATAAGGCATCCTCCGAAAATAAGACCTACTTCATAGAAACATAATGCATCCCCTGAAAATAAGACCTAGTGCATCTTTGGGAGCAAAAATTAATATAAGACACTTTCTTATTTTCGGGGGAAAGGGGATTTACATGAGACATTTGTGTCAAACTTTTGAAAAGGCACAGGCAAAAGGACAGAAGCACTTGAAATGGTTTATACCCAAATAAGTAGGAACATTTCTTTATGGGGGAAAAGGTGCACCTAATGTGTGTAAAACCATTCATCATCATCAACATGAGTTCAATATAAGTCTCCTTAGCCACACGGAGCTCTGACCCTCATTCAGAAAACCCAGTTATCATACTTCTAGCTATTGTAGCTCCGTGAACTGAGTGTCAGCCCATGGACCAAGAGGTTCTGGGTTTGATTCCCATTCAGGGCACAAGCCTGGGTTACAGTAGGGGGTGTCTACGAGGCAGCTGATCAGTGATTCTCTCTCATCATTGATATTTCTAGCTCCCTCTCCCTTCCTCTCTGAAATCAATAAAAATATATTATTTTTTAAAAGTATACCATATCTGCCAAAACCGGTTTGGCTCAGTGGATAGAGCGTTGGCCTGTGGACTGGAAGGTCCCAGGTTCGATTCTGATCAAGGGCATGTACTTGGGTGTGGGCCATCCCCGGTGGGGGTGTGTGCAGGAGGCAGCTGGTTGATGTTTCTCTCTCATCGATGTTTCTAGCTCTCTATCCCTCTCCCTTCCTCTCTGTAAAGAAATCAATAAAATATATTAAAATTTAATAAAAGTATACCATATTAGAAAAGTTATCTATACCATAAAAAGGTTGTAGATGTCAAAATAAGTGATTTTTTAAATATCTGAAATCTAATAAACACATTTTAATTTGTAGTCCAAAATAGTTAAGGAATTTGCAAGTGTCTGTTAAGAAAATGATATATCACATAATTCTTAATTTGATATCTAAAATATAATTTACTTATTAAATGTGGAAACACCTAATCTGATATAAATCTACTTTTTAAAATATATTTTATTGATCTTTTTTACAGAGAGAAAGAGAGAGGGATAGAGAGTTAGAAACATTGATGAGATGTGCCCGCAACCAAGGTATGTGCCCTTGACTGCAATCAAACCCGGGACCCTTCAGTCCACAGGCTGATGCTCTATCCACCTAGCCAAACCGGTTTCAGCTAAATCTATTTTTAAGAAAAGAAAAAAAAATCAAATGAAAGTTCATTTCTTGCCTCTCAAGAAGCTGTAATATTGATGACAATAAGCAGGTCACATCAGCTAAGAATCCAGGATTGTACTATTGCTTCAGTTCTTAATAGTCTATGAGATATTGGCCAACTTACTTAAATTTTCAGGGTATAAGTTTGCTGATTTATAAAATAAATTGGATTACTACATAATTTCTTAAATTCAGAAACTGATTAAATGATTGTGTCTCAGATTAGAAGCAGGCATAGACGGGGCTATAATGAACAGTTATTGTAACTTCAGTCTTCCATGCTTAGTTCCTATAGCTGCCTTTGGATCCACCATTTTCTTTCTTCCAAGTGAGGAAAAATAATATTGACCTGTTTTCCTTAACACTAACAATTCTTCTCTCTGTCTTCCACACTTCCATCCCCTTTCCCGTATGGCATCAGATGAAATGAGAGAGTATTGATTAAAGAAGGAATAAGGAAAGAAAAAAGTTGTCTTTATTGAACCATCAATTCCCCCACTGTCATCACTAGACCAATCTAATATATATATATATATATATATATATATATATATATATATATATATAGATATAGATATAGATATAGATATAGATATAGATATAGATAGATATAGATAGATAGGCATATATATATATAGATATATATAGATATAGATATAGATATATATATATGTGTGTGTGTTTGTGTGTGTATGCAAAGATATATACATACACACATATAATACATACACAGTGGGTAAGGTTTCTTATGCTGCTCTCCAACCCATATCCATACCAATATTTTCCAAATAAAAAAAGAGAAAAGACTTAATTAAGTTTCTAATATACATTTTTCCATTATTGCTTTTAAAATACCTCCTTCATTTCTAGTTTTATTAAAAAACCATTAACAAGAAAATAAATTAATACCCTAGGGGTAAAAATGTATAACTTGAATGTAAAACTGAATAATCACTCTGGTAGAATAAAAATAAGTTAACTAAATACTAAATGTGATCTGGTTGATTAACAAACTTTATTAATCACAAAAATATATATTTTTTTAAAAGAAGATTTTTCTGGTGTATTATTATTAGTGATTTAAATAGAAGTGCTAACTTCATTTTAAAATTGCTTTAAGTTTTACTTAAAATACCATTTTAAAAAAAAACCAGTACTATAGTATCTTGGCATAACAATAGTGATAACCAAGACATCAAGGTCTTTACATATGTTAATTAATCTTTTTAATATTTCTTAAAAGTATTATAAGATAGATACTATTATTTTCACTATGAGGACATTGAGATACAACAAAGTCAAGTAATCTGCTCAAGAACACAGAGTAAACCACAGAACTACGTTTTTAGTATAGGCAGTGGGCCAACTTCTTTCAATTATACTTTATCCCATTAACTTCCAACACATGAAAGCAAACGAAATACCAATCCCATATTAAAAGACCACCATTCCCCTTAGACCTTGTGTAAACGTTTTATCTGAGTCATGTGAAAGAACAGTTTTGTGAAACCATATGAAGTCATATGCCACATATTCACCATAACCTTGACCAACTCAGAACTACTATACAACTCTCTTATTCATGAGTAACCTTTGTTTGTATTTTCATGTTGTCTCACAGCTCTGGTTACTATTTCATAAATTTAAAACAGACTGCTGAAAACAATATTTCTTTTGATTTTTCCTAAACTGTTTTCTTTGTGCTCAAGGGGTGTCTTCTAATTAAAATATAAAATTTGGTGAATAAGTTCATGTTTATTATCTTTAAAAACCTTGATCATCTCTCCTTTCAACATTCTGACTTTTCATACAAAGAGTTCTTTTAAATCATTAAATAAAAAATTCAAGAGTTGAGGCAGTTTTGATTTCAAAGTACTAACATTTCAAAGGAAGCCAGAAACATGTTATTCAGTCATGTCGAGAAGAACTTAAAAGAAAGTGTTTCCAAAGTTAAAAATTCTGATTTAAAGATAGTCTCTACTTTCATAAGTGACATTGGGGAAAAAATCTCAAGGACAAATTCACTGTGTCTATTTCTTAAATCAAAAGTTTTAAAGAAAGAAAAAAATACTGATCACTCTTATATTTTCCAACTCAGAGTCATCTTCATGTCTTAAGATTTTAGAATACAAGATTTAAAATATCATTAATGTTAATTATAATGATATGAATAAAAGCAGCAAATTAAAAATATGCTTATAATAAGATTAATATGCTTGTAATAATAACTAATGGCCAAATACTTATAATAATTCATTACAGTATTAACAATCTTGTTTTTCATAGCACTCCCACACTTATGACTCAAGGAAGTTCTGAAAATATTTTTGGCACAAAATTACCATCTCTTTCTCCTAGATTTTCAACTCTTGTTCAAGTTTCTCAATTTAAAAAATAAAACAACCTGCTCAACATCTCATACTCTTCCATCTTCTACAGTCAAACATCTCCAAATAAGTTCATGACCTACACACAATCTCCAAGCGCTCACTTCCAGTCATTCAATATGTTCACACCAATGAGTCTGCCATTGAGTCTCTATCAAACTCATCTGCTCATGCCTCCAGTGGTGTTCCTGCTGCTCCATCCCACAAACCCCTTGATCTCTCTGCACCATTCCACAGAGAGCCTATGACACTTATTTGAAACTCTTTTTATCTGCCTTCCATGACACCGCATTCTCTATGCATTTCTTTTTTTTTTACCTCTCTGGGTGCATCTTCCCAGGCATCTTTGATCTTTTACCTCTTCTCTGAACATTAAATGTTGGTTTTCCTCAGAATTCTGTTCTAAGATATGCTTCTTAAAGCACATCTTCTCTTTAGGCATCTTCATTCATTCATAGTCAGACTTTCAATTATGCTCAGGCATAAAATGACAAAATATCTCCTTCTCAGACCATATACCCAATTCCTTCTAGACAACTTCAGTTGATATTTCATAGGCCTGTAAGTGCAATAAATGGTTCCAAAGCTGGGCTCATCATTTCCCCTTAGAACCATTTTCTATTCTACTGCTAGCTAATGCAATAAGTGACGCTCTCTATGTTAAGACAGAAACCATATGCTTTCTTTCATCTACCTCATCTACCACATGGGAGTAGTCATCATGCTTTGTCAAATATTCCTTCTAACTATCATTCAGGTCTGACTTCCCTTCAGCCTTACTGACCTGCCTAGTCCAAGTCACTATTACTATCCTGGAGTTTTACTCTATTCTCCATATTGCAGCCAAAATGATCCCAATTCATAATTTAATTCTGAATTACGCTTAAATTTATGTGCTCGAAACTGTTAAATATCTTCTTACTGCTGCTATTTTTGATTTCAAAGTCCCTATGAGGCCTTGTATGACTTGCAGATTCCTCTCTTAGTCTCATATCATAAAACTCTCCTCCCACTTGCTTTCCATGGTCTAATCTGCAATGGACTAACGTTGGACACAGCTTCTGGTCACTGTCCCTAAAAGGGATTGAAGTATATTTGCTCTCTTCTTAAATATGAAGCCAACAGCGAGCACACAGTAGAAATGTTGGTGTAAATCCCTGACCTAGTCTTTAAGAACACTAGCAGCATCTGCTCCCTCCCTCTTGAAACATTCATTCATGGGACACTCCTTGAAATGTGGCCCTCATGCAATTAAAAGTCTAACTCCTCACGTGGTGAGATCACAGCCAAGAGCCAATACCAACTGCCAGTCATAAAAGTGGATCATCTGCAGAAACCGGTTTGGCTCAGTGAATAGAGTGTCGGTCTGGGGACTGAAAGGTCCCAGGTACGATTCCGGTCAAGGGCATGTACATTGGTTGCGGGCACATCCCCAGTAGGGGGTGTGCGGGAGGCAGCTGGTCATTGTTTCTCTCTCATTGACATTTCTAGCTCTCTATCCTTTTCCCTTCCTCTCTGTGGAAAATCAATAAAAAATATTTTTTTTTAAAGTGGATCATCTTAGATTTTCTAGCTTCATAAAGCCCAGCTGAATTTACATGGGACAGACACATTGAGAGATAATGAAACAATTGTTATTGTAAGCCACCACTAAATGTTGGGCTGGTTTGTTACACAGCAGTAAATTATAGGAACAAATGTCTATATGTCTTCTTATCTATATTCCAACTCAGAGACAGAAATTATGTTATGCACATTCATCAGAGTATTTCCAATGCCTACTAGAGTTTCTAGTCACCCAGTGGGTGACCAGTTAATATTTGTTGACTTATTTAGCTATTAAAGAAAAAAGATAAATTATTACCACCTTATTTCAACCAAGGCAGTAGAGCCAATTGGTTAAGAACTTCTGAGCTGCTACACCCGACTTCATGAGTGAAATATACCTTTCTACTTCCTGCAAGTGATCAGGAAAATGGGACATGAACTCTCTGTGCCTCAGTTTGCTACCTGCAAAGTGACAGTGATTTTGTCTGGATGATTAAATAAAATGATACAAGTATAAATGAGCAAACTGATATCAGAGCCTTCTAGTCAATGTTATTTTTTTCTTTATGGAAATGATAAACTGTGAAGCAAAGAAACTGAGTCACTTTCTGAGTTCCGCTTGCAAACTGTCTACAGAGCTGGGCCTAGTAAATCACTTTCCTATGTTATTGTTGTTTTTCTCTTCACACCTTTCTTTTTTGCTCTTTTTTAATGTCAACATCAGCTATAGTAGGCAGAATAATAGTCTCCTCAATGTTCCTATGTCCTAATTTCTTGGAATCAGTGAATATGTTATGTTTTGTGGCAAGTGCATTAAGGTTGCTTAATCATCTCATTTTGAGAAAAGGAGATTATTCTGGTTTCCTATGGCTTCTCAGTGCAATTACAAGGTCCTTAGAAGAGGAAGAGAAATGCAGAGGAGTGTTACTGCCAGAGTGATACAATGTGAGAAATATAAGAGCAAGGTGAGAAAGACTGGTCCTGCCATTGCTGAATTTGAAGACTGGAGAGGATAAGCCAAGAAATACTAGTCCAGAGGGCCTTTAGAAGATGGACAAGGCCAGGAAAAGGATTCTCTCCTACACCTTCCGAAGGAATGCAGCCTTGTTGACACCTTGATTTCAGTTCACTGAAACCATTTTCGACTTCTGACCTCTAGAACTGTAAGATAAATTTGTGGTGTTTTTCAACCACTAAATTTGTGCAAATTTGTTACAGCAGCAAACAGGAAACTAATACATCACTCAATAAAGTTTTTGTGGACTCATTAACCTACATACAATTCCAAAAATCAATACATGATACATTTTGTAAAGTGGGTCTTGGATTTATGGTATTTAATTTAGGTATTTCCATTCAGGGCCATTCACATTATTTGATCTTCTTTTATCAATATATTCAACTACTGAAAGAGATGATATTTTGTGGGGTTTTGTTTAAATAAATTTCAGAAATGAGAAGAGGTAAGGAGAGAAAAACATTAGAAGAGAAAACATAGAAGAAAAACAAAGTTCGTTTTAAGAATTCAAGAAGTTTTGAGTGGCAATTCCTCTGGAAAGATTAGCAGCTCTGACCTTGACTCTCCCCTGGAGAAGTGATTTTCACCCTCCTGACTCCCCAGTGGGACAGAAGAACTATTAAATTTGTTGCAATTATAACAAATGCTCATTGGATCTATACTGTGTAAACTTTTTTTAAATAGCAGATGAATAACTCTGCCAAGTCAGCTAACCTAACACACTGACTATTAAATTGATTTAGGGCAACAAGATGCAGAAACTGTCACACCTGTAAATAAAATCTTTAACCATATGTTGTGATGTGTTTATATGCTTCAGAAATAGAGAAACCTCTGATGCCACCTGGTGGGCCATATTTTGTGAATGAACTCCAATAAAACAGGATAAAATTTAGTACATGGGGTCTGCACTCTTTAAATAGCAATAAGAATGCAAATAGATTATTTGGCATATTAAGCTCTTAAACTACTTACAAAATACTTGAGGCACTACAGAGATAACTCTCCAAATGCAGACATAAAAAAGTAGAAATTATTTCATACAAAACAGTATAAATATTTGCAATTTTTGTAAGCCAAATATGAAGCAGTAAAATATTCATGTCTGCTTATTGCTTTGAGTATTCACCAGGGAATGAGAGAAGCAGGGGGGAAAGTGCTTTGGAAGAAATTTGGAATTGAAGAGCTTCATATGGTATATTTTTTTGCTTCCTCATTTAAAGGAAATAACTGTGTAAAATTGTGACCTAGTTTATGGAAATCTTGCTATTCTTAGCTTACCTTGACAAATTTATGTGACAACCAGACAAGTCACATTTTAAGTAGGGGTGTGTTAACTACTGTGGAGTAAATAACTAACAGTTATCCGTATTTTATACAATATTGAAACTTGGTTGCTATTTGAAATTTGGTCTTGTATTTCTTTTTCTCATCCACTTAAATAACTTTAATCATTTAAGTGCCAAATCATGTTAGAAGTATGATATATATGCAAAACAGAATTGGAAAGATTTCCCTAAGAAGTTTTTATGATAGTTTATGTATCTTTGTATTGTGTCTTTTTTTTTTAGAGATTAATGCAAGAGGTATAAAGTGGAAAGTTGACCTAAACAAGAGCATATTGTGTCTCTAACAGTAAGTGAAAGATCAAGAGATTTGTTTGGAGGCAAGGCAAAAAGTACTCAATGAAATGGTGGTCAGAATAGATCCAAATCCTATGAATTGGCTCAAAATTAGGGGCAAATTTTAAAGGAAGACTAGATTATTGCTCAGAAGCTGTATATGTGCTCATGGAGCATTCTGAGCACAGTCTAACTATCCAATTAATAAAAAGCCTAATATGCAAATTGTTCAACTGGGAGTTCCACCGTAGTTTGAGGGCTTACTATGACGTGCACTGACCACCAGGGTGTGGGACCATGGCGGGATGGTGGAGCAGGTGAATGGAGGCACCAGGCCAAAGTGGGTGCTGCTAGGGGCCCTGATCACACCCCAGATGTTGACCAGTGGTGGGGGAAAGGAGCCATCGCCCAGCTCCCAGGCACTGAGGGAGCCAAGCAAGGGGCCCAGCCCTGATTTATTGCCTCACAGATGGTGACCAGCAGCCAGCAGGACTTGACCACCTGATCAATTGGGCCTGGGCCCCGGGCTGGGACCAGGAACTGGAGGTGGGTAGTAGCCAGACAAGGGGCTGTGACCTCTTGCCGGCTCCCTGGGGGTGGGGGAAACAGGGACTGAGGTGTGGTGAGAATGTGGGGTGTCTGCCAAGCTCACTTTCACTCCGCCTGCTACCCTCCCCTGGAAACCAAAGGCTCATGAGCTAGGGAAGCCCCCTCACTCAGGTGCCCCGCCACTGCGAGGAGCCTGCCCTGCACCCACGTGGCCTCTTCCTGGTGAGCTGAGCCGTAGCCACTGGGACCTGAGGGGCCAGTCAAGCTCCCTGTGAGTTTTTGCAGGAGCTGGTCTGCAAGGCTGGCTGGAAAAGAGCACACTGCCCACCTGGCTTTCTTGTGGCACTGCTGGGCAGCCCAGAGACCCACTCTGCATCCAGGCCTGCGATGTCTGGCTGTGCTCACTGCATCTCTGTGTGGGGACTTGGCACTGTGACTCAGGCAGAAAGGGGCACGCAGGAGCTTGGGGATGTTACCTTTCCACACCAGACGCTAGCACTTTGATCGCTGGCCAGGCCTAGGAATCACACCCTATAGGAATTCCATGCACTGAGCCTCTAGTAATATTACAATGGAGCTAAAAAAAATTCCTCCTGCCTAGTCATATATTAGTCTTTGTGATGTTGTAGCACAATGCGTTACTCACATGTTGGTGGTGATGCTTGTGTAAAAAACCTACTGAGCTGCCAGTAGTAGTAGTAGTAGGCTGTATAACCTAAGTTTGTGTAAGTACATTTTCTGACGTTTGCACCATGACAGAAGTGCCATGACAACACATTTCTCAGGCTGTGTCCCTGTCATTTAAACTGCACATGTCTATATTGGAGGACAGGGACAACAGAAAGAAGGCAAGAGATGATCAATGAAAGCCAATGGCTTTACTGCTGAATGTGTACAGTTGGTGTTTTCTTCAAGCTGCTATACAAACACTTGGATAATATGCCCCTAGGGTCTTTGTGAAGATTACAAATGAGCCTCCGCACCCAATGAAACCTTTGATCCATGCAAATTAGAAACTTACATTGGTTTCCAAGACAGGACCAAATATTGACATTGTTTTTGGTCACATAAAATTAATGAGTTATTAAGAGACCATTACCTAACATGGTTAATGTATGCCATGTTTTCCAGCAAGGCAGTGGCTGGGGTTTCAAATTATTTCTGAAAGACTTTTGAACATATTGTCAATTATGCAGCATGGTATAATGGGAAGAAAAGAAAAAAACAACAACAACAAAAAACACACAGTTATATAAAACCTCAGCTCTTCCAGAGACTGAAATAAAAACACATTCAAAAGCAAATTCAGAATAATGAGCATGACAAATAGGGCATAGGTGAACAAAAAAAAAGATAATATAATGCCTTTACAAAAAAAAAAAAAAAAAAAAAAAAAAGAACATACATTTTTACAAATAGGTTAAGCACCAAAACAATGTAAATAAAGATATCTGCTCAAACTGAATTGACAAATAAAAAGCAGAAGAAACGCTATGAAATTCTAAAAAAATATAAACTTTAATAAAAAAACTTAATAATTTAACCAATCTTATTTGCACAAATTGTCTTCCAGAAAATTGGCTTATGGCAAGTCTGTCAGTTGATAAATAGATTATTTTCCTGCAATTCACTAGCTAAATAATTTTAGTGAAGTTATTTAATTTCTGAGTTCTGTTAATTTTTTGTTTGATTGATAGGGTTTGTTTGCTTATGAAGTAAAATGAGATAAAATAGTATCTGGAACCTATTATATGCCCAAATATTTACTTTTTAAATTTTAAAATACACAAAGCAATATATATTGCAAACTATGAATAAAATTATGAGGGAAATTGATTGTTACATAATAGTCATTGGGATATAAAGTACAATATAGGAAATATAGTAAATAATATCCTACTTAACTATGCATGGTGTTGGATGAGTGTGGGATTTATTGGGGTGATCACTTAATAAGTCATAAAATGTGTACACCTGAAACTGATATAATAATGATGTATGCCAACTGCAACTGAAAATTTTTTTAAATGATTTCAAAAATCAATTGTTCAAGATTTAGGACATGCCCAAATTCTGCTTACAAAATGAAACTAACATAGTAGATACTGAAGTATAACATTATGTGCAAAAGAAAGCCAGGAGAAAATAAATTGATTTAAAATCACAGAATCTTGAAAAGTATGGTTGAAGCTTGGTTCTGAGCAATGAATAGGAATTTTAATCATGGAGGTAGAACTAGAAAAAGCCAACTCAACAGAGATTATAATAAGAAGAACCACAGATCTAAGGAGAGAAAGAACAGGAGGAGAAAGAGAGGAAGGGAAAAAGAGAAGAGAAGGGGATGATGAGAGAGAAAAGAAGAAAAGATCACTACTACCATCAACAACTTTGGGATGTGAAAAAGAGCCTGGCTATCCCTAATTATCTTCTTTTCCCTTTCTTCCATAGTCATTGCAATTTTAACTCTGCACATATTTAACTAGTATGAAGAGTACATGGCTAGTCTTCTAAGCAACTAATATGGCCAGATTACTAAGTGTTACTACATTCTGGCCAATGCCATGTGAGAGAAAAGAATACACGCATATTCCAGGGTGTGTTCTAAATGCAGATGGTGTGCTCTTCTTCCTCGCATACGCTGAAATGAGGACATGGCGCTGAGTCCCAGTCAATCATGCTGAAGGCTTCAGATGGTAGAGGCTGGGTACCTAATTGACCGCAGGGAAAGGATCCATCATACTAGCTCTGGCCTTTGGACATCTGGGTTGTTATGTGACAGAAAATTAAACTTTTATGTTGGTCAAGTCACAAGTATATGGGGTGTCTTTTACACAAACGTATGTTATAATTAGCTGTATGAGTTAAATAATAGTAGGTAGTCTGATATGACAGAAGTATAGAAAGATGTCTAATAGAGAGATTTGGAGTGGAATGATAAGGCCAGAAAGTGAAGATCTTGAAAAGTCCAGACTGAGAAGATTGTATTGTTTTCTCTGCAGTGGAAAGTCACAGATCACTCTTGAAAGGAGTAGGACATAATCAAATATCTACATAAAGGAAATATAAAGTTATGTACAACAATTTTTAAGAAAGACAGACTGGACACAAAAACAATGAACTCTCTATTGTAATAAAAACATGGTATAGGCTATGACCACAACAGTAAAATGGGAATGAAGAGAAATCCAGTTAGGATTTTGTCAGATAGAACTTCAATTTTGTCAGCTACAACTGACAAAATTGTGTAATAACTTAAATTCACAAGACTATTGATAAACAATGAGACATAAAAATAATTGTAATCAAAGACAAAATGCAGTTAAGAAACATGAAAGAAATATACTTTTAATGGTGCTGTCTGGCAGATTATAAAGAATATTTTTCAGACCTGCCTGGTTTGGTTCAGTGGAGACAGAGTTGTACTGTGGACTGAAGGGTCTCAGGTTTGATTCCAATCAAGGGCACATGCCCGGGTTACAGACTCAGTCCCCATTTGGGGGCAGGCAAGAGGCAGCCGGTCAATGATTCTCTGTCATCACTGATTTTTCTATCTCTCTCTCTCTTTCTCCTTTCTTCTCTGAAATTAATGTAAAATATATTTTTAAAGTGAATACTTTTCAAATGTGTTCAGTTCTAATCAAGTTTAAGTGACAATTAGAAATAAAAATGTGGGGTAACAAAAGATTTAGAGGAGTATCTATATTTGCTTCTCTCTAAATAGGGACATCAGTGAACTACATCCAGAAAAAAAATTGACAAGTAAGATAATGTAAAATGGATATAAAGAAAACAAAAAACAGAAAAATAGTATGACATTCTTTTAAATTTTTGTTCCTCTTCCAGGTATAGGATGAATGGAGCATAAGGTTAATGTTACCTTGGAACAGCAAACACGCTGTGAAATAATATACCTACAGAATGATAAAATCATTGGTCAAATGGACCAATCCAATTTGTCATAGTTAAGGAGAGTAATATGCAAAGGCATTAAGTGACTTGTACAGGAGAGCTTCACTGAAATGAGTGATGACACCCCAATCCCAGTGTGCTGAGCCATATTTTGATGCCCAATACTTTGTAAACCCTCATGAAAGTAGTCTGAAGGCTTTTTATCAACCTCTTTACTTCTTTACCTTCTACTATTTCATTCTGTTTCAAAACCACTGGGCCCTTGTCCACTTTTCAAGAATAGCTAATATTGAGGTTCAGTAAGCAAGACGCCAAAGTAATTGACTTTTCATACTCAACCACATTGAATATGAAAATTTGTATAAAATTTAGTTTGTTCCTATCATTATTCTTTTAATCAAATAAATCATCTTCACAGTATTTTGGATTAAAAGATGGAATGCCAGAAGAAAATTGTATTCTGGTCTCCCAAATAAAGCCGGAGAGGCACTATGATGAATGAGTTTGAGACTTTTGAAATCAATTCTGTAGATTTTCACAAATGCATTTTCCCCCCACATTGATATTTTTTGCATTTCAGTCAAGGAACCAATTCAAACATCTATCACAAATAATACATAGGGAAAGTACTCACAGGCTCATTGATCACTGTAAGCATTTAGAGCTACATTTTTAAAAGATATATTCACTCAGGCTCCAAAGCAGTAAAGATAAAATCTTCCTTCAGTGGAGTGAAAGGCAAAATAAATTTCACGAACAAATAACAACTTAAAAGAGTGATTAAATACTGGAAAAGAGAAAGCATGAGATATATCTGAATGTGGCACACAGCCCAGTGAAAAGACCATTGGGCCTGGAATGATGGATTGATGAATTAATTCAATCTCAGCTTTTCTAGAGCATGTGCCATCAGGAATATCACCTCACTGTGCCTGTCTCCTTAGTCATAAAATGAAGGTAACAATATCTATGTCAATGTTTCCATAAGAACAAAATAAGGCAGCAGGAGATAGTAGATGCTAAATAGATTTAGATCCTAAATATATACAAGCTTTTAAAGAACTGTTACTATGTAATAATAAATTCATATTCAGAACCATGTGTCTTTAAATACCTGTCACCTTGACTAAATAATAGTTTAACGTGTATTCATTCATTTATTTATAAGGCAAGCTTGCTTAAAAATTCAGAAGATAACAAATATTATCAGGGACATTATATCAAATCCTTCTTCCTAATTCATCAAAAAATAACAGAAAATGTTTCCTAAGTGAATGGCAGAGCTGCTGATAATTTCTGTTATTTCTAGAATCCATCCCAGCCCTCCAAGACCCACCTCTGAACTATATCCTAATTGTTGTTCCAGACCCAACTTAATCTCCTCCCCCTCAAAGCTGATGTTCCAGATTACATCATGTTTCCTTTCTCTGAAATTGTAGCTCCTCTGGTGTTTAATTATTTGGTAATTCATATACTGCCTTCTACTATGAGCTACAGTTTTCTAATTCATTACCTCATAGTCATTCTTAATATTTTATATACCAAATTAAATGTAAATTAATATTTAACACATAGTTAGTTTTGATTTTACAATGAATATGCCACTATATCTCTATATTGCCTACATAATTCTTCATAGAAAATACCGCATAATTATTTTTATGATACAACTTATTTCTTTCAACTTGGATTAGTTTTTCAATGGTTCCTACTATAACTAGAATAATAAGGCTTTTAATTTTAAAAATTCAACTACAAAAATAATGCTCCCACAAAAATATCTTAAGACTCATAATGACCTGTAATTTAAATACTCTCTTATAGCTAACTAGGCATGGGTAGGGTCCTTAGGCCTGGCTGGCAATCAGGACAGATCTATGGGCAACCAGCAGGGTGATCTGGGCCCCCGCTGGCACCTGTCTTGGCCACCCACTCGATGGCCCTGCCCCCTGCTGCTGGTTGCCTCTCTGTGCAGGGAACCTGGGGCCTGCAGGCTGGGGGCAGCTCCTACATTGAGCGTTTGCCCCCTGGTGGTCAGTGTGCGTCATAGCAACTGGTTGTTCCTCTGGTGGTGTTTCAGTGTTCGGTCTATTTGCATATTAGACTTTTATTATATAGGTCACAGTGTTTCCCAAAGTTTTGACATATGTGTACCCCTTCTATAATTTTCATAACGCTGAGTATCCCTTGTCAAAAAAATTGATGTATTTTAATAACAATCAAAATATATATTTTTTGGTATATACACAAAATAATAATAAATGAAAAATAAAATTATTCATAATAAAATATAAATAAAAGTTATATTATAAATAACATTCACCCTTGATACTTTCTAGTTATCAAAATATGATGAAAGAAATGTTTGGTAATTTCCTTCCCTCGTTTCAGTTATAAATTTATTATTTTATTACATGAAGAGTTATAAAGTATCAACTAGGTTGCAGTTGCCAGCTCTTCAACTATAAATAATTACTTAAAATGAGGGAGAAGCTCACATAAGGTTTACTCCCTAAAAATCAAAGTTCAGGTATGTACATACTTGAAGAATTCATTTATATCTTAAATCAATGATTTAAGTTGTATCCATCTTATGAGGTGATTGTATTCAATTAATTTCATCAGAAAAATCAAATTAATATTCAATAAGCCTGATATATTTACATAATGTGTTTAATAAGGAAAAGACGGCAATATAATTACATTTACCATTAATACCTGCTCGTTATAAAATTTTAATGGAAAGAAAAGAGATAAACAGTAAAAGAAAGTAAAAATCTCTCATAAATGTATCATTGATTTAATTCACATTACCTTGGTGTATATTTTCAAGAGACATTTTATCAATGCATGTAGGCATGCATTACACATATAGTATTTTTATAAAAAGAATAAAAGTTTATAGTTAAAATATTTTTCATTTAATATAAAACAATATATATTTCCATGACTATACAGAAATCTGTCAAACTGATTTGCCATCATTTATTCAACTAATTCATGACTGGGGATCATGTAGGCTGTTCTCAAATGAGAATATATGTGAATATCCCAAAGATAATTACCAGATGCAGAATTGCTAGATTAGATATACAAATTTGGAAAAGTTAAAACCCCTTCAACAGGGCATACATAGCCTATTTCACACACCCTCAACTATGGGTAGTTCCAATCTTCACAATATTGTCAATTTACTAAATTCTCCGTATGTTTGTGAAATATATGTACCTCTTCCTATTATTGTATTCCTGACTTTTAACAATTATATAGGGTTGTTTGCCTTTATCTTATTTATAGGAACACTTTATGAACATTTTACACTATGGATGCTAACCATTTATTAGTTGCACATATTAGAAACATTTTCCCAATCTGTTTTTTGTTGTTGTTGTTGTTATTTTAATTTTTTTAAATGAGTAGCAAAAAATTTTTTTTCTGTTTTATGTCATCAAATCTTTTCATCCTTTCCTTTATGGCTCATGATCTTTGGATACCAGCGAAGAAAGACCACCTCAATCCCCAGACTATAAAAAGACTCTTCTAGCCGAATCCGGTTTGGCTCAGTGGTAGAGTGTCGGTCTGTGGACTGAAAGGTCCTGGGTTTGATTCCAGTCAAGGGCATGTACCTTGGTTGTGGGCACATCCCCGGTAGGGGGTGTGCAGGAGGCAGCTGGTCGATGTTTCTCTCTCATCGACATTTCTAGCTCTCTATCCCTCTCCCTTCCTCTCTGTAAAATATCAATAAAATATATTTTTTTTAAAAAGTCTCTTCTATATGTTTCTATAGTCTATACAGGACATGCAG
The DNA here is from genome assembly GCA_963924515.1 of Vespertilio murinus. Lineage (NCBI taxonomy): Eukaryota > Metazoa > Chordata > Mammalia > Chiroptera > Vespertilionidae > Vespertilio > Vespertilio murinus. Next base: position 62,458,952 of record OZ004708.1, read on the forward strand.
AGCATGTTACCTTTCAAAACAATTACCTACTTGCCCCAAAACATTATAAACTAATATGTTTCCCTTCGATAACTTATTTTATCCTTAGCATATAATCACACATATGAACCTATGAGTTTCCAGGCAGAAAAATTTAAAAAAAGCATTATTTCTTCCCATTTTTAGTCTAGCCCTATGGCAGTCTTTGTAAACAAAAGTGTGCGCACTTTTCATTTAAAAATATTTTTGAAAAGACTACTTTTAGGCAAATAGTTTCATTTTCATCTGTATGTGACAAATATTTTACAAGAATACATGGAAAGAATTTTTCTCTAATGTTTATTTTGCCTTTTCCATGATTAGCATAAGATAAACATTGTTTCCTGCTAAAAGTGTGGGGGGGGGGGATGAGTGGTGGAAGTAGGATGCTAACAAACATCATGGAGCTTGACTTGGCATGGGTTTAAAATGTCCAATGAAATTCTCTGCCTTCAATTTTGTGGGATCTGAAAGAAGATGAACAATAGAGCCTCAAAGAAAGCTTTGATCCATATAAGAAAATAGTTTTCCCTAAAATAGCAATATCAGTAAACTTTTGTGTAGGAATGAAAAAACAATTTCTTTGAAGTTTAAATTTGTAAGTTACTATTTCTTTATGATATGATTTCAGTTCAAGCTCTGACGTCCCACCGGTGGAAAAGCTCCAAAGACTAGGACAGCAGTTTGGGGCTCAGCATTCCTTTCCACTCTGAAAAATTATCACGGATCCCAAAGAGTCTCTGTCTGCATGATATTGTAAATACTTATCCCCGTTCACTTTGTTGTAAATTAAAACTGAGGGATTTTGAAAAATTTTACTTATTAGTTCATTTTAAAAAATTAACCCCACTAGCCTATATTAATAACATTTTGTGAAAAATAACTCTATTGCCCCCAAAATGAGAAGACTGGCATTGTTTTCTGTTTTTCCAAGTAATTTTTTTTTTATGTTTAAAAGAAAGAGACAGCTGGATTCTTATATTTTACTTCAGTAAACACATATAAAGAAAAACTGTACTTACATATAAATACAGTTTAAAAAGTGACAACTATTTTGATAGCCTTTTCAGATAATTGTGGATATTTTTCTTTGAAATCATACTAAAGGTGGTAAGTATAGTTTCTTAAAGGTTAGTTGTTATGTTGAATCTAAAACTATGTAAGTAAACTTTATTGTACTATGTTCCATTAAAATCTAATGGTCTTTTCCTTGAAGTGAATCTTTTACTCATGCATAACTTCACAATATTATGCATTGGTATTTTGGATTATATCAATTCACTGTGTTAAAGAGATATTCCAAATGCTACAGTTAAATTTTTATATTATGCAATATAAAAATTTCATATTCCTTAATATTACCACTCATAATATGTAAGAACTCTTAATTATTGGAAAGGTGACAAACTCACAGTAGCAGATAAGTTTTCCAAAATTCTACTTTTAATTTAAAAGCTTGAATATTTGGAACCTGCCAGAACCGGTTTGGCTCAGTGGATAGAGCGTCAGCCTGCGGACTGAAAGGCCCCAGGTTCGATTCCGGACAAGGGCATGTACAGCTGATTGATGATTCTTTCTCACCGATGTTTCTAACTCTCTATCCCTCTCTCTTCCTCTCTGTAAAAACTCAATAAAATATATATTTTTAAAAAAAGAATATATGGAACCCAAAACTATTAGTTGTTTTCCTTAAAGTGATTGACTAACTTACTTTGTTCTTTCTCAAAAACTACTACCGGTAGCAAAATTACCAAGGCTAAATAATTCTAATTAGTTAGTTATTCCTTCAAGTCAAAAGGAGGTAAAAAAAAATAACAATTAAGACTTCATGTATATTTTCATTTTGTTTCTTATAATACAAAAAGATGCCTACTTAAGAATTAAAATCAATAAAATCAACAATTTTCACTGCTTTACGAAAGATATTCTTGAGCAAAATATTTTTCCTTTATTCCTTCCTTTCTTTTTATGAGTATGAGAAAATGATGACTTATTATGGCTGCTCAGTATAGTTCGGTACCACTACCTTGGTTAGTTCATGCTAATGGCTGTTTTTGTGCCATCAGTACAAAGTCAACAAAGTGGAAAGACAAACAATGTCTTGATTTTATTATCAAATAATTTTGATTTCATTGACTCTCATTAGGGTCTAAAAAATCCCAGGATCACCACAAAACTTTTAGAATCACTGGACTACCCTTTAAGGCTTCTGGCTAATGGTACTACTGATTGTATTAATCATAAAATGAATGAATGAATGACTATGACCTTTCCACTGAATTTCCATACTCAGTTACAGGAAGTAAAAAAATAATCTTAGAAAATCAACATTTTATTGTAGTAGTCATTGCTCTTAGTAGTATTATTAGAAGAGCATTTATCTCTGTTATTCTTTATTAGAAAGATATGTATCTTAATTGGCTTCAAAATTATTCATAATGTCAACATTAATGGTAGGCATCAGCAGGCTCTCAGTACCAAGAAAAATGAGGTGAAATTAAGAACAAGAACTGGTACAATGGGAATAAAATAACTCCTAAGGATTAAATTTTTTTTATATATTCCCCCAAAATATATACACTAACATAGATAGATGATAGATAAATCACACTAGCAGTCCATATTGTTTGGTTTTGTTTTTTTGTCCATTCTAGGATATCAGTATATTTTTTCTCTTATAATAAACACACTATTAGAAAATATTTTTTAAAGTCTTTAAACACTGCTGAAACCGGTCTGGCTCAGTGGATAGAGCGTCCGCCTGCAGACTCAAGGGTCCCAGGTTTGATTCTGGTCAAGGGCATGTATGTACCTTGGTTGCGGGCACATCCTTGGTAGGGGGTGTGCAAGAGGCGGCTGATGGATGTTTCTGACTTTCTATCCCTCTCCCTTTCTCTCTGTTGAAAATCAATAAAATATATATTTTTATAAAGTCTTTAAATACTTAAGACATTTTTTCATTAGATGTCTTCTTTTTATTACTCTCTGTATATCTTGGTGCAATGACATAAGTTTGACTTTCTCTTAGTTATTTCATTCCTTCATTTAAAATGACATTTAAAGTATAAAGCTTGAAGATATAGATATATGGTTTTTGATAGGTGCTATAACACATCAAAGCCAGGTAACTGAGGAAATTAAATTGGTATTTCTCTTCCAAGGCTATACTCCTTCACATTCCCCACCACCTTTTTAACAAAAAAGAAGAAGAAAACTGAGGGAAGAGAAACAGAGAGAGAGAAAAAAAAAGTGGGTAGAGACATAGGTGGGTAATGAGAAGCACTTTCTCTTATTACTTTCCCATAACTGTGCTAAGATGTCTCCAGGGTAATGAAATATGTGAAGTAAGGAGAATGTTTGCTTTGGGAATAACTGAAAAAACTATGGGGTTTTTTGTTTTTGTTTTTGTAAAAGGATGTGGGGAAGGCATTTTATTATATATCACATACCCTTTTCATTGTTTGTTATTTCTGCTGGAGAAAATGAGCCCTTCTTGATTTAATGATGGGATTAACTTGGGAGGGGAGGTTCTTATTTTTGTTAATGTATTCATCGCCTTTGCTTTTTATATAGATTCATATCTTCCAAACATCAGAAGAGACTGCTCCTATTTTAAAATGAATGAGAAGGAAGAGTCTGAATATATTTTGTTAGCTCATACATTGCCCATTTCTTCAACCGTGAAAACTGACCCTGCTCCAGATATTAGCCCAGGAAGCAATAATTAACCTCCCTGAATCTCAATAAGAGATTCAGCACAGCCTGAATGCTGTCTTTCCTGAGCTAGTCTCCTAAGATACAGTAATACACTTTGAATTTAGATATATGTCAACTCACTAAAATTCTTTAGACAATGAAGAGTTAATAACATAGATTTTTATGCTTCTGATTTTACTTTCTATGGACTGTATCATCCCTCAAGAAATAAAGCATTAAAGCAGTTAAACTTATATCTTAAAGCTTTGAACTTTAAATATCTCTCAACAAAAAGGAAGTGATTTTCCTTCGATTGGTAGCATGCAATGATTCCTGGAAGTCCCATTGATGCATAATCACTAATCCCAGTGTAAGGAGCGGCTGCATAATGGTGGCTCTGAAAATAATTGTAGATCACAGCGGTCAGGTCTTTGCACTGTGAACAATCAATCATCATTTCTACTCAAGAAATGGCCCCAGCACATGTCCATTGCTCAAATGCAAGGCTCAGAAATCATTCTTTATTCTATAGACACAATGACCATAGGTCTCAACATGAACATGTTGGTTCCCGTTCAAGATCTCTGCTTTCCCCTTATGAAGATAATGTCTGTGCCCTGTTCTGGTTTAAAACCTGAAATTGCCTTTCAATCAGAACTGTACTTGAGCCTCCATTTCCGTTGAATAGCTCCGATCTCAGCTTTTACCCCAGGGCTCACAAGAGCTGCAAGTGCCCTGCCTCCCCCCCCCAAATAACCCTGCATCCAGGAGCCAATCTGTTCACTGCCAGAGGTGACCTGCTCACTTCCCTGGCCCAGGTCCCAGTCCTGGATGAATGTGACAAGTCCATGTGTGTGATTATGTGTCCACACAATCAAAAATAGCCATTCCTTGCACCTCATCTCACACCCTTCTGTGCAACTACTTTAAGAGTCACAAGTTATGCCAGTAGCCTCCTCTTGTACTCCCACATTTATACAACATACAAGGATATTTCCCAGTTTTATCAATCACAATGGTCTCTAAATCCATGTACTACACATGTCTAGGGACATAGCATATTCAATCTTCAAATCTTTATTATGTTTGCTACTTTCCTCCTGGTATATTTGCAATACACAGGAGCAGGTGACTATAGGTTTGTTTTCTTCTGAGATCCTGGCACAAAAGCACAGCAAATACGCCTGGAAAGCACTTGCTGGCTATGGGAGGTAGTGTGTTCATCTGATGGGACAGAAACTTGCCTAACAGGTCTCAAGTACAACAGACGTTCATCTTATCTGGATGAGGCAAAATAAAAGAAATAGCTTAGAAAAGTTTCTGTATTTACTAGTGAAATAAAATGAACTAAAGCACAATTAATATAATTTCAAATTATAATTGCAAGAATAATTAGCTTTCTATTTTTATCACTAGTTTTATAAGAAGAATATAGAAATCCAAAGTGAAAATAAAGAAATTTTAAATGTAAACATAATATATAGTATTTTAACACATTTTTATATGAGAGTATGAGAATGTTTCCTAAAACACTTAAGAAAAACAGTGAAAACTATAAGCTATAACTACTCATTATTTCTGAGCGGAAGAAAAGTCCTAAGCCCAAAAGTAAAAATCTCCACAAAACTACAAAAAGATAGCGTGTCAGCTATAGAAAAAGAAATGTTACTCTTACTTCAATATCTGATATCACCGAGTACACAATGACACTTGGAAGAACGAATCCTGAATTGGTTCCCAAGTGAAATTGTAAAAAGAAAACTAAATTCAATGAACTTGACTTTAATTATGTGGTTTACATGTTTGAGGAAAGGAATATCCTAAGGTATGAAACTGAAATAGAGGTAGCCTAATCATGTCATAAAAGTTGTTTATGAAAAATAGAGTAAGGCTGAACATATAAATATATGTATTAGTTTCACATAATACATATAAAAATTAAAATGTACTCCGGAAGAACACTTGCATCTGTTGAGCACTTTCTATATGCTTAGTACATTAAGTATAGTTATAGAGAAACTATGCCATTATTCAAATTTTATAGGTAAAGCAACTGAGGCCAAGAAAGGTTAAGTAGTCTGCCTAATATCACACATCTAGCAAGTAGCAGAGTTTGAACTCCTAATCAAACACAAGGATATTAAAAGAAAAAAGAGAGAGAGATCAGTGAACCCGATGGACTACCTATTGAATGTACGTCATCAATATGTGAAATCATTTCAAAACAAAATGTAGTATTGGAATATATTTGATATAAAAATAACAAAGTATCTTAACTATAAACCTCTACTATCCTAAAAATTAGCTAGAAATTATTATTGTTGCACCTATCAGGCCTTAATTCATTTTTTAACCAGTAAACTGCTCTGAATCCAAAACAAAAGCCATCATGGCGTATGAAGGGTTCAGCCATTCAGAAAGAATAATATCAGAATGAGACACATATCAGAAGATTCAAGAGGCCCAATCTTGGTTTGGGCTCTAGTCCTTTGAATGACACATAACTCCAAGTCTATTATCAGTCAGGTAATGAGGGAAGGAAAGCATAGTGTTGTTTTCACAAGAAGAGTTCATTCCCTGGATATAGGTTGAACTTAGCAGGATAAAGCAAAAACAGAAAAATACTGACATATTGATGCTACCTTAATCATTATCGGGGTGGATTTTAAGGATTACAGTGGGAATTACAGCTTTCATAAGGGCCTGATATAGTCAAAGCAATAACTTCACTGCTGGCCTGCTACCATTTAGTGTATGAAAATACATCCCTTACTTACATGCCTGTTCTTATCCACTAGACAAATGAATTGGGCAAAATAGATGCTTTTAAAAATGATAATATTTCTGGTATAATGTGCTTTTAAGTAGCTATTTTTGCAACAAAGAAGATCAAGTTTTGACCAAGGCAATGAGGACAGATCAGAGGTTGAGCAAATTAAACATCACATTTCTCTCCACCTTGGCTTTGTGAGCAGAGACTATTCAATAATGTGGCTCCAGGGAGGCCCTCATTCATTCCTCACAACTAGCAACTAACTCTGCCCCACTGTAGAACTAGGACGGAAACAGTGATGGCCAGGCCAGGCCAGCCCAGTCCATGAAAGAAGCTTGGAAGTTAAAGCTGACATGCACTGTTAAGAAAACTGTTTCACCACCAAGTAAGGGACAAACTTTGAAGATGTTGAAATAAAACTATTATCAGTAGCCTGATGTATATAAGGCAATGGACCCTAAGTCCCAGTAGACATAAAAACTGCCTGTTGCCTAAGACATATCTAGGGAACTATTCATACTGAACAGATGCCCACTTAAAAAAAGGGGGGGGGGGTGAGACTCCAAATCCAATCAAATGAAGGTAATCTTGTAATATCCCAATCTATAATTGTCTCTTTTCTGTGGATTTATTATCACACACCCATTTTAATGTCAGCTCCCTGAGGACATACACTTTTTCTGTCTTCCTCAATCCTTCTCCTCAGTGATTAGGACAATCCTGTACAGGAGACAGAATGATACCCAAGTTCTCTCTTTTTTTTAAGTATATTTTATTGATATTTTTACAGAGAGGAAGGGAGAGAGGTAGAGAGCTAGAAATGTCGATGAGAGAGAAACATCGACCAGCCGCCTCCTGCACAACCGCTACAGGGGATGTGTCCACAATTAATGTACATGCCCTTGACCGGAATCGAACCCGGGACCTTTCAGTGCGCAGACTGACACTCTACCACTGAGCCAAACCAGTTTCGGCGATACCCAAGTTCTCTTAAGCCCATGTAAAGCCTTCCAACACATGGCCAAATAATGTGCATAGATACACACAATGGCCACCTGTGCTTCTCTTTAACTTCTTGGGCACTTTGACTTTCCTAGTGAGAAGACTGGCAAAACAACAGTGGAAAAACCTAGGACAAAACAATTACAAAAAGTATTGCTTCCACACCTCAAAGGAGACTAATGCACTTTAATGCTTTAGATGTTTCTCATTTTAGGGTCATTTGATAAAGAAAGAAAAAATAAAATATTCTTGTCCTTCAGAAGAGAAATCAGTCCAGAGATGGAAGATGCTGACAACGCCTTGCCACACTAGCAGACAGGAGCGGTGTGTTGCTGAAGGATCCCCAGGACCAAACCAGAGATGGTTGGAACTGCATCTACACCATTTGTCCACCAACCAGATCTGAAATACCATGGCTGATATATACACATAAAGAACTGCTTGACATTGAAATGGGGATTCAAAAGAACTGTTGGCCCAGAAAGGAACTAACTACATACTAACTTATTTTCCTCTCAGAATAACCATTATGTGCTTGTCTCAGTTTCGGTCCTTACAAGGGAATTCTTTGTATAACATGATCTAACACATCTAGGGGAAATAATGAACAACATAAATGGATGAACAGAAACAGAGCTGGAGACAGAGAAGCAGCGATCAGGCTGTCAGGCCTCAGAGGGAAGGTAAGGGAGGGTGGGGGCAAAGGAGAGATATCAACCAAAGGACTTGTGTGCATGCATATAAGCCTAAGCAATGGTCATGGACAATAGGGGGTGGGCATACATGGGGAGGGGTTTGGGATTGGAATGGGGGGATGAGAACAATTATGTGACATCATAATCAATAAATAAATAAAATAAAATATTAAATTAAAAATGCGAAAAAATGTTTTTGTCCTTCAGCTATACCATCATAAACTTGAATTTGTGGGGAGAAAGCATTATCTTTCCCTTCATTCCTTCTGCAAGGTTTAAAGAAATGACAGCTTTGCCCTGACCAGGTACTTAGTTGGTTAGAGCTTTGTTTTGTTATGCCAAGGTTGTGGGTTCACTCCATGGTCAGGGCATATAGAAGAATCAACCAATGAATGTCTCAATAAGTGGAACAAGAAATCTCTCTCTCTCTCTTTCTCTCTCTCTCCCCCATCCCTCCCTTTATCAAATCTCACTTCTTCCCTCTAAAATCAATAAAATAATATCAGTTTCTTATCATCATAGAAAATTATAAACATTTCAGAGCAAGGTAAAATTCTTTAAATTCTATCAGACTACTAAAATAAATAGAAAGCTATTTGCATTGTCAAAACTGGTTCAAATCAAATACAGTCTCTTCTCATTATCCATGGACTTTGTATTTGCAAATTCACTTATGCACTAACATTTATTTGTTAGCCCCCCAGTCAATACCTGCAGCACCTCTGCAGTCATCCACTAACCCCCAGGGCAGGGCAGTTTTCTGAAACACCTTGCCACCTGAAGTCGAACAAGGTAACACCACCTTCTTGTTTTGCTCTCATACCATAAACAAGTGTCTTTTTCCACAGCTTATTTAGTGCTAAGTGTTTTTGCAGTTCTCATGCTTTTTTGGTAATGATATTGCAGTGTAAAAATGGACCCCAGAGCTTAGTGCTGAAGCTCTGACTAGTGTTCCTAAGTGTGAGAAGACTCGGATGTGCTTTACAGAGAAATACATGTCATGTTAAATCAACATTGTTCAGGCATGAGTTATCATCATGATATCAATGCTAGTGAATCCACAATATATATTAAAATGTCTGAAACAGGAACATAAATAAAACAAGGTTACGTATTGATCAGTTGATGGAAATCTTTTGACCAGAGGCTCAAGGAAACTAACTGTATTTCCCCAGGAGTAATGCTTCCATACTCACCAGTTCAGCATTGACAGCGATTTTATAGACTTAACTACTGTGAATAATGAGAAATAACTACAGACCCTGTTTAGAGAATTGTTAGACACTTCTGAAGAGTTATGAGACTAGCAATCTCCCCAGCACTTCCTTCATAGGAAGGTTACAAATCAATCTTCCAGAATTTCTTCAGAAAAAAAAATATTTGTTTCTACCAGCCAGTAATGTGTCATCTGTGTGGTTATCTCTTCAGTGTGCTTTCATTTTCTAAAGCAGAAATCATATCCATTATCAACAAAGAAAAGAGGGAGGAAAAGTTGACAATAAAAAAAATAATAATAAAAGCTCTAAATCTCCAGTTCTGTTTCTTTTTTCCACTTCTGTTTCTTCTATCAAATATATATATTTTTTTCCTAATGAGTACTCTTATTTGATCATTAGTGGTATATCTGTTAAAATACATGTGAAGCCTTAACATGTCTTATTTAAAAGAGCTAAGAACCTAGAAATGAAGCTTATAATGATCAGCCATTTGATCACTCAAATGCCATATATCTAAGATAAAAGCAGAAAAGAAATAAAATATTCAATTATGTGGCCAACATGAAGAATCTCCCAAAATAATGAGACGGCAAAGATGAAAGTTGTAAATATATAGGTTTTAAAGACCTGTTGCAAAGAGGGGAAGAAAAAAAATCTTGTAATTACCGGAGAGAGAGAGCACTACCAAAATAAAACAAGAATCAGTAATGTGCAATGCACAAACCAAATATCTCTTATTGTTTGTCTTTTCTCACATTTTCCTGCTCATCTGTTTTCCACATTCTAATATTCACTCTTGGCTTTTTGCATCACTTTGATCCTCATTTAGAAATATGTTTCTCTTGTCCCAGTGATCCTCTATGGGTTCCAAAAGTTTGCAAAAACTATTTTCAAACACCCATGCAAAGAGTACAAAGGGAAAAAGCAAATATTTGATTAAGCATTACTTGGGTATAACTTTTCAGGGTAATCGTATAATTGGTTAATGTTCTATTGCACCAAACAAATGTTATATAACTTACTATAATTGCTTTATATAAGTAAAATTAATATTTAAAATTATAGTTTCACAAAGAAATTGGGTAGATGGCTTACTTTAAAATGTTGTATTCATTAAATAAATTTTAAGTGAGAAGGAAAAAAGTCAACTAAACAGCTACCAAGAAAGAAATATAAAGAAAAAAAGAGGAGGGCAAATCTTTTAAGTCATAATGGCTAATAATTTTATTGATCTTAAAGGGATATCGGTTTTCAAATTGAATGCCGAGTAAGATGGGGGGAAATGCCCATGTAGGCACATTATTGTAAAATTTTAGGAGAAGAAAATAAAAATAAAAAGAAACTGTAAGTTTCCCAAAAGGAAAACAATAAATGCACAAAGGAATATAATTTAACTTTTTAATAACATGTGATAATTGAAGATAAGTATGTGATCCTTCCAAGTTCATTCTATCTATCTATCTATCTATCTATCTATCTATCATCTATTGATCTATCCATCAATTCAACTATAGAGAGATCATAAAAGAGGAGAGGAAATGAAGAGCTTTATTATTGTAAGAAAATCCTTTTAAATGTTATTATAAGTATAAATCAAAAACTAGAGAGACACTTGATTAACTAGAAAAAGACAGGTTGTCCCAGAACATCAGTTGCACAGGAGACTCAACCTAGATTGCATAAGGAGAATGGAAGAAAGTCATTAGAAAGACTAGAATTCATGAAATAAATATATGATAGTAAGAGCCTAAAAATACATTCCAGGCACATAATGCAAGTGGAAATTAAACATTTCAAATATCCAGGAAAGGGAAAAAGTTGAAAACAATCACAGCATATTACTTGACTATTCAATGAAAATAGTCAAAAAGCTATATACACACACACACACATGATTACAGAGTAGAATGTGAAATGTTTTCAACCTTGACTCAAAAATGTTTTCGACTCATAAGGTGGACAGTCGGAAGACATCTATAATTATTAAAATTAGAAATATGGTTTCAAGTATATAATATGAATTATGATAAAACAGAGAAGTGTAAAATAAATTATATAGATATGTTATGAATATAGTGTGAATCACTAGAAGAATGATATAGATAGGAAGAGAGACTAGAGGTAGGTAAGGATAAGCAGAAGGAAGCAAGTTGTTTTCCATCCTGTCAGTGTTATTAGAACATGCTTCATGGCCTTCCAAAGTGTGCAGACATACTGGAGGGGGAAGAAACCCCCCAAAACAAACATCTTTGAAGCAATACTTAAAACTTGAAAGAAAAAAGAAAGTAGGAAAAAATTGAATAAGTTTTTATTGGCAACAAGATCATATATTTTGAAGATATTACTAACATTCACCAATATACACTTCTCTGGTTCTGGACACAAGGGTAAGTCGTCTCCACTCCCCTGAAGCTAAATGTGGACGTCTGAAGAGTTCTAACCAATGAAACGGAAGCTCAAGTAGAGAAGTAGCTTGGTCTTTGTCCTTACAGAAGCATTTAATTCCCAGATGTTCAACTGTCCAGCCCCGTCCTCCCCAGGCACAATGATGCTGGATAAACAACTCGTACAATTCAATGGGAAAACTACCAAAATGGCATTGATAATTAGGCAAAAGTTTGCAATCAACAATTTGTGAAATAAGAAACATAAATGTGTTATAAATTTGTAAAACAAAGGAAACAAGAAGAATTTTTGGCTATCAACTATATAAGGACTTTGAAAATGATAGCATTGATTCTGACAATCTGTGAAATTAGACTATTCATAGACTACTGGCCGAATTACAAATTGGTAAATTTCCTTAGTATATATCAGAAAAAATTAAGTAAATGTTTCATGGCCTTTGATACAGTAAAATTAGACTTCACTTATCAGAAATGAGGCAAAGTTCATATGCAGAAGGATTCCATTTATAGTAATATTTTAGAATGGGATAAAAGAAGGTTTCACACAAAATCTATAAACTTAGGAGATAGTTAAGTAAATTAGGGGATAAATATTATAAAACTATTAATTTTATAAATGGCATTACTGGCATCCAAAAAATTTTCTGGTATGATCTTAAGTACAAAAGTGCTCAAAAAGAACATAGGTGAATAGAAACAAGTGATTATTTTAGGGATAAAATTAGTGATTATTTTTAAATTTTATTTTGTGTTTCCCAATTTTTCTACTTTAATGTTATTTTTATTATTAGAAAAAGTATTATAAGATAGCATCAGACATTTTATATTAATTATGGAGTAATATTTAAATAAACAACTTGAATTAGATTTACTTCAGAAACATGATGCACAAGTCTTGAAAAAAACTTAGAAATAAATAAAAATTGAGATAAATGTGATTAAAGAGGCTTTGAAATCTAACTTGGCCAAGGAAAATTTAAAATAAATGAAAGGCTAATGCAAACTTTGAAGTTTTAAACCAAAACAAATATTGTGGCATATATTAATATTTGTTTAAACACAAGTGGCCATATGGTAAAAAGAAAGCAGAAGCAATCCCTTGAAAGAGAGCAGGGTCTGTATTCCATGAAGTCCTTTAGAAAATTCTGCCTCTTTGGTCCACCTTCATCCTGCTCCATTATGATGCCTTAACTACATTACCCACACCTCTAGGGGTACCATCTTAGGAAGAGTGGCATCAAATGGCTTTTCCTTATTCACTTTCTTCTACCTTTCTGAGAGGAGGGAGAAATGAGACTAAGCCACTATTTGAAAAATATTTAAATTTTTAAAAAGTGTTAGCACAAAATGTTATTAACACTGTAGTTCCACTGATGCACATTTTTTTCATGCAGGTAAATTTTTTGTATTCACCTAAAGATGTATTAAACAGAAGACTAGAGTTGTGCAGAAATATGATTAAATACATTTTTTTTAATGATCATAGTATGACATGGTACTAGAAAGCTCACTTCAGGGCCACATTAAGTTCAGAGTTCCACAAAATGTACTGGTCATAGAATTAGAAATTTTTCGGATGTTGATAAAAACTACACAGTATGTGCCATACATTGTAAGGCAAAGTGAAAGCATTTCTTGATGAAAGTAACATTTTAGAATTTTATTTAGCACTAAAAGCCCAATAAATGAAATGTGTGCAAGAGTGAATAGTCCTTCCTTCCCCCAGCTGCCTGCACCGCTTCCCTCGAAGCCCGGGCTTCATTCGGAAGGATAAAAGGACTCCCAGAAGGACATCCGGTCTAATTAGCATATGATGCTCTTATTATTCTAGATTCCAGCTTAAATTAGACTTATGCCATAAATAGCTTGATATTTGTCTTGAGAGAAAGGACAAAACTGTTTTCTAAGACACATTAAGAATGAAATTACATATTAGTCAATAAAACCATGAGTGTCTGAGTTCCCTTACCTATCTTCATTTCATACAGATTGCTGTCTTTAGTTTTAATGTTCTTTTTGTGAACACATATGGATTGTTACACTGAATTAACTTCAATGTGTTATTCAAAAGCAAAGTCATAATCATAACCCATTACTTCAACCTTGATATAGATTAAGAAATATGCAAAACTAGCATATGCAAAATATGCAAAACTAGCAGTACACTTAAGTGATATTAGTGCTGTGACATAGCCAAAAAAAGCATAACAAAACCCTTTATTTATCCCTCTGGGCTCAGTTAATGTTCAAATCTGGCATCTGCATCTATTGATCTGAGACCCCAGTGACACAGAGCACAATTTATCGAAATAGCACTGCGCAGGAAATAAGTGTCTTGCGTAACTTTATATTCTTTACTGTAATTGAGTTTTAATCTTGTTTATTTCACGTTTTGGGCAAATCCCCTATTTGTGTTTTTTAATTTTCTGAGGAACTATTTACTCAAGAAGAAAATTTGATAGCATTTTAAATCAATGAGGAGAGATGGATTTCATATATATATATATATACACACCAGAGGCCTAGTGCACAAAATCCATGCACTCAGGGGAGGGGGTGGGGGGAGAGGGGTGGCTCAGCCCCAGCCTGTGCCCTCTTGCAGTCTGGGAGCCCTCAGGGGATGCCTGACTGACAGCTTACACCTGCAGGTGGGAGAGGCTCCTGCTACTGCACTTGCCAGCTGTGAGCCCAGCTCAGGGCTTCTGGCTAAGCGGTGCTCCCCCTGTGGAAGAACACTGACCACTAGGGGGCAGTTCCTGCGTGGAGCATCTGCCCCCTGGTGTTCAGTGTGCTTCATAGCGACCAGTCATTCCACCATTCGGTCGATTTGCATATTAGCCTTATATAGGATATAGGATATATATATATGACACTTGGATAAACATGAAATTTAAGCTTAGTTTACTAAAGAAGGGATACTTTAAGCTTACTAAGCTTGTAAATACTTTAGTATTTATATCAAATAAATCCAGATGAATCAAAGATTCATTTTGAATCATGAAACCAAAATAGAATGGAAAGTAAATTAAAGAACAGGCAGTTGTATTTTTCCAAATACACTGGAGTGAGAAAGCCTTTATGAGCAAGGTACAAAAGTTCTGGTGCAGAAAATAAAAAAATATATTAATATAAGGATATATATATATATATATATATATATATATATATATACACACTAGATGCCTAGTGCACAAAATTCATGCAGGGTCAGGAGGGTTATCCCTCAGCCCAACCTGCACCCTCTCCAATCTGGGACCCCTTGAAGGATGTCCAACTGCCCGTTTAGGCCTGATCCCATTGGGGTTGGGCCTAAACAGGCTGTTGGACATCCTTCTCACAATCCAGTACTGCTGGCTCCAAACCACTCACCTGCCTCTTCCTGATTGCCCCTAACCACTTCTGCCTGCCAGCCTGATCAACCCCAATCACTCCCCTGACAGCCTGATTGATGCCTAACTGCTCTCCCCTGCTGGTCTAGTTGCCCCTATCCGTCCTCCCCTGAAGGTCTGAACACCTCCAACTGCCCTCCTCTGCTGGCCTGATCAACCTTAACTGTCCTCCCCTGCCAGTCTGGTCATCCCCAACTGTCCTCCCCTGCAGGCCTTGCCCCACGCCAACTGTCCTCTCCTGCAGGCCTGGTGCCCTCCAACTGTCCTCCACCACAGGCCTGGTCCCCGCTCCCCAACTGCCCTCCCCTGCACACCTGGGTTCCTCCCAACTGCCCTCCCTTGCTGGCTGGTCTGCCCCAACTGCCCTCCTCTGCCAACCTGGTCACCCCAACTTCCCTCCGCTGCTGGTGAGGTTACCCCTAACTGCCTACAACTGCCCTCCCCTGCAGGCCATATTGTGGCAGCCATCTTGTGTCCACATGGGGGCAGTCATCTTTGACCACATGTGGACAACCATCTTGTGTCTTGGAGTGACAATCAACTTGCATATTACTCTTTTATTAGATAGGATTATTTTTGTAAATCCTCACCAGAGAATATGTTTTTGTTTTTGAGAGAGATAGGAAGGGAAAGAGAGAGAAACATCAATGTGAGAAACATCCATCGGTTGCCTCCCATACATGCCCCAACCTGGGAACTCACAACTTGGGTATATATTCTGACTGGGAACTGAACTTGACACCTTGTCATGTACAAAATGTTGTTCCAATCAACTGAGCCATGTAGACAGGGCAAGAATATATGTATTTTTTTTAAAAAATTATGAACTGAAATCGTGAATAGTTTAAAAGAAAAACAAAAACTTAAGTAAAATGGGGGCAAAACATCTCAAAATCTGATTTAAAATTAAAAAACAAATTTTGGAAGGACTGTAATTCACATTACTATTAATATCACTACTTTCTCATTTGGCCACCCAGTTTTTCAACAATATAGTCTATGTCACTACATCACACAATGACTTTCATCTTCCATCAAGATCTCTTTTTTATAAATGATCTAAAAACAATGACTTTACTACACATTCTAACATAAACAAATAAAAAAGATCATTGTCATACTTCAGGGCACTACACATAATTTTAAGTGGCGTATATGGTTTGTTGCATTAGTCTGTTCTTTGTCATATGTACTATACTGGTCTATAACTATACTGGTCTAAAAACAGTAGAAAAGATTCCAGCAAGAAACTAAAAATGCATTTTCTGTTGTTCTCTGCCACTTATCCCAAGTGCTTATCAAAATCATCCAAAGTTCCTACCAGAAGAAGTAATAATAAAATTTCACTATTTTTCTCTTTTTTTTTTTTTTTGTGCGCTTAGATTGGCCATCCATAGTACATATTGTTTCCTGGCTACTGTGTAGCTTCAAAACAATCCAATCACACATGATTTCCTTCCACAAAGGGAACAACTGAAGACTTAGATTAAGCATCTTACCCAATGTCCACATTTAATGCTAGGACTAGAATTCAGTTCCGAGTATAGACTCTTAACCAATGTTATTCTGTCTCCCACGACATCAGAGCTGTAAACTGCATGGATCAAGGTTTTCTATTTTCATGCACAAAATATTTGTGCCTTTACTAGTAAGATAACAATCCTTGAGTTGTCTGTGTTCTGAGATACAAAGATAGATTTATGGTCCCTCACATCAAATAACTAAAACTATAAAGCTTCTCGATAAATCCTCTAAATTATTGCCAGTGTTCCTAAAAGTTTCTCCGCAAATGTAAATTAGAAGTAACATTGTCAGCTAGTAAAAACAAACAAACAAAAAAAGTAATGGTAAAACAGATAAAGCTATAAATTTTGAAAGTGCTTGGGAATTACGGAGCACATTAACTCCGTTTTGTACAAAAACTAATAACAAGATTGAAATTTTTTATTCCTCAAAAACACAAGGCAGGAATAAAGAAAAATAATGACGAAAGTTGAAATGTATCTTTCAAAAAAAGTTAGTAAAATATACACCCTTGCTACTACCCCTAGAGATGGTACTTGCAGAATTTCTTTGCCAATGCCTTGTAATGAGATTTTGTTTTGTTTTTGTGTTATTTTTTCTAAAGATAAGCCCTCTTTCCACTTTAGAATAGTAAGAGCTATTTCTGTCATAGCTGGATGATTCAAAACAAAGATAGCCCCTTTAAATAGATGTCACTCACATAAATAGCTTATATGCAGCCCTTGAGGAGTATGTCTAAAATATTCCATATCTAAATTACTAAAATGTATATAATTTTTTTTCAAATATATTGATGAAATTGATCACCCTATACCTTACAGTCCATATTCTTCAGGTTGAAAGAGTTCACTGTCTCAAATCATTTATCTCAAATTATCCTTTAATAATTTTTAATAATGACAAAAATTATATAGTTCAAAAGTTATTAATTTTTTTAAATATTCCTCTAAGGCCCGCTAATATATTTTAATTATATCTAGGATTGTTAAAAATCCTACATATATTTCAGATGTGAAGAAACAGAATATATTGCCACCAGGTAACATAAGACTAAAAGTTAAATATTTTTGTGTTCTACTGATAAACCTCATTTATCAAACAGTTCTTGGTAACAGTACACTAAGTTACCCTGCCTCTTGGAGATTTCCTGCATCCCTGGTCCCCTTTCCACCTATTAAGAAATCTGACAATTTCAATCTACAATAGAATTTTTTTTCTTTGACCTGAAAATACTTTTGTTTTTTTAAATATATTTTTTATTGGTTTCAGAGAGGAAGGGAGACAGAAACATCAGTGATGAAAGAGAATCACTGATTAGCTGCCTCCTGCACCACCCCCCACACTGGGGACTGCCTCCTACACACTCCCACCACACTCCCCACAGGGGATCACTGGGGATGGAGCCTGCATGTGCCCTTGACCAGAATCAAACCTGGGACCCTTCAGTCCACGGGCCATTGTTCTATCCACCGAGCACACTAGCTAGGCCTGAAAATACCAATTTTGAAATGCTTGTTCTATCCTTTTATTCTTGCACAGAAATTTAAACATGTATAGCTCAATTGCTGACATAGTCTTACTGCAATAGACTGAACACTAATGTTAGAGAAATTGCAAAATGAATACTAAATCTGAAACAATAGTATTTTAATGCAAAGCCTTAATATCAGCTGCAAAAGGTTTATGGAATAAGAAAACCTTTTCTTATAGCAAATTATATAACTTGAGTTTCAATTAAATCCACACTGAAGTTAGGCCATATTTTGTTATAGGGATGAAAATCAGATAACACTTCACTATATCATTAAAATAAGCACAGAGTATACTCAATTTATATAAACATATTTCTATCATTTCCATCAGTAAAATTGGCCATTTAGACAGATTAGACTAAAACTATTTGCATCAAAGGGGCACCTTCTGAGGTTCACTGAAATTCAGAGTGAAAGAATCAGGGACCATAAAATAAGTGACTATCATAGAATTTATAGTTTATAATTAACTTTACATGAAGGATAAATAAGCTCTCTAAACATAGGATGCCCTGTTCAAAGATAAACTAAAACTTAGGCATTGCTCAATTAAAACCAGTTTGTATTTATATTTTAAATACTGAAATAATCAGGAAAAAAATGTGAAATTAGAATACCCATAAAAAAAAAAACTACATAAAACTATAAAGTAAAATCTAAATAGTAAAACTATGAGAAGTGTGTGTGTGTGTGTGTGTGTGTGTGTGTGTGTGTGTGTGTGTTATTTGAAAAAGCTGAAGACATATGAAAATCAAACAATCTGCCAAAAACGGTTTGGCTCAGTGGATAGAGCGTCGGTCTGGGGACAGAAAGGTCCCAGGTTTGATTCCGGTCAAGGGCATGTACCTTGGTTGCAGGCACATTCCCAGTGGGGGGTGTGCAAGAGGCAGCTGATTGATGATTCTCTCTCATCGATGTTTCTAACTCTCTATCCCTCCTGCTTCCTCTCTGTAAAAAATCAATAAAATAAAAGAAAATCAAACAATCTAAGAAACTGTCTACTCATAAATCCCCTTACTGTAATGACTCCCTTTTCTCTCAAACCTATTTGTTCTATTCAATTGAAGACATTTATAAGGGTAAATATTCTAAATTTTTAAATTAATTTTAGATTACAAATTAGTAGTAAGAATACTGGATAATTTTTCTATGATATGTTAATTAATGGATAAAACAAAACTATAATAACAAATGAGGGCTTTATCTGAAACAAATTTGTCAATAAAATAAAATTGGACAAAACTTTGCTAGCTGGTTTTGCTCAGTGGATAGAGCACTGGCCTGCGGACTGAAAGGTCCCTGGTTTGATTCCAGTCAATGGCACATGCCTGAGTTGCAGGCTCAATCCTCAGTAGGGGGCATGCAAGAGGCAGCCTATCAATGATTCTGTCTCATCGTTGATCTTTCTATTTCTTTCTACCTCTTCCTCTCCTTCCCATCTGTAATCAATAAAAACATTTTTTTAAATAGGACAAAACTAAGTAATTAGAAAACAAATCCTAAAGATGGACTGCTTGAACAAAAATATGAAAAAAAGCATGCATATAAAAAAATCACACATATTAGTGCAAATATTGGAAAGATTGGCTTGTGTCAAGAAACTGTGTCCATAAAATTCTCAAAGACATTCACTATAAAATATATCATAATTTTGGTACTTTAAAAAATTCATTAAAATAATTAACAAGGGAAATCATGATATATAATATCCTGAGATATGTGTGTGTAGGTGAAGGGGATAGCCTATGACAATTTTGTTGCCATTCAAAAATATTTATAGTCACATTTTGAGGAAAATGAAAAACTAAAATGGAAGCTGAATACATACACCAAAAACTGTCTGGTCCCTTATAATGGATTCTTGTATTCCAATCACTTACAACAGGGCTTTTGCATCATCATAACAACATTTCTAAATCCTCTAAAAATGCATAGTGTACATATTTTAGGCAAATCCTTTTAACATCTAGCAATGTAGCTTTAGGGATAAGTAAATAACTTTGAACATATCTAGCTTTTAGAGGAAAATGTAAAACATATTTTTTAAATATATTTTATTGATATTTTACAGAGAGGAAAGGAGAGAGAGAGAGAGAGAGAGAGCTACAAATGTCGATGAGAGAGAAACATCGGCCAGCTGCCTCTTGCACACCCCCTACCAGGGATGTGCCCGCAACCAGTGTACATGCCCTTGACTGGAATGGAACCCGGGACCCCTCAGTCCACAGAGCAATGCTCTACCACTGAGCCAAACCGGTTTCGGCCAAATGTAAAACATATTACACCTTCCTCTAAATAGGACTTAAAACAGATACCAAGTAGTTTCTTTTGACATCCAAGTGTAGAACAAAAGCAAAACTCTGACTTTAAAAGTATAATTTTATAATACGAAAATATATAATATGTAATGTCTTTAACAGATAAATAACCATTAAGGGCCTCAAAGCACTGAGCACTATGCCAGGGTTTGTGAAAGTTACATAGACAACAATGGTATAATCTTGCCTTCAAGAATGTCACATTTTTCATTCTCCAAGTTTACTTAAAAATGTGTTCATTCTATAAATTATAATGATCAAAAATGACAAAATAGTTAAAATTGAACAATACTGAAAAATAACAGAGGGGAACTCCTAATCAACACCAATGGACGAACCACATTTTTTATGCAAATTAGTAAAATTTTCTCCAAAAACATTTTTTTTGAAATTTTTTTAATCAATAGGTGATTTTGAAATTTTTGAATTCAACAACTAATTTCATTTTGTATTGAAAAAACATAGTCATATAACTGGTTTGTCACTTTGTTATTCAGATCATTAGAGAAAAACCTCAGAAATTGTGACAAAAAATTGCCAAAACAAAAAGCTAAATATTTTAATGGTATCTAGAGTATCTTCTGTAGAATCCTTAAAAAATTAAGGAAAATAAATCAATCAGTAGCATTAACATCCCATTAAAATGTATAAATCTGATGTATTAGCTCTGTGAAATGTACCCTTTGCACCCTTAAAAAAACACATACAGTTCTGTATATCCATTCAGATTTCATTTCCTATAAAAGCATTTTTTCTGTGCAGATTGGATCCTTTTATGAGTTGTTGTTTTTTTTAAGGGGACAAGAAAAGGAGGAGGAAGAGGAAGGGAACAAATGCAAACTCTTTGAAAACTCAATTACACAGTAACACATTCTAAAATAATTAGGCAGCAACTGCTCTTTTTGAGCTTTTCTTAAAATTTTCACAGCTGTGGAAGTTTTCCAATTTCTGTGGTGTTATTGGAAGTGATTACAAGAAGATCTAAGATTTGGGCACGAATCAGCATCCATGTCAGCATAGTGGCACAGTGCATGACCCTATCACTTTAGAGGCTTAGTATGAAATGGAAATGCTCTATAACTTCCAGTCAGCAGAGTAAAGCCTGCCAGACCTCAAAAAGGAATAGCATAGGAATAGATTTTTAACATTAAGGTTCTATAGCTTCATACAGTAATTTTTATTCAGTTTCTCTTTTCCTAAAATAGAATATTTCAACCAACACCATTCTTTGATTTCTGTTTAATATAATCTATTATTTTCTTAAAATTTTCTTGTGGTAAGTGAAATATGAACATTTATTTTAAAAATCTAGTAAAAATTAATTATTCTTCCATACAAAGAGTGCTTTCTTTCCTTGTAACCTCCAATTGAATATGACTGAATATTTACACCACCGTGTTGCAAGGTATTGTGCACTGGTACATGTGTTCATGGTTTTCTTCACACCATGAACGCTTATTATTGCTTAAAAGGATTCAAATTGAATCTGGTTTTATTAAATTTTACACATCTTTAAGCCAGTAATTCCAGGTTTTAGTAATTACCTCAACAAAAATGGCAAAACTTGATAACCCAGCCAATCTACAACTGCATACAATCTATAATTATAAGTAAACATTTTTATATTTATACAACACACATGAAGTTGCATTGATAAAAAGTGTAGTCAAGATTTAAGAGACATTAATTAGATGAACAAAAATACACAATCTCAGAGATTCATGACCAAAACCCAATAAGAAATAAACCTTTTAAATGCTATCTGGAGAATCCAGGCTTAAGAGCTAAAAATCATATTATTTTAGAATTATCTCTCTTCCAAGAGCATTTACAATCAGTGCTGTTTCTGAATGGTTTTATAACTCAGGTTTACAAAAAATATTTAAAATAATCCATTTTAACAGTAAAATTGAATGCACTCTGTTGTTAAAAAGGCATCAGAAATTATCTTTCAAACAGCATTTTAAATGATTTTTTAAAGTAGGTGCCATTTATTATTTTCTTAATTTTTTATTATTTTCTTAAATTTTGCAACGTTTCAAAAGGTATTCAGGGTGCGCAACAGTTTTATGAAAGAACAATATTTTCTCCAACATCTCCATCTGCTGGCTTAGAGAAAAAGTAGATTTTTATCTATTTCTTTAAAATTTAATATTTTATTATTTGTTTTATGTAATTGAAATATAAAATTATTAAATTATTATTAAATGGATGAATAGCTATTTGTCAAAGTTACCCATGAAATAAATAGAAAGATTTTAGCAAGAAATCTAATATTTAATATTTAAAAATCCTATGGGATCAAACAATCATGTTTACCATCCATTTAGGCAGTTTTCTTTTAAACATGGTTTAGTAATGAGAACAGCATTAATATTTATTAAATTTTTTAATGCAATGGCATTTAGTGTTTTTTTAAATCTGCTGTTGATTTTATTGACAATATATACTATGTGATATAAATACATATGCAATATCATATTTACTCTTTTCACAACAATTCTGAATTACTGCAATAAACTGCTTTTGTGTAAGAACTATTAGACCATCTTCACATCCTCATACTAACGTTCTTAGATAAGACCACAGAGGCCAGTGCACAGGCCTGCAGCTCTTTGAAAACTATTCAAAAGGATGTGGTGGAGAAAGGTTGAAAAAAAAAAGAATTAATATAAGAAAAACATTCATTTAGTCTCTGACAACTACGGGGCATTCAATAAATATGGGAGGGAGTGGGGAGAAAGAAATTCTTGAGGCCCATCACTGTGGTTTCAACTGTTGAACAATCATGCTCAAATGCTAGTCTCTTTTTCTCTCTAATTTTATGGTTTTCATATTCTCATAATGAATGTTTTTGTTTGAACAGCCTTCAGGGGAAAAAGACGGAAAACCTTAGTATTATCTGTATCTACAAAGAAAGGAAGGAGGCAGAGGGGAAATGGGGAAAGGAGAGGGAGGTGGGGATGAGGGTTGGGGACAGGAAGGGAGAGAGAGAAATTGGAATCTGTCTATTTCCTCAGGTACCCATGGAAACAAGTGGGAACAAATAGGTACTTGCATTATCCCGCTGAGACTGTGAAAGAGAAGGATGTGGGAGTTCAGTGCAGTGCACAGTCACTTTACCCACTTCAGAATAGAATGACTTCATTTCATTTGCATAACCTTCACCCACTCAGTAGATCTTGCTGGATCCTTAAGTGGTTGTCAACCTCGGCAATCCCGAATAAGTTCCTCCATCTCAGAAATAAGATTAAATGAGCAAACTAATATATGTTGTACTTTGAAATAATTCAAGTATGGAACACTGCTTTCCTATTATGTAAACTTGATCCTGTGTAGTTTTTATGGCTTTAATTAGGAGAACAAGCTACTTTCTGAACACTGATTGACGGACACATATTTTAATAATGGAGTTTAAGAGTAGACTTCCTTTGATTTCTGGGAGAAAAGGGAGAAAGTCATTTTGGTTTTGGCTATCAACACATTCGATGCTGCTGCTTCCATAGAGAAACATGGACTCCCCCGACTAATAAGGCAAGAAAACAAAACTAAGCCCGGGAGAAAAACCTTGAGCAGGATTTAAATGATCAAGACTCATCTAGACACATTTGATATTAGAGATTTCCATTCATTTCTTCATTGCTGACTTTGTAATTGTAGTTTTATATAAGCATCTTTTTCTCTGAAAAGAGTTAAACTATTTTTACATTTCTTTGTTGCCTTATGCAAGAAAAAAAAAAAAGAAGAAGGATACAAACATTTTATAGTCTCCAGATTTTGAAATTCCAAAAAGAATAAAGATACTGAGAATGGTCAGTGAGTCGATGTCAACCCCAGAAAATTCTAGCCAGTGAGCTCTTCTAGAATAGTGCCTCAGTAGTTCTCTCTAGCAATCAGTAAGATTACTTATGACATGGATGTTGCAAATGCCATCATTCTGAAGTCCCATGAGGGAACCTTGAAAATGCATTCAGTTCCTCCCCATCATTTGGTTTAGTACCCTAGAATAATAATCCATGGAGGAGTAAATTGGGGATCTGGAGACACGTACATTTTAATTTCAGCTTCATTTCCCGAGCAAATCAAAACAAAACAAATGTGTGCAAAATGAAGATGTCACTTTAATTTATTTTTCTCAGGACCATAGTCAAACAAATTGTGTGTGTAAATGAAATCCATGCCCTTTAGTACATGGACGTATCGTTCTGTGGAAGTTCTTTGAATTATATGTGTGTTTAATACATTTACATTTCCTGTATGCATAGTTTATTTCAATAAAATTTATATAAAAAACAAATCTATTTTAAAATATTGAGACTGAAGACCTAAATGAGTTAACTAACCTTAACTAACCATAACCTTTAATCCTTACAAAGCTCCAGTACAGTGAACCAGCATCTGTTGGAGTCAAGGAATTATAATTTTGCTCAGTGGACATACACCCATTATATCTCAGCCAGGCCTTTTCTAATTTTCACCAGTTGTTATTTTCACCTCTTGCTGTTTCTCAATCATTGACCATTTTCAAAGAGTAAAGATTTTGACCATTTTCAAAGAGTAAAGATTTTAGTTACTTTCACCGCATTTTAAAAACTACATACTTCCAGTCATCATAGTCTTGCTGTAGGTTCATTACTTCTCAAAGCATTTTCACACTAGTATATAATGAAATACAGTTAGGTACTTAGCACAGTTGTATATCAGTCATAATTCAAGGCGGGGGGGAACTTGGGAACTTAATCTCAAATCAAATGAATAATCTAAATCTGTTAGGTAAATAGGTCAAGTATAAAAACCTTCAAAAACTAAACTATATATGTGTATGTGTGTGTGTGTGTGAGAGAGAGAGAGAGAGAGAGAGAGAGAGAGAGAGAGAGAGATTGATTTTCCAAGATAGCCTTGTATTTTTATGGAGGTTTTTGTTTTTTTGAAGCGGCAAATCCACTTTAGGAATCTCTGTCTCTCTAACTCCTTCCTCATCTCTCCTTCCCACGCCCCCTCCCCTCGTTCCTTTTCTCACTTGGTCTCAACATTAGAAGAAAACTTGTGGCACTGAAACCTTCTTAAACAGGGCCTTTATACCAATTGAATCATAGGCATCTAATCTACTAGGAGTATCATAATGACCCTGCTCTAATGGCCAAAGAAAATTGTTTCATATCTTTAATCATCCGGGTGACAGCGGTTTCAAAATGAGTTGATGATGCCCCTGATATGCTAATCAAGCTAAGCCATCGAACAGATGATTAAGACTTAATATGAGGAAGTGGGGTGGCACCAGTTGTTTGCCTACTGTGGGAAGGGAGCAGTTGGGCTTTTTTTTTTTTTTTTCCTTCCTGTGGTAATTTTCCACTCGCTCCTTTTCCACTGGAGCCAAGATGGGAGGTGCGCCATCTGCAAAGCCCCCTCCAAACTGTTCACGATGAAATACAAAACTGCAAACATCGGATCAGGGAGGCACCATCCCAGCCCCTCGGGCAGGAAATGATGGCAGCCGCGGGGGAAAGGGCAGGGAGGCACAGTGGCCGCCGCACAGCCCACGCGGGCGCGGGGGCGGGAGCTCGGGGCTGAGTTCGGGCCGCAGCGCCTTCCCATGCAGCCCCTTAGGGACCCAATGGCTTAGATTCCGTTACTTTGTAGCCTTGAGAGAGAGAGAGAGAGAGCTTCATCCCCTGTCCCGCAGCCCCTCGCGCAGTGATGGGGCTCCTATGGAACACCAACTGCCAAGACTAAAATGGCTGATCGGAGGGACTTCTCCGGATTTCCAAACTCAGCCGGATCTCACTGCTTTGCTTTCGGGGGGTCCTTTTCCTCTCGCTGCCGTGGCCGGCGCGGGGCTACCTGCGAACAAAGCGCACCGGGCCGGCGAGCTGCCCGCGGCCTCCCTGGCGGAATGGCCCCCTTTCCGTGGAAATCGGGGCTCCACGGAGCGACCAGGAGCCGACCCGCTGCCGCTCCTGCTCCCCGGGGACCGGGCTGGGTAGACCCCGGGCCTGCGTCAGCCTCTCCGCGCACCCCCGCGCCCCTCCGGGGGGCCGTTATGTAACAGACCCGAGCCCAACTCCGGCACCATTTCCCAACTAGTCCTGCCTGCGGAGGCGGACAGCACGGGGCTCCCGGGGGGCTGTAGGGTGAACCCCACCTGGCCTGGACATCTAAGCCAGGGCCGCAGGCGAGGGCTGCGGCCGCCTGGGCTCGGGCGGTCCCCTGTGGGATCTCCCCAAAGCCCCACGGCGCGCCCTGGGGATCACCGTGTCCTCGGTGGGCAGGCTGCCACCAGGCGCGCAAGGTGGGGAAGGAAGGGGCAGGGAGAAGCAATGGGGATCCGCTGGAAACCCCTGAACCTAAGGAAGCCCTCCTCCTTCCCCGTCCCCCCTCCCCAGCCCCCGCAGCTCCAACGCCCACCCCACCTCTCCAGTGCGCACCCTGTTCCCTTCCTGTCGCTGCCTCCTCAACACCCCCAACCAGCGGGGGTCCCCGAGATGGCAGCCACTTTCTTCTCCCCCCCCCCCTGCGCTGTCACACGCACGCGCGTGTGCAGCCACTCACACCCACACACCAGCCCGCACTCACACTCCCCGGCTCTCCGCGTGCGCGGCGCCTGGAAAAAAAAAAAAAAACATGAATATTCATTACTCACAAGCATTGGTGACTGCGAAGCTGTTGGCTACCTCCAAATTGTCGATGTGCGGGGTGAGTCTGAACTCCGAAGTGGAAAACTGAACCATCCCTACCCGAAATGCGCTGTATTCTTGGTCTGCGCCCCTGGGAAAGAGCCCCCCTGCAAAGAACAAACACGAGGCGGGGGAACCGTGTCAGTGGCCGGGAGGAGAAGCAGAGGAGCCCGCGAGAGCCCAACAGCCCAGCCCGGGAGGCTCTCATCCGCGCTGATAAGCGGAATGAGCACACGAAGGGGCTCCGGTAGCTGGGAGAGGTTGGGGGGTCACACATCCAAATAGCAACCAAGGGGTCAAGGCACGGCGTCTGAGGGCAAGGCAGGTGGCCAGAAACATTTGCCTTTCCTCCTAATCACAAGCTTTGCATTCAGACCCCTAGAGAATCTGAGCAAACGGGGGAAAATGTTAAGGCGGAATTAATAAAACCTGGAGGGCAGGAACGAGATTCCCCCCACCACCCACCCACCCCCCATTGTATCAAGGCATCGTCTTTTCCCTTTGCTTCACCCTACGGGGGAAAAAAAAAAACATGTATATTCTAGGCAGTTTGAATCTGGAATGCAGTCAAGGCATGACACAAGTCTACATGACATGAATTAATCTGTCCACGGCGAACAAAGCTTACCACCCGATTAGGCACAATTCAAAAGAAGCAGAGCACAAAAAGGATACCTACCTATCTGTATGCTGTTAGAAGAGACACCAAAGATCAGTCCCCATAAAACAGGAGAAAGGAGGACAGATATATGCATAATCTTTTGCATTTCCAAGAAAAGTGGAGCATCCACGAGAGATCCCCCTGCTTCCCCCTTTTCCTCCTCTTCCTTCTTGGGCCGTTCTCCTCCTCGGCAAATCAGATCCTCCGCAGCATTTTGGAAACCGCAAATTTAGCACCGAGCTGCCACAGCCAGCCCTGAAGTGGAGGCAGAAGGATTCCTATTTTTTTCCCAGGTCCTGCCGGTGGCTGCTCGGATGCCCTGCGCCCTGTCCCAGCGCCTCAAGTCCCGAGGACCGGCTGGATGCAGTTCTCAGCGGAGCCGCCGCCGCCGTGGTCCCAGTGCCTCGGAATATTCAGCACCCTCCCATGCACTCGCACACACTCACCCTCTCTCTCGCGCTCTCTTCTCCCTCCTCTCTCTCTCTCTCTCTCTCTCTCTCTCTCTCTCTCTCTCTCACGCGCGCGCGCTCGCGTACACACACACACACAGCAGACACACACGCACACACACAGGCACACACCGCGCGCACACACACACACGCGCGCAAGTCACGGAGAGGGGCAGGCAGTCCCGGACGCGCGTGCGCGAGGGCTCGCAGCAGGCTGCCGGCGCGCGCGCCCACCTCCCCCTCCTCCCCGCCCCCTCCCCCGCGCCCGCAACCCGCACCCTGCACAGCCCGGGCGGCCCGCGTGGCGTGCGCGGCGCTGAGAGAGCGCGGCTCGGAGCCCCGGCCGCGGGGTTCCCTGGGCGAGACCTCGGGTCTCGCGAGCTGTCGCCGCGCCCCCCGCGCTCGCGCCTGCCTTTCAGCACCGAGGACAGCGCCCCGCTCCCAGCGCGGCGCTAGCTGCTACCTTTGTGTCTGC
This sequence comes from Vespertilio murinus, assembly GCA_963924515.1. Taxonomy (NCBI): domain Eukaryota; kingdom Metazoa; phylum Chordata; class Mammalia; order Chiroptera; family Vespertilionidae; genus Vespertilio; species Vespertilio murinus. Next base: position 62,487,783 of record OZ004708.1, read on the forward strand.
CGCCCCCGGAGATGCTCCAGCCTGGACCAAAGGCAGCCAAAGCTGATTTTTTTTTTTTTTTCGGCTGCTGTGCAGAAGCAGCCGCCGCCGCCGAGCTGCTACTAATTGTGGTTGGCGGCGGAGCGGTCTGTCACCAGGCCCAGCTGTGGGGTGTTAAAAAAGTATAATGCTGGCTCTTCGTGTCAGGAACCTGTGAAACCCACTTAGCAAGGCATCGAAGCGCTGCCTGTTCACCTCCCCCCATCCAACCAAAACGCACATACGCAAACAAAAGTCCCACCGAAGAAGTGCTCCACGGTTGTGAACTTTAGCTAAAGATGACATAGCCGTGAGCCGGAGAGAGGAAAAAAAAAAGCACCACATTCTACGTATAGAGATTGAATGTTTGAAATCAGTTTGCATGGGAATCCAGTCTTTTAGCGTGTGTTCCACTGGGCTGCGGTGCCAACGTGCCGAGCCAGCTGGGCGAGGGGGGCTCTCAACAGCCTTCACTGAAGACTCTCACCTGTGGTGGAGACAGGCAGACTTGGTTCCATGGAAGCCCCTTTTTCTAATTACGGATTGAAAACATGAGACCTTCCCTTCGTTCCAAGAAGGAAAGGCTCCCGAGAAAAAGAAATCAGAAGCTGAAGCACATCTAGAAAGGGCTCTGAGCTGCAGACCCTTTCCCAGACACACAGAAACCGAATGCTCCAGCGCATTTTGGCTGTGAGTTCAGAAACATCACTGCTCACAGAAAGCCAGCTGTTATCATTCAGAACCCACGAGCTCCAGACCGCTGGGGGGGAGGGGGTGAAGTTAGGGATTAAACAGGTGTGGGATAGGAGTTAGTGAGGACTGCAGAATGGTCTTCCCCATGTGGAATTTGAGCATTTCATGTGAAATTGCTTGCCAAACCCATGCTGGGAACCTGCTCTGGAAATTCCCTCTGCTGCCCCAGAAATGTGTCACTAAAGTAAATGGCTTCTGTGGTTTAAACAAAGAAATAAAGGAAGATTAAGTACAAGGGACTGTTTCCAGGAGGCAGGAAATCAGAAAGCACAATAATAAAGGGATAACTTGCTAGTATTTCGGAATGTGAAGAAAGTCAGTCGATCCTACTGCCTTCCCGTGCAATAGTCAGATGACTATCCTTCCTTCAGCCTTGTGTTCACTGTATTATTGAATACTTGCTGCTTAATCACTCCGAGCCTCAATTTTCCCATTTTGAAAATGATTTCAAGATATGGTTATATATATATATATATATATATATATATATATATATATTCCTCAAGCAGGAAGTGCACATATTTATAATTTATTACTAAGCTTATAGCCTACAAGTAAAAAAAAATCCTCCCAATATTATCCCCAATTAATTATTTTAGTCTGTTAATAAACACTTCACTGTATATGAAATGGATTCTGTGTTTTAAAGTGCATGCATTAAGCCTTTTAAAAATCAGTAAGAATAAAAATAGTAAGAGAGACAATATTTATTCAATTTGAAAGACTAATTGAACAAATCTTACCTACTCAATCCACAATATATATAGATGAATATATATTCATACATATATAATCATCTATATATGAATGAATGACAACTTAGAGAAAAATAAAAATACTTTTTCAGATGTTTCCTGTTTTTCTCTTTTAATGTTTTTATAAAAAACTTTTGATTTTATACAAAATATCTTAGAATGAAAGAAATGAGAGAGCAAAAGAGATAGGAGCTTAGATGTGGAGAAAAAGTGATGTTTAAAGTGTAGTTCAATGTAAATTACTTTTTAAAAAAGACATTTCAAAAACCATTTCAAATTCTAGGGCAGCCGTGGGCAAACTACGGCCCGCAGGCCGTGTCTGACTCATTCGGCTATTCTATCTGCCCAGCAGAGCCGAAAGAGCAGAGGGTTCTCTTGCTCTCCCCTCCGCTCCTTCACCAGCAGTCCAGGATGAGAGTGCCAGCATGGTCAGGTTGCTTTTGTTCCGGCCCTCCGGTCCAGTTTAAGGACCCATTGTGGCCCTCGAGTCAAAAAGTTTGCCCACCCCTGGTCTAGGACAACAAGGAACTCAAAATTGCCTGAATTACATTCTATAGAAACAGATAGTATAAAATAAGAGTTTGCTGAATCATGGATCATTTTTCTGGTAAATCATATGTAAGAAAATGAGGTAAATATTACTGTTCACTGACCAATTATAATTTATATATAAAACAAATAAAAATTTTAGAAGGCATTGCTTATAAGTCAACTACTATTAATGTTTCTTTCACAAGGTAGTTTTGTATGTACTTTTCACAATATATCTAGATATGTTTCCTGCAATACAGCATAATTATTTTAATATTATAATTCACATAACTTTTTCAAATTCACTATTATATTTATATGGCTTATATTTTTCAAACATAAAACACTGTCAATATAAATGTAATAAATTTAAATTGACTGAAATAATGGTCATGAAAATAAATGTTAAATGCTGTCATTTATTTTGAATGTTTAGGAACTTTTTGTTTCAAGAATATATGTGAATTGGTCATCAATAAAATCCATTTTGAAAATTTCCAAGCCACTAGGAGTACTGTTAAATACAGTGTGTATCAAGGAACAGTCTGCAACTTTCTGCCCTCTGCTGTTCAATTTTGGTAACTATCTAAAATATAAGTATTGTTTCTGAAGCAAGTTGTAAATAACATTTAAAACAAGTTCTGCTGCTCCTCATTCACCCTTCTCAACAGATTCGTTGAAGATTGTCTTGAGATTGATGGCTTGAAATATCAAAAATAACCACAAGAACAAATAAATCTCTTACTTATAATGAAAAAAAAGAAGCAATTAAAATATTATCCACCCTATCATTTGTTTGTTTGATTGGCTTTTGTTACAGTTGTGTTTTGTGTGTGTTAAAATATAATTTTAGCATTAAAGCTACTAATAAATAATATATGTAACATTTAAATTCCTGTTTTACTCAATCTTTGTTTCAATATAGGAAACAATAATTTTTACTTTAAACCTGCTTTAAAGTGTTTGAGGATTTTATATATGTTTATCCATTCTGTACAGTTTTAATTTGTGTTCTATGATGAGAAAGCTGTACATAAAGGAATGTCATTGTGTGGGTCTGGGAACAATAATTTTGAAATAACTGGAAGAGCAAATTCTGGCTGATTTCATTATCAAAATTGGATTATAAATGTGTGTGCAACAGTTCCTAGTGATGGAGTCTCACCAAAGTGAGATCATCACTTCCCTTCCTATTGATCCTCTGGAGCTGTGAGAATGTAGGCCATCTGAAAGGCTTGGATACGTAGTTAGCAGTTCCTACAGAAGGAACCCAGGTTCCCCAATTGAAACCCTATTGGCTAAGAAAGAGAACTTTTTAAAAATAGAAGAGAAAGCTGAGACTTTTCAGGGCTATAACTAGAAATATTTATTCTGGGAAATTTTAGTACTTTAATTAAAATAAAGAATAATATCAATGTAAATAGTTATTCAGATTGAGGCAATATTATTTTTTGTGCAATAAAAATTTAAATCACTGACTCAGTAAGATAAATTACATGACCCAAACATATAACGCGCACGCGAACACACACACACACACACACACATACACACATAGTAGCCCTTCACATGATATCCTGTGTGCAGTAGACTGCCCATCACTCCCACAGGGGGTACGCCTACTGTTTCCTCTCTGAGCCTGACCTTGGCTGTGGAGGCTGCAGGCTGACCCCCCTGTCCCCTAGAGGTCCACTGCAGCCTGGACATTGCCGTGGTGATGAAGCAAACATTTCACCAGGCCACTCACGCTGCCCACTCTCAGTGGCAGTTCCCCCAGGACTGGGGGATTCCAGGGAGGCTGAGGGGACTGGGCACCACCATCTTGTGGCTATGGGCACTGCCATCTTTGTGACAGAGTGACAGTTAATTTGCATATTACCATTTTATTAGATAGGATATGTATATGTAAAATTTTCAATTTTGATTTTTAGGGATTTTGATTATATGAATTTTAATTAATTTTATCCCAAAACATAGCAATCTTGTGCCAGAAATATTTATTGGAAAATATTTATTGATTTCAATTAATTAATTCAAAATACTATTAGGGGCTACTATATTACAAGTAATGTACTTAATACAGTGGATAACATGATGGACATAATGGAAGCTTTCCTCATGAAGTTCCTAAACTTCATTCAAGTAAACAAACAATTAAGACCATGTGAGATGGCAATCAGAATTAAAACAGTCATATGATTAAGATATTAGATAAGGCTAAGAAAAATCTATTATGCACAATATATCTTGGAGCTCAGGAAGGAACAGTGTCACCAGAGGATGATACCTGAAACTAGTCAAGTAGAGGCTACGTGGGTGAAGAATTGGGTGAGAAGCTAGTGAGAAGACTTCACTTTTTAAATTTGCTTTTTCAGTTTTATTGAAGTTTAATTGATAAATAAAACAGTAAGCTATTTAAACTATACAGTGTTATTTACTATGTGAAAGGATTACCTCCTTCTAGTGAACTAACACACCCATGACCTCACATATTTACCCTATTTTCTTTGCTTGTGAGAACATTTAATTTCTACTTTTAGGAAATTTTAATTACACCGTAGTATTATCAACTATGGTCACCGTGTTTTATATACTTGATATCCAGACTTTAATTCATATTATAACTGAAAGTTTGTACTCCTTCTCCCAACCTCCCTTTTTCTCCCACTTTCCAGCTCCTGGCAACCCCTTTCTCACTCTATTTCTATGAGTTTGATTTTTTTTTTCTTTTTCAATATTCCACAGATAAGTGATATTATGTAGTATTTGTCTTTCTCTGTCTGGCTTATTTCACTTAGCATGATGCCCTCCAGATTCATCCATATTAAGGATGAATAGTATTTTGTTGCATTTATATACTATATTTTTGTGATCCATTTATGCATTGACAGGCACTTAGGTTGTTTCTACACAAACTAGCTTACAACAGAATAAGTTTACTATTATGAGTACTGCTGCAATGAAGATGAGATTACAGATATCACTTTGAGATAATGATCTTATTTCCTTTGGATGTATAGCCAGAGGCAGTATTGCTGGGTCATATGGTAATTCTATTTTTAATTTCTTGAGAAACCTCTATACCATTTTTCATAGTGTCTGTACCAGTTTATATCCCTATGAACAATATATACTGGCTCCTTTTTTTCCATATCCTCCCTAACATTTGTTATCTCTTGTATTTTTAAAAATAGTCATCCTAAAAGATGAGAGGTGATATCTCATTGTGGTTTTGACTTGCATTTCCCTGATGATTAGTGATATTGAGCACCTATTCATGTAGCAGTTGGAATAATGTGTTAAGGTTATTTGCCCATTCATTAGATTGTTATTTATTTATTTATTTATTTATTTATTTATTTATTTATTTATTTTTACTATTAAGATAAATGAATTTTTTCTACCTTTTGGATATTAATGTTATGCCCAGACTTCGTGATCCCCAAGGACCACCTGAGAGCCAAGTCCAATGCAATAAACAAGAGAGCCTCTTCCATGCTAGCATGGGCTCTGTCCCACTCACACCGACAGCATGGCGGAAGAGAAAGTGAAATTCGACAAGTCAAGGGGTTTTATAAGGGTGGTGATGTCACTGCTTTGGCTGACCCTGATTGATTGGGTGAGGACTAGGGTCGTTACACAAAATGGAAGATAGCTCCACCCTGTTCTGCCCTGCCCCACAATACAAAATGGAGTCAGGAGTTAGCCTCACCCTGCCCTCTCATTTAACCCCTTATCAAAGATAATATTTGCAAATATTTTCTTCTATCTATAGGTTACCTTTTGATTTTGTTCATAGTTATGAAAGGAATTTTTAGGGGTAAAATATGCAGATTTAGGAAATTTTAGGGATCAGGGGGTCCTTGGGAAAACCCAAAGAGAATAGAAAAACTATAAGGGAGAAGAAAAGGTGAACCTCAGCTTGGTGTTTGAGCTCTGAAGTTGCTATAGTGACTAATCAAAGGGAATATCAAGACACAAAGAACTGCAGCCTTTATAATCCTTAGAAAAAAATCTCACTTTGTGAGCTCTCTCCCCTGATAAAGAAAAACACCATTGAAACCTGTAAAGAACTTTTGTGAGTTTATTTGAGCCAAACTGTCCACAATTGCCAGGGAAGCAGTACCTCAATGGATTGAGATAATGCTCCAGAGAATGGCAGGTTACCTTTCTATATTTATACATTGCAATCAAAGGAGGGACATAGTAGGTGGGTTACATGAAATTCATTGGTGATGGAGTAAGGAGGTGGGAGAAAGCAAGCCTGTGGGAAAGCCCTGGGATTGGATAAAAAATAAAATGATGGACACTTACTTAGGTGAGTGCAGGAACAATTAACATGAAAACGAAGGAATTTGAGGCATCTGTCCTGGGGCCCTCCACATTAGGTTGTACCCCAGGGGCTCCAGAAAAAAAGGGAAGTTACAAGTTACCCAGACATCTCATAGATCTGTTATCTTAGAGGCTAAAGGCAAATGGGCTCAGTAAAGATCAAAGTTGATCTTTGGGAAAATAATGGCCTAGAAAATGACGGCCCACTATAACCTGTTGGTAGTAAGATATTTAATTTTCAAACCATCCTTTGTGGTTATTTTATGTCTCTGAGTCTGCAAGACTGCAACGCAGGCCTTCCCTGAGCTCATCAGGTTAGCATGTGGCTCTTTTCGTTCACACCCCCTAGGCACATGGGAGTCTGCTTGTTTCTCAATAAATTTCCATCTTTTCCTATACCACCTTTTGTCTGTGGTCTCATTCTTCAACTCCACCTGGACAAGTATTGTTTCAGTTTAATTCTCGTGTTTTGGTTTCCTTTGGTGTACAAAAGCATTTTAATTTGATGGAGGCCTACTTGTTTGTTTTTCCTTTTAGTGTCAAATAAAAATAAGTTATTCTCAAGACCAATGTCAAGTAGCTTACCCTTTATGTTTTCTTCTAGGAGTTTTATGGTTTCCTGTCTTATACTCAAGTTTTTAATATATTTTGAATTGATTTCTGTGTAAGATTGGGGTCCTTTTGAAGCAGGAATTTTTGGAGTATATAGGGAGACTTAGGGATTTTTTTGAATTGGGGTCCCTGCAGAAAAAAAACACAGGGCCTCAGACTGGGATGTTTCCATAACACAAGGAAACCAGGTGCAGTTACATCAACATAAGACAAGGAGGCAGCAACAGTTATATTTCCTTTTTTAAAGAAAATTTATTGATATTTTTACAGAGAGAGGAAGAGAGAGAGATAGAGAGCTAGAAACGTCGATGAGAGAGAAACATCAACCAGCTGCCTCTTGCACACCCCCTGCCGGGGATGTGCCCGCAACCAATGTACATGCCCTTGACTGGAATCGAACCGGGACCTTTCAGTCCATGGACCGACGCTCTACCACTGAGCCAAACCGGTTTCGGCAACAGTTATATTTCCATAAGACAAGGGAACTGGAAGTAGCTAAGAAAGGTCTATATTTACAAAATAATTAGAAGGAAGCCCTTCATTCAGAAGAAGAAGAAGAAGAAGAAGAAGAACAACAACAACAACAAGAACAACAAGAAGAAGAAAGTCCAAAAGGAATAAGGAAACAATAAGGAAACAACCTTTGAGCCCAGGAGTTACTATGGTAACCAGTCAAAGGGAATAGTAACCAATCAGAGGGGATATCAAGGCACCAGGATCTGCAGCCCATATAAGCCATAGGGAAAGGTAACTCACTGGAACCCTTTTCCCCCTCCCTTACTGGGATTCCATTCTGTGGGACTCTTATCTCTCCCCTCGTGGGAGTCTGGACTTGTTCTTCGATAAATCTCCACTTTTGCTATACCACTTTCTGTTCGTGGATTCATTCTTCGATTCCGGTAGATAAATAGTCTGGGTTCCAGTCAAAAATTCAACGTCCCTTTCATTCTTTTTGCATGTGGTAATCCAGTTTTCTCAAAACCATTTATTTAAGAGACTATCCTTTCCCCCATTGTATATGCTAGTATCATTTGTTGAAAAATAATTAACTATATGTATATGGGTTTATTTCTGTCCTTTATATTCTGTTCTACAAAGACTATGTGTCTGTTTTTAATGACAATACCATACTGTTTTGATTACTATAGCTTTGTAGTATAGTTTGTCCTCCTATGGCACCATTTTATCTGACCCCAGAACACTTCATTTAAAAGCAGGTATTTCAGGAAAGGCAGTGTATAGTCCAGGGATTATAAACAGCACAGTTTTTTTCTGGAATGAGAAACGTGAGTCAAGGAGTAAAAAGAATAAACCAGATCACAGAAATAAATGTGTAGTTTATCCTATAGGAAAATGGAATCATTTTTAGAGTTTTAAGTAGAGAGGTGAGATCTTTAGATTTCCATTTTAGAGGGAGACTAGCTAGAGAATATATGTACGGGGGACCCATATTGAATATGGGGAGATCAGGTGTAAGAGGCTATATTTCTGGTGGGGGGGGATGAGAATGTGGATTAAGGAAATAATAGTACAGTAGGAAGAAAAGTTTGGCTTCATGAAATATTTAGGATGAAAATTTTGTAGGAATTGATTTTGAACTTACACATGATGGCAGTAAATGATATGGAGAAGCAAAGCCTAGGCTCAGGGTAGAAGGCTGAATGTTCAGGACAATGTTGTCTCTTCTCAGGGTGAGAAGTAGAGAATAAGGAAAACAGGTATGTAGGTAAGGTCACAGCTTCACTTTTGGACATGTTGGGTTTGCAGGGTCTGTGGGTCACATAAACTCAAGCTGTTGCATTGGTCTTTGACACTGATTCTGATACTCAGAGAAGTAGCTTCATATGAATGTTAATTTTGAGGACCATCAGCTTGTGGGATGTCAGGAGTTACTATTTCTTGAAAAAGTCAAAGCAAAAAAATGAAAAGAGAGAGGACACTTAAAAATCCTAATTTCACTTAGTCCTGATGAAGATATAATCATTATCCACTCATTTGAATTGAGCTGTTTCCTTGAGCATGTTTCTACTATATGGTTTTTCCATTTCAATCTCTTTAGAGTAGAACAAGAACTTAAGAATATTTGTGGGAAAAAATTTAAACAATAAGTTTTTTTTTAATTTTAAGATTTTTCAAGTACTTTATAGAAAAGTACTTCATTGGAACAGAACAAAAACAAGTTACCTGCTTTTATCTGATCCTTTCCAGAAACACTTAATATAGTTTTCAACAATTCTCTTTTCACATGTTATCAATTTACAAAATATTTTAACTAAATTATACAGTAACAATATCAAATTCAATGGTCATAAAGTGTTTTCTTCTTTTAAAACACACTTCACTCTCACTCAATGGGTGACAGCAGAAATTAGAAGGGCAAGCTGTTAGTCAAAAGTATTGTTCCACTGTTGTTTTTCATATAAGGACAAAAGGGAGAAAAAAAAAGAAACAAATAGACAGCATAAAACAGATTACACAGTTTCCAAAACTAAGGGTGATTAAAAAATTTAAATAATTAGCCAAAACCTGTTTGGCTCAGTGGTAAAGCGTTGGTCTGTGGACTGAAAGGTCCCGGGTTTGATTCCAGTCAAGGGCATGTACCTTGGTTGCGGGCACATCCCCAGAAGGGGGTGTGCAAGAGGCAGCTGGTCTATGTTTCTCTCTCATCAACATTTCTAGCTCTCTCTGTAATATATCAATAAAATGTATTTAAATTTTTTAAATTTAAATAAGTAATCATAGCCACTTTCTTCAAATACTCCTTCCATATCCACATTATTTTTGTCCGCACTTTAGTGAAAATTCTTTATTTGGTATATGTTACCCAAACCCTCATTCCTGCAAGATCTAAGTCCTGACATTCTTGTCTTCTGGGTTTTTAGTTTCCTTTTTACTGGACAATAGACTACTAAGAGGCACTGTAGTGAACAGTGAAACTCCTCAGTCCTGTATTGTATTTCACCATTCCCCTCCTCCTGGTCCAGAATATCATTTCTATTTTATAATAGGTGCAGCTTTGCATGTATAATTTTATGTTTCAATGGATCAAATAATAGCATTTCTTTAGGGTGGGAAGAGCAGATTGCGGAGTCCTGTGGTATCCTCTGGACAGAAACGTAGCATATACCAGGTCCCCATCGCAAGTCAGAACTATTTCTGAATGGAAAACACTTGCCAGAGAAAAGAGTGTGGCCTTACTTCAAACTCTTGGCATCTGGTCTGTGATTGCCTGCCACCGTCTCCATATCGGCTTCACTGATTTCCCAGGCACTTCTGATATCACTGCATTGGCTGAGTCTCAAGACTCAAGTGTCAGTTTGCAATCTAGCCTGAACTTGCCATTGCAGTTTATTTCCTTGGGTCAAACTGGCTGCCTTATACGATAATATTAGTAAATGTGTCAGAACGTTATGCCCAAATGTGGTACACATATGGCGCTTGGAGCAAAATCCTAGCTCTACCAAGCATTGCTTTCCCCCCCCCCCTTTGCTTTAAAAGTGAAATAAATCTACTGACGCATAGGACTATAATTCCAGACTTGTTATGGGAATTGGATGTTCCAACAACTTTAATTTTCTTTTTATCAACTTTAACCTAAGATTCAAATGAATTCTTGTTATGTTTGCAACAACTAGTGTTTTCTCCAGCTGGGAAGGAAGCACTTAGATTGCAGCATTCCAGCAAGTTATTCTAAAGTTTATCCTTATTGGCTTACCTAGGTCACATGGCCAGCTTTAATCCATATGTATGTCCAGGGGAAAAGGAATGCAGTGGTTGAATTTGGGACCAACTATGAAAGCCAGGAGTTACTGGGAAGTGTGGGTGCTTTTAACAGTGGGGAGGATGAAGAAAGTAATGCTGAGCAGAGACAAGCATGCACACTAAAGGAGCTGTGCATATAAATAAGGCTAATTGTAATAAAGGAAAACAAATGGTTTGACTTTATGCAGAAACATGTCTACTCTAATCTAGAAACCTTTAAATTAATTATATCACTTAGATCAGTGGTTGGCAAACTGCGGCTCTGTTGACTAATGAGTTTGCCGACCACTGGGATAGGGGCTTAATCACAAGGAACAACAACAGCCTGTAATTATTGGAATCCAGAGTCTGTAAGTGGTGGGCAAACTCATTAGTCAACAGAGCAGCAAACAGCCGCATGTGGCTTGCGAGCCTCAGTTTGCCGACCACTGGCTTAGATATAATCTGCTATGACTACAGCATTCTACTCATTTCAAAGGCTATTTTCTGAGCATTGTATAAATCCTGGTAACACTGTAAACTCTCTTGGAATAACACAATTTGCCACTACATATACAACTTGAGAGAATTTCAAGGCCATGAAAGTAGTTTGAGGCCCAAATAAAACCTGATCTGCACTGAATACACCCTCTGTTTTCACCAGCTTTATAACATCATAAATATTTTTGTGTCTGATACTGCTAATGAGTTCCACAAAAGAATCTTTGGCCCACAAACATCCTTGTTCAGCTCGCCCCTTTTGGTAACAGTAATTATGTGACTGCAAAAGTATGTCATGACTGGACAGCTAGTTTAAAAAATAAAAATAAACAAAATGTCACTACATCATAACAAAACAGTTTTTTTGTTGTTGTCATTCAGTTGGAGTTGGTTTTTGTCTGTTTGCTTGCTTCCTTTCACCCCAACACTGAAACAGCAGCAGTGCCTAACTGATATACAATCAGTGACAGATTTTGGATGGATGGATGCATTAAAGTTGCAACCCCAAATGTGTTTCAGATGGTGACATTAAAGCAAAAATTCTCATTAGGGTACATTTTATTCCAGTTGCATTTACCTAAGGATCAAAGTTACTTACAGAAATGCATTTTTTTTTTTTAGAAAGCCTCGAATAAATCTTACCAACCACCTGAAGTTTTGAAAGTTAATTATAAATCTGCACAATCTTAGAATTCATTATTAATTTTAGAAAAATACTTCTGTCAGATTATACATGAAAGCTTAATTCAGATGGGCTATTAACATTCTTTTCCATGGAGATGCATTATCGAGCGTATCTTAATGTCAAGCAGTCCCAGTACCATTAGCAGCAAGATAATTTATAGAGATAAATAATTGATGCTTTGTTCCCTCTGTTATAAAATAATCTTAAAGAATGAGAACTATTTTCTCTGTGCCAACCCCTTTTAAAATATCTTGCTGGGCTTTGAGTCCCACAGGCAAAAGGATGCCCTTGCCCTCGGGCCAGATATAATGGGCTTCGGATTAAATTGTCATAGATTGGAGGGTGTGTTTCCAAAGTTGGAAAATTTAAGTCTTAAGGGCCTAATCTCCTAGACATCTTCTTTAAGGTAAAGGATAGAGATGGGCGTTTGGTTAAGTTTTGATTATTTCTTATGAGAGTTGCAGAGAATGGACTTCTTCACAAAACATGGAAAAAATAGGAAAGGATTTAAGAGCTGATAGAAGAAAAACATGGGTGGTAATGAAGTATGGTAGCAACTAAATTTGGGTAAAAATTGCTGTTTAATATTTTAACCTTGCTGTTTTGGGTTCTGTACTCATTTAAAAGTTATTTTGATTTTCTGAATTTATGTATGCTATCCCTATACTCCAATGATGACAGTTTGAATGTCCCATTGTTTGTGATCTCACTGGTCATTGAAAAACATTCCTCTGGGACCCAAGACAATTCAATTAGCCTAAATTATCTCAGTAACTACAGATAACTGAGTTTCCATTGACTCAGTGGTTCCAGAAGTAGCTACAGATAGTGAATTCCTGTTGACTCGGTGATCCCAGAATCTGGACAAATTGTCCCAGTGGTCCCAGATAATGTGTTTCTGTGGACTCAGTGATTCCTAGATACTTTAGATCACTAACTTGCTCAGTTTCACTTCTGTAAAATGGAGAAAAGGTTCCTCATTCCAGACCCAGAGATGTAATCCATCCCTTTGTGATATTCTGCCAACATAAGCCAGGCGTGGCAAGCTGTTCCAGGCTGCAAGGTCTGGAGAGCTTTTTCTCCCTCGTATGCCATTGGCCTTTAAGAAACGTGGATAGAGCATCATCCTGCAGACTGAAAGGTCGCAGGTTTGATTCCAGCCAAGGGCATGTACCTTGGTTGCGGCACATCCCTAGTGGGGGGTGTTCAGGAGGTGGCTGACCAATGTTTCTCTCTCATCAATGTTTCTAACTCTCTATCCCTCTCTCTTTCTCTCTGTAAAAAAAAAAAAAAAAAATCAATAAATATATATTTTTTAAAAATAAAAATAAATAAATAAACTACTCAATAATTCTACTTTTTTGAGGTGTCCTTTGTAAGATGGGGGCTAGACTACAACAGTATGCAGAGTCAGAGAGATGAAGAATCCTCAGAACCATGGCCTTGGTATTTGGGCAAAGGGTTCCGTGCCCATGCTCACATATAAAAACCACAAGCCTCAGAACATCGCTGGATGCACTGGAGACTATCTATAGCTCGTTCTCCCTTTTTCCAGGCATCACTAAGTTCTCCAGTTTGCTAAGAGACCCTAGGAAAGCAAAGGGTTTCTCAAGAAAAGACAAAATTGAATTTCTCACCACCCTGGCGAAGTGAGGGCATAGGGTCAGTTTTCATTGGATTTAGCAAAATAAGGGTATTGTGGCCTTCTTTACACCTTCCTTACAATCCTGAGTGGAATTCATCTCCTCTACTTGTTATTATTATACCTTTGGTCGGTGCTGCTATCATCAGAATTCGTTTCAGTTGTCCCATTTCCAAATACTAAAATAATCTCCATCTTAAATTCTAAATAGGAGACAGGAATAGAATTATTCAGCTAAAATGCTGTGGAAACAGGAATCCCACTCCTCTATAATGTAGACACACAATGAGATAAAAACAGAATTTATTGTATTGGGATAAAAACAACCGTAGACTCAGGTAAGGGCTACCTATAGCACACCTGGCTTCCAAGCAGCTTTTAGAGTGACTGAGGGAGCAAATAGGTAGGAACAAAGTGGCCAGAGCACAGACACGCCTGACCTTCTCAAATAACATTTTCTGCAAATGCAGACATATACAGAAGCCAGTTCAACTACTTGCTTTCCAGTTATGGTAAAGACAAGGTGAGAGAAGGCTAAGGTTCACTAGAATAAAATGTATACAGCTCAAGGTTGTCCACCGATTAGAGGAGAGTCTAGATCTAAATGAGTCACACATACCCAGGCCAATCTCTAAATGGTATTTTCATTTCCCATTAGGTAGTTTTAGTGTGTCAATTTCCAAGGAGCTTTGATGGTCACAAAATTGTTTATCTGAATAATGAAATCTTGTTTCTAAAATGAGATGTAAAAGACTGGAGATCATCCAACCCATAATGCCACGAGATGATTTCAAGACTAATAATCAAGATGTATTATTCATGTTCCCCTGGCAACTTATAAAATAATTTAAAAACATTGCTGGGTTTTAAAAGCTGTTGTATAATTGTATTATATAGAGAGGTAATATTAATTTACTCTATCCTTCTAATATATTAAATGGAAAACATATGCTGAAAGTTCTGAAATATCTGTTTTTATTGAGTACTTACTATGTGCCAGGTACTGGATATTTAAATAGTTTACCTCATTTTATTTTCATTGTAATCCTATGAGACATAATGTTAAAAAGAAACAAACTAGGCCGAAACCGGTTTGGCTCAGTGGACAGAGTGTCGGCCTGCATGCAGACTGAAGGGTCCCAGGTTCGATTTCCGGTTAAGGGCATGCACCTTGGTTGCGGGCATATCCCCAGTGGGGGGTATGCAGGAGACAGCTGGTCGATGACTCTCTCTCATCAATGTTTCTAACTCTCTATCTCTCTCCCTTCCTCTCTGTTAAAAAATCAATCAAATATATTTTAAAAAATAATAAAAAATAAAAATTTAAAAAAAGAGAACAAACTGGGTCATAAAATTTAAGTAGCTCTAAACTATTAAGTAATAGACCAAGGATGTAAACATAGCATTGAGTCAAACCCCTAAGAACCTGTGCTATCCACTGTTTTATCATGTAAATAAAATTGTAGTTGTAAGGAATAGGATGGGATTCTCAATTTCTAAAGTATGTTTGCTATCTATTACCTGGGGGAGCCCTCACACATGGTTCTCCCTGTTTCATTTATCATGAACCTGGTCACCAATTATCTGCTGAGTTTTCTCTCTATGCCAGGCAGCGGACTTTTGGAAATACAATGGTAAACAGGTGAACTGCGGTCCTGTTCTTATGATATTTCTACTTAATATTTTCTAATTAGGAAGACAAGCAGTAACAAGTTAATGCACATGCTTACAAAAAATATTATGGATTGTGATAAGTAACAAGGAAAATAAACAGAGGCACTCTGAAAAAGAGAGAACTGGCTTTTAAAGAATGGTCATCAGAGAGAAACCAAGATGGTGGCATAGGTAAACACCTGACTGCAGCCTCACACAACAATTTCAAAAAAATACAACTAAAATACAAAATGGACATTATCCAGAACCACAGGAAATTTGACTGACTGGAAATTCTACAACTAGAAGGAAAGAGAAAACCAAAAAGAAAATCAGAGGAGCTGTAAAAGCCTAAGGTACCAAGACATCGTGCACGCTTGTGGAGAGAGGACTGAACCAGAGAGGAGGGGCAGCTGAGTGCCTGGCTGGCGTTCCCTAGAGGAAAGGAGATAAAAGCTCTGGACTGTGCTGAACCCCAGTTCTGGGTGAGACCCTGGGGACCCAGGCTCATACAGAGGGATTCTAGGCTATAAGATGAAAACTCAGGGGAGCTGAGAAAGGCAAAGCCCTGGAGTTGTGCACATTGAGCGCAGAGGACGGACTGTTGACTGTGCTGCTAGATTGCCCTAGCAGGAAGGAGACAAAAGTTCAAGACTGTGCTGAGTCCCAGTTCTGACTGCACTGAATCCCAGTTCTAGACCAGACCCTGGGGACTCAGGCTCATACGGAGGGAATCTGGGCTGTAAGGCAGAAAATCAGGGGAGTGGTGAAAGGCAGAGTCCCATTGCATGCAGAGGATGGACTGTTGACTGTGCCACTAGATTGCCCTAGCAGGAAGGAGATAAAAGCTCCAGATTGCACTGAACCCCACTTCCAACCCACTTCCAACTGCACTGAACCCCAGTTCAGGGCTCATTGGGGGAGAGACCAGACCAGCCATGGGCAAACTACGGACTGCGGTCTGGATATGGCCGATTCGGCTATTCTATCTGGCCTGCAGAGCCGAAAGAGGGGAGGGTTCTCTTGCTCTCCCCTCTGCTCCTTCACCAGCAGCCCAAGATGAGAGTGCCAGCATGGTCAGGTGGCTTTTGTTCCAGCCCTCCGGTCCAGTTCAAGAACCCATTGTGGCCCTCAAGTCAAAAAGTTTGCCCACCCCTGGACTAGACTGTCTGGTAGTGGGTGAAACTCGAGGGCACCTTTCTCTCAGAGGTGCTTGCAGCAAGTACCAAAGCAGTGAGTACCAAAGGACAGTGAGGAACACTGCGACTCAGGAACCTCATAAGTCAGGGTTGACAGGAAGCCAAGGCTGTAGGTTCCAACCTGAAACTCCTCCCCATCCAAGCTGAACACAGAGGCTTTTGCAATTTTCCAAGTCTAGTGGAATAAGGCTGTCTTCCCAGCATAGACACAGCTGAGCCTCACAACCAATTGACCTGGAGGTCAGTTCCTCCCAGTGATACCAACAACAATCAAGACTTAACTACAATAAGGCTGTACACACACTCCACAAAGGGGTGCACCAAGAGTGTCCAACCCAGGTAACTGGGAGGCTGACCCACTGAACTATATAGGACACCTTAGCACACAAAGCCACCCTATCAACTCAGGGAAGCTGCGAAAATGCCGAGACAAGGAAACAGATCACAGATTAAAGAAATGGGGGACAAAAAGCAACTGGATGTAGAGTTCAAAACCACGGTTATAAGGTTTTTCAAGAATTTCCTAGAAAAGGCTGATAATATAAATGAGACCTGTGAGGATATGAAAAGGGATCAACTAGAAATAAAAAGGGATCAACTAGAAATAAAGAATACATTGTCTGAAATAAAAAAATATTAAACAGAATGGAAGATTGCAAGAATCAAGTCAAAGATTTGAAACATAATGAGCCAGAGGACACTCCTCCACAGAAGCAAGAAGACAAGATAATACAGAAAGTTGAACATAATGTAAGAAACCTCTGGGACAACTTTAAGCAAACCAATATCAGAATTTTGGGGGTCCCAGAAGGAGAGATAGAGCAAGATACTGAAAATATATTGGAAGAAACAGTGACAGAAAACTTACCCCACCTGGTGAATGAAATAGACTTACAAGTACAGGAAGCACACAGAACCCCAAACAAAAGGAATCCAAAGAGGACCACACCAAGACACATCATAATTAAAATTCCAAGAGCAAAAGACAAAGAGAGAATATTATAAGCAGCAAGAGAAAAGCAGATAGTTACCTATAAAGGAGCACCCATATGATTGTCAGCTGATTTCTCAACAGAAATCATGCAGGCCAAACGGGAATGGCAAGAAATATTCAAGGTGATGAATAGCAAGAACCTACAGCCAAAAATACTCTACCCAGCAAAACTTTTACTCAGAATTGAAGGCCAGATAAAGAGTTTCACAAATAAAAACAAGCTAAAGAAGTTCATCACCTCCAAGCCAGAATTATATGATTTGCTGAAGGGGTTCTTTAGGAAGAGGAAGAAGATAAAGATAAAAATTATGTAAAACAAATACATAACTATCAACATGTGAATCTAAAAACCAAGGGAATTAAAAAATCTGATGAGCCGCAACCGGTTTGGCTCAGTGGTGGAGCGTCGGTCTGTGGACTGAAGGGTCCCAGGTTCGATTCCGGTCAAGGGCATGTACATTGGTTGCAGGCACATCCCCGGTGGGGAGTGTGCAGGAGGCAGCTGGTTGATGTTTCTCTCTCATTGACGTTTCTAGCTCTCTATCTCTCTCCCTTACTCTCTCTAGGATATCAATAAAATATATATTTTTTTAAAAATCTGATGAACAATATTAACTGGTGAATATAATAGAATCAGAGGTATGGAAGACGAGTGAACTGACGATACTCAGGGAAAAGGGGAGTGGGGGTGCGGGAAGAGACTGAACATAAACTGTACACCTATGGATGAGGACAATGGGGGGTGGGGAAAGGGCAAAGGGTGTGGTGGGAACTTGGTGGAGGGGAACAATGGAGGGGGGAAAAGTGAGGAACATTTGTAATAATATGAACAATGACCATTCCTTTTTTAATTTTTTTTTAAAAGGAATGGTCATCAGAGAAGCTGGTTTGAAGCTATTTTCTGAAGGAGTAGAAGGAAGAACCACTTCTTTCAACAAACTTCCTTCCGTATTAAAAGTAAGTGCTTATGTTATTCAAAAAGCATAATTGTTTCAAGATATCTCAATGATCAGCCATATAGCAGAATAACATGCTCTTTTTTGCTCTGACCACATAGTTGCAGAATCCCTTGAAAAATCCCTGATGAAAATAGAAAAGGAAATATCAGTGTACACTTACTTACAAGTAGACTGTGCAGCAGAGAATATAGCATGGATTGTATCTGATTTGTATAAAAGATTCTCTCGTGAATGTGGGTGTGGACTGAGAGTTTAAAAAGACAGGTCAGGCCCTGGCTGGTTTGGCTCAGTGGATAGAGTGTTGGCTTGCGGACTGAAGCGTCCCAGGTTGGATTCCAATCAGGGGGATGTACCTTGATTGTGGGCATATCCCCAGTAGGGAGTGTGCAAGAGGCAGCTGATCAGTGTTACTTTCTCATTGATGTCTCTAACTTTCTATCCCTCTCCCTTCTTCTCTGTAAAAAAAAAAAAATCAATAAAAATAAAAAATAACAGGTCTGCTATTATTTATTGTTGTTGTTTTATATTGAAGTTAAAACCTGTAAGGATAACCTGCAGTTTTCTGAACTGTGCTACAGAGAATTCTGAAGCCACGTCCGAGCAGCAGGAATGGTGCCATCATACCTGCAAAGAAGGTAGTAAGTGGCAGCAATGAAAGCCAGAGGAAAGGCTGGTGACACAATACAAACCATCTGCCCTCTCTCATATAAGCCATAAAAGTTACCCAGAAGGATGACAAGAATTAGATATTATTTGTTAAGTGTCTTAAGTCAGATTTTCTAGAAACAGCCCGGACCAAGGATTCAAATGCAAGTGATTTATGAAGGGACCCCAAGAGAAAGCAATAAGGGAGTGAGGGAAGCTAAGGATGGAAAGGGAACAGACCACAAAGGTATGACTTCTTGTGACATCTCAGATTCAATCTGATGCCTTTGGAATCAAGGACATATATTTTATCTGAGTGAGGGATCTGCCTTCTGTCCACTCACTCAGTCAGTCACAGGCCTCAGCCACCCTGAGTTAGGAGGAGATGGAGCCCTCCCAAGTGGGATTAGTGCTCTAACAAGAAGAGGCCAGACAACCAGTTCTCTTTTCAGCATGCCAGGACGCCACAAGAAGATGGCCCTCAGTAAACCAAGAAGAGGGCCCTCCTCAGGAATCTTGGTCATACTGGCACCTGGTCTCAGACTAGCAGCCTCCAGAACTGTGAGAAAGAAAGGTTCGTTGCTTAAGTCACCCAGTCTTTGGTAGCTTGTTAAAGCAGCTCAAACTGACCAGGGCACATGCGTAGAGAAATAATCTTGGAGCATTATTAGGGAGCAAGAAAAAATGCTAATTGCAGTCCCATACCGCATATATGGAGAAGAAAAATAAACATGGGCAACGTGAAATAGATACTGTCCATATCTATTTCACGGTTTGATGTCTGACGAAAAGAGTTCTCTGGCCGGTTGATTGAGTACAGGCATGGCAGGGGAAGGAATGAAGAACATAAAGCTTAAAGGTGTGAGGTTTCATTTATAACGGCGAGGGAATTTCAGAGGGCACCAAGGAAACAAATGGAAAGAAAGGAGCCAGCGGAGGGTTGCAGCATGGGAGTGGAAAAATGAGAAGATATGAAGAGTTGGGGTTTGGCTGTGATCGAGGATGATGGCTCATGAATAGGCACTAAGATAGGATATTGTGCAGTTGCCAACACCCCCTCGAGGGCAAGAGTGGCTTGGCCTGTGCGGAAGGAATTAGCTTTAGTCGGTATTATGTGTAAACCCAAAAGAACTAGACTGAATGAGTAAGGAGGTGACTGGGTGTGTTTCCTTTCAGAACCATTTGCTATGCAGAAAACAAGAGTTGTTCTTGATGTATAGACTGGTGGGGAGAGGCAGGGTGTAGTTCGTTTTATGAGGTGGGGTCGGAATAAACCTGGGTTATGTACAAGAATGAGGGTGTTTCTCAATGAATAGCATACAAATGAATAAATGGAACAATCTGTTGAGACTAAGTTTTTCTCTGGGGGCCATCTGGTTCGTATCAATTAGCACACACATTTTATTTGATCTTTAAATAGGCATTCTCTCAAAGAGCTCCTAATATAACCTTAATGTGAAACTGTTCCTTATATACATAAAGTAGGTACCCTATAGGACTTCCAAAGTGCAAAAATATAGTGTGTCTTAATTGCAAATAAAGCACCAATTAATTTTATTATATGCATGTGTATATATACATGTACATATGCAAATATATATATATATATATATATATATATATATATATATTTAGCTATACCTATTCACACACATATTGCATTTCATACATGCACACTATTATTTATACAGAATTGGGTTATTTTGGTATTTTGATTAATTGAGAATAAACATTCTGTTCAGCAGTTGGATTATCTATCTTCACAGAATTAGAATATAACAAAATGCATTAGCACTACAATTATACTGAACATAATTTAGTATTTCTTCAGTTTCAGAATTTCAGAATCATGCAGTTTCCCAGGGCATTAATTATCTTTTATTAGTACCATGCATGCATGAGTTATAAGAGATAGAGCTCAATTTATACAGCATGTTTTACACATCTAGAAAATTGTTCTTATTCTTTTTTTTAAATTTGAAATGTTTTTATTTATTCAGTTTTCTTTTTATGGAAAAAATATAAAATATGACCCTTAAATATGTGGATTCTGAATTTGGGGCATTCATATGTTACCTGCAACCTAAGTTTTTAATTATGTATCTCCCAGGAAATATACTAAAGACTCCTTTATTCATTTGAAGAGTATTTCAATATGCAACTTATAGTTCCTATTAATGCTCCCATTTTTAAATTACTTTATATCCTAAACTGATGTTAATGATGATGGATGCTGAGATACCTAAAGGGCAGAAGTTATATGCAGCTGTTGTCAAAATGTCAGTGTGTTTTTTAGCCTAACACTGAAATTTAATTTAATTTTTATTTGAAAAACTTAAACATCATTAAAAGTAATTTTTGTGCTAGAAATAGTGTAGTAGTGGTAGTCATAAGAGGTAAAATGAGATGATAATTATAGTTTATTGTACACTTACTGTGTGCTAGAAACTTTGCTAAGAACTTTTTTATTTAATAATACATTAAATCCTCACAGAAATGTTATGAAACTGTCATTATTATTCATGTAATAATGGGGAAATTGAGATTCACAGATGTAAAATAATTTGGATTCCAGCCTAGACTATCTTTCCAAATCCTTGCTTGGAACCACTATGAAAGACAGACTTACACATGGTAATTGGTAATTCTTGTGTTATTTTTACTCCCTCCTTAAAATATGGTAACAGAGCAAAGGATTGTTTAGAAAGTTTGCAAGGTGTACACAGCAAACCCAGAATTATAACCCAAATACTACTATTCTGATCCAAGGGTCTTTCTACTAACCCTCCCCTGCCTTCATGTGTGTTTGCATACAATATTGCCCTTTGATTTATTTTAGAACCTTAGATTATTTTCATTTAATATGTGCACCACACATACTACTGAGGCATTTTCACATTTGTATTTGGATATTTAAATTAATTCATCTAGAAATTTGAAAGCTCCTAAAATGCCAGTGGACTGATTTTAAACTAGTGATTTTTGAATGAAAGAGCTTTTGACTATACAAATGAATGAACCAGAAAAGTGCAGCTGTGTTTAGAAAGAGGCTTTCTAATAGACCAAGGCAGAATTTATTAGGTATTCCCTCGTAATGAGTTCCATATAATATTCTCTCAGCTAATAAGTTAAAGATCATCTTTGTAGCCGACAAGCCTGTAGATTCTAATTTAAAAATTTTTTAAAGCTTACATTTGTTAGTAAAGCAAGCAGATAAGATGCTATTATTGTATGCCTAATTGGTGTCCTAAGGAAGAGATTTCTAAAATCTAGATGGCATGAGATTGAAGCAGACGGTATTTACTATTGGTCAAAGCCATTTTCTTTCTGCTACATTTCCAACTCTAATAAACATTTAAAAGAATACCCATGAGAATATACAATAAGCCGAACTGAGCTTTTCAAAAGCTAAAATTATTTGCCTCCTCATCTTGTTTAGCATTTCACAAAATGCTGTTTCTGTTATGTGTCAACAATGGCATGGGGTGAGGCAATGCTAACTGACTAATAAAATCCCTGTTTGATGAGGTAATTGAGAAATGACCTGTAGTTTGACTGAATTCTTGTTATACCATGGAGGGCTCTGCCTCCTTTTGGCTGCCTCCCGATGAATGATATTAATTGAACTGCAGTTGCCTCAGGCTGCAATTTGGGATTTACTAAAAACTGTTGTAAGTTATAGGATTACGATCAGATGGGAGTTTTAGTTAAGAAACAAACATTAGGTAAAATGCCTTACATCATCAGCTAAGGAAAATTTGCTTTACTGATCATTATTCCCATTAACTAGGGGAAAAAATTCATATAGTGTTTTAACATTTTCTATTATATTTCTGCTCTTTACAATTCATGTTTTTTTCCCCCATTAGCATCTAGATTCAAAGTTGTATGACCTATAGTAAAATTACCTTTAGTTACCTTTATTGAAGTATTATTTTTTTAATTTTATTTTTTATTGATTCAGAGAAGGTAAGGGAGAGATAGAAACATCAGTGATGAGAGAGAATCATTGATTGGCTGCCTCCTGCATGCCCCCTACTGGGGATCCAGCCCAAAACCCAGGCATATGCCCTTGACCAGAATTAAACCCATAACCCTTCAGTCCCCAGGCCGACGTTCTATCCACTGAGCCAAGCCTGCTAGGGCTGAAGTATTTCTTATTCACTTTTCTTTAAGACAGGTGTTTTTCTTTTAGACAAATAATTGATTTAGTTTGTTCTTTCTTATGCTTTTAAATATGCATTATGTTCTGATTTATATTGTAGTGATTTGCATATTTAGCATAAATGTTCAAAATACTATATTGATTGTTACTTAAGAATGAGACTTATATTTTATTCCTCTTTATAATTTTGGGTAACACAAAACATTTAACATATTAAATACCTAATAAGGATTTACTGATTTACAATTTTTTTGTTTAGTAATCAACTCTGTGAAGACTTAGAAAGGACTGTTTTGGGTGTGATGTGTGAAATTTGAGAATTTAAAAATACTTATGGAAGTAAGAATGCACTTATTAGTTGGAGTATAGAAATTTCAACCAAAATAGGATTCATTAATTTTCTCATTGTTCTTGCTGGTTAAGGGAAAAGTAAAATAGTATGTATGCATATGTATAATATATATGTATATGTAGAGAGAATGCAAAATGTATAAAAACATATCATTTTTATATACTTACACACACTAAGAGTATAACAAACCTTGAATATTATATCCATAGAGTTTTTTGTTTTCTTTGCTTAATCCCTTGACATACTTTACAAAACTCCCAACCTGCTTTACCCTCTGTGACAGCTGTCAGTCTGTGCTCTGTATCCACAAGTCTGTTTCTATTTTGTTTAGTTGGTTATTTTGTTCATTAGATTCCACATATTAAATCATATGGTAATTGTCCTTCTCTGACTGGCATATTTCACTTAGCATAATATTCTCCAGGTCGACCCAAGCTGTCACCAAAGGTAATATTTCCTTCTTTTTCATGGCTGAGTAGTATTACATTGTGTAAATATATCAAAGCTTTTTTTATCTACTCATCTACTGATTGACACTTGGGCTGCTATCAAATCTTGGCTATTGCAAGACTATCGTATAAAATGGAAGGGGAAATTAAGAGCTTCTAAAACAGGGAAAAGCTAAAGGAGGTTTTTTTTTTTTTTGTGTGTGTGTGTGTGTGTGTGTGTGTGTGTGTGTGTGTGTGTGGTTTTTTTTCCTTTTTTTTCCTTTTTTTTTTTTTTACCATTAAACCAATAATGTTAAAGAAAAAACTAAAGGAGATTGTTACTACCTAAACATAAATGTTAAATGTTCATCTTTTTAAAAAAGAAAAACATAACAAAAACAAACAAACAAGGGTCATGGTTAAAAGAGTAAAATGGCAATATTACATACCTATCAAAAATCACTTTAAATGTAAATAACTCAAATGCTTCAATCAAAGGGCATAGGAAGCTGAATGAATAAGAAAACAAAATTCATATATGCTGTCTACAAGAGATCCACCTCAGAATGAGAGATACACACAAACTAAAAATAAATGGATGGAAAAAGATATTTCATGCAAAAGGAAATAAAATAAAAGCTAAAATAGCAATACTTATCTGACCAATAGACTTTAAAACAAAGACTATAGTAAGAGACAAAGAAGAACATTATGTAATGATAAAGGGAGCAATCCAATAAGAGGATATAATTCTTAAAAACATTTAAGCACCTAATATAAATCTGTAAAGCAAACCTTGGTGGACATAAAGGAAGGAACCAATAGTTCTACATCATAGTAGGGGATTTTATGACTCCATTGAAATCAATGGATAGATCTTCTGGACAGTAAAGCAACAATGAAACAGCAGCCTTAAATGACACACTAGATCACATGGATTTAATTTATATTTTTAGAGCATCTCACCCCAAAACACTATGATATACATTCTTTTCAAGTGCACATGGAATATTTTCTAGGCTAGACTATGTCTAAAGCCACAAAACAAGTTTCAATGAATTTAAGAAGAGTGAAGTCAGATTTTGCATCTTTTCTGACCACAATTGTATGAAACTAGAAATCAATCACAGGGAGGAAAAACCTAAAAAAACACACAAAGACATGGAGGATAAATAACATGTTACTAAGGAAGAAATCAAAAGTTACCTTGCAACAAATGAAAATGAGAACACAACCCCAAATGGGTGGGACACAGTGAAAGCAGACTAAGAGGGAAATTCATAGCACCACAGACCTACCTCAAGAAACAAGAAAAACCTCAAGCAATCTAACTTTACGCTTAAAGAACTATAAAAAGAACAACAAACAAAGTCCAAAGTGAGTAGAAGAAAGGAAATAATAAAGTTCAGAGAAGGAATACATGAAATAGACTAAAAAAACAAACAAAACAAAACAATAGAAATGACCAATGAAACCAAAAGCTGGTTTTATGAAAAGATGTTGAACAAACCTTTGAAGCAGACTCATTAAGAACAAAAGAGAGAAGACCCAAATAAATGAAATCAGAAATGAAAGAGGAGAAGTAACAACCAACACCAAAGGAATACAACACAGGTTTGTAAGAAAAACATTACAAACAACTATTAAAGTCTTCAATAAAATAGCATTAAATAATATCACAATTTATATAAAGAAATACTTAAACACATTTTATTATAGAATTGACCATACAAACAAAACTCTCCAAATAAATATGTTTATTTGGTCTTATATATTTATGTTATGTGAATTACTGATCATTCAAATTTCAGCTTTGGAGAAATAAAAAGGTACTGTGATAATTCTAGGAAATGGGAGTCTTAGAGACTACATAGTTCCTACTTTCAGGTTGGAACAAGATGAACTAAGTAAATCTATGAAGTCTAGACTTTTAGCAAAAAAAGACATACAGAGAAGTCATGTATGGCATAAAGATATTTACCTAATCTTTCATTACTTGTGACAAATTTTAAAATCATATTTAAATAAATGAAAAAAATAATAAATGAATAAGCAAAATTTTTAATTTTGCTTAAAAATATGTAAGCATTTTAATAAAATAAGTTAAAAGTCTTAAATGATTATGGGCTCCCCCAACCCTGCTACCTCAACTCAAACTACTTCAGTAATTGGGTATTTTCCTCTTGATTTCTTAAATATGATGTAAAATCACATATCATTTGCTATATACCAATTTAAAATAGATGTCACTCTTTGTAAGGCACAATTATTGTGTATACTCTGTATCAGCAAAATGAAGTCCGTGAAAATATATTTAGGTTTCAATGTGGATTAAATACAATTTCTCTTATCAGAAATATTTAATCAATGCATCTATCCTTTATTTGTATCTTTTCAGATGCCAGAATTCAGTGTATTTACATAAATCCAGGTATCCCTTTGCTTCAAAAATGATAGCTGTGTTTTATTATCTCGCCTTTTGACAACACAGACACACTTTAAAATGAGCTGATTTTACAAATCAGTAAATTTCTAAACTTTATTTCTCCACAGAGCCCACATAATTATAGCTGATATACCTCTACTTACAAAGTTTTAAATAATATGTAATATAACTTTGCTTAATCTGTGATAAAACCATCAAAAATTATACAAGAATATGACGGCTTTCTCTGAAACTTACAAGGAAGGAAATTTGAAATACTACATATCTTAGAATGGTGATGGTGATCATGACAGGATTCAGCGTGCATGTCATTTTATCAGAATTATCTTAAGTATTTGCAATTTACACTAACTGCAGAGAATTATTTGAGTTTTATTTTATGTAGTATGCTTACTCTTTGTTTATTCCTAATGCAATATGTTTGCTATACATATATACATCATGTTCAGAGCACAGATGTAACAAGACCATGCTGCCATTCAAAATTAAGGTGCCACATTTTTTTTTACATTCAAATGGCATCCAAATGCAATATATTTTAATTATTGGCATTGATGAGTGAGGTTGGTCACAATGAATTGGGTTTTGTTTTATAGAAATGGGAAAAAATGTATCATAAATATACAGACCAATATATAACATTGAAGAACAAGAAGCAGAAAGGAAACAACGCTCTTGCATAAAGGTCAATTCTCTTTGCTGCTGTGGGAATAACGGGTTTGGCGGGGGGAGGCTTCTTGTTGCTCTTTGCCTGAGATTTCCCAAGTCCATTGTTGACTTCGATAGGTTTCCCATAGCAGTCATAATTGGATAATTCAAAATCTCTTGGTAAGCTTCCCACAATGCTGAAGTCATTAGATCTCAGGTCAGACTTAGAAGTACAAACTTTTTTGCATCTGTTCTCACCAACCTGGAAATAAAAATTAAACACAGAGTGTATTTAGAATTTTCTATTTATAAAACACATCTCTTCAAAATGATATTTTAAAAATCAGATTGACCATTTAACTCCAAAATGTGGCCTGTATATCAAGGTTTGGGTCATGAAATGAACTTTGATGAGTTATTTTATGTTAAGGGATCAAGATGCAAATAAATCTTTATCTTAGGTACTCACAGGCTTCTGAGTTCTCAACTGAAAGAATAAAAATCCAATATTTAATTACAACACAGACCATATTACTACACTATATGGATTATAGAAATCTTCAGGTGCTTAAAGCTTTGACTTGTGGACACTGTTTCCAAATAGGGTAGTTATAAATGATAAAGGTATTTACCACCTCAATGAGACAGATTGTTGTTTCTAAACCACACTCATAAATAAGAATTAAAAGATGATCACAACTATCATGAACCACAGCTTTGCAAGTGAAAGAAATTCCTAACTTGTTGGCTACAGATGAATTAGCAAATCACACTCAGAGAACCTGAAGAATTTGTGCATATTTTAGCCAGATTGTATGCTACAGAGATTATTCTGTTCCAGACAGAAGACAACATTTAAAGGTATAGGTTTCCAGGGCTGTTTGAGGAATGTGTAGGTCTCAGCATGTATCAGTGTGTTTTTGAAAAGAGTACATAATTACCTTGATTGGAAGACAAATTGAGAACAGACTCTACATACCAAATCTTTGCATTATTCTCAAACTGTCAAAGCAGTCTTCAAAATCTGGCACAGGATGGATATGCCATACTTTCTCCCTTTAGAATTCTCCACTCTAAAAGCCTTATTTGCACTAACTGTACTTTAGATCCACTCATAAGAACAAAGAACTCTAGCTTTAGACTTAGAAAGTGTGACTTCTTATCATTTGTTTTCACAAAAAAAAGGCCACATGTATTTACTGTGGAAATGCATTTACTGTAAACCATATTTTATATGTGGCTATTATATCTGTAAATAACTAAACAAGAAGCCAACTTTATTTGATATTAGGACTTGTCACACAAAAATACTTCAAATTGTTATTTACATAAAATAAAATTTCAATTATTTTAATTTACATAAACATATTTACATAAACTTTCTTAGATTCTTTTAGCAATTTTAATGATGTTAGAATTTTATCTATATAGTTTATTCAAATGTAGGTATAGAACATTTATTCAGAAATATTATTTAAATATAGTAAGCATGTCAGTAAGAGAGGAATGATTTCTTCAATGTTAACATATAGCATAGAAAAGCACTCTAAAAAACTTCAGTTTGGTTATACTAAATTTTTAATTTTGTTAAAACCTTTTCCAGAGATGTATTTGAAATCAGTGTGTGTGTGTGTGTGTGTGTTGGTGGAGAGAACCTCTATCTACTACAGAAATAATTTTTAATGATATGACATAACTAAATAAGGTATAAGATTATGTTTCCTACTGAGAAATTCTCAGGTTCCTTAAATAACTCATGATTCATTAACAAATTGGCTGCTCTAATCTTGTCCCTTTCATCAGAGATTTTAAACAGATAACTTTCTTTTATTAATTACTCTCTCTCTCTCTCTCTCTCTCTCTATGTATATGTGTATATCATTTATATGTACATAAAAGTATAAAATAGTTTATAATGTAAACACTATTTTAAACAATTATCACATGAAGAGGACTCAATAAAATGCTTATAAATGAAACAGTAACCCTAGTTATTAACACATTCTTAAAAGTTATCTTGATTATATAATTCTCCAATTTATAATTTCTCATTATTTTCTCCTATGGGTCTCACTTTCATATAAACTTATAACTTCTCAAAATTACTGGTAACAAAAATGAGGTAGTATAATAATGAAATTGTAAAAAATCCTGTCTAATAAAGATGGAATATGCTAATTGTCTGTCACACCCTCACAAAGATGGTGGCACCCACAGACAATAAGGAGGGAATATGCTAATTGACTGTCACACTCTCAAATATGGCGGTGCCCACAGCCACAAGATGGTGGTGCCTAGTAGTGTGAGCCCTGTCAGGGCAGCAGGTGTGCAGCATGGCCAGGTCCACCCCCAGGTGGGTCCAGCTGCTCTGCACTCCTAACTCCGGAGTCCCCCCAGTCCCTTAAGCCCCCCAGCTGCCCAGGGCCGGCCCATGGTGCAGGCAAACCTCGGATGGCATCTGCCCAGCTTTCCAGGGCCACCCGAGGCTCAGGTAATTAAGGCTGGCTAAGGCTTGTGCTGCTGGCAGTGGCAGCAGCAGAGCTGTGATGGGGCCGTTACCTTCTCCTGATTGCCAGGTTGCCACCTGCCCCTGAGGGCTCACAGATTGTGAGAGGGGGCAGGCCGGGCTGAGGGATTCCCCCCCCTCCATGCATGAATTTTCATGCTCAGGGCCTCTAGTAATAATAATAATAATAATAATAATAGCAGATTTAAAACTACCTAATGCTTCAAATGTCAACCTCTGAGATTTTTCCTTCTGATCCTTTTTCAGTCTGTGTCTATACACATTTAATAGCAAATCACCTTTTATGATGTTTCTTGAACAGTAGACTTAGGCATAATTTCAATGTGATAGATAATGCTATTTCCACAGAAGATAAAAAATATGCTCAAAATGAATAAACTCTCTATATTACACAAATTTTAAATCAACATTTAACTTTAAAAACACATCATTCCTATAAAGAAACAACTATTTTATTCATGCATGAACAGCAACTTTTATATATGAATTTATTCAAGTCCATAGACATGAATATTTTTTGTCTTTTATTCAAAATACCTAGTAAATAGCATTCACTATATATTAAGAACAGGTGATATTGACAACAGTAGGTCCTTAACTGCACTTATTAAATACAAAAGAAATACATGAGTAAAAAAATTAGTAACCAAAATATTGGAACAACTGAGGAAGTACAAAATTTGGGGAGGAAAATTTAGACAATTATAAGTGAAGTAGAGGCCTGATGCATGAAAATTCATCCACATAACAACACAAATTTTGTTATGCTTGCATTAATTAATATTGTTATTCTGTCTAAAAATAAAGGATATATCTGATTGAAATTACTCAGCAAAAGCTTATGTTCTGAAAGCAAAATACACTAGAGCAAATTGATTTTGAAACCAAAAGCACTAAATAAAAAGGCAAAAATTGTTTAATTTCCTTTTTCATACTTTTTTTTAATGCATCAGTGTGCAACAATCTTAGAAATTTATCACATACATTTACCGTAAGTTTGATGCTTACATTAAAGCTAAGTTATTTTTGGACACATACTCTCTTTTTGAAGCTTGTCTGATGATATAAACATTACATAGTTACAATATTAATTTTGGAAATTGCATTTTGGCCTGTAAGAAGAGTAATTTACGTTTATATCAGGGTATCAGAACTTCTGGTCAAGGTTTAAACTCTTTAAGCATCACACTCTATCACTTTTGTAGTAAAATGTCATAGCAACTTCAGAATCCAGACAGGTCTGTTTCTATTAGCAACTGAAAACATAGAGGATTAAAATAGAGAAGTTATTAAGCATATTGAACTTTTATTCATTAGGTAATTATTTCAGTGCTTAAAAGCTGAATTTAAAATAACATAATTCAGTCTAATACTCTGGATCCTATTTACTCTTCATATTTATGTTCATAAATAACCTTGATATGTTCTACAGTACTCTGAAAATCTGGTTCTCATGTGTCTCCTTCCCTCAATACCCCACTTCATGGAATGCATTAAGATTCCAAGCTCATCCGCAAATTGGTGTTCTGTGTTACTAGAGAATTTCTGCAGTTACAGAGGCCCCACCACACACCAGAGAGTGGAACGGATTGTGGCACTACTGGAAACCAAGCACCTGCTGTACAGGACATCTTTGCTTTCTATCTCCAGATCTCTTCACGGGGACCCAAGTTAGAGGGTGGGAAGATGAACTGATTGGAAATACTATGAGGAAGTGGTAAGATTGGGACATGTAAATGGGCAGGTAAGATATGTCAAAGACATAACTTATTTTTTTAAAATATATTTTTATTGATTTTAAAGAGAGAAGAAGGGAGAAGGATAGAGAGATTGAAACATCAATGAGAGAGATACATCAGTCTGTTGCCACGTGTCCACAACCTGGGCGTGTGCCCTGACCGGGAATTGAACAGGTAACCTCTGGGTTCATGAATTGACACTTAACCACTGAGTCATACTTAGCTGGGCAAAGACATTACTTCTTTAAGGCCATCTTAGCTCTGTATTAGTGAAAATGTTATTCTCCATGAAAATGATTAGGGTATTAAAGACTTATAAGGTCTGAGGAAATGTCCTCTAACGTGGCAACTAATAATTTGCAGAAGTCTTAGTTGTAGTCTCAGAAGATGACTTCAATTTCTTAACAAAAAGGGAAAATCTACAGGCAGCATCATATAACAATAGTTTGTTTGCTTTTGTACATAAAAATATGTATGTAGCATATTTGTCTAACTTAGGGGAGTGGTCAACAAACTGAGTGGTATGGGGCCAGCAAATAGAGCAAGCAAAAGTTTCAAGGTTTTAGGGTGCAATATACCTATAGTCTCTTGAGGAATTTTCCATGCTAAGCTCAGTGGAATCATCTACTGGTTTATTAGTCTTCCCAACCAGAGGACATAAATTAGAGACACTTTGGGGACACTATCCTAATCCATGAAGCAGCCTATTGCTTCAGGATTTATCAAACCTGAACCTATAAACATCAACCATTATTCCTAGACCTATGATCAAGTACAAGACAAAGTGAAAGAGTTAAACCTGTCTGATTCTCCAGTCACTCACCCTTAGGCTGACACATCTCAAACTATGTGCTAGTTTCCCTATGGGCCAGACACCCAATAAGTAAGCAGCCTACCTCTCATGTTCTGTGTGAAACTCTCTTAATGGATGGGAAACATGTAGGGGATTTAATCAAGAGCATAGCTCCCCTAAGTCTTCACTGTAACTAGAAGGTAGGTGCTTCCCAGGAGTCCTCTGGCTTTCACTAAAGCTCACAAATGAGAAATGTTAGTAAGGAGGCCCGGAGTTCTGGCAATACCTCCACATGGGATGGTGATCATCAAAGCAGAGACACATCATTAAACTCACTGGAAAGTCCACCAAAAACGTGTTAAGTTGTTGGACTTCTTTTCTTAATGAGTATGAGACCTACATGTTTTTGGAAAAGTATGCTGTGCTTAGTTTCTTTTCATCAATGAGGGGAAAAAAATGAGCGAATGCCAATTCAACCAAACCTTTACACCCACCGAAGAGATCCCTCTCCTGACACTAGGGAGCCATAGTAGGGGAAATAATCTAATTGGACAGTTTCATTCTTACCTGCAAAGTGCTAATGTGAACCGGAGTCCCTGGGCCATTCACAGTATTCTTTTTAACCGCATTCCCACCTTTTCCTTCTGCCTGCTCAGCCTTAGCAATTCTGGCTTTTTCTGCTTCAACTCGTTTGGGGTTATTGAGCATCACCTGGACAACAGCGTACTCCACCAGGGAAGCAAACCCAAAGAGAAGACAGGCAATGAGCCACACATCAAGAGCCTTCACGTAGGAGACTTTGGGAAGTTCAGCAGCAAGGGTTGTGCACTCAGAGGCCAAGCTGAGTACTGAAAAGATACCTACAGAAACAGGAGTGGGAATTAAAGTTGCTGTTTAGCCCTGTGAAAAAAAATGTCCTGCAATCATTACTCTTTGACTAATTCTCTGTCCAGAGACTCATAAACAATTCAGCAGGTCCCTTTAAAGCACAAAGAGTAGAAGAAATAATACATGAAGACTTTTTATGTCAGCATTTCTAAATGTGGTTGGGGATGTTTGTACATACTCAGTACTTTAAACAGAAGAAATAGTAATTTAAACTGAGATATAAAAACACATTTTGGAGCTGGTTTAAATATTAAAGCCGTTTAAAACTCTTCTGTAGAATCTCTGAGGAAACTACAAAGCTTATGTCATTTCTTTAGCATTATTTTAGACAGTTATAGAGTTGAATTTGATCCCAAGAACAGCTAAATCAGAATAAAAATAGAACATATAAAGCAATTTTCTGATAAGGGTCACATTTTAAAAACAAAATGTAATAGAAAAGACAAAGTAGAGAACATTCCTGGTTATTTTATAGAAAACAAATGATTCTGGGTTTAAAGGAAAGAATGAAATTCCACTATATGTAATATCAGTGGTACATGGGAAGCTAACTCCAAAGTACCCTTGGGAGCCAGACTTTTCCTTATATTTTATTTTTTCATTAACTTTATTGGGGTGGCACTGGGCAACAAGATCACGTATGTTTCAAGTGTATATTTCTGTGATACATCATCTGTAGTCAGCTTTGTATGCTCACCACTCAAAGTTAAATCATCTTCTGTCACCATATATTCGGTCCTCTTTACCCTTTACTACCCCTCCCGGCCCCTTCCCTCTCGTAACCACCATACTCTTGTCTGTGCCTGTAAGTTTCAGTTTTATATCCCACATACGCGTGAAATCACAGGCTTCTAGCTTTTTCTGACTTATTTTGTTGCCACAAGTGGCAGTATTTTATCTTTTTTTTAATGGCTGATTAGTATTTGATAGTGTATATGAACTGACATTTCAAGTTCTACAGGGCAGGGCAAAAGTAGGTTTACAGTTGTTCATATGGAAAAAGACATGCAGGTTATGATTATTATCATAACACTGTTAACTCAAAAGAATGGCATACACACAAAAAACAACCTACTTTTGCTCACCCCTGTGCTACCGCATGACCAAAAATATTGACTATTTGGGGGAAATGCATAATGTTTTTGACAAGTCTAGTATTTTAAGTCTAGTTTTTGGTGTTTTATTCCCAGAACATTATACTGCCTCGTTATTTCTTATCCTCTACAATAATTAATCTATCAATTGTCATTGCCTTAACACTAATACATGATCCTTAGAATAAAATTTCCTACACGTTTGGTTATTAAGACATAGATTTGGTCTCTGTGGTTTTTATTAGATGTAAACCTCCAAATTTCTTATTCAGACAAAGTTGTCATTTTCATTGCTTCTTTCCTGGTCTCCTTTTCAAAATATATAATGCATTTAGTTATTCCCATAAGTTGGAACAGGGAGATTTTCACAAGGCTTTTCTGATGGAAGAAAAAAGAATGAAATTCTGCAACCCATCAGTCAGTTCACTGAGAAGTCAGATATATCACATTTTTACCTATGTGAGTTCTTGGTAATATTCAGAACATGCACACATGCATGTACCTACATGTACATACAGTCATGAAAAGATTTAAAACTCTCCAAATAAACACATGCTACAATGTCCTTATTTTGAAATTTATTCCCTTTACCCATTAGAAAGGCTCTTGATGATCTCCCCAAGCACAGTCCTTTTAATCCCTACACTGACACTATTTTCAACTCTGGCTAATGGTGCTTCCATGTCACAGAACATTAAAAATAATGAATTGGAGAGTATGGATAACCAGCCCTACTCTTTCTAGCCACTGCTGATACAGTGTTTCCCAAAGTGTGGTACACGTACCCCCAGGGGTACGGGAAGAGTTTGGTGGGGGTACGCGTTGCACCAGAGTTTGGTGGGGATATGCACTGCACCGTGCTTAGCTGCACCTAATTCTACATTCTCATGAGTCAGGTCAAGACAGTCTTGTGAGCGTGATGGTCCAGTTTGCAAATAAATGTTATTTATAATATAACTTTTATTTATATTTTATTATGAGTAATTTTATTTTTCATTTATTTTGTGTATCCACCAAAAATAAATAAATAAATATATTTTTATTGTTATTAAAATACATCCTTTTTTTGACAAGGGGTACTCAGCATTATGGAAATTATAGAAGGGGTACACATATGTCAAAAGTTTGGGAAACACTGAATTATAGCACATACTAACTGATGTTTAGGAAAATGATTTTTAGTCATTTTTTTAAAGAAGTAGGAATTTATATCCCTGATAGAGTATAAGATAGTATAAAACATTTCTTGGAGCCCCAGGGGAGCCATGTGCCCCGGGGGAGCCGAGGGACCCGGAGGAGCTGTGTGACCCCGAGCAGCCATGTGTCCCGGAGGGGCGATGTGAACCAAAGGAGGAGTGGATTCTATTAGTATGGTCCTGAGAAATTTGGACAGTCTGCAGCCATTTGCTACAGAACACTTTGTTGTATGTCCCTACAAAAACAAATGGGAGAGAGTGTCCCACTTGAAATTCAAATACGGGGGAGAAGGGGGAGAAGAAGAAGAAAAAATCTGAGGAACAGAATAAACTGGTGAATATAATAGAATCAGGGGCAAAGAAAGGGAGTGGACTAATAACTATCAGGGGGATAGGGGGTTGGGGGGCAGTAAGAGACTGGATTAAAATTGTATAACCAATGGATGAAGACAATGGGGGCTAGGGGTTAAGGGCAGAGGGTGGGAAGGGAACTGGGTGGTAGGGAGCTTTGGGGGAGAAAAAGGAGAAACAATTGTAATAATCTGAGCAATAAAGATTTATTTAAAAAAAACATTTCTTGGAAAGATTGTCTTAAAAGTCATTTTTTTCTAAATTTGTCACTATTTGGTATTTTAGGCTTTAGCTATCAGTGAATATCATATCTTAATAATTATTTTATGAAAGTTGAAGTAGGATAGATTTACTGTTGAAAATGCCCCAAGGACACATGCACACATACACACACACACACACACACAAAAAAAAAAAAACACACAAAAAAACACACACACAAAAAAACACAACTTAGTTTAATTAGAGAGTACCTAAATATTGAGAAAATCTAACTTAATGGCATATTTTAAGGATGTTAAAAAAAGGAAGAAAAAGCTTGCCATCAACCCCCAAACTAATAATTTCAAAATATTTGACTATATAGTTAGTGCAATAAAGACATCACACATTCCTGACACAAGAGGGAAGTGTGGGGCACTTTACCCAGAGGCACTCTGGCAGCACTGGCGTCCGGGTTGATCCAGAAGGAAAGCCAGGAGAGAACCACGATCAGCAGGGTCGGGGCATAGACGCCCATCATGTAAAACCCAACTTGTCTCCTCAGGGTGAAGATGACTTCCACACAGGTGTAGTACCCTTTCCAAAACAAACATATTAAAAACATGAGGTTCTCACTCACATCTGCTTCAGAAATCAGTAAGGTACCTATAAGTTAGGTTACTTTTATTTGAGACCGTTTTACAAAGTCAACTAGTGTGTGTGTGTGTGTGTGTGTGTGTGTGTGTGTGTGTGTGTGTGAATGATGTGGTCTCTAAGAATGACATTGTCAGGCCAGTTTCACCTGACCTTTCACAACTTCATTATTAATTACATGGAGAAACAGACACCAATGTGTGGCTCCGCTTACATCACTGCCTTGGCTGGAAGCCTTTGTTCAAAGAATTTCACAATGGACTTAAACTTTTCACTTGCTCTCTGAGCAAATGATCTCAAGGAATCGTCCAGGGAGCAGTAACCCAAATCAGGACAAGTCCAGAAGGAAACACTCCTGGACTACGCGTGGTCAGTACAATTTTTCAGCCGCATGTGTCACTTCTTATCTTGAAAGCATGGCAGTCTCCTACACTTACATGCATATTTAAGCCTTAAAAATTAAGAATGTATTGGAGGTAAACATTAGCGAGAATAAGTGTTGTCATTTGATATAGATAAAATATTATAAAGTAGAAGCATCTGAGATTCCTCTCAATTCTCCCTTCCTCCACTCCACGCCCTCAAACACTCTCTGACTGAGGGAAAGGGCTTCATACTCACAAGCTGAGACAAATGCAGACATTTCTTTACAACATAATTTTAGAGCTGCCATGACATCAACTAGTCCCCCAAATTAATCACAAATTATGAGCAGCCTCATAATAACCATTGCTGACTTGAGACAGAAAATAAGTGACATAAATATTCTCCTAACACTGGAATATTTCCAGATGTTTGAGTTTAATGTTCAAATGTTCTAATCCTTTCAGTCAACAATTTAAATGTGATATTTAATGCCTAAAGCACTAAATTGAAATAAAAATGTCACTCACCATTCAACAAAAGTAAGGTTATGTACAAATACCAAGAAGTTAAAATATCTCCAGTTGTGTTCAGCCAAAACTATCCATTGTTGTTTATAAATGTTGAAACGAATAAATTTGACAGTGAATAAATAAAATAATTACCATATTTGCCGGCGTATAAGACAATTTTTTGGCCCTGAAAAATATGCCTCCAAGTGGGGGGTAGTCTTATACGGCGAGTATATAACAAACTCTGTATTTTTAGTGGAAATGTTAGGGGGTCGTCTTATACGCCAGCAAATACGTATTTTTCAGGGCCAAAAAATCGTCTTATACGCCGGCAAATACGGTATAGGAAAAGGACAATATTACTTTTTACTATTTTACATTTAAAAAGTAATACTTATCTATTTTTCATGGTTAAAAAGAATGTATATATTCATGACACTAGAGCAATCTTTATATTTATTCATTAATGGTACCTATAACAAAATCTGCCATAATTAGAGCTATCATGTAAGAACAATAAACAGCTGACTTGGACTGAAGCAAATTCTAATTATGCCACATGTTTCCGTACTATCAAAGAACAATAAATGCAGAATGTCTGTTCGTTTTCTTTTTAAATTTTAATTTCATGAAAACTAGACACAGGGTTTGAAAGATACAAAAGGCAAAACAATAAAAAAAAAAAATCCCTCCCTTTTCTGTTTCCAGCCAACTCATCTTAACTTCCTGCCCAGACAAACATGAACATATGTTTCTAACTAGCAATCACGTGCACGTTTTTCAAAATATAATCTTTCATAAACCCAATATGTGATGGTTAAGAGCTCACAGTATTTCCCACAAGTGGTTCAGAAGTACCTGGCTTCGTAATGTATCACTTAAGTTAATTTTATATTGGTCTAGTATGTGAAAAGTAGGGAATGACACAATGTGCTTATGTATTTTTAGGTAGCCCAAGTAGTCACAAATATAATTTACTATAGAGTACGCTTTAAGAAAATTGTTTGCATTCCATCCCACCATGTTGAAGTGACAGCCCGAATAATATGAGTCCTGTACTCTAAAGCAAGTTTCCTCCATGTTTCCTTAGGAAGGCACTTCTCGGGTAGCTTCCCAAGATCTGGACGCATTTGGCAAATACAGGCTTGGATATTATCGCGATTTGCTCCATAAACTTTTATGAGAAACATTTCTTGACCTTTTCTGATCTCTTTCTGGTACTGTTACATTTATGAGAGGCAGGTGGGCAGCTAATTGATATAAATGTTCATTGGCAAATTCAATTTACTTTCTATTTCCTGTGGGATTTCATTTCATTATTATTCAACTCTGGCTTCCAACTTAAGCATTTTTGTATACTTTCTTTCCCACGTATTTCTCCACCTTTGCAATTTCTACAATTATTAAAATTTTTTAATCAATTAGAGCCAATTCATTATTTCTGATGTTTCTGTACACATTAAAGAAAATAGAGGCCATTATTTTATATATGTTGTTCGCTATATCTTTTTCACTACTTGATTAAACATTCCATATGTTTTGAATGTTCTGTTTTTCTAAATATATTTCTAAATGTTACACAAAGATTAATTTATGATTTATTTATATTCATATGATTCATGTAAATGCTGATAAAGCATGTTTACTGAAACACATTGCCAAATATTTTTATATGAACCTTAAGTTTTTTTGTTATCATTTTTTTCTGTAACTAATGAGATGGCAGGGACTTATTTATGATAACAAAAAAAATTATACAAAATGCTTTACTTATCATAAATCTTGAGTAATTCCTCAAGAACTCTCTACCACAGCACACCTTTTCATTTCCTTCTCAGAACTAAAATAAACTATATCTGTTTATTAATTTACCATATTAGAGTATGAATCCTAAAAGGATATCATTCTCTCTTTTATTCACTGTTGAATCCCCAAATGGGGACTTTTAAATGAAAGAATTAAAGGCAAACAATATATATATAAAAATTAAAAGCCCCATAATTTCAATACTGCTCCATAATTTTATGCTATTACTTAAAATTAGAAATAAGACTACCAGTTTTATTTTCACCTCTAGATGAATTTTAAAACTTCGATAAACATATTACTCCCCCCCCCCCCAACCCAATAGACTTAATGTTAAGCATGTAGTCTAGATGTGGGTAAGACTTTTCCAAGTCCCATAGGACTGACTCCCCAGGCTGTGTAGTGATGTCAGACTCACTATCCCAGGACATCATTTAGTAGCAATAGACTTTGGGCAGTGTCTTTGCTTTCTTATCCTAATATGTAAACAGGGAGAATAAAAGTAATGAACTCACAGCATTGTTGTGAGGATTAAGTCATAGAATTCCTACAAATCCATTAAAACAAAGCCTAAAATAGAGCCAGAACTAAAAAAGTCACTGGCTAAATATGTGTTTTCACAACCATCTCAAATGATTTTTCTTGACTTTCAAGTTTTTTGTTTTTGTTTTGTTTTGTTTTGTTTTGTTTTAAAATATATTTCATTGATTTTTTACAGAGAGGAAGAGAGAGGGATGGAGAGTTGTAAACATCAATGATAGGGAATCATTGATCAGCTGCCTCTTGCACACACCCTACTGGGGATGTGCCGCAACTGAGGTACATGCCCTTGACTGGAATCGAACCTGGGACCTTTCGGTCGGCAGGCAGACTCTCCATCCATTGAGCCAAACCGGTTTCGGCTCAAGCTTGTTTTTTTTGTTTTTTTTTTGTTTTTTTAATTGTAATTATTAGGTGAGTTATAAAAATCCCTAAAACTGTAGTCAGTCTCCTTAATTTGAATGGGGTGTATAGAGAGAAGGAATACTATACTATATGCTTAGGCTATGGCTGACCCTGGTTTGCCTGGTGACATTCATTCCCCCTACATCTCAGTTATTTTATTTCAGTGTCAATCTGGTCGCTTCCATCTAAAACTCTATGTGTCTATGATTTGTTCATTGAGTACTTACATGGCCACTTTTCTAAGAGGTCAGCTTTGCCTTTCAAAAAACTTGGTAATTATTTTTTATTACCAAAGTATAGTTGACAGTCAATATTGTTTTGGTTTCAGGTGTACAACATAATGATTCCATATTTATAAACTTTATGAAGTGATCACCATGATAAGTCTAGTAACCATTTGTCACAGTACAAAGTTATGACAATCCTAGAGGCCCGATGCACAAAATTCCTGCAAGTGGCTTGGCTCCTGCCGCTGCAGCAGCTGCCTCTGCCTCTGCCTCGCCCCACCACTGCAGCTTTGTTGGAAAGTATATCCAGAAGGATGTCTGGTCTAATTAGTACATTATACTTTTATTATTATAGATTGTTGAATATATTCCCTACGCTGTATATTACATCTCCTCTGACCTGCTGACTTTATAGTTATAATAAGAAGTTTGCACCTCTAATTCTTCCTTATCTTTTCACCCCTGCCATCATTCCCCTCCCCTCTGGCAGTGTTATGAATGCAATACTAACCAATTTGTAGGCAAAGTTAGTTTAAGCATCTGTTATTATGGACCTTTAAATAAAGTAATGGGTTATATAACATTTCTATGTAAATGAATAATATATGTAAATAGTCCTATAAGACTATTTAATAATTTATTGATACATTAACAAATTATATAAAATTTATATAAAAACAGACTACATACCATTTATATGTAAATAGTTCCTAAGGACTATTCATTTATTTGAAGATCAACTAAGATAAAGAACAGATGTTAAAACTAACTTTATCTCTGAGTTGCCTAGTGTTGCATTTATTATAACACTCTTAATATGCAAATGTTCACTCCACCTTTTATTTTAATATCAACAGAAATATTTTAAATTATATTTTATTCTTTTTTAAAAATATTTTTTATTGATTTCTTACAGAGAGGAAGGGAGAGGGATAGAGAGTTAGAAACATCAATGAGAGAGAATCATGGATCAGCTGCCTCTTGCACACCTCCTACTGGGGATGTGCCTGCAACCCAGGTACATGCCCTTGACCAGAATCGAACCCGGGACCTTTCAATCCACAGGCTGACACTCTATCCACTGAGCCAAACCAGCCTCGACTATATTTTTTTCTTGATGATGTCATGATGGCAATACTGTAGCTCAAACATTTGATATTGCTGAATTCTATATATTACACTATACATTGTTCTTTTTGAAGAGTCAGCAGAGATGTTTCTATAAATGTAAACTCTATTTCTATCCCTGAATATCTTTGTCTTGATTTACTTCCTGAAATGTAATTAGAATTGTGTGGTATTTACAAGTCAAACTGATTATTAGTATTAATGTAATGATCAAAATTCAATCACTTTTTATTTATATTGCTGATTAAGATAACACTACATTTAATATATAAAATCACAGTAACATAACTATCAGTAGAGACTCAAAGGTTAAGAATAATCATGTTATAAAAGGATTGAGTAATGATTATTGCATTTTTATTTCTGTAAAAGCTTGAGGTAATTAGTGAATGAGGTTAATTTGTTGTGCTTTTCATAAATGGCTGTTTCATAACCTAGGCCAATAATATTAAACATACAAAAATATTTACATGTCCAATTACTTCACACACTCATTGGTTCTTGCACAGCATGAAAATTAATGCTTTTTACAACTAATAATATTGGTCAACCACTACCTAAAAATTGCTCACAGACAATAAATGAGTATTAATGAATTATGTTGCTTCTACCCACTGTGTTTGGCCCCAAATTGAATCTTGCCGGAAGTAGAATTTCTTCATA
The DNA here is from genome assembly GCA_963924515.1 of Vespertilio murinus. Taxonomy (NCBI): domain Eukaryota; kingdom Metazoa; phylum Chordata; class Mammalia; order Chiroptera; family Vespertilionidae; genus Vespertilio; species Vespertilio murinus. Next base: position 62,529,929 of record OZ004708.1, read on the forward strand.
ACATCTAAGAAAACCACTGCCTGGCTAAGTTTATATCTCTAAAATAAAAAATTGAAAACCTCTTCCTACCCAGAATTACATTAAAAAAGGCAAAATTCTCCAATGATAAAAATGTTTTTAAAAACATTAGTGAATTCAATTTTATGAAAGATTTAAATTCAATAATTTAAAGATATACTACTTATGAATATTGAATTTATTTTTAACTAGTTTTCTTCTATTTTGCCCTTAGTATATATTAATATTAAAACAAATCTTTGAAATAATATTTAGTTTTGTTTAACTTAAAGATCATTACTTACCAGTGCCTTTATAGTATTTTGTACAGTTACCATATTCAATATCCTCCTTTTTAATATCAAATTGAGGCAAGGCAATTTTTTCTAACTGAACAGGATCCCCTGACTGCCAGATAAATCGTAAATCATCAGTTGTGTAACCAACTATAAACAAAAATAAATAAAAATATTAGTTTGAAATGCAATTATTAATGCTTTCTTAGTATTTAAAAAATTCAAATATTCAATACCAAAATGATAAGAAGAGACATGCAAATGTTATTAAAATTAGGTAATATCTATAGCCATTGATGAAAATATTAACACAAAAGTTAAAGATAGTTGTCTTAAAGAAAGAACATGTTAAAATAATATATTATAAATAAAATCCTAGGGTCATATATGTTATGTGAGAATTCTCAAATGTCATCAATAAGAAAAAGTAATAAATAAGTGGTACTAGCTTTTGAAACATGCAATATAGTATCTGGAAAATTTAAAATAAATATAAGCACCAAAACATTTTAAAGAAATTTTTAAGAAGTAACTACAAATTTCCCTAAAGGGGTTGCATTGCCACAGGAGAGCAATAAAAAACAATCCCATCCTCCCCACCGCCCCCACCGGCCCAGTGGCCGTCATTAAGCCATACTGAACCACACATTCTGGGCTTCAGTAATATGGCCACAACTCAGGGATTTATCACATGGGCTTTTAGAGCATATAGTAACCTAACGTTCAACTCTAAAGTGCATATACTTTTTTAAAGCAATATTTTATTTCACCTGATAATAGAATGGAATATGAATACGTAGTTGAATTTTTAAATGAAAATACACAAGCACACATATGTATGATGTATACACCAACATGGACATATGTACACTAACGTCTGAAAAAATATTATTTTATAGTTAGAAAGCAATAAATATTCAAATTTAAGATCCAGATTTAGTAACTTAAAAAACACACAACAGCTAATAATCATTAATTTTAAAACATATCATTCAATAAAATATGCTTACAAACAAGGTTATTATTGTTTATTTACCACGGAAATAGGTTATGGTAAACAACTAATCAGGTTAAAGATCCCTTCTATTAGTGTTAATATTTTGAGTTTTACTTTCAAAAGTTAAGCATTATAGCAAATTAATATTTTTAGAGGTAACCATTTCAATTAGTGCACCTGTTTCATGTTTTATGATATGAAATATATCTGATCGTAGAAACATAGAAAATCCAATTTTGTAAAAAAAAAAATAATGTTTATACACCCATAGAAAAATGAATGTTTGGTAGGATTTAAATAATATTTTTGAATATTTTTTAAATGTACTGCTCTAAAAATGCGGTTTTAACATCAGAAAATTATTAGGACAGCATTTTCTCCTTTACCTTCCCTACATTACTAATTCAAATGAAGATGGCAATTGGAATAAGTTAGAAGTGAACATCTACACCAATTTAACTGTAATGCAAATTTAGTGTAGTACCAAAAGGATTTGTTTTAGTACAAATTAATACAGTAAAAGACTAATGATAATCTCCTTAAATAAATTATCCTAATGACTCTTTGTATTCAAAAGCCTTAGTTTTTACCATTGCTAACTAAGATATTAGTAGAATGCACTGCTTAGAAATTTTAAATATTTTTATTCCTATAGTCATTTAGGGTTGCATTTTACATACAGCTCTCAAGTTGCATTTTGCAGCGTTGTGTATCCATGGGAAACAAGGTCAAGTCCAATGGGCATGAAAGAGTAATAGATAACCTAAAAGTAGAAACAGAGGTCGTACAAGTCATTTAACATATTTCTCCTTGATATGCTGATTTTAAAAAGAAAATATAAATGCACAAATATTAAAGATCAAAAGAGTACCTCATGCTGACAAGGACATCTCCATCTCGAAAAATAAAGAGGAGGATATTCTCCTGGGTTACATCATGAAAATTGGCACTTTTTTCATTTGCAAAAAACAAATCAGGTTTCCACAGACACTTGTACATTGTGGGGTCCACTGTTAGGGCATCTGAGCCCCGAAAATCGCTGGGGAGCTTCAGCCTTGGATCGTTCCATTTTTGTCTCAGGAATATATTAACTCTATAGTCCTAGGGGAAGAAAAAAAATGTGTGCAGGAGTGTGTTTATTGCCAATTTTAAGAATATATTCAGTGCCGGATTTAAAAAAGCTTCAATGATTAGCAGCAGAAATATTTTTCTCTCCTAACATTAACCAGCATTAAAACAGCTCAGTCACTGAATACAAAGAGCTCCATCAGCAGTACAAAAAGACCCTTGTGTCTATTTAATTACTCTCTACAGACATTTCCGCAGCACTTGCTAGCTCAAACGTCAGAATATAACTTTACCAATAATTGCTTTACCTTTATATAAACACAAAATACCAGTTGGTTAGGAGTTGTTATCATAAAAGCATGGGAACTGCTAAACATAACCATTATGATTCCCCAAAACCGTAATAAAGTTTAGTTAACAATAGACAAGAAGCCAAAAGAAAATATTTCCACTTGTCTTTTTCTAAGTACTAGTAGCAAACTATAAAAATAATATATGTATATAACTATGTACATTATAGAACACATTATATATGTTTGTCAGAAGGAAAAGGAAAAGCTATCAGACATGTAAATGATTACACAGAGAAAAGGAGATAATCAAATAAGATTTGGATTATGCAAAACAGATAAAAGCACATACAAAATATTATGTTATATTCAATTATGGTAGAAAAATGTTTTCAAATCTAATAAATAATATCTAATTAGACTTTTTAAATATTTATTATGGAACTTAAGTAATTACTTCATATCTGACTTTGATTGTGACAACTGCAGAAATTAACTCAAATATGTCCAAGACAAAGGCTTGTCTCCCCCACATAGTAAGCCTTCCAATGGACATGATGGTGCTTCCTGATAAATGTTTCTATCGTATCATGTAAACATGTATGGGCTACCACTTGTGAAGACTCATTAGGTTCCATCATCTATACTAATAAAAAGGTAACATGCTAATTAGAGCTGGTCGGTGGGACATAGTCTGGATGTCTGACTTTCTTCCAGACAAAGCCATGGTGGCAGGGGCCAAGGCAGGGACAGTTAGGGGCAATCAGGCTGGTAGGGGAACAAGCAGTTAGGGGTGAGATCAGGCCAGTGCAGGAGAGCAAGCAGTTAGGGGGCGATCAGAATGGCAGGTAGAGACAGGGGCAATTAGGCAGGCAAGCAGAGGCGGTTAGGGGTGATCAGGCAGGCAGGCAGTCAGACGAGTGGTTAGGAGCCAGCGGTCCCACAGGGATCAGGCCTAAACTGACAGTCGGACATCCCCCAAGGGGTCCTGGATTGGAGAGGGTGCAGGCTGGGCTGAGGGACCCCCACCTCGTGCAGTGGGCCTCTAGTCTATATATATAAAAGCCTAAGTGACTGAACAATCTAATGACCTGTCAAACAGTCGCTATGACATGCACTGACCACCAGGTGGTAGACAATGCAGGAGCTGCCCCCTGTTGGTCAGGATGCTCCCACAGCAGGAATGCCTCTCAGCTGACCAATGGGTGCCAGTCTTCAGTCTCATATCTGGCAAGCACAGCTGCAGCAGCGTGAGCCTCTCTGTCTCTGAGGCAGTGCTACTGAGTGGTAGGCTCAGTGGGGCTGGGATGAGCCAGAGTGGCACTAGGCCTGGGCTCAGACTCCTCCCCAGCTGCCTGTCACTTTTCCCACTATTTCATCACTCCAGAGATTTTGGACTATTGGTTTTGACTCACCTGTGGGGATTAAGTCGAAAATGGCATTTGACATCCCCTGAGGAGTCCCTGATTGCAAGAGGGTGCAGACCTGGCTGAGGGACCCAAGTGGTGCATGAATTCGTGCACTGGGCCTCTAGTTTTCTTATAAAATACCAATTATATTGCCTCAGTGAAAGAATATGGCTAGTGCCCACTTGACATTACTTTGAGCACTCAACAGTAGTTAATTTCAAATTATTTGCTAAAAATAATTTGTGATGATTTGTCAAAATGATTGGTATTCTAAAAGTATATACACTAAAAACTATTTTTATCATCCTCTCTAAGTACCTGGTCTTATTAAAGAAAAGCATCAAAATTATATCTTCAAACTGTAATATTTAAAATATGCATTCACAATATTATGATGACTTGTTATCAAGAGTCAGTATAAAAAATAGATGAGCCCAGTTGGTGTGGCTCAGCAGTTGAGCATCGACCTATAAACCAGGAGGTCAAGCTTCAATTCCTGGTCAGGGTACATGCCTGGGTTATGGGCTCAATTCCAGGTGCCAGGCCTGCAGGAAGCAGCTGATCAATGATTCTCTCTCATCATTGACATTTCTATCTCTTTCTCCCTCTCCCTTCCTCTCTGAAATCAATAAAAATATATATTAAGACAATAACTACACGAGGCTGCCTATGTATTTTTTATAAGCTTGTTATTAAAGCCATCACCCCTTATTTTGGTCAATGCCCGTTATATGAAAATACTTAAGATGAATTCGTCTTTCTTTATTTAAGTTCTCATTTATTTTTATGTATATTACTATAACACCATTTTATAGGAATCTACCATTATTAGGCATATTTGGCCTAAGTGTTTTATAAAAATACAACTATTTTTCAGTTTATACTATGAGAAGGCTCTCCTGATGTTCCTATATGCTTCCTAGTATCTTATCATGTTTTTATTTCTGTCAAGCAGCTAGGGAACTGAAACCTAAATCTTATGGCCAACTGGATTAGTTTATCTCTAAGACCCTAGTGTGATTATTGCATGATTCGTGCACAATGAGAACTATTTCTTTGTAGTTTTTGTTATTTTTAAACAACACAGATAATTTCCAAAAATTGGGATGAATTGAAAATAAGTAAAGTAACAGGTGAGTTACTTTTTTAAGTTATAATTTACCACACTGGTGTGGATTTTGATGTGGGGGAGTCTGTGCATGTGTAGTAGCAGGATATATATGAAACTTCTGTGCTTTCTGTTCAATATTTTTCTGCTGTATACTTAAAACTGCTTTAAAAATGAGGCCTACTATTGAAAAGTGAATACAAAATATGCTATAAACGAAGTGAAAGGCAATAAACACAAAGTTAAGAAAAAAATTATTTAAGGCCAGAAGATCACTGTTTGTCCTTCCAGTGTCCTACTAAAATACTTTCCAACAAGCCCTTCTAAGAGCTAAATGGCTTTCCAGGAAAATGTAACATTCTTTGAATTGTCATTTTCTTTTATTAGGGCCTACCAGCCGTGGGCAAACTACGGCCCGCGGGCCGGATCCCGCCCATTCAGCTGTTCTATCCGACCCACGGAGCCAAAAGAGTGGAGGGTTCTCTTGCTCTCCCCTCCACTCCTTCACCAGCAGCCCAAGATGAGGGTGTCAGTATGGTCAGGTTGCTTTTGTTCCGGCCCTCCGGTCCAGTTTGAGAACCCACTGTGGCCCTCGAATCAAAAAGTTTGCCCACTTCTGGCTAGACTCTGTAAAGTTATATAACTTATAGAAGATTGATAAATCACAAATTATGCAAATGATTTCTGTCAGGTCTAAGGGTAATCCCCAAAATTATGCATTTATTGCCCTGTGGAACATTAAGTCTGCATCAGATTTAGGAGTCTAATTTCAGCATTCTTTCTTTTAATGCAGTCTCCTGAATCCTCCCTTAAATCAACTTTAGTGTTCTGCTGGTCCCCTCATTAATGAGTTATATAAATCAATGACATGCCCTACTATATTTGTTAATAACTTTTAAAAGAATTATATTTTATTCTCAAAAAGTTGAACATAAAATAACCATATGATCCAGCAGTTCCATTCCTAGGTAGACACCCAAATGAATTGAAAACAGAGACTCCACATGTACATTTGTATTCATAGTCATAATATTGTGAAATAGGTGGAAACAACCCAAGTATCCATCAATAGGTAAGTGAATAATCAAGACGCAGTATATATATATTACAATGAAGTAATGAAGTATTATCTATATACTAACGGTCCAGTGCACTAAATTCATGCACGGGTAGGGTCCCTAGTGGCTGCTGGCTGCCAGCCTGGGCCTTCCTTCATTCCGCACCACCCTCTGGTGGTCAGAACACATTATAGCAAGCGACCAAACTCCCAGTTGGTCGAACTCCCAAGGGGAAACTTTGAATATTATATAGTTTATAAATATATAAAACCATAATGTATAAATAGACGGAATAACTGAACAATCAAACAACCGAAAAACTGGTCGCTATGATGTGTATTGACCACCAGGAATGTACACAGAACATGATGGGCATCAGCATCAGGTGGCAGAGTGTGGAAGATGGCAGGCACTAGCTGCAGCAGAATGGTGGAGCAGGTGAGCAGGAGTGTCAGACCAAGGTGGGGCGCCAGTCGCTATCATGGGGCAAGCCTCTGGTGGTTACTGAAAATTCCTTGCTCCCACATACCGCAGTCCTGCCATGTGTTTGCTCCTGCTGCTGGCACTGGCCCTGTTCACACCCACTGCTGACTCTGGAGCTGCGGCTTGCACCCAATGCTGGCAGCCAGTGCTGGCCCCAATAATTCAGCACAGTCAGTGGATGCGAGCTCGGCTGCTGGCCATGATCACTCCTGAGCGCTTCTCTATCTACCCCTGCTCCTGAGGGGCAAACTGGGCAACAGCCGCCTTTCGCACCAGCTGATGGTGCCAACCCCGCTAGCAACTGCTGCTCGCCATGGCCCCAATTGCTCCACGCCATCAGCAGGTGCAAGAGGGGGTGGCACCATCAGTGCGAGGGAGCAGCAGTGTCGGGAGCAGGGTTGCTGGCAGACAGGGGACAAGGTGCCACAGTGGGAGGGGCTGGCATGGAGGATGGGCCTAGATGCACCCTGGTGCCCACTGCAGCCTCACAGCCCACAGTTCCTTTCAGGGTGCACAAATTAGTGCACTGGGCCCCTACTATAGTTATAAAAGGCTAATATACTAAGTTTCCCTCCTCCCATCCGACTGGCCTCTATGACACACACTGACTACCAGGGGCAGACACTCAACACAGGAGCTGCCATGATGCGCACAGAGAGACAGAACCACTTAACTGGCAACTACAGAGCAACACTCAGGTTCCCCTAAATGGGACAGAGGCCCCACCACCACCCTGAAGTGACACACCACCAAATCACAGCCAACAATGCTGAAACCCCATGGTGCAAAATGAAGTCCACAGCCCAGCCCAGCCCGGAAATGGTCTGGATGGGTACCTGGTAATGAAGTCACATAGCAACACCTCTCTCTAGCAACAATTAGCCTCCTTGCAGTTTTTTCAGCCCAGGAACACAACTTGCTTTATAGCCAGGTGCAAACATTTTACACTTTACATTTTACACTTTAAACAAATGTCTGTTTTCCCATGCCTCATCTCATTTTATCCTCACAGAAGTCCTGGAGTAGGTAGATAACAGACTCGGTGGAATCCTATTTTATTTTCTTTAGCCAGAAAATGGAGATTTAAACATGTTAGATGTTGGGGGGAACCAGAGGAGGGCAGTTAGGGATGACCAGGCTGGCAGGGGGAGGGCAGTTAGGGACAATCAGGCTGGAAGGGGAGCAGTTAGGCATCAATCAAGCTGGCAAGTGAGTGGTTAGGGGGTGATCAGGCTGGCAGGTATAAGTGGTTAGGGGCAATCAGGAAGGCAGGCAGGCCTGCAGTTGGGAACCAGCAGTCCTGGATTGTGAGAGGGATATCCAACTGCCTGTTTAGGCCTGATCCTACTGGGATAGAACATAAATGGGCAGTCAGATCTCCCTCGAGGGGTCCCAGATTGGAGAGGGTGCAGGCTGGGCTGAGGGACACACCTCCCCCATACACAAATTTCATGCGCTGGGTCTAAAGGTAGTAATAATATAACCCTGGGGAGGGCAAACATTTCCAGGGAAGGCTAGAAGACTGAGAAAATGAAGAAAAGCCTTGGAAAGGAACTTTACCAAAGCAAAGTGGCAAAAGCTTTAAGATGGTCGACAGCAGAAAGTGTCATAGAAGCCCAAATACAATCAAACTGAGCATTCTTTCTGCAAATGAGTGATGGTTTTTAACAAATCATTATTTGGTAGATTGGCAAATAAAAAGTAATACGATAACCTGGCCAGAGTGGCTCAGTGGTTGAATGTTGACCCATGAACCAGGAGGTCATGGTTTGTTTTCTGGTCAGGGAACATGCTATATGGTTGTGGGCTCAATCCCCAGCAGGGAATGTGTAGGAGGCAGTCAATCAATAATTTCCTCTTGCCCTTAACTGGTTTGGCTGTGGACTGAAAGGTTCCAGTTTGATTCTGGTCAAGAACATGTACCTTGGTTGTAGGCACATCCCCAGAAAGGGGTTTGCAGGAGGCAGCTGATCGATGTTTCTCTCCCATCAATTTTTCTAACTCTCTATTCCTCTCCCTTTCTCTCTGTAAAATATCAATAAAATATATTTTAAAAATAATAATTTATTCTTACCATTGATGTTTCTATCTCTTTCTCCCTCTCCCTTCCTCTCTCTAGAATCAATAAAAACATAAAATTTAAAAAGGCAATATCACAGAGAATTAATACGTGAATAGAGGACAAAGTTTCAAGCCCAAATAATGGGAGATAATAATAATAATATAACAGGGCTTTTATAAGGTGTCAGAGATATATTATATATAAAGTCTGGATTAAGCACTAAACATATGTATTTCTTCTTATTATGATGTATGTTTTATTTTGTTCTTATTCTTTAAGTTGCTCACAGTGATAAAAATGCTGTGCCTCAGAAAGAAATCTTCATATAGTGTACCTATTTGGTTTGCTCTGGGCTATGCATATTGACCTATAGTTATTCCTAACAATTATCTACTCCTAGGTTACAATTCTTAAAACAGTACAAAGTATTGTTTTTGAGCATCTACTGAATTATTCTTGCTTTCAGCACACTAGTGTAAATTGAATATACCACATAAGTTCTGAGCCTCTACTGTAATCCTTTAAGAATTTTATCTTTTAGAACTTCAGAATTATATTTCAGTGAGCATCACTGAAAAATTGGTAATTGCTTACTTTGCTATGTCATTCTTGATCATTATGTCTCACTATCTATCTATCTATCTATCTATCTATCTTATTTATTTATTTTTTAATATATTTTATTGATATTTTACAGAGAGGAAGGGAGAGAGATAGAGAGCCAGAAACGTCAATGAGAGAGAAACATCGACCAGCTGCCTCTTGCACACCCCCTACTGGGGATGTGCCCGCAACCAACGTACATGCCCTTAGCCAGAATCGAACCTGGGACCCTTCAGTCCACAGACCGATGCTCTACTACTGAGCCAAACCGACCTCGGCAGTTTTTAAAAAGCCAGCGACCATAACACTGTAGCAACAAAAAGGAAATGACTAGTCACTATGATGCTCACTGTGGCCAGCGAACTGGCCTGATTGGGAGTGGGGCCAGTTGTCCAACCTCCTGTGGCCCCTCCCCCCATCTGGCCAACACCCCTGATTGCCTCCCTACAACAATAGGGGGTAGAGCTGGCTAACCTCCTGCAGCCCCTCTCCCTGGCCACTGGCCCTTGATCAGCCCTCCCACCCCATTTGGGGGTAGGACCAGCTGGCCCACCACACACAGCCCTTCCTCATGGCTGGCCCCACCCCCAATCAGCCCCCACCACTCAGATCTACCCAAAGCTCCTCCCAATAGCCAGCTCCTCCCCCGATCAGCTCCCCCCACACCAATCAGGGGTAGAGCTGCTGGCCAACATCCTGCTGTCTCCTCTTCCTGACAGGATTGACCCCAATCTGCCCAATTGGGGCTGGTCTAGCAGGACCCCACCCATGCATGAATCCTTGCATTGGGCCTCTAGTTGCATTATAAAAGTGACTCAAAGATGCTTTTCTATTATATGTGTAGGTATATAACTGTTATGATTCAATACAAGTTGCAGCAAGCTTATATATCTTTTAAAAATGTTTTAAAAATTTCCAATTAAAGTAATAGTTTGCATTAAACACTCATTAAAATACAAAAGCTCATTAGTTAGCATACTTTGGTTAATGTTTTATGAGCATTTCTAAATGACTGGTAGTTATTTGCATTTCAAATGCCTCTATATTAAGATAACTATCTTTGAAACCTATTTATTTTTATTTTCAATTACTCAATCACAATAATTATAGCTCTATCGTTTATTTTGCAATGAACAAATTCCCATCAGAGACTTCTTTTATCAATGCAAAATTACTTAATTGTTTTCAGAGAACTTGGTGACAAATACTCCTCATTGTTGACTCCAAACCACACACTATTAGTCATTATCTGAAAAATGGATGGCCTCCAAAATGTTTAGTATCCATTAACAGCCAAATTAAACTATTTCTTCAAGGCAATATGACATTTCACAACAAGATAGCAAAACTGATTTAGTGTCATTAATGGTATGTTAACATTAAAAACAGCTTATCTGTATTTTATATTGTTGTTAGGATAGTTCTTCTCTCTACTTGTAATTTTTACCTAACTTTCACATAGGCAGCCTTTAACTCATGTGTTTTCTTTACATTCTGATTTAAAAAACAAATTATTCAAAGAAATAAAGGAGACCAATTCTCACAGCATCTGGCAGCATTATAATTATAGTTCTGTCAACAGAATTGTAATAAGCCTTGTTTCAAAAGGATTTAAATGTTGTCATTAGTGAGGTTAGAAGTTTCATATAAGAAACTGCATAATAACAAATTGCTGGTAAAAATTCCTAGGTTATATTTTCATTTTTATTTTTTTAAATATATTTTATTGATTTTTTACAGAGAGGTAGACACCTCCGAGGAGAGAGATAGAGGACCTCCGAGGAGAGAGATAGAGGAGAGTGCTAGAAACATCGATGAGAGAGAGACATCGACCAGCTGCCTCCTGCACACCCCATACCTGGGATGTGCCCGCAACCAATGTACATGCCCTTGACCGGAATTGAACCTGGGACCTTTCAGTCCACAGGCCGATGCTCTATCCACTGAGATAAACTGGTTTCTGCCCTAGGTTATATTTTTAGCAATTTTTCTCAATATGTCGTTTTAACATGTGTAATTAAATATTACTTAATATTACCTTATGAATATTTAAATGTTATAGACCTCTGCCAATATTCCATTTTTGTTAGGAGTGCCTGCTAGGGGAACATTAAACTATATACTGCATGAGAGTAGCAGTCTTCTTAATTGTCTATATAGAAAGTATCCAACATACTTCTATTAAATGCAGAAATAAAGAGATGACTTTTGTGGTATTTTGATGGTTAGTATATTTCTCTATTATTAGTCATACCATTAATTTAATTTTTTCTATATCAACTGATTACAGTGACAAATTACTGGAAGGAGAAAATAAAACTTGGATATTTCTCATTTTTTCTTATTGCCTAATACAATAAATACTCTTAAGATATTGATCAATGCTTCTGAAATAATAAAGTTGGAAGAAAAAAGGTAAAAAGGGAGGTATGAACAAGTTATGCTATTCTTTGTTTTAAGGTAGACACACTAAAAAAATAACTTTGACTAAGAAAAGAAACAGACATATAGTATATTTTAACTATTAAAATCACAGATTCTCTCAAATTGTCCTTATTATGATTTACTTTAAAGAATGAGATTATTCAGTAATCACTGAATTAAAAAAAAAGCCACTGGTTATTTTGGCATTTCCATATATTGAAAAAGTTATATATATATATATATATATAATCAGATAACCCTACAACAGAATTTGGGAGGAAGTTATAGTTAATCAGATAATCCTTCAATAGAATTTTGGAGAAAAAATTAACAAGTGTTCATCAGCATGCATATTAATTTCCTATTGTTTCTGTAGCCAAGTTACCAAAAACTGAGTGGCTTAAAGAAACAAAACAAAACAAAACAAAACAAAACAAAACAGGCACACACAAACACACACATACACACAAATTATTATCTTACAGTTCAGAACATCAGACTCAGTTTTACTGGGCTAAAAGCAAGGCATCCTTAGGCTGGTTCCTTCTGGAGGCTCTGAGGGGAGAGTCCACTTCTTTGCTTTTCTCGGCTTCTCCAGGCCACCTGCATTCCTAGACTTGTGGCTGCTAACTCATATCATCCAAATTCATCCTGTCTACATTGCAGCCACTGCTCCTGTCTCTCACCTTCCTACCTCCCTATCATAAGGACCCTGCATCTCAAGATCCTTACTTATAGCACATGCAAAGTATTTCTTATTGTATAAAACAACATCACAGGTTACAAAAATTGGAACACAGACATTTTTGGGAGATCATTACTTAGCCTACCACAGGGCTTTAACCCTAAAGATGAATGGCAAGAGAAAAAATAAATATTAAAACATTTTAAAATATATATATTTTATTGATTTTTTACAGAGAGGAAGAGAGAGGGATAGAGAGTTAGAAACATCAATGAGAGAGAATCATTGACCAGCTGCCTCTTGCACACCACCTACTAGGGATGTGCCCACAACCAAGGTACATGCCTTTGACCCGAATGGAATCTGGGACCTTTCAGTCCACAGGCTGATGCTCTATCTACTGAGCCAAACCGGTCTTGGCAATATTAAAACATTTTAAGGCTTATGTATTTATGATTCAAAATAGAAAAAAAAATAGAATTGGAACAAATATAGGATGGAGCAAAAATAGTTTTAGAATTGTTTTTATGAAAAATAACACAATAATTAATAAATAATGATAAAAGAATAAACTCTGTTTCATGTGCTCAGAACTATAAACCAAATCTTGCTCTACCCTGTATATATCATATTATTCTATAATAAATGAAATAATGCTGGAAAGTTAAAAACAAAAGCAATAAAATACAAAGAATAATAAACCTAAGACAAGTCTTAAGGAAATAAATTTAAATCTCTATAAAGAATAAAATATAGAAAATAAAATTGTTTTTAAAACACCAAAGATGAGTAATAACCAAGGTCTAGAATAAAGCTTTTTTAGCTGATTCCAAGTATGATCATTCTTTCTTGACAGGCACAACTGTGTAGCTCAAAAAGAGTTGGATCTATTATTAAAACAAGCAAAAAAGTAATGTGGCAGAAAGGCACAAAAAATCTGACAGGATCATGAATTGTAGCGCAAAAATAATTGAATATAATTACAAAGCATGCCTAGACCAAAGAAAGGAAGTGGATTATATAAACAAACTTTTATTTCCATGAAAAGAGCTCTTATTATGCCCAGTGAGGTAAAGGGCCTGTGTATAGATTATTACAATGAACCGTAATACCCAATTTTTCCCCAAGTGCAATAGTTCACATTTTCAATTATGAAAAAATCCTACTGATTTAAGCCAAATGTCAGAATTGAATGAAAAAACAACAACAGATATAAACATTACTGGAAAGCAGATGCCACCTAGCCTCTAACAAACCATTCTTCTTATTTTTTAATTGAATTTTCTAGAGGCCCAGTGCAGTAATTTGTGCATGGGTGGGGTTCCTCAGGGTGGCCTGCTTGGATAGGCCCCAGCCTCACAGCCCCACCTGGCACCCTGCCTTGGCCTGGTGCCACCCCTTCACTGGCTTTACAACCCCACCTGTGGGATGACTGATTGGGGCCAGGCCCTGGCCCAGCTCCCTCAGAACCTGGGAGCCGGGCAGCGGTTCCACCCCTGCCACCATCACTGGTTGCCATCTGCAGGGTGATTGGGCCCCACTCGCACCTGCCTTGGTCTGGTGCTGCCCGCTCACCTATTTCACCATCTTGCTGTGGTGCTGCTCTTGTTGGGGCCCATTGGGGCCAGCAGCACTTCCACTGCTGCCTGCTGCTAGCGCCATGTCACCAAAGCTCGCCATATCCCACACTGCTCCCTGCTGGTCAGCACATGTCATAGCAAGCAGTTGAACTCTAGGTCTCCTAGTTGAACTGCCCAAGGGAACAATTTGCATATTAGGCTTTTATTATATAGGATTGGGGTGACATTGGCTAATAAAACCATACAGATTTCAAGTGCACCACTCTATAATACATCATCTGCATACTGTATCATGTGCTTACTATCTCTTTCCACCATCTATCCCCCCTTTATGCTTTTCCATCTCCCCTACCCCACTTTCCCTCTGGCAATCACCATACTGTTGTATGTGTTTATTTTGTCTTTTTAAAAATATATTTTTATTGATTTTAGCGGAAGGGAAAAGGAGAGACAGAAACATCAATGATGAAAGAGTATCATTGATCAGCTGCCTCTTGTACACCCCCCACTGGGGATTGAGCCCACATCCCTGACATGTGCCCTGATTGGGAATCGAACAGTGACATCTTGGTTCATAGATCGACACTTGAACACTGAGCCACATCAGCTATGTCTGGGTTGTTTGTTTGTTTGCTTGCTTAATCACTTCACCTTTTACACCACAGTTGGTCCACAGCTGTCAGTCTGTTCTATGTATCTATACTAGTATGTCTGTTTCTATTCTGTTGTTAGTTTATTTTCTTCATTAGATGCCACATATAAGTGAAATCATATATACTATTTATCTTCCTCTGACTGGCTTATTTCACTTAGCATAATACTTTCTAGGTCCATCCATGCTGTTGCAAAGGGTCTTAGAGATGTGGGAAATATGGAGAGCTTGATAAAATGTGTAAACTTTCAGTTATAAAATAAATAAGATCTGTTTATAAATAAGTTACCCTCTTAAACCATCTCTATTGACAAGTGTTTGTAACAGGTAATGATGAATTTTTATCTTAGGTTCATTTTTTTTTCTCATTAGAAGATATTTTAATGGTAACTATCCTATATAATAAAAGTGTAATATGCAAATCGACCTGGTAAGGAAGGACTGGTTACTATGACATGCACTGACCACTAGGGGGGCACTCAGCACTGGAGCTGCCCCCTGGTGGTCAGTGTGCTCCCACAGGGGGCACGCTGCTCAGCCACAAGCTGGGCTGACCACTGGTGAGCGCAGTAGCTCTACTCAGCAGCAGCGTTAAGGATGTCCAAATGTGGCTTAGGCCTGGGGTGAGTGGGCCTAAGCCACAGTCAGACATCTCCCATCTAACATTCCTTTCTCCCAAGACTGTGAAAGGGCCTCTAATATCTATATAATAGGTTGTGCCTTTCCTAACTATTAAGCAACAAATGTCAGACCATTTGTTTTTTAAAAAGATTGAGCAAATCTATAAAATATGACAGCCTCAAAAACATCTCTACAGGCCAGCCCGTGTGGCTCAGTGATTAACTATGGACTTATGAACCAGGAGGTCACGGATCAATTCCAAGTCAGGGCTCATGATTTTGGGCTCTATCCCCCGTGTCCAGTGTGTGGTGTGCAGGAGGTAGCCAATCAGTTATTCTAAGTGCTCATTGAAGTTTCTATCTCTCTCCATCTCCCTTCCTTTCTGAAATCGGAAAATTTTTTACTTTAAAAAAAGACTTCTCTATATAACACTGTTTTTTTGTAGGGAAGTCTGAAATAGACATTGCTAAAAGCAAAAATAATAATAATAATAATAATTGTGGTAAAATAATTCTACTTCATGAGGATGGTTCTCATTCTGAACCTTTAGATTGACTACACAACATAAATTGAAAGGCAGAATGGTTTTCATCTAGATTATTTTAGCAAAAGAAATACCAAATACAAATAATTTCGTTCTCTAGATAAAGGTCTCTAAAATTTCCAACATTAACACTATAAAATAATAACATTATTTGGTCTGTTATTTAACCAAACAAATGTTCTACATGGATCTATTATTTAAAATTTTTTCTGTCAATTGTTTTATCACTACATAAATTCACTTGGTGCTAGGCAAATAGCAAAATTTATTTATCCAACTATTCAATCAACATTAGCTAGTGCAAGATATTTTATTTATGTGTTTACTATTTATTGAGTGACTATTATCATCTGTATCTTATGGAAAATGAAGTAGAATGCATTATTTCTGACTTTAAGAGCTTTGTAGTCCAGTAGAGAATGAAAAGAACACACACACAAAAAGAAGCTTTCAGATTTAATTAACAAATAAATGCTAGAAATGAAAGACTTGGATTGAAAAGAGGGCACAAAGTGAGTCAGAGAAGCCATAAAAGACTCTAATTAGAAGATAGATGGAGATCAGAGATAAATAGTAGGAACAAAGATTCCATAGGAGAATTGTTTGAATCTGGTCCCAGCAATAAATACTTTGGGCTAGCTACTATGGTGAGTCTATGCAAGGGACAAAATTAGATATCTTAGAAATTATGAAATGTTATTAGTTATAATATTATTGTAAATATTATAATATTATTATTATAATCCTCAAGGAACCTGTAAAAAAAAGTCCATTTTCTAACATTCCTTTCTCCTAGATGTTTTCAACATGATAGAATCAAATAACAGCAGATGCAGCCTAGAGAAGTCTAGGTGTCTTATATTTGGAAGGCATTTAATACCTATTAAATAACAGACACATTAATGATATGTATTAATCCCGTGGTCGGCAAACTGTGGCTCATGCAGTTCTTTGGCCCCTTGAGTGTGGCTCTTCCACAAAATACTACAGCCTAGGCAAGTCTATTTTGAAGAAGTGGCATTAGAAGTTTAAGTTTTAAAAATTTGGCTCTCCCGTGTGTCCCAGGGGGCCGTGTGCCCCGGGTGAGCCGTGTGCCCCAGGGGGGCTGGGTGTCCCAGGAGAGCCATGTGCCCCAGGGGGCCCTGAGTCCGGGAGAGCCATGTGCCCTGGGGGAAACATATGCCCTGGGAGAGCCGTGTGCCCTGGGAAAGCGGTGGGACCTGGGGAGGGGGGTGAACCAGAGGAGGAGCGGATTCTATTCGTGTGGTCCTGAGATAGTCACCATAAAACAAGCAGACTGCCAAGTGAGGAGCGGATTCTATTCGTGTGGTCCTGAGATAGTCACCATAAAACAAGCAGATTGTCAAATGACAGTGGGGAGGGGAAGGAGACTTGGGGGGAGATAAGAGAACAACCAAAGGACTGGTATGCATGCATATAAGTATAACCAATGAACACAGAACTCTGGGGAGGGAGGGCATGTATGGGAGGTGGGAGGGGGGCAATGGTAAGCTATGTACACATATAATACCTTAATAAATTAAAAAAAAATATTTTGGCTCTCGCCGAAACCGGTTTGGCTCAGTGGTAGAGTGTCGGTCTGTGGACTGAAAGATCCCGGGTTCGATTCCGGTCAAGGGCATGTACATTGGTTGCGGGCACATCCCCAGTAGGGGGTGTGCAAGAGGCAGCTGGTTGATGTTTCTCTCTCATCGATGTTTCTAGCTCTCTCTCTCCTTCCTCTCTGTAAAATATCAATAAAAAATATGTAAAAAAAAGATTTGGCTCTCAAAATAAATTTCAATCATACTTTTGATATTTGACTCTGTTGACTAATGAGTTTGCCAACCACTGTACTAATCTATGACGCCTTTAGCCTTTATGCAAATGAGAAAAAACATCCTTCCATTAATTGTCCTCAAATGCAAAATAGAGTTGGGGATGTTTTCTGCCAGCTTTAACATCTTGATAGTAGTGTTTTAGGGTGAGTGTAGTGGGTCCATCTATATATATGTAAATCTAAGTGTCTGCCTGTCTGATCAGTGGCTGTGAATTGCACTGACCACCAGGGGGCAGACGCTCAATGCGGAGCTGCCATGAGGTGCACTGGCCATTTAAAAATAAATGGCACCGCAGACCTGGTGCCCACAAAGCAACACTTGGCTTCCCCCAAGTGGGACACAGGCCCCACAACCACCCTGGAGCAACAGCCCACCAAATCGCAGCCAACACTGCTGAGACAACATGACACAAAATGCAGAACACAGCCCAGTTCAGCCCAGAAACGGTCACTGTGAGTGCCAGGTAATGATGTCATGTAGCAACACCCTGCTTCCTCTCCCTAGCAACTAGCCTCCTTGCATTTTCTTCAGCCCAGGAATACAATTTGCTTTATATCCAGGTGCAAACATTTTACATTTTAACCAAATGTCTGTGAAGCATTTTCTTGTGCCTTAACTCATTTAATCCTCACAGAAGTCCTGGAGTAGAATCTTCTTTTCATTAGTCAGAAAACAGAAAGTTTAGAAACTTGACCCCACTGAAAAGAAGTAAAAAATGGTGGACCTTGAAAATGACTTGAGGTTTTCTCACTGCACAGAATATAGTCAAACACTGCTGTAGTTAAATATTTTATCCTTTGTTCTCCATGTGAAATCTACAATAATAATCTGCTTCATGTTGTTATTTACTGCTGTGTTTCTGACAATTACCCGAAAGAGAAGTTTGGGGTGCTTTACTAGGCTGGGAAAAGTCTAGCTAAATCAGAAAGCAGGTCTAATTAAGCAAGTTTATTCTATATAGAGAAAAGGCAAAGTTGACTCATGGTGCCACATGCATGTGTATCAATCTGTCACTGTTGATCATGAATTTGGTTGAGTCTTCTATTATAGAGAAAGGAAGAATAGCAATATTAAAATGCTTCTAATTAATTTCCTTTCAATGTGCACAAATCCATGCACTAGGACACTCAGAGAAGAGTGTGGAGACCAAATAGATCCCCTCAAAGAAGTTTCCCTGTGGAAAATGAGAGCTCTTGTTCTTGAAGAGTGAAGTTCTTTGATAGACTAATTGTATATTGAATTAATGAGTGCTATATTTGTCTCCTGAGTGATATGAGATAGTGTACATGATATTTCAGAGCTGTCATCTACTGATCTATACTGTATGTCTATGTTATTGGGTGAACTAAAAAGTCACTGAAAGTCAATTTTGGACTCTATTCCAAAATTGTCTTTTAGATACTTCTCTAAAAATATTTATACATTGCCTAAGAAAATCAATTATTCAGAGGCTAAATACATGCTTCTTTAAAAATAAATACATGGCATTCTTATCACAACTAGAGATAAAAATAGGCATTATAATGTAAATGCAATATACAATTCCTTTTGTAACACACCAACTTGCTACTAGGAATAAAGGAATAGTTTCAAATTATTCATTCTCTAATCTGAGATATTCCCTGAGTAATTATACTGTGATGTAACAATTATTATTAGGCTTTCAATGCACACCTTATATTATGAATTAAGAAAAATATAAGTATCTCAAAACACACACACACACACACACACACACACACACACAAACTTGGGCCTTATTTCTCCCACCTGAAGTATAATTATAGCATGTAGTATTTTTTAAAAAAAGAGCACAAATCTATATTCTAAAACATCAAAAAGCACATAAATTTTATTGAATATGTTTAGAGAAGCTGAGGTGTAATCACATCATATATCACTCAGGAAATCTAATCTTACTGAATAGCTGTCTTTGTCTCTAAAGTTTAATTCATCAGGAATAGTAGCTAATCCCTGATATCTATCTTTCTTTCTTTCTTTCTTTCTTTCTTTCTTTCTTTCTTTCTTTCTTTCTTTCTTTCTTTCTTTTTCCTTCAACCAGGATCCTGCCTCTTCCTCCTTCCCACTCATCTCCCTCTTCCCCAGGTGACAATCTTTTCAGGGAGCTCCATGACCATATTTTATGAAAATCAATTTGCTTTTTATAATTTTCTGTTCCACAAATCACAAAATTAGCACAACACAGAAAACAGAGATCCCCCAAGAAACTGGAAGGAAAAAACAAAACAAAAACAAAAACTGGAAGGGAAAAAAACAACAAACCTGTCAACAATCAAATATTTTTGAATGCTCATACATCTTTGAATATTGGGGAGAAATGTTGTCTCAGGGTATTAATTGCATAAATCCATTTTCTTCCATGTAGTATCCAATTAATTGTTCAGGGTGAGTATGGTAATTTTTCCAAGTCTATGCTTTTTAATGCAGTATTAAGGCTAAATTTGAATTGCAAAATATCATAGACACTGAAATCACTAACTTAACAAAACCTTGGAACTGGATTACTTTATATCAGGAGAGAGCATGCATTTTTCCTTAGGGTTACTCAATATTTTTCAGTTTTAATATTACTTTCACTATGCTCTAGTTTAAATTTTGCTAATTAAAATATTAAATTAACTGTATTATTACCATTGTTGTCTCTTGAATGGATCCAAAACTGTTGATAAAAATGTTTACTACTACATCAACAGGAATACCTGTGAATAAAAATTAAAGATATATTTAGTAGCTGTAAAAAACTTAGTCAGAATCTACATATTTTATAGTCTATGCATTTTCTTTTATATTTTTCCCAACTCACATAAGATGTAAATTATAAATTAGTGGTCTCAATATACCATTTTCACAATTACTACTAACTCATTTTTCTAAATAGGGATTATAACACAAATAAAAAATGAGTTAAGTTGTATTTTAGAATGTTATTTTTTCAGAAATATTTACCTATTAAATTGTAGAGACTCTGAGAAAATACATTTACCTTTCAAAATTTTCTAAATTGGGTTGATGCATTTACTTAAGAAAAAGTAAATTATTCTTTACAAAACATCATTTAATAATACTGTTTACTTTTTTAAAATGTGTATAATCATCTGAAGTTCTTACTTGCATTGGTAAGTAATATTTAGTAGATTTCACTTGCATATACTATATTTTTCTAATTCATGCAATTGCAAAATTATTCAGACACATAAGAGTCATTATAAAGATTTTTGCCTGACCTTTTAGAAAGTAATTTGAAAGTTCATGGAGTGAGAACTAAGGTATAATGTTGCAAATTTCTTTCTTGCTTTCTTTTTTTCTTTACTCCTGTGGGCTGCTGGTTGGGCTAACAAAGGGAAAATGTGAATTTAGCCTTTCAGCCACATAACCACCAACTGATGAAAAACAGGTGGTGAATCAATATATGCTAGACATGTGACAATCCAGGCCATGGCTGTTGTTGAAAGTAACTGAATAGGTTCTGGTAATGAACAAAAAACCCTGTTTTTACAACATAGTTGTATAACTTCAGTTGACTAGAAGCAGCTGCAGACTTTTTTTTTCTGTGAAGGAAAAAAAATCAAGCTTTATACTGTTAATCTGATCTACATTAATACCTGTCCTTAGGATTACAGTTTTCCAGAGGAGATTTTTTTCATATTGCTTTTCTAAATCATCAAGAGGACAAACAAGTAAAAATTAAAGCAAGAAAAAGAAAAAAAAAGTTTGCTCCCCTATATAGTCTTCTCATGACTTTCATAGCAAGTAGGGATTTTGTTCTTGGCAGGTGTGATAAAGAATAGTATTTTGTTGGAATAAAATCAATCTCTGTTGTAGAAAAACAGTCTTTTAAATACTTCAGAGGATAAATACATGCTTCACTATTACTCACACATGTGGCCATCTCCCCCCCCCCCCCAGCAAAAGAGCAGAAGAAAAAATGTTTTATCAGTGTGAAAGGCTAGAAAACGTAAAAAAAAAAATAATAACAAGAATATAAATAGCCCTAGCCTTGGCTTGGCTCAGTGGATAGAGCTTTGGCCTGTGGACTGAAGGGTCCCAGGTTCGATTCAGGCCAAGGACACATGCCTGGGTTGATCCCCAGTAGGGGGTGTGCAGGAGGCAGCTGATCAAAGATTCGTATCGTTGATGTCTCTACCTCTCTCTCCTCCCTTCCTCTCTGAAATCAATAAAGAAATATATTTTTTTAAATAATATAAATAGAAATCAGAACTTTTCTCTATTTCTAAATGAATATATGGCCACTTTCCTACAAACTATAACTTTGATGTCTGTGAATGAAAGCCAATTCTGCAACCAGAGCCTAAATTTTGAATCACTAAGGTTAAGAATACTAACTACTCAGAAAACCCATTACAGAGGTTAGCCTGTTAATTCACAACATAGCTTTTTATACAAACTGGGGAACATATAAAACTATTAGATTATTATTTTGCCTATTTTTGAACATGTGTGGCATACCAATTTGCAATCTTGTTTTTAACATCATAACTAAATGATTTCATACTATAAAATTAATTTTTTAATTACAAAGAAGGAGATATTTAAGGGGGGGGAAACAAACCTTTGAAATTTGGTCTTATCCTGGGATCATAACTGACCAGTAGCCTATTCAAGATATTGCTAGTGGAGTTGGCAGGGACTCGGGCTAGGTCCTCTGGTGACTGCTGGCTGTAAGGGAAAAAACAAAACAAAATCCTGATAAGTATTTAGAAATGGCAATCAAGAAGAATGGATAATTTTCAATGAAGAAAAGACTTGGCTTCTTGAGACAAATCTACAATTACAGCATGGAGTTTCCAAAGAGAAGTTAAATGAAAAGTAGTAGACATTGTCAGTAGGCTGAAATATATGTGCCATGAGAAATAAAATCAATAATAAAGTACTTTAGCACTGATTTTTACCAAATGAATAAAACACACCTAAATACTCCAACTTTCTTTTAAAAAATATATATTTTATTGATTTTTTACAGAGAGGAAGAGAGAGGAATAGAGAGTTAGAAACATTGATGAGAGAGAATCATCAATCAGCTGCCTCTTGCACACACCCCACTGGGGATGTACTAGCAACCAAGGTACATGCCCTTGACTGGAATGGAACCTGGGACCCTTCAGTCTGCTGGCCGACGCTCTATCCACTGAGCCAAACCGGTTTCAGTCCAACTTTCTTTTACCGTAAGTAAAATTAAGCAGACATCTTACTTGTCCTGAAGCAAGCTTCAATCAAAATCTAGATGAGCACCAAGGGCATGCAAACAATGAGATAACAGCAAAAGATATGTCATTTTTAAATAATGTAGTATAATATTAACGTTCTGCACAAGCAAGGGAGTATGTGGATACCGTAAGATGGCCACAAATATAGTCTAAGAATTTTTAAAAAATCATGCTGATATTTATGAAATGACATTTTCCAATAAATCCACAATAATGTTCTCGACTTAAATATGTTGGAAGGGGGTGTGGAAATAAATACACTGCTAAAGGAAGCCTCATTTAAAATGGAGTTTAAAAGCCCTGAAGGGGGAGCTCTCATGCAAGTACCACTTCTTGCAGACAACAAAACCAGCCAGAAGGGAGGGCCTTTTTCACTTCGGATTCTGTCTTCTGCTTTTATGAAAAGGAAGATCTCCTTGCCCCAGCAGCAACACATTAACCACCCCTTGCAGATCCATGGAAAACCACCACAACCTTGAACTCTTGTTTTCCCATGAACAACCCTCCCCGATTTCCTCCTAAACCTAACAGAAGCTAACATTCCCTTTGTCTCTTTGGACTTGCCTAGGGTTCACCTGAGCTTGCCTGTCCCAAATTGCAACTTTCTGCTATTCCCTAATAAACTCGACTGCCAACCAAACAACTGGCTGTTTGTATTTTTGAGGATGACAGTTCATCCTCTGTTATCAGATCAGTTAAACAGGGAAAATACAGAGCTACAAGATTCAACTATCTCTTTCTATTATATGTGTTTACTGTCAGTGATTAAAAAGAGAAAAATACTGCCATATGTTCCTATTCAAATTAACTTTGAACAATGAATCTTGATTAAATTGGTAGTTGCTTGACAATACTTTAGACACACACACACACACACACACACACACACACACACACACATTTCCTTGGAAACCAGTGGAAAATGTTTGGTTATTATTTGTTTGGGTTTAACACCCATGAACTTTTATCGTAATTATTTTCCCAATACAAAAAAAATCCATGAGAATCACAAGGAAGATTAAAATTATATTTGGAGCATCTAGCACTGTCCATTCATTATTGATATGGTAAAATGTCAATTTCATAAATGATATTCATTTATATGAATCAAGCTTGGATGTATTGGCTAGGGATTTGTTTTGAAATCCCAGCTCTTATATATCAGGCAATTCTGTTCTGAGTCAACTATCATTACAGTCTGCTGCTAAGATCCAACCACTAGAGGTAAGATGTGATCAATATTAAGAAACTTATAAAAAATCTAACAATAATACAAATTGATAAACCTTTTCCAAGTAGCTATCAGACAGAGTCCAAAACATTTTAAAAAGTGAAAATCAAATTAGTTAAACCTCTCCAAATTGCAGGAAAAGAACTTTAAAATATAGAACTTTAAAATTGTTTCTCGTGGTCTTATTAGATCAAAGTTGCAGAGAGTTGGAACTGATAATAAGATTTCATTTCATTGCAGGTGAAATTGTAACCTCTTTAAAGCCAACTATCACCCCTTATCAATGAAAATTCTAAAGAGAATGAAGGCATGGGATATTAGGATGCAAATTAGTATTCAAACTCATAAGATTTCTATTCATAAGATGATAAGATAATTGATCAATTATAAAATACACATATTGTTTCAATTAAAGAGTGCTATTATTGTGCCTTTTGATATAAAATCTTTCTTAAATATCTTTCTTCTAAACAATGAAATAACCAGACAGCATAATTAGCACTGTTAACTAAAAGACAATTAACACTAGTTTTTGTAGTAGAGATCTTTCCAGCCTGATTTTTTTTTTCTTCCAGCTGTGAAAACTGGCAGAATATGCCACCCTACAATAAACCCCTTTGTCATAAGGATTATTTTGAGCTAAAGATGCTTGGAAAACAGCAAATGAAGAGAGAGGCCTTCTCTGAACTCTCCTTATCTGCCAATAAACAGATCCTCCAAAATGAATTCAATTATCATAGATCCCCTCCCCAGAAATTTTAACTAGGAAAGACTGACTTCTATCACAGGAGAGGAGAGTAGAAGTGGACAGTACATCAGACAAACTTTGTAATAAAGTATCATATTTTTCTTTCTTTTTAAATAGCCAGTTCATCTTTCCTATAAATCATTTATCCTCCCTTAAGTGGCCTACATCCCCCACGTGTGATCCCCCACCCCCATTAAGATGATATATAAGCCAGTTGGCGCAGCTCAGTGGTTAAGCACTGACCTATTAACCAGAAAGTCATGGTTTGATTCCCAGTCAGGGATATGCCTGGGTTGTGGACTCCATCTCCAGTGTGGGGCATGCAGGAGGCAGCTGATAATGATTCTCTCTCATCATTGATATTTCTATCTCTCTTTCCCTCTTCCTATGTTTCTGAAATCAACAAAAATATATTTAAAAAATAAAAATATATTTTTAAAAAAAGATGATATATAAGCTCTCAAATCTCACTATTTTTTGGGTATTTACTTTTGTTGTTGTAATGTCCTTGTGCATATAATATTAAAAATTAAGTTTGAATAGCTTTTCTTTTCTTAATCTGCCTATTTCCAATTTACTTAATAGACCTAACTATAAGCTGTAAGCTGTGTCAATCAAACTCATTTTCTAGCTATTCTAATTCACTAGCAAATTTTGTCTTTCCTTTATTCACTGGCTCAGAATAAATCCCCCTTCCTGGAATATTGTAATTTCCACTTACTGTATTAATTTAAACCCAAACCATCTTCCAAGACTGACTTTCTAAAATCTTGCATCAATCATCCCACCTTACTCTAATGAGGACAAACTGATAAATATACATTTCCAATTATTTCGTAGTTATTGATTTTAGCGAGAGAGGAAGGAAGAGAGATGGAAAGAAACATCCATCAGCTGCCTCCCTTACACTCCCTACGGGGGATCGAACCTGCAACCCAGGCATGTGCCTTGACCAGGAATACAATCAGGAACCTCCTGGTTCGTGGGTTAGTGCTCAACCATTGAGCTACACCATCCAGGCTGTAGTTTTTCTTATCTACATGTATATTACCAATGAGATTATGGAGACAGTATATTTGAGGAAATAATGGCTTTTGCATTTTTTTGTAATAACCTTGTACAGCTTACATAGTATCAAATATACATTGCGTTCAAGTCCTTTACATCTGCCAGGTCTTTAAGTAGACTTTAGTCTCAAGATAGCTGCATGCGCTGTAGCAGTAGCAGTTACACTCATCATTTCCAGATGAAAAAGAAAGTTTATTCCTGTGGTGTTCTCATAGAAGTGGTTTTTTGGTGTGTTTTTTTTTGTTGTTTTGTTTTTTTCTGAGAAGATTTCTGGCATTGGACATTGCTGAACCAATCACTGGCCACGAGGAAGAAACAATCATAATTGGCTCGGGTTATAGTCTGATATGAAATAGATATTGGAGAATCAACCATCTTGTCCATTATACTCTTCTGTATGATAATCACTAATACTTGCTTAAATAAGAGAGATATTAGCCACACAGAGGCCATTTATTTAGTGAAGTGAATGAGAAAAGCCAGATTCACAGGAAAGTGAGAGGTAGGTGAGTAAATGAAGCAATAGAGTATATGGTATAGTAGTATGTGGAAATGAAGACAGAGTAAAATTAAGACAGTTTTCCAAAGTGGTAGAGTCAAGAATGAAACCTTATAATCCAGATTTCTAGTTATTATTTTACAATAAGCCTGCCATCATAGAAAACAAATACCATCTATCTTCTTATTATCATCCATCCATATATTGTTTTATATTGCTTTATTTAGGACAATAATCTCGATTATATCAAACCTTAAGTTCTACTAGTCTTACTAGTTTTTAAAATTACATAGTCCTGGAAAATTTGAATTTGACCTTTTCCAATTAAACAGTGTCACTCTTTTATCTAGCTATCTCCAAATGTGTTTTTCTCCAAAGTAAATAACAATAACTAATGTGGCCCAGTGGTTGAAGGTCAACCTATGAACCAGGAGGTCAATGTTTGATTCCTGGTCAGGGCATATGTCTGGATTGTGGGCTCAGTCCCTAGTATGGGGTATGCAGGAGGCAGCCAGTCAATGATACTCACTCATCATTGATGTTTCTATCTCTTTCTCTCTCTCTCCCTCTCCCTTCTTCTCTGAAATCAATAAAAATAAATTTTTAAAAAAATCTTATGTGTTAAAAACAAAAACTCAATGTTGGCTGACAGAAACAACCTCTTGAATTAAAAAAGGGAATACATCAAATATACTGTATAGCCCATTTTATTCTTATTTCATCACTATGTGTTTTTATGTCTCTGATGCAAGTGCCCTGATACAAATAGTCAGTAGTTCACCCTTCTTTATATTATCATTTCAAAGACATTTCTAAATTTAAGTGAAATTCATGTAGTTTATATTCACATGCATAAATTTAGGGATTTTCATACCCTAAAAATCATATATTTTGCTTAGTCAATACTAAAATAACGTTAAAGTCATCTCTAAACATAAAAACAAAACAAACACATTTTAGTGCCTAGATACCTATGCCACTTTCTTCCAAAGAGCTAAATCAATTTGCATGTAGCATATTTTCCTATATCTGTACTTGCCTATATATAACCTTATAATCTGGAAATGGACCAGTACTATTTATACAAAATAAGCATAAATAAGGAGAGTTAAATAATTTTAACAAGGTCACACACTTAATGCCTTTCATTATTAGAGACTGAACATTCTGAATCTCAATCTAATGTTTTATCCATCTGACTATGCTATTTTGTTTTATTTCAAGAAATCTATCAACAATTATGATATTATTGCAAAACAGGATTTATTTCATGAAAATGTGATACCAATTTAAGAAAATAACTTACTTTATTCAGGCAATGTGATCAAATGACTAGAAAAAAGTAATATTTTATATCAAAAGCTTTTTTTACAACCAGTCTTCTTTTGTTCACTTGCCTAAACTTGAACCAATGTCGTTACTAATATGCAAAGCTATGCAAGGAATGTATCAGACTATATAGCTGTATGATGTAATGTTTTCCAGCACTAAAGGAAAAATCCAGAAATTTCTTTGCAAAGGGGGAAAGCTCAGTTTTCCATTAACTGTAGGATATTCATATTTTTACATGACCCTTTAGTGACCATGCTAAAGAGTGCCATTTCAGATATGGTGCGTATGAGTATATTGTGTTGATCTCATCTCTCAAACCAAGAATCTGAGTCCAAAGGGATTGCTTTGTTTTTCCAAGAATTACAAATACTACAACAATGGGCAAAGATCTCCTCAGGCCTGAATTCAGTAAGGCCTATGACAGCATGTGTAAACTGGTCCTGAGGCCCTGCGAAGCTTTTGGCTGTACATGAACTAAATAAAAGAAGCATAAAGCAGCAAGGAGGAGCAAGGTTGTCAAATGTGTGGGCTGTATTATTCCTCCTCTTTACTCCAGGGCAGGGTTCTCTACCTCCTTTTTAGGTTACAGACACAGCCGAGAATCTGATTAAAGCTATGTCTTTCCCTGAAAACAAAACTGGCAAAGTTTGCAATGCTGAGGGTTTCTGGACCTGTGGACCATAAGCTCAGAAAAAGCTCCTTCATGGAAACAAATGCTGGTGTCCTCATCTAGGAGATGATTTAAAAAATAAAATCAGGTGACTTGTAGTGGCAGAAGGAAACTCGGGGGGGGGGGGGCAGATGAGAATACGACAAAGTGACATAGAAGCCAACTGAAAGAGACCCCATTGGCCAAATCTATAATGCTTTGAGCAATAACATAAAGTAGCATTGGATTATATTCTAAACTATAAAATAAAATCCAAGAATTCATATGGTCATGTGCTTCCCCAGAACACATACCCCTGTGCTAATTATGAGGAAAAACATCAGACAAATCCCAATTGAGTGGCATTTTACAAAACACCTGACTAGTACACCTCAAATTTGTCATGATCATGAAAAACAAGAAAGTCAGAGAATCTTCACAGCTGAGAGGAGACTTAAGCAGGCATAAAGACCAAGATAATATAATATCCTGAATGGGAATCTGGAACAGAAAAAGGACACTGGATAAACGCTAAGAAAAGCTCAACAAGGTATGGATTTTAATTAATAATAATGTCTCAGTATTGGTTCTTTAATTGTAAAAATGTACCACACTAATATAAGAAGTTAATAATAGGGAAAACGAAACGAGGGTTTACTTGTGAATTCTGTAGTCTTTGGGCAATTTTTCTATAAATCTAAAGCTGTTCTAAAATAAAAAGTGTATTTAGGGAGGGGGACAGAGCCAACAGCCAAAGCCTTAACAGACCTCTCAGCAAAGAAGATGCACAAATGGAAAATAAACATAGGACACCAGGGCAAGCAAATTAAAGAACAGTGATATACTACTCCACACCTATTAGGATGACCAAAATCCAGAACACTAACACCAAATACAAATGAGAATGAGGAGCAATACGTCATTTCATTCATTGCTGGGGGGAACACTTAAAGGTTCATCCACTCTGAAAGACCATGTGGTGATTTCTTACAAAACTACACACACTCTTAACCATCTCGTCTAGCAATCTTGCTCCTTGGAGATGAAAACAATGTTCACACAAAAGCCCTGCACACAAATATTTATAACAGGTTTATTGGTATTTGTCAAAACCTGGAAGAAACCAGGAAATCCTTAAGTAAACTGTGCTGTGTCCAGACAATGGAATATTATTCAGCACAAAAAAAGACATGCACTATTGAGCCATGAAAAGACATGGTGAAACAGAAACGCATATGACTACTAGTAAGTGAAAGAAGCCAATCTGAAAAGACTACGTACTATATGATTCTAACTATATGACATTCTGGAAAATGCAAAACTGCAGAGAGTGAAAAGATCAGTAGTTGCCAGGGTTTGGTTGGAGGAAGGGAGGAGAGATGAATAGGCAGAGTACAGAGGTTTTAGGGCAGTGAAATTACCCTTCTAGATAATCAGGCAGTCATATAGAGCTAAACATTTTATATACTCAGGGAAGAAACTAAGTCAAGAGTTATTTTCGAATCCAGATAATTAAGAGGTTATTTGTTCTGTATTTTCCTAACTATAGTTATAGCACATTACTATCTCTCTTGACAGCTTCTGTATTTTTTCCATTCTGTTTTCACACATTAAATTGTGAACAGAGGTTTACGACTATAGCACGTGATACCTTGTACATGATTAGTTGAGTTCAATTAGTTTATAATTTATTTGAAAAGAATGTGTTTAGGGGTAAATGTGGATGTGTGTGGCAAAGTCTGTCAAGTTGTTATAGGCCAAGAATCATAATTAAGAACAGTGTTCCACAACATTTACTTCATTTATCTCCCCAGTTGGGCTTAAGGAACTTTTGGATCCTGTAGAAACATTTTCAAATCTTTTCTAACTTCAATTATGCACTTACATCATCCATGGCTCAAAAAAAAATGTTTTTCACAAAGTAGAAACATCTATTTGGAGAGAAGCTGGATTTTAGATTCTAGCAATTTCCAAATCCCATCAGAGGCTATGGTCTTTTTAACTTTATATCACACGTGAGATTACTTGTCCTTGAATACTATAAGTATTTTCTATTTATGTGGTATGATTCTCAAACAGTGTAACACACTATACATTCTCACTACTTCTCATTGGTTTGTTAATTTGATACAAAACTCGTGTCATAAGTAATTAATTGTAAACCTCAACCCAAACCAAACATTTACTGTGCAACTGCTTTCTGTGCTTTGCAGAAACAGGATTATATCCTGACCCAGCAAATAAAAACCCACAGTAACACCTCTAACCCTGCTCTAACTGCAGCTGGAAAAGTACTTATTTTTTTCTCAATTTTCCATGCGTAGCACAGATATAAAATGTTTCTCTTCTGGCCTAATAGAACTGGTAATAAGATAAACCCACCCTAATGCACATAATAAAGTTAAGTGTGGGAATAATTGAAGAAACACTTGTCTGTTAACAGTCTGCAGACTGGCTGGTGTTCTAGCCCAGACAGACTGTAAGATTCCCACATGATACTGGAAAATTCACCTGCCCTCTCTGAGCTTCAGTATCCTCACCTTTGTTTTTATTTATTTTTAAAAAATATATTTTATTGATTATTTTACAGAAATGAAGGGAGAGGGATAGAAAGTCAGAAACATTGAGGATAGAGAAACATCAACCAGATGCCTCTTGCACTCCCCCCTACTGGGGATGTGCCCACAACCAAGGTACATGCCCTTCACCAGAATCGAACCTGGGACCTTTCAGTCCGCAGGCTGACGCTCTATCCACTGAGCCAAACCGGTTTCAGCAGTATCCTCACCTTTAAATCAAATGTTTGAATGAGGGGATCTCTAAGGTCCCATTCAATAATCTGGATCTACCCGTTGTGGATGCTGTGGTGCTGCAACCCTGATGGTCCCTTCAAAACTGAGACTGCTGCCCTAACCGGTTTGGCAAGGTGGATAGGGCATTGGCCTTTGGACTCAAGGGTCCCAGGTTTGATTCCAGTCAAGGACATACATGTACCTTGGTTGTGGGCATATCCCCAGTGGGGAGTGTGTAGGATGCAACCGATTGATGTTTCTCTCTCATCCGTGTTTCTAACTCTCTATCCCTCTTCCTTCCTCTCTGTAAAAAATCAATAAAAAATAATAAAAAAACAACAACAGCCAAAACACACACACACACAAAAAAAAAAACAACAACAACAAACAAACAAACAAACAAAACAAAACAAAAAAAACACCTGAGACTGTTGCCAGGAATGCTGGCTGCTTAGGAGTCTGAGCTGCATCTCTTCTGAAGTAACCTTCAGCTGAAGAGAGGTGTCTTACCCATATCCAAAAACTTTGTCATGGGGATGCAAGGGAACCCTTTCTACTAATAGAGACAACCTGAGAAGGTGCCCCAGCTGCAGAGTGCCCTAGGGCATTAACTCTTAGACGCAGCTGTATTGTTCTTGGGTTTGAATCCCCCTTCTTCACCCATATAGGTGTTGTTCCAAAAGCAACTGCTCTTCTGCCTGTAAATCTTCATCTCAGAATCTCTTTGAGAGAACTCAATCTACAACATCAGCTAATAAGATTCCTTAAAGAACAAATCTTATACAACTGTCAATATGCAGCATTTCTCTTTTACTTTAGACATTCCTGAATTCACTT
Source organism: Vespertilio murinus (assembly GCA_963924515.1). Classification (NCBI taxonomy): domain Eukaryota; kingdom Metazoa; phylum Chordata; class Mammalia; order Chiroptera; family Vespertilionidae; genus Vespertilio; species Vespertilio murinus. Next base: position 62,562,049 of record OZ004708.1, read on the forward strand.
AACAAAGTTCTTGAGCTTTTATATATGCCAAACAAGGTACCGGATGCTTGTTATGCATTTAAGGATCCAACACAAATGTTGATTATTCTGATATAAAAGTAGTCTTCCAAACTGTGGGTTCAGATGAATCTGTCTAGTGATTCTTGGTTTTGGCTGGCCTTGAGTTCACCTAAGAAGCACTGCGAACTTCTGATGCCAAGCCCGAACCCTGCCCTCCAGATTTAATTAGTTCAAGTTGTTTAGCTCAGGCATCAGAATATTAAAAGCGCCTCAGATTATTCCAGGGATCACACAGTCACTTGCTAGAAAAGAGAATTTAGAGTGAGAAAGGAACATGGAATTAAAACACGAACAGAGGGAGGAAAATATAAGGCAGCAATCATGACAAAGAATAAACTGCCTAAGAGGAAGGAGGAAATCCATGAGTGAGCGTCAATGGAACCCCAGGAAAAAGGATATTCTGCGGAAGGGTTGGTTAACAGGACCAAATGCCATGGTGAGGTTGAGATAAGGACTGAAAACTCTCTGTGTGGCATTTAGAAGAAAAAAAAGGAGAGCTGTTTTCAGCTGAGCAAGGGATTGAAGCCAGATTGATGGGAGTGGATAGAACAGAGAGCAGTAGGAAAGGAAATTGGATGAGGGAGGACTCCTATTGAAAAGTTTGACTGGGAGTGACTTTAACAAGACGGAATAAGAAGCCTGGACCCCATGGACACACCGTTCCCCTTTTCAGAAATCTAGAAAATAACCGAGAGGCTTCTACACCCAACCAGCTACAATGAAACGAGGAGGGACAGTGGGGGCACACTGTTACCATAAACCCCACCCTCAGCGCCGCATAGCCCAATTCCATCCAGAGCACCCAGCTTCTCCCTGAGCAGGAAAAGGGTCTTACCCCACATGTAGCATCTCGGCTTTTCTAGATGCTACCCTGGATACTAGTTTTTATTTCCCCTGTTCCTGAGCAACAATGGGGCCCAGTATATGCCATTCCCCTGGGGACTACAGAGGAATAAGCAGAGTTCACCATAGCTCCATCCTCATCCCCCCCAATCAGTGCATCATAATTGGGATGTAAAACCCAGTTCCTCCCTGTGTCTGCGCCAGCCATGGTCATAAGATTCATAATAGCTACTCACATGTGGGAAAAAAAGTCCATTGACAGGTAACTGGCTTTTTTAAAAACATGGTATATGCATACAATGGAATCTAATTTACCCTTTAAAAAAATAAATCCTGCCATATGCAACAAAATGGATAAACCTTGAGGGACTTACATTAAGTAAAAATAAATCAGTCACAAAAGCACAAGTATTACATGATCCTACTTATAGGAAGAGTCTAAAATAGTCCAACACATAGAAGCAGAGAATGCAATGGTGGTTGATGGAGTGAGGAGGCTATGGGGAATTGATAAGTAACAGAGAAATCTCACTGATGCAAAGATGAATAAGTGCTGGAGATTTTCTGTACAATATTGAACCTACAGAAAACAACATTGTGACACCTAATTTAAAAAAATCTGTTCGGAGGGCAGGTCTCATGTTAAGTATTCATACTACAATAAAATGTTTAAATTTAAAAAACAACATGCAGTGACAATACTCAAAAAAAGAAAAAAACATACTGTATGTATAGATATATAGTGAGTTTTAAGTGAAGTTATAGCTCAATTTAATTTAGAAAAACAAACAGTTAAATTAGTTTGCCCTTTTTTTGGCTGAACCAATGGCTGTTTCCTTGAACTATTTACGTAGCTATTGTTTGGAAACAAAATTTAATTTCTTGGCTTTCTTCTAGGGAGTATCCGGCACATGAAGAGATAAGTAAACACCAGCAGGACAAATTGGCATTGGATATAGCGCCTAAATACTTCAACTTTGCAAATTAATAAGTCTGTTTTTACCCCATTAACATGAAAACTCTAGCAAGGTAAAAGAATGGCTACAGACAGCTGAGTTTCAGAGACACACAGCATTTTTCTATACTGTCGTCCATAAGGTAAAACTGGAGTGGATTACAAAAGATGCAGTTGAGTGAGAAAAAGTTAATCCCAATTTCAGATTCTCTCCTCCCTCAAAATAGCAGTCAATGAGATCTAAATGATGAAAAAAATAGCCTTAGATGAGGGAGAGCTCGCTCAGTCACTCCAGGGAGGAAAAGGAGTAGAGGGAGAGGGTAATAGAGGCAGGATCATGTGCCCTCATGGAAAACAGAGTCAGACAGTTTCCCTGTGCTCCTTAAAAGCGTCAAGCTAACAATCCAGAACAAGTTTCGTGTATAGCTGCCAAAATGTTATAGTTGTTACATGGACACCTCGAAAATAAAAGACAAAATATACTGCACCATATTTTAAAACAACTCATAACCTTAAAGGCAACCAGAAACAAATGTGACTACTTTTAAAATCTATTTGTAAAGGTATGATGATATCACATCCAGTACTTACCCAATGACTGACATGACTGATAACGTCTATCACCTGTATTTTGTTAGCATTCCTTTTCAGGGGGAAAAAGTGGTTTCTTGAATGTAAATTTTCAAGAGTTGAAACTATTTTCCCCTCTCAAAATTCATACTTAACTAGAATTACAAATTCTGAATATATGGCACATGAGTATTCCATAAATATTCAATGACTCATTCAACAAATATTTAACGAGTGTCTGCCACCGCCAGGCATTTTTTTTAAGGTCCTGGGAAAATACCAGCAAATAAAACACACAAAAACACTTGCATTCGATGGAGCTCAACCTCTGATTCATGGAGTAATTGGCCACAGGATAAGAATAAAAAACACACACCTTAGTTCCAATTCCTTAAAGAATTCTACTCAGTGCAATGGTTTGTATAAGTTATTAACACACACACATTATCATTACCCCAGGGCTAGCTACACTTATGAAAAAATGGTTATTCCAATGTCATGGTAAATATCTTCATTCCTAATTAGTTTGTTTACTTTGCCCTTTTTCCCCCACATGTGCTTGTTTTTCTTGTTTAATCTTTGATTTATTTTTTTAAAAAACAGAACATGATTACATTTAAGACACAAGTTTGATACAACCAAAAAGTAAAACACCAGAGTAAAATAATAACAAAAAACATGGTATTTCATTTGCAATGCATGAGAAATGGTTAACATCTTTAGTCACCAACAAGCTCTTAAAAACCAGCAACAGAGACACTATAATAATGCAAAGAAACTGGAAAAAATAAAATGAAAAAGTACAAGTGATGATTAAGCATTAAGCGTATATGATTTTGCTGAGCAGTGATGAAGAATAATTTCTCTGCAGTATCAGTGAGCAGAATAGAGACACTGACACCTAATGTTATACAGTTTTGAACAGTGTTATACAGTTTGAATTCTAATGAACACCAGGAGACACATTAATGAGAAATGTATATAATACGTTTGAATACAAATTATAAGTAAAATTGAGTCTATTTTATGAAAAGTTGACATAAGTGGATCCATTTTAAAATAGACCTAGAGTAGCCATTCCTTATAAGTCTTGCTCCTTGAACCTTTGGAATGGTTGAACCAGGTGGAGTAACCTTTGCACTGGGCCCAGGCAACATTGTCTTATAAAGAATTATTTGTGCCGAAACCAGTTTGGCTCAGTGGTAGAGCGTCGGTCTGCAGACTGAAGGGTCCCAGGTTCGATTCCGGTCAAGGGCATGTACCTTGGTTGTGGGCACATCCCCAGTAGGGGGTGTGCAAGAGGCGGCTGGTCAATGTTTCTCTCTCGTCGACGTTTCTAGCTCTCTCTCTCCCTTCCTCTCTGTGAAATATCAATAAAATATATATTTTTTAAAAATAATTATTTATAAAATAGCAGGAAAGCAGGCATCCCAATCACAAGGACTGTGGATTATTGACATTCCTCCTGAAGACAGAATCAGTAACCAGTTACTTACTACTGCTCAGTGATGAAAAAGTAACTCAGTGTGTGAACACGGATGGAAATTCCTTTCCTCTACTTATGCAGTCCTTTTCATTTTCTCACAAAAAGTCCTTTCCTCTGTAATCAGAACACAATTTTGGTTTCTGCCTAAATCTTTATCCTCTCCCTGCCTCCCCCAGTTGCACTTTTGTGACCTCAAATAAACAATGGTGCCTCTCACTTTGGCTTATTTTAGGTTAACAAAACAATGTCAATACAAATCCTGGCATTTTGTGTCTATCCATATGCAAGTAGAATAGCTGAGTCTGAAATTCATAAGGAAACACAAAGGACCTAAGATGGCCACGGTACTTCTAGAGAACAAGGCTAGAGGACTTGCAGGCATTCTGCTATAGTGATTAGGAAGTGTATTATTGACACAAAGTGTGTAGCAATAAGCCAGTGGGTCAGAATGGAGAAACAAGCAACTGGTTTACAACAAACTCACAACTGCACTGAAGGACACAATGGCCTTTCAATCAATGTGCTGCTTTTAAAAATGAGTCTTGACCCTATTCCACGTCATACACCCAAAAACATAAATTGAAATGCATTATAGAACTAAATATGAAACTAAAGACAATAAAGCATCTAAGGGGGGGGGGGGAAGCAGATTATCTTCCTGACCCTGGAGTAGAGAGCTATTTCTTAAATAAAACACAAAAGCATTAAAGAAGATTAATAAATCAAATCAGACTCAGACTTCATTAAAAATAAGTACTTCAGTTCATGAAAAGACACTGTTAAATTAAAATGCATACCAAAAATTGGAAAGAGACTGTAATATATATATCTGACAAAGAATTCTCTCAGGAATATATAAAGAACTTATACATATCAATAATAAAAGAATGGACAGATTTTATAAAAGGTGGGAAAGCAATTTAAAAAAAGTGAGCACTTTGCAAAAGACTTATAACTAAAACTCCAATATACTTGTGAAAAGGTGCTCAGAAACCTTTTAATCATCAGGAAAATGCAAATTAAAATCACAATGTGCTATCGTATACCCATATTAGATAGCTAAACTTCAAATGATTGCTGATAATATCAAGTTTAGACAAGCATGTGAAGCAGCTGGAACTCTCACAAATGAATGATGGGAGTAGATCTGGAAAACTACCCATATCTCCTAGAGTTTAATATACTTGTACCCTATGATTCATAGAATTCATTTCTGTATATATGGGTATACATGCTATCTTCAGTCTGGATGAATGTTTCCTATGTATGCTCTTACTCATTGATAAAATGTTGAACACAATAAGGCCAAAATGTCACCATCAGGGAGGTTGAAGATGTTCTACTAATTACCCAGTTGTTAACTCATCTAGTTTTACTATTGGGACTATATTTCTAAATATTGTCCATAGGAGTTATATAAATTATTTTCAAGTGCCTTCACCAATCCAGATGTAAAAGCCAATGATCTTTAGGTTGTTATTCACTCTTTAAACCATTTTTTTTCAATTATTTGTGTGAATGTGTGTTATGCTGTTCTTCAGTGGTTGAGTTAATAAGGCTCTGATCTCAAAGAGCTTTCAATCTAGGGGGGAAACTGTATTTATAATATAGTATTATAAGTATGACAGGCAATTAGGGTACCAGAGAGGCACAGAGTGTGTTTATCTAAATCAGACTCTCAGAATTCGGAAAAGCTTCCCAAAGGAGACAACAGGGTTTGAGCTGAGCTTGAGGTCACTAAGGGAGTCAGACTCTAATGTTAAATGCATAGGTGTGATGGTCTTCGGACATAAGTCTAGGAGTCAACAGTAAATGCATGATATTTACAGTCATAGATTTGGACAAGACCACTAAAGTGGGAGTTAACTAAAGACAGGGGAACACTGGCCAATTAGTTCATGTTCTGATATGAAAGGTTCTGCTGATAATGTGTTTCAATAAGCAACCTTACTTGGATTTTTTTTTAAAAAAAAGCAATAGCATCTCTCCATATGAGAATATAAGGCATGAAGAACGTACGATGGGCATAGATACTGCTTCTTTTTCCCCTTCTTGGAAGACTTCTCTTTAGAATAGGCTTCTTCAACCCACAAGGAAATTAAAATAAAAAAGGCAATCGCCAGTAAAAACTTCATCGTGAAAAGTTATATTTCAGGTGGTGGATCTACAAGAAAGAACAAGAAACATTTACATGTATGAAGCAAATGATTAACTATCTGACTACCATGTTTCCCCGAAAATAAGACATCCTCTGAAAATAAGACCTACTTCATGGAAACATAATACATCCCCTGAAAATAAGACCTAGTGCATCTTTGGGAACAAAAATTAATATAAGACTCTGTCTTATTTTCGGGGAAACAGGGTATTTAAGGAGTTAAATTATTATTAACCAATAGGCATTTGTACATCAAATCCTCATTTTTCATTCCTAGGTGGTTATTCGTCACTATATATTTTGTGCTGAGTTAGCAGTAAAAGTTAATTTAAATAATGGTAGGAAATAAAATCCTGCTGAGGAATAAAAGATAAGCATGCAATATTTCTGATTTTATAATCATATAAAATTGTAGAATGATTACTGACTTGCACAGTACATCAATCTATGCTTGCTTAGAGATATATCTGGAAGGAAGTTCAACATGGAGTTAAAATGGTTATCTGATGTGATTAAGTTTAAATTAATTTTTTTCTTTTTTCATTTTTACATTGTTTTAAATTTGCATGTATATTTTCCATAAATAATAAGACTAACTAAAGGGAAGATAATTTTAAGTATTAAAATTTGACAGATTAAAGAAAAAAAATTATCATCAAAGACTTTCACCCTTTAAATGTACTATTATTTATACACACTAATTTGCAAGCTTTTACTCTCTAAAAGATGTAGACAGATTTAAATTAGCTTTTTTTCTTTCCTCCTTGCTTGATACTAATGTTTATTACCCAAAGATGATTTCTGACTGCAGAAATTCTAGGTAACATTATATAAAATGAAGTAGCAAGTATAGTTAGACTCTTCCAAATAATCTCCCTAGCCATATTTTATAACATTTTCTGTGCTGAAATGAGAATTATATTCTTGCCAGTGTCTGATGCAAAACAAACAAACAAACAAACAAACAAAACAAACAAACAAACAAAAAAACCCTTTAAGCTTCTGGAATATTTAAACCTGTTCTGCAGTCTTCATTTCCAAACCATGAATTGTTTCACCTTCATTGCAGCGTGGGAGGCCTATCAGATGCCTCAACATTAACTTAATTCCCACCTGACCCTTACAAATGTGCTTCTCCCAGGTCATGTTTTTCATCTTCCTTTCTTTGCCCCCAATAACCATTCCCCCACGTTTATCCATTGCACCACTCTACAGCGAGCCAGGTCCTTGCTCATGAGGACAAGAGAGGGTGCTCTTCAGGCCAACAGCAGCAAGAGCAGAAAGCTCTCTGTCAACTCACAGCATCCGCTCCCTGCCCCCAACCTCCCCTGGCATCCACTTCCAGACCCCTTCGCCCACCGCAGCGGGTACTTGGCCCACCCCTCCGCGCCCTTCCCCAAGAAAAGCCAAGAGCCGTCCTAACGGTTTCAGTGGGTTCTACGTTCTTCTCTGCCTTTGCCTTCACCTCCAACCTTGCAGAGGGGACAGCTGCAGTGCCTGAAGGATCTTCAGCCACACCACCCCGGGAGCCCTCCCCACAGAAGAGCGTTCTCCGGTGACCCCGGCCGGGCCCTCTGCATCCCTCCATCCCCATCCCCGGCGAGTCCGCGGAGGGACGCAGCGCATCCTCGGTGGCCCGCGGCCCCCCAGCGCTCGCTCCTCCCCCGCCCGCCCCGCCGCAGTGCCCGGAGCCCCGCCGCCCCAGCCCTGACCCCGGCTTTCCGCAGAGGCGTGTGTCCCCGGCCCCCGGCCCGCCGCCTCCCCCCGAGCCCTTCCTTCCGCGGTGGAACCCGCGGACACGTACCCAAGGCGCCCCCGCCTCCAGCCGCCAGGCCAGGACCCGGCGGCTCGGGGCCCGGACGGCGCTGGCTGCCGGGGAGCCGCGGGCGCCGAGCGGGGAGCTGCGTCCCGCCGCCCGCGCCGCCGCCGCCGCCGCCGCCGCCGAGCTCAGCTGACGCGCCTGCTCCGGTGCGGAGCCTGCGCCGTGCGCGCGGCCGGGGACCGCGGCCGCCTTCGGGGCCTCTGCGGGGACCGGGGACTCAGGGACCACGGAAGGGAGAGGGGCGGGGGCGGGAAGAGGTATCCCAACCCACCGTGGGGGGCGTCACAACACCCTCTCCTCCAGGCATGGAGAGGGTTTTGGAGCAAACCTCCCCCTCCACCACCATCACCACCTTTTAGGGATCAAGATGATGCAGGCGGGGGGTCGGGTAAGGACAACCACCTCTCCAGGAGCAAATGACCTTCTGGGACCCAATGGGATAATAACCTACAGTTTCTGTGACTCCATCACTTGCCCAGACTCCTGGCATCGAACCTAATCTCCGAGTTTTATTTCTAATCTCTAAAAGCCCGATCTTCCCAAGCGACCTTCAATTGATCACAGTGACTAAAGCCACATAATCTTGCAGGCTCTGTCTCAGCATTTGTTAACTAATTAACATGTGCACGGAACTGGATGGTTTTGAAAACCTTCCGCTGTGATCTCTCATTAGGTCCTCACAGCATCCGTTCCTTCTTGGGCACGTTTTATGTCTTCGTTCCCATTTTGCAGATGAAGAGAGTGAACCTCGGCTGTCTTGGGGGATCTACTGGAATGGACTTTACCGGAGACTCCAAGTCTGACTTTACACTTCTGAGCCAGATCTGATGTTGGCTTTCTCTGGCCAAGTGTTCCTTGTCCTTATTGGGTACAAAGTGGTCTTTCATTTGGCTATGCAGCTCTTAGATAACAAACAGCGTTCCTATTAGCTCTTGACTGCATGCCTAATGGTTGTTTGTTTGTTTTTTGTCTTTCATTAAGAAAGCATGGGCTAGGTAAGCATCACTTGGCACAGTGTTCTGGACCTACAGATGTATCCACTAATACAGTGGTCGGCAAAGTCATTAGTCAACAGAGCCAAATATCAGTGGTACAAAGATTGAAATTTCTTTTGAGAGGCAAAATTTTTAAACTTAAACTTCTTCTAATGGCACTTTTTCAAAATAGACTTGCTCAGGCCATGGTATTTGTGGAAGAGCCACACTCAAGGGGCCAAAGAGCCGCATGTGGCTCGAGAGCCGCAGTTTGCCAACCATGGCACTAGTACATTTTCAAACTATAGCATATGGGGAGAAGGGAGCACTGCTTGTATACAGTAATTGCTTGCCTCCTCAGAAGTGGGAGACATAGAGGAATGGTTAGTAGACCTGATGGGATAGGAAAAATCAAACAAAAAAAACCCAAGCAAACACAAAACAAAACATGTAAAAAAACACTGGGAACACAGTAAACAGTTGAGCAGTGGTTGTTTATCCTCATGATTTTGTGGCTGGCTGAGAACTGGGGCTCATTGCTACTGCCCAGCATCATAAATAATATCATAAGGCATATTGCTAGTCCAGAAAAGTTCAAAGCTCAAAATTCTAAGTACAGTTGCAGCTGAATGTATATTGTTTTTATATCATTGTAAAGATGAAAAAATCATAAGCCAAACCATCATTATTGGGAGACCGTATAATCACATTCTACAAGCTTTACAAGGTACTCTGCTCCCTAATATTAGTAACTCAATGCTTTCAATGATCTACAATCAATGTTTCCCAAACTTCTCTCATGATGAGAATCACCTGGTGGAGTTGTTAAAATACAGATTCCTGAATCCCAACTAAGAAGTGCTAAACTAGAATTTTTGGGAACATATAGGTAAAATTGTATACTTAACTGGTGCTCATTAGCATTTCTTAGTTGGGATTCAGGAATCTGTATTTTAACAACTCCACCAGGGTATTCTCATCATGAGAGAAGTTTGGGAAACACTGATCTACATGGTCCCAATTGTTACTCTCCCCCCCCCCCCCCAATAACTCTGCCTTGTTCCTGCCTTCACTCTGCCTCTTGCTCTCTCCGCTCCAGCCCAATGGCTGCTTCTCTAACATGCCCAGGTGGGCAGGATCCCACCTTACTCATTCCAGCTGTTTCCTCTGCCTAACATGCCCTCTCTCAGGGAGCCAAGTGTCTAACTCCCTAACTTGGTTTTTTTTCTTCCTTTCTTTTCTCTCAGATGTCACCCTCTCAAGGAGATTTAGCAAATATTGTTTAAAAGTGCAAACTCCCACCATCCAAGGATTTCTGATCCCCTCTTGTGTGCATTTTCTTTCTCTTTTTCATAGTACTTATTATGTTCTAAAATATTATGCAATTTATTCATGTATTTGTTTTCTCTTTTTCCTGGCTAAAATGTAAACTGAATTAAAAATATGTTTTTGTCCATTGATGTTCACGCACCTGGAATAGTGTTAGATAAAGGATTAAAGTTTGTCCATGTTACTTACTTTTTCTATATTTCTTGTTTATGTATTAGTAAAATGAAAATGACAATACAGAATTTACAAGTTTGTTCTAAGAACTAGACAAGTTAATTTATGTTAAATATTTGTTATATAGAATAGGGACCATAAATAATCACCTTTCCTCTTTTTATTGTTCCCTAATTGCTTAATGAAATTATAGATTTTTAATTAATAGGATCCTGATGTACATTTCTTTCTGCTTTGTTGTTCGTTTACTTACATATATTTATTTACACATGTCTGCTTTTTTGTTCATTTATTTACATCTGCAACTGGAAACATTTTGTAGGCCTATCTCAAGGCATTCAATTGGAACCCTATTTTCTTTACACTTCAGCTTCACATGATCTATAAGATATTAATTTTATTTTACTTGTTCATGAAACTTAAATACTGTCCTAAATATCCTCTGTTAGATTAAGATATCAAACATAAAAAGAGAGGTTAGTCTCACCAAATCATTTATTCATATGATTTAAGTATTTACTACTCTTGCTGCTTACTGTTTATATTGCTAAAAAACATTCATTCTAACTCTACAAATTTACTTATTTTCTATTTTCTCTGTATATAAACTATATCTATTCTTTAATAATAGACTGAATTATAATAATCATTCATGAGATTTTTCACTGAAACTTCAGTCCATATGCCATTATAACTATCAAATATTTTTTAAATCATGTTTACCTGTTTTAGATGTGCTTTTCCCCAAATCATCCTCTTTAAAAATGTCTCAAAAATAAATAATTGGAAAGTAATTATAGATAAAGAGAAGATTACAACCAAGAATGATTAGAGTAATGGGTCAGTTATTTGGCATCTGTTAAGTACTATCCATACATTTTAAGACAACAGACCTTATATTGGAAAATGTCAATGAGTAGACAGTCTTAATGTATTAGAATAATGCAAATAATATTTTATAACCCAAATCACTTCCATATGTTTTCAGACACAGCATATTATCCTTAAAATATTCCCCAATATCCTAATTATTTAAAACCAAAATTTTAAACAATACTAGCCACATTTTATTGATTATTTGTTTGTTGAAATAAATGTCATTATATTGTACTTTAAAACCTTCAAGATATCTTTGCAAGTTATTTTATACCCACATTTTAAATGAGAAACCAGAAGTTAAGAAAGAAATTAACTTATCCAAGAAAATAAAATTGGAAAAGGAAGAGATTGTTTCATCTTTAATGTCCTATCACAACATGAAGACTCTGGTTCTAGTTACACGTGGGTGAGTGAAAACAGGTTTTATTTTAGACATAGACATGACTTGTACAGAATCTGGCGGCAGATTAGGAAACTGAAATCAAAGAAGCTGTTCTAGTACTGGATCCAGGCCCTTACTTCCAACAAAAAGTTGGTCCAAAGATGAACTAATATGTGAATTATGTTTCACTTAATTTTTTTTCTGTTCAACATAATAATAATTGCAATAATAATTATTATCATCATTATTGATTAAGTGTATACTATTTCCCAGATACTACAGAAAGTAAATTAAATTTATTATCTCATCAACAACTTTATGGGTTCAATGTTTATTGCAATTTAGAGGTAGAGCATCCAGAAGCATCATATAACTTCTCTAAAGTCACTTTGCTAATAAATGGCTGAGATAACTATGCACCTAAGTTTTTCTGATTCGGGAAGCTGGGCTCTTAAAATATTTCTTTGTGTGATTTTAAATTGCTTATTCAATAATATCTCATGATACTCAGAAATTAATACACAACCAAAACTGCACATTAACTGTGTTAATATTATGAGAAAAAACATAAATGAGATCTTCCTATTTGTGCATATGAGTGTTGTGGGAAACAGTTCCGAACAACCAAAGGCACATCTGCCAGCATCTGTGACATCAACCCCTTCCCCTATGGGGAGGAACTATCTGTGATTGGAGATGCATAGACTCAAAATAGATATAAAATTTTTAATGTTTTATTCAGAGTATTCACTGCAAAAGCACCTACCAGATATTCTACAGCTTTTAATATATATATATATATATATATATATATATATATATATATATAATTGATTTTTTTTTACAGAGAGGAAGGGAGAGGGATAGAGAGCTAGAACCATCGACCAGCTGCCTTCTGCACAATCCCCACTGTGGATGTGCCAGCAACCAATGTACATGCCCCTGACGGGAATCAAACCTGGGACCCTTCAGTCTGCAAGCCGATGCTCTATCCACTGAGCCAAACCGGTTTCGGCTCTACAGGTTTTTGATAAATTAGACATATATCCCAAGTCTTTAGCAAAAAAAAGAAAAAGAGTGTGGGGGTGGAGAAAGAGAGAGAGAGAGAGAGAGAGAGAGAGAGAGAGAGAGAATCACCTTTAGATAAATAACACAGGCTTGTCCAATAACAATTACATAAAAATCACTGATTTTTAACCAAAAACTATTCACATCCAGATAGATAATACAAAGTAACTGCCATCCACAGGTCTGTTTGTATGAATTATTTATTCTTTTATTTTATAGTTGGCATGTGATTGCCAGCTATTCACAACTGCTCAATGCCAAACATTTCCTCCAAAGCAATAATAATCGTTATTGTGGCAGAAGCAGATGACTAGTAACTCAGGGCCAGGAACCTTCCAGTCAAACAGAATCTCTTCCAAAAGCATTTGCAATTTTTACCGAGTCTGAAGAAAGTTATAGTCAAAATTCTTGATAAGCTTTGAACCTGCCGATCAGCTCTGTTGCAGATCTGGGAAGAGGCCGTACCTTCCAACAGCCGGCACTTCTAGGCTAAATGTTGTAGACAACACATTCTCTTCCTCTGGCGTTCAAAGCAGCAGTGTGACAGTGGGTTAGAAAGTGATCCTCTTTCTTTTAAAACCTTGTGAACAATGCCAATGGTGATATTTTTGTTATCTTCTGTTTTTCCCTAAAGACCTAGGTAAATAATTAATATTGGAGTAGCACTTATGGAACATATTAAGAGTTCATTCCGCTAGGTTGTCTAGTATCAAGCCAGATTAACTGAAAGTTCCAAGCCTGCAGCCTATGGATTCCAACTCTGCCTTTTTGGGAAATGTTTCATATTTATCATACCAATAAACTTCATTTATAATTTATGTACATGCATTTGAGATCACAAATAAAAATTATTATTCTACTTTAGCAATTTTTTTTTAGAATGAGCAAGTGGCTGAATAATGGTTCTACCAATATTAAAAATCGGTTGTAGAAATAAAACCATGGTGCTTATCAAATAATCAGAGTTTTAAAATAAGACCTTAAAATCAAGCTCACAAAGCAAATTAGGCTCATAATTAAGTAACTTCTTAATCTTAAATTTAAAGAGTCTATATCTCTAACCTAATTTTTAAAACACTTCAGCAATAGAATTTATTTTTATCTTTTTACTAGAGACCTGGGGCACAAAATTTGTGCACGGGGGAGGAGGGGTCCCCTCAGCCAAGCCTGTACCCTCTTCAATCCGGACCCCTTGGGGGATGTCTGACTGCTGGAATAGGCCTGATCCTGGAGATCAGGCCTAAACCCACAATTGGGCATCCTTCTTACAATCCTGAGCCACTGGCTCTTATCACTCATCTGCCTACCTGCCTGGTTGTCCCTAATTGCCCCCCTTCGAGCCTGATCACTCCTCATTGCTTCTATGTGCCTGATTACCCTAACTGCCCCTCCCCCTTCCCCCGCTGGCCTGGTCGCACCTACAACTGCCCTTCCTGCCAACCTGGTCACTCTCCATAGCCTTTTCCTGCAGGCCTGGTTGCCCCATGCAGCCTGCTTGTTCAGTCATTTGGTGGTCCCTCACTAACCCCCCCCTGCTGACCTGGTCATAGGCAGCCATTTTGTGAGGGTATGATTGATTATAATTTGCATATTACCTCCTTATTATATAGGATTTTCCTGTAGGCAAGAATCTTAAGGGAAGGTTTCATTAGAATATTCACCAGCTTTGCAGGTGCATTTTAAATATGTTGATGCATTAAAATGAGTATATAGGGGGGTTTTGGATTATAAACTCCCCTATATACTGGCACCTTGATCTTAAATTTCTAGCTTCCAAAAGTATAAGATAAAATATGACCAGGTGTACAGTTAAGAAGTGTGATTAGCAAAAGACCATGTTGATTTTGAATTGTTCCATATACTAAAAATGTCATTAAAATAGATTAAGCAAACAACACAGTGAATTTGTCTTGAAAATAGGTTGCTTTCAAACTAACTTATTGTGATTCCCAAATAACACACCATTGTTATTCAATTTTGTGCTATATTGATTTTGGTGTTTTTTATTCAACATAATTGATTTAAATGGTCATTTACAACCTGTTAAGAATTTTAAATTGCCCCATTAATGAATTCTGTTCAAAATGTTAGTGCCAATCAATCTAAATAATTTTATAGCTATAAATTAAAAATGGTACTGGCAAGAATGGCTTGCTCTAACAAAAATCAATGTTTTTCAAGCAACTTCCTCTACCGTTGTGGCAGTAACCTAGGATTGCTAAACCAGAGGAAGTTTGATACAAGGCAAGTGTACAAAAGGAAGGAGCTTACATATTTGCATGCAGTAGGAAGGCTTGTCCTGAGAATATTTAAAAAGGAGGAAGAGAGTTATTTATACCTTAGGCTGGAAATTTGAAGCATCCTTAGGGAATCTTTTTCACTGAATTTATGCATTCAATATTTCATCTACCCAAATTTTGATGAAATCTATAAAAAAAATAAGGTTAGAATTACTAACTACTTAATATAAATCTCTGTCTATGGATTCTGGAAAATTTCCAGATGAATTTCATATTTGAATTTTATAAGAATAAAAAATATTATTTACAATTTTTCTAATATAAAATAGAATGATATATATTTAGGAAGATAAACATACAAAAAGAAGTAAATATTATCCATGAGTCTATGCCTCTTAGAAAATTATGGGTTTTTTTGTGTGTTTTAGTGTGTTGTCAAAAGAAATATATAAATTTCCAGAAATAATCCTTTATTGCCATCCTACTTTGGTTAGTGAAACTATGCACAATTGATTGAGTTAATTGTTTCCATTTGAAAACCAAGACAGAAGATGTCTCAACCATATGCCAAAT
Organism: Vespertilio murinus; assembly: GCA_963924515.1. Classification (NCBI taxonomy): domain Eukaryota; kingdom Metazoa; phylum Chordata; class Mammalia; order Chiroptera; family Vespertilionidae; genus Vespertilio; species Vespertilio murinus. Next base: position 62,577,562 of record OZ004708.1, read on the forward strand.
TGGTTAGTTATTGATGGACTAGCTAAAAGCAACCGTGGTTTTATTAGGCTAGTGAAAGAATGTATTTTAAAATTTACAATATATGGCACTTAATGCATTTTCACTGAATTCATTATGAACACTTAAATTCTGCTTTTAACAAATTTGTAGATCCAAATGGGAATTGATCTGGAAGAAGATGAAAAAAGCCAAGGAGGATGAAGTATGCCAAAATTTAAGAAAGTCAAAAGAAACTGCAATGTTAACATGCGAATAAAGCCTAGTAAAATTAATATTATTTCCATTGTTCTTGAGGCAACGTGTTTTATTATCTCCACATTGACAAGTAGACAAAAATACACTTCAGGAAATAGGCCTCTCCATTTCCACAATTTATCAGGATAAACTATGTTGTGGAAAATAGGACATTATTGATTTGAGTGCTTTAGCTTGGGCAGACACAAAATAGTAATTGAATAGTTTTCCTAATACACAGATACACATGTATTTCTTTACTTTGGCTAATTCAAATGTTAGGATCTCTTTTACTTATACAAGACAAAATGTTAAAAATTTTCGACCTTCCTTAGGCATGTTGTTGTTAATTCTCACCCAAGGATAATTTTTCATTTGTTTTTAGAAAGAGTGGAAGGGAGGGGGAGAGACACACAGAGAGAAAAACATTGATGTGAGAGAGACACATTAATTGGTTGCTCCCACATGTACCCTGACCACGGTCAGAGCCTGTGACTAGGTATGTGCTCTTGACCGGAGCCAAATCTGGGACACTTTGGTCCTCAGGCTGATGCTCTATCCACTGAGCCAATCTGGCTAGGACTAATTTTTGTTATTTGAAAATATGGAAAAAAATTTAATAACTAACAGGAGATTTTATAAAGATGGTTTCTTATGTTACTAATGAATCCTCTTTTTTTAAAAAAAATAACTTTTTGGCAGTGTGTGTTCACGCGCGTGCATATGTACGTGGTGTGTGTGTGTGTGTGTGTGTGTGTGTGTGTGTGTTGAGCACTTAGGCTGAGGGGTAGGAGCCCAGGGATACAGCTTGGGGAGAAGTAGGAAACTTAACACTCTTGTAACAGGGTCTCTTTTACAAGGGCTCTGCAAGGAGAAGCTTTTCTCTTATAAGACAACGCACTGTGAATGGGGAAATTGGAGTGATGACACCCTATTCCATGGCTTTTATGGTGGAACTGTCCCTATGGGCTTTGTTATTGAAATATGGGAAAGGCATCATGTAATTTTCCTCTGTGTCCCTTTAAGGAGAAGAGGAGAGCCAGAAGAATACAAGTTGTACTAGCTCAAAGAGAGCTTACTAGCCTGGAGGCTTCCAAACAAAGCCACTCAATCTATGGGTCACAGCTTGCCAGCCTTTTGGCATTTGGCCAACCAAATTACCTGGATAAGGCATTCCCCAGATAGGAATAAGGAAATAAAAATGAATTCTTAAGATGATACTGAAAGGTTCCCCCCCCCCCCCACCTAACTGGTGGGCGGGGTTTAACACATGATTGGTGTAAGGTTCTCCCCCCTCCCAAACTGGTGGGTGGAGCTAATACATGACTGCCACCTGTCACAGAGACATCTCCAAGACATTGATCCACCAATCAACATGGCCCAAAGTGTCCTTAGAGCCCACCCCTTCCTGTTCCACCCTGGGCCCAACCCCCTTGTCCTTTAAAAGTGACCCCAGGCAGGGCAGTGTTGCTGATCCACCATCATCCCCCCTGGGTCAGGTCCCCTGTCCCCTCCCCCTCCAGTTCTGATTTCTCTACCTCCCTGATGGGTCCTGCCCATTACCGGGGAATAAACTTTACTTTAAAATTTCCTGTTGTTCTGTTTCCTGTTTCCTTTCAAACCTAACAGATACGAGGAATTATTTCAAAGAAATTAACAAAAAGAGGTTTAAAAATTTTAAAAAAATAACAGTATGATTTTTGTTTATTAAAAAGCTAATAAAGGAAATTAAAAAAAACGTTATTAAAACAAATCAACAAATAGGAAAATCAAAGGTCAGAATCCTTACTAAGATAAAGGATTAGTTTGCTTGTTTATTTGTCTTTCATTAACAAGATATATGATTCTCTTTGCTCCCAAGAGGAGTTTGTGGTGACTGAAATATAGAGTAACTAACACTATCTCAATTTTATCTCCCTGCTGTCTCTCTTGAATCTCCCTGCTATCTCTCTTGAATCATCCTGTTCCCATCTCTGTCTGGTTTGGGAACAAATCATACTGAGGATAGAATTTAAATGACACAATTAACATGATTGATAATTTTATAATTAATGAAAGAAAGAAAAATTAAAATCCAGAGGTGATCTTATTCAAAACTCCAATTCTTTTTTTCATGCAGTAGTAGATAATGGCTATTTATAAGGCTGCAATGAATAATGTAATTAATTCTAGGAAAATGAATCTATAGAGGCTTCCTTTTCAAGCTACAATTCAATAAAGTAAAAATTAGCTAAAATGACTGGAAGCATCCACACACAGAAAGCCCTCCATTTCCAAAATTAAGAAGACATTCCTAAATAATACTTGGGTTAAAAAGAAAATTACAACAAAAAATATGAGCTTAAGAAATTAATTATGAATCTCTATATTTTAAAAGTAATGGATTTAAACTAGGTCAGTATTGAGAAGAAAATTTATAACTATAAATGCAGTTAAGGAACACAACATATTTTAAATAAATTAAACATTAAACCCAAGAAGTTACATAAAAACAAGAACATTATTACATTTTAAATATAGAATGAAACACTAAAACCAAAGCAGAATTAAGTTATGTAACAAATAAGTTATACCAATTAAGCAAAATAACTTCTGGCAAAGTCTTATTTTGTATCAAAACAGAATATATTAGAAACATTACATACTAGAGGCCCGATGCATGAAATTTGTGCCAGAGGCTTGGCTATTGCAGCCCTGGCTTTGTCTATAGAGTGGTCCGGAAGGGCGTCCAGAAGGTCATTCAGCTGTCTGGTCTAATTAGCATATTATGCTTTTATTATTATTAATTATTAGTAAAGAGAAAAAAGACATAAAATATAAAAGGTAAGGAGTAAATTTAGATGGAATTGATGACATTCAAGGAAAATATAATAGTGATCACAATTAACTCAAGAAGACAAAATACAGACCCGGCCAGTGTTGCTCAGTGGTTAAGTGTCAACCTATGAACCAGAAGGTCATGGTTTGAGTCAAGGTTCAATTCTAGGTCAGGGCACATGGCCAGGCTTCAGGCTCATTATCCAGAAGTGGGCGTGCAGGAAGCAGCCTACAGATGATTCTTCTCATTGATGCTTCTGTCTCTCTTCCTTTCTCTCTGAAATCAATGCAAACATATTTCTATATTTTAAAAAAAATGAAGGTAGAGAACAGAAGACCAATACTCACAGACTATACTGAAAACCATACTAAGTTTTCTGGTTCAGTGGTTGACAAACTTTTTCTTATAAAGGACCAGATAATGAATGTTGGAGACTTTGTGTACTATCTTTGTTGCAAATACTCAGTTCTGCCAATGCAGCGTGAAAGCAGTTAAAGACAATTCCTAGATGTGGCTACATTAGAAAGCAAAACAAAACAGGTGACAGTGTGAAATTGGCCCTACAGCCCCTGTCTAATATTGATTCAAATCATTGTCACTGTTTTCTAAGTTCCCCCCTCTATTTCAGAGGAGAAGCCTGGAATTGCCTTTTCCAGAACCCACTTACTACGGTTCTGGGTTAGGGTCTACCACAAGAGAAACTCACTTGAGACATGCTATATCAGAAGCCTAGGAGAAAGCCATCACTGTTCAGAGGAAATTGCTGGCAGTCTATCAGTAACTATGACTGGGTGGGTTGTTTGCCAAATTCGGGGATTTAGTTGGTAAACCCATTTGGTTATCTAGTTACATCCTTAAGTTTAGACATTTTCATTTTGGCCCCCTTTTTTAATTCCTTTACTTTCTCTCTTTATTCGTTCAAAACTCAGGGAAAGAAGAAAAGGGACATTTCAGGGGGAAAAAACCTTAATATATCAACAAGTGGCCTACTGAAAGGTGGCTGACTACTAGGTTACTGGGTACAAGAGCCATAGCAGTGTTCCCAAATGTGCCATTTGGTACCTCCACAACACAAATGGTATCTTTGTCCTTCCTTCTTAGTGGTATAAATGTAATAATCTTTTTTTTTTTTGAAGAGTAAAGGACCACTGGACCCCAGTGTTGAGATCAATCCCTACATCTTTGTGGGTTTCATCTTTCACCCTCTGAAACATGTGGATCCTATCAAGACCTCCAATATACCAGCCACTTCTGGCTCATCCAGTCCAATTAGCATAATGACATCCACCTAGTGGAGTGATGTGATAGTCTGTGGGACATCCAGAGAGTACAGATCTCTTTGGTCCATTTTGTGGCATAGCACAAGAGAGTTAATGTAGGCCTAGGACAAAACACTAAATGTCGATGAATGTCGTCTCCATTCCAAGTAAACTTGAACTCCGTATGATCCTCATTTCTAATAAAAATAGGGAAAAAAAACATTTATTAAATCAGTGGCCATATCCCATGCACCTGTTATTCTAGTCTAGAAAAGATCCTCACATCTGGCCCAGCAGCTGCAACTTGGACTACTTCTTGGTTGACTTTGCAGTCATCTGCTCTCATCCTCCCGTCCGGCAGATGATCCAACTCTGAAATTGCATATGAGCATCTGTTTTTTTGAACATTCCTGGCACGAGCTGCTGCAATTTGGCTTCCCTAGGAAGCTGACTGGGAAGTTAAAGACTAGCTTGTCAGACATTTGTGAAGGAGTGCCCCTGGGAACCCACAACTGTGGAAGAGAGAGAAAGGAAACAGGGCTGGACCGAGAGAGAAGTTGATCTGTCATGCTGTCCCAACCAAAGCTTCTGTGGGTTCCCTGGAGAGGGAGAGGTCTGGGGCGGGCGTGGCCGTTCAGACTTGTGCTGAGGTAGGGTAGAAGGCTGTGCCTTATTGCCTCTGTGCCCATCAAACTGGATACAGACTAAACCCGGAAATAAGTGTGGCCTTGGGTGAGCCACTGCGCTTCAGTCCAGGCCAACTCCCATAAAAGGCTGAGAGTTGAGAATCAACCATTCCCAGCAGCTGGAAATTTTTCTTTCCTTTATTAAAGTTAATAGAAGCTGCACGGCAGAGCATCCGCCACCATTCGATGACACTATATGGAGACCATTTCTGGGCGGTCTAGTCTGTTCTGTTATTCACCCCCTCTAGCCTTGCACAATATCACATGGTTTTAATTACTGTAGCTTTAATATAGGTCTTGATATTTGGGGTCTAGCATTGCTTTTGTCTTCACTATTGGTATTGTTGGTCCTTTTCCGTATACATTTTAGAATAAGCCTATTGTTTTTATTTTTAAAAAATCTGCTTGGAGTTTGGCTGTGGTTGCATTAAATTCATAATTTGAGGAATATTAATATCTTTACAATAATGTGCCTTCCAATACTGTACTATCCAATGTATATAGTTATCATTTAATTCGCTTAGTCTTCTTTAATCTTAAAAAGAATTTTAATTTCTAGTGTAAGAACTTCGAACATTTTTTGATAAATGCATTCCTAGATATTTGATATTTATTGAAGTTATTATAATGATACTATTATTTCTGTTTCATTGTTGTTTTATTGCTGGAATGCAAATAAATTTTTTAAATTGGATGCATATTTAATAAGCTTGCCAAATTCACTTATTTAATTCTAATTGTAAGCTTTTTATAATTTCTAAGCACATAATTATCTTGAATCTATAAAAAATGATCTTAATGATCATTTTTTTCTTCTTTTCTAATTAGTATGTCTTTTTTTAAAATCCTTGCCCTCAGATATTTTTCCATCGATCTTTTAGAGAGAGTGGAAGAGAGAGAAAAAGACAGAGAAATATCGATGTGAGAGAAACACATTGATTGGTTGCCTCCTGGACACACCCTTACCGGGACCCTGGCAGGGGAGAAGCCTGCAACCAAGGTATGTGCCCTTGACCAGAATCAAACCTGGGACCCTTTGGTCTTTGGCCCACAGGCAAACACTCTATCCACTGAGCCAACCTGGCTATGGCAGTATGTCTTTTTTTTTTTTTCCTTATCCTATTTACTGGATAAATTTTAATCACAATGTTGAATGAAGTGTTGATAGTGAAATCTGTTTTATTCCTAATTTCAAAAAAGAAGTCTTTTTTTGAAAAGCTTTTAAATATTTCACCATTGTGTGAGATAGTTCTGTGAGGTTTTAAAAATATTGTTATAGATTACTTATAGATTAACATATTTCCCTTCTATTTCTAGTATCCTCAGAGTTTTTATCATGAGTTAAGTGTTGAATTTTGTCAAATGACTTTTCTAAATCTATAAAAGTAATTATGTGTTTTTTTTCTCCCTTCTCCCCACTTTATTATTTTAGTGTGCCAAATCGCACTGATTGGTATTTTTTAATGTTAAACTAACTTTACATATGGAAAAACCTCACCTGATATTGGTGTATATGTCAATATCTACATATAAATATATATCAATATACTGAATTTTTTTTATGTTTGTAATATGATCACTTTATTTATTTATTTTTTAATTTTATTTTATTAAGGTGTTTTCTGTGTACATAGTTTACCATTGCCCCCCCTCACCTCCCATTTATGCCCTCCCTCCCCAAAGTTCTGTGTTCATTGGTTGTACTTATGTTCATGCATACCAGTCCCTCGGTTGTTCTCCTATCTCTCCCCAGGTCTCCTTCCCCTCCCCCCTGTCATTTGACAATCTGCTTGTTTTATGGTGACTATCTCTGGACCACATGAATAAAATCTGCTCCTCATTTGGCAGTCTGCTTGTTTTATGGTGACTATCTCAGGACCATATGAATAGAGTCTGCTCCTCCTCTGGTTTTCACCGCCCCTTCCCCTGGGTCCCACTGCTTCCCCTGGGACACACGGCTCGCCTGGGGCACACTGCACTCTGGGACACTCGGCTCACCCGGGGCTCTCAGCCCCATGGGACACTCGGCTTACCCGGGGCACTCGGCCCCCTGGGACACTCGGCTCACCCGGGGCACTCGGCCCCCTGGGACACTCGGCTCACCCGGGGCACTCGGCCCCCTGGGACACTCGGCTCACCTGGGGCACTCGGCCCCATGGGACACTCGGCTCACCCGGGACACCCTTCCCCTTTGGGGGGTACGGCTTACCTGGGGCACATGGCCCCCTGGGACACAATATACTGAATTTTAATTGCTGGTATTTTATTAAGGATTTTTGCACAAGTGTTCATGATTGGTCTGTAATGTTTCTTTCTTATAATTTCATTGACAGTGTTTTGAATCAAGGATTGGATTTTATTCTTATAGACATATGGATAATTCTCTTGTTCTTATTTTTTGGAATAATTTATCTCTGACCTGTGTCATTTTTTATTTACATTTTTTTCTTAAAATGCTTGGAAAGATACTACCTGTCTGGGCCTGGGATTAAAAACAATATTTTTATTGATTTCAGAAAGGAAGAGAGAGTGAGACAGAGAGAGAAATATCAATGATGAGAGAGAATCATTGATTGGCTGCCTCCTGCATGCCCCCCCCCCTACTAGAGTTGAGCCTGCAACCTAGATATATGCCCTTGATCAGAATTGAACCCGGACCCTTCATTCCACAGGCCGATGCGATGCTCTATCTAACCAGTGAGCCAAACCTGCTTGGTTGGGTCTGGGATTTTTACTGTGAGGAGGGTTTTTATAATGTATTCACTTTTTGCTTTTAAACTTTTAAATAATGATATTCAATCTTGATTTATGGAGCATATGTTATCCAGTTATGTACTAAATCTATGCTATGTACCATTATAATGGAGGTTGATGATACAGTGGTGATTCTGTGAGGCTAACAGTGAGACGGTGAGCCTGCTCTTGTAAAGGAGATATACATTTTTGGTAATAAGATAGCAATAAGTATAACATTTCAATTTTGATGATTTCTAAGTAGTGGTTGATGGTGCATTAAAAGTTGGTTTTGGGAATATTTTATCTCTTCTTAGCATATTGAGAACAACTTTCATGAGGAAATAATATTTATAAATAAATGCTTTCAACTTACCTTTATACCTTTGCATATTCATTTCATCTTTTAAAAATATGTTAATAATAGTTCCTCCTCTACATAACTACTTCTCCGAGGTGGGCTGTATACACAGACTTGTCTATCACTTCCTGAAATATCCTCATCAGAAGGAAAGCTCAATCCTCCTTAGTTCCATCTACACCAACTTTGGATGGAAAGCTGGGTTTCACACATTATTCTCCTCCTGCCATTGCTTCTCCCTGCCACATGGTGTCTCTGTTGATAACTGGTGGAGTCCATGAATTCCCAAGGAAGGATTCTACTATGAGAATTACTTGGAGCGAGGCTCTTCACCGCTTTGATCTCTTTGATCGGCATAACCCAGCCTCCATGCTCACCTCTCTCAACCATATTCAACCATGACCTCTGGGAGCACTGTTTCAACATGTTTTCAGTACCTATCTGTGCAGTTCTGAACATGCCCAGAACCTTCCCTTAAAGACTTTTCAAAACTCAAAGGGCTCCTTTCTTTCCAGTTCACCCACTTACCTTCATAAGGATGGTTAGTCTAAACATCTTGGGCCAACATTATCCAAAACACAGAAGATGCCTGTGTAGCTCCCTTCCTAGACCAACGAAGCTACTCTGTTTTCTCGGAAAGGGGGCTCTAGTCTCAGATCTCAAAGGAAATTGATCTCGCTAAGGATTACTGAGGAAGCTTTCCAGTTCCTCTCTCAGGACATCAAAGGAATGGAAAAATAAACACAAGTTTAATTGGGGGATTATATATACAATAAAATGCTCTTTAATTACCCACCTTTCTTTTGTTCTAGCTAGCAGTCCTATGGAGAAAAAATAATAATCAGTTATAATCTTGTGGAAATACCTCACGTATCTAATTACAACAATCAGAGTGCCCTGTGGGCTTTCCCCCTCTATTACGAGTATAAGCAGCACAATTGTTCAAGCATTTCCTCAGTTGCTATTTTCTATCCCTTCGTACATTTTCCTCATTCTTTCCTGATCTTTTCCAGTTTGTCCATGTCTTTTAAAAAGTGTGGTGGCCGAAAGTAGCCACCATGTCCTAATAAGGAGCTTGTGAATGCATAATATAACAGAAAGATTACTTCCAAATGTCCCATGAATTATTCCTTTTAATAAATTCCAGAACCGTAATGGCTTGGGTTCAGCATCAAGACTCCAGGTTTTTCTTTTATATTTTTGTCTGGTTGGCTCATTTGTTCCTAGTAAATGTTGTCTTACTTTAGAAATCAATATTTGTGTTAATGTCACACTGGTTCTTCTTTTAACATTTCAGAAAAATGGCAAGATTTCCAAAGGCTAAGTTATTCTCTATCTCAATCTCTTTATATACCTTAAACTGATTATTCAGTGGTTTGTGTTTATTGACTTTGCAAATAACTAAGGGGTATTCCTTGCAATATCATAACTTACCAAGAAAGCACAATTTATTTTATTTTAGATTTTTATGTATTATTTACTTATTTTATTAATTTTATTTTTATTGAGTGAATTGGGGTGACAATGATTAATAAAATTATATAGGTTTCAGGTGTACATCGTTTGTACATTGTATTATGTGTTTACCACCCCACGTTAAATCTCTTTCCATCACAATTTATCCTCCCTTTACCTTCTTCTATCCACTCCCACCCGCTTCCTCTCTGGTAATAAATTTCATGCTGTTGTCTGTATCTCTGAGGTTTTTGTTGGTTTGTTTGTTTGTTTGTTGCTTAATCCTTTCAATTTATTCACTCAGAACCGTAACTCCCCTCCTTTCTGATGGTTGACAGTCTGTTATCTATCTTTGAGTCTGTTTCTATTTTGTTTGTCAGTTTATTTTGTTCATTAAATTCCACGTCTAAGTGAAATCTTATGGTATTTGTCTTTCTCTGACTGGCTTATTTTATTTAGCATAATGCTCTCGGGTTCATTCATACTGTCACAAAGGGTAAGATTTCCTTCTTTTTTTACCGCCAAGTAGTAGTCCATTGTTTAAACGCGCCACAGCCTTTTTATCCACTCATCTATGGATGGACACTTGGGCTGCTTCCAAAACTTGGCTATTGTAAATAATACTACAATGAACATAGGGGTGCATTATTCTTTCAAATTAGTGTTTCAGATTTCTTTGGATATATTCCCAGGACTGGAATTGCTGGGTCATCAGGAAGTTTCATTTTTAATTTTTGAGACCACACAAGTCAGTCTGTCCCAGATTCTGCCAGGAGGAGCCGGAGCTCAGCAGAGGAGGCTCCAAGAGGAGGAGGATGGGGCCAGTAGATCTCTAGTGAGGGGAAGAGAGTGTGACCACTAGGAAATAGTTTTTAAATATATTTTTATTGATTTCAGAGAGGAAGAGAGAGGGAGAGATAGAAACGTCAATAATGAGATAGCATCATTGATTGGCTGCCTCCTGCACACCCCCTACTGGGGATCAAGCCTGCAAACTGGGCATGTGCCCTGACAGAATCAAATCCTGACCTATTGGTTTTTAGGCCGATGCTCAGCCAGAAAGCCACATTGGCTGGGCCCAAGTAAATACTTTTAGAATCCAAGAAATATAATGCTAACTTGCCAAGTTTTAGTTATCTATAAATATGACAATTTTAAAATGCTTATATAAGCATATAAGTTTTTTTGCTAACTAGAAATGACCGATGTAGTTTCTACAGCAGCCGTGGACAAACTACAGCCCGCGGGCTGGATCCGGCCCATTCGGCTGTTCTATCTGGCCTTCAGAGCAGAAACAGCGGAGGGTTCTCTCGCTCTCCCCTCCGCTCCTTCACCAGCAGCCCAAAATGAGAGTGCCAGCATGGTCAGGTTGCTTTTGTTCCGGCCCTCTGGTCAAGTTTAAGAACCCATTATAGCCGAAACCAGTTTGGCTCAGTGGTAGAGCGTCAGTCTGCGGACTGAAGGGTCTCAGGTTCGATTCTGGTCAAGGGCATGTACATTGGTTGTGGGCACATCCCCAGCAGGAGGTATGCAAGAAGCAACTGGTGGATGTTTCTCTCTCATCGACATTTCTAGATCTCTATCTCTCCCTTTCTCTCTCTAAAATATCAATAAAATATATTTAAAAAAAAGAACCCATTATAGCCCTCGAGTCAAAAAGTTTGCCCACCCCTGTTCTACAGCATATGTATTTTGTAAGAATTTCCAGGAGAGTTTCATAACTACAGTGAATATAATAAATGCTTATAATTTTCTATGAATTTACAATGAGTATGCAATATTACTCTGGTACTACTTATAAAAACAGTTCTATTTTGAAGGTAGTTAACATATTGACGCATATATCATAAACATACAGAGAGTTAGGGTTTTTAAGTGCAAGGTTTATAGACAAGAATCTCTCCAGCCATAAATATACTAAAATAGCCCTAGCTGATTTGGCTCAGTGAATAGAACATCAATCTGCAGAATGAAGGGTCCCGGGTTTGAATCCCATCAGAGCACATGCCCAGGTTGTGGGCTTGATCCCCAGTATGGGGTGTGCAGGAGGCAACTGATCATTGATTCTCATCATTGATGTTTATATATCTCTTTCCCTCTCCCTTCCTTTCTGAAAATCAATTTTATATATATATATATATATATCAATATATATATGTATATTGATATATGTACTAGTAATATAGGTAGATAGATAGAATTATATTTTATGCAGGTAAAGTTTTGTGATTCCTATAAATGCAATTTTATTAATAATTTTATAGACTTTTTCTCTTAGAATTTATATCACTATCAGTTCTGCTTTTCATATGTTTATTTAATCATGTTATTCTTTGTGCATTAATTTATGCATGGTATTCTCTAAGATTTAAAAAAACTATTTTTCTAAATTAATAGGATAAACAATTATGGCAAATGGTTGTTCATTTACATAAAACAACTTGGAAAATTATTAGCATATCAGAACAGCTTAAGTTTATAATTTTCAGTTACTAAAATATATTCCTTTCCTTGATTTACTTTTTTAAAATTTATTAATATTTTATTGTTTTAAGTATTACATATAGTACATATATCTCTGTTTTTTCCCCATTGACCTTCCCCCCGCCTCCCTTAATGACTTACTTTTTGAATTAAAATGGCTTACTGTGATATTTTCACTGGTGAAACTGCAACGATTATTCTATTATGTCACAGAGGTATGTGAATTATATATAACCCAACTACTACCACGGGCCATGAGTTGGTTAGAGTGAACTGGATATTTGAGAGAATTATCAGCAGATAATTCACACCAAAAATTTCTTTTCTCACAAATATCCAAAGTAGAAAAAAATAGTGGTTATTTGAATTATTTGTATTGGAATATAAAAAGTCTCTGTTGCTTCGTGTACTTCACTTGGCACAACTTTTGAATGAAAGTGCCCTGTGCTTAATTAATAAGCTTAGCATGGGAAGGAGTCTGGAATCTCGGAGGGAAGATGGGGGAGGGTTTGTGGGTGGGAGGTAAAAAACAAACAAACAAAACAAACACACACACACACACACACACACACAACTCACTAAGCTTCAGACTTTAAATGCAGGGTCCTTGATTAAATTGGAAAGCTCTAGCACAACTAAAAGTCTCTCATAGTAGATACATAGGGAGCCCATTCCCTTGCCTTATCTCTGTATTACTTTGCTCTCCATCAGGGCATAGGAGCGCCAGGAAGCTCAGGCTATTTTCTTAGCTCATAGCCACACCTGCCATCCACAGGTAGTGCTTGAGGCTCTAGCATTATCCTTCTGCCCCATTTATTCCAAGTCACATTCTTTAAAACTCAAGCAGCCCATCGTAGTAGCCGTAGTAGCCGGAGGTTAAGTAATCTGATAAAAGGATTCATACAGTAGAATGCAAATGAAAACTACCCCAGGACTTTGCAACATAAAAAACTGATATTTGGAGATGATGTGATTTGGGTTAGAGTAGTAAACTCCTAATAGTGAATTTTTAGTTAATGCAGTATGCCAGTTGGGAATCAATTGGCAAGGGGAAGGGGGCACACTGAGTTTTTATCATATATACATATGCTTTTTAATATCCCGCCTTTCAGCTTTGAAAAATATTATCAGATATAGCATGAGGGGAAAGTCTAGTGAGAGAGGAAAGATTCGTGAGGGTCTATGAGCTTAGAATCTGAATATTTTTATTTCACTTTGAACAATTTCTTCAATAATTCAGGTATACAAAATGCCATCTTTTAACTGAGGGAGCTGAGCCAGAAAAAAAAAATTAATCTCACTTCAAAGGAAGACATGGATGATAGTCTTTACCATAAAATAATGTGATTATTTTTTGTTTGGCCACCACAAACTACGTATATTGTATTTTTAACCAGTTAAAGATGGAATTTTGGCATGATTTTATAAAACTTGAGCCAGATTAGCTTATTTTATTTGGATCCCTGGTTATCTCAAGAGTTGGAATTCAGGGCCAGCCCATTTGTGAAACTTTCTAATTATCTTCAGAGCCTGAAGTAAGCCCTATATATCTTTACGAGAATTGCTTATCTTAGGATCTTGGCTTTTTGTAAAGAAATGGATATTCCTCTTCAAGAACAAATATGTAGAACATAATTATATTCAATAATCTACCTAAAAAGACTCACAGTAATAATTCTGACATTGGACATGTTAAGGATTTTTATTGTCATAAAACAATGTACTCTTAATGTAAAAAGGGATGAGGTATCATACGAGAAACACGAAGCAAGGTTTTCTCATTTTAAAGGAGGCCACAGTGAGTGGTTCTGCAGCTTTGAAAACCAAATTGTGTTTTTAGGATTTCATAAACATAGTAAATGTCTTTGAGTTTGCATATGTAATGGTGGATAAAGGATAATGCTTTATTTTTGTTTTTAAAATTGGGTTAACCCCAATTTTACTGACACAGGTGTGGATATCTGGTTCCTCTCCCAGGCAGCAGTCTTTGTTAGGTGCTGACCAAAGTATTTTTATGATTAAAAAAATGGATCCATCACAATAAGGAGCACTTTGCCTATAATTTTCTTTTGCTGCATTCCCTTTCTTTTCTGAGGGTCCCAATAAAATAATCATAGTTTCCATGTTTATTTTTTAAAATATATTTTAATTTATTTCAGAGAGACAGAGAGAGAGAGAGAGAGAGAGAGAGAGAGAGAGAGAGAGAGAGAGACAGAGAGACAGAGACACAGAGACACAGAGAGAGAGAGAGATGGGAACATCAATGATGAAGGAGAATCATTGATTGGCTGCCTCTTGCATGTACCCCACTAGGGATTGAGCCCGAAACCCAGGCATATGCCCTGACCAGAAATCAAACCCATGATCTCCTGATTCACAGGTCAATGCTCAGCCACTGAGCCATGATGGTCGGGCCATAGTTCCCATGTTTAAAAGACATGTGTGTTCAAACAATTACAGCAAATAATTAACTTGTTTAATTAAACAAGGCAGCCCAGAAAAATCATAAACATTTTATCATTGTCCCGCCTTTAAAATTGTTCTGCCATTGAATAAAAAGTAAAAGCTCAGAATGATTACCTCTACATCTCAAAAGGTAGGCACATTGCAACCAATGTCACCACGGTACATTTAATAAATTTTTTTTAAGTTAGGCACACTTTAATATGATGTGTCTGCAAGGATGTTAATATTGAAAGGGAGACTCAAAAATTACTTCTTTGCAGCCCTGATGTGTCTTCATGTGAAAGCCCAGCTATCATGTGTAAAGGGCAAATCATGACACAACTAGAGGCGTGGGCATGGACTCAAGCACATTGAAAGGAAATTAACTAGAAGGTGGTCATTGGGGCGGGACTGGGTGAGATGGGCCGGACCCTCCCTGGTCTCTCCTTGGCTGGCCTCACCTGAGGCAGCGCCAAGGCTCACAGGCTGTCTGCGGCAATATCTAAAAAAGATTGAGAATGAAGTCTAAAGAAAGAATTATGGTAAATCATACCTTTATTTGAATCAACCAATTCATTTCATACGTCTTCAAATCACTTACCAAATAATATCACTCTCTATCACTGAGAGGAAGCTAGTGGGATATGGTTTCTTTAATAAAACTTCCAGAGAGTTTCTCACTTTCCCTTTAAAGAAACAAAAGACAAGGGGACAGGACGAATATTCAATTAGTATAGACTTACGGAAAATGTCATAAGAGACATTGACCATAAAATGAAAAGTCAGTTGCCACTTTTTGACACTTAAACGTAGTTGAGAATCAATAAGGTCAGTACTATGATACTCACCTCTGTGTTGAAACTTGATTTTGTGTAATTGTTAGGAGACCCAGATGCTCTGCCTGAGCAAGCAAAAGCACACATTAAGATGCTCATGTGGAAGAAGCCCAAAGTTGAAATATCAATGAACTAGAATTTGAAGTCGGTGCAGTGCTGTGGCAAGGAGTGTAAGCTCCCATGCATCATGAAAAGGAATAAGGAAATTTCTATTCCTTCAATGTAGTTGGGTAACCAATTGATTGAATGGTATTTTCCTAACTATGGCCCTAAGGAAAAATAATTTCTGGAGTAGGTGAGGATGTGACTTCTTCTACAAAGATCATTGTCATCATGTTCTTAAGGACATCTGATAAAAATGCTGACCTACCGTATTTGCCGGCGTATAAGATGATTTTTTGGCCCTGAAAAATATGCCTCCAAGTGGGGGGTAGTCTTATACGGCGAGTATATAACAAACTCTATATTTTTAGTGGAAATGTTAGGGGGTCGTCTTATACACCGGCAAATACATATTTTTCAGGGCCAAAAAATCGTCTTATACGCCGGCAAATACGGTAGTTAATGATGTGCTAGTAAATATTTAACAACCAGCTTTCTAAGGGGAAACGTGCCCGATTCTACCATTTACCGGTTTACGTAAAATAGTGCCACTATCTGTCTGACATTGGCACTATTATGGAATTGGGAAGAGAGGTATGATATCACCAAATTCTATTTTATTTGCGCCAGACAGATAGAATGACATAGATTTCCTCAAAAGAATAAATAATGGTGTCATGCAGTGATTCGCTGTAATGATTTGTTGCATTTGGTTTTAATGTAATTTATTTATAATTGCAAGTTTACATGAATTAGTTTTTTTCCCCAATGGCTCTGTTTAATAATGGGCTCACAACGTACCTCACAATGTTGGGTAATGGGCTCTCAGAAGTATGGGTTTCAGGACACCATTTACTATGACAATAATGAGAGGCAATGAGTGAGGATAGGTGTACACTGAGATGTCTGTAGGATTGATGCGTCTCTATAACCTTGTTTTTCTCAGGGAAAAGGTGCCATCTCTGAGATTCACAAATTAGTGGCATTCCCAACTAATAAATTTGTTAGGTTGGCTTTATGACCATGACCCAGTTCCCTTAGTACAGTGTTTCCCAAAGTGTGGTATGCATACCCCCAGGGGTACGGGAAGAGTTTGGTGGGAGTACGCATTTCACCGGAGTTTGGTGGGGACATGCACTGCACCGTGCTTAGCTGTGCCTAATTCTACGTTCGCATGAGTCAAGTCAAGAAAATCTTGTGAGGCCTGAGATATTCCAGTGTGCAAATAAATGTTATTTATAATATAACTTTTATTTATATTTATTATGAATAATTTTATTTTTTGTTTATTATTATTTTGTGTATGTACCAAAAAAAGAAAAAATAAATATATTTTGGCTGTTATTAAAATACATCCTTTTTTGATAAGGGGTACTCAGTGTTACGAAAATTATAGAAGGGGTACACATATGTCAAAAGTTTGGGAAACACTTCCTTAGTATATTATTTATTCCAGCAGAAGAAAAATGTGCTGTTACATTTTGTTTATCATATACCTTATTTATATTCTATATTTCTTTTGTTCTCAAAATTTTTTTATGAAAAGTGACTCCAATTGTTCTCTGTATCATCAAATATATTATTTTTAAAACTATAGTTTATTGATTTTTTACAGAGAGGAAGGGAGAGGGAGAGTTAGAAACATTGATGAGAAACATAGATCAGCTGCCTCCTACATACCTCCTACTGGGGATGTGTCCACAACCAAGGTATATGCTCTTGACCAGAATCAAACCTGGGACCCTTCAGTCTGTAGGCTGATGCTCTATCTACTGAGCCAAATCAACCAAATCAGTTAAGTCAGGCCAAATCTATAATTAGAAATAGTTATAATTAAAGTCAAATACTTTTGTTTGCATAACACATAAAATATGCACAAATAAAAATAATAAATGGGTTTTACATTAAATTTTATGACTTATAAAGTGTATAATTCACTGGTATAATATAGATGTTCACACAGGTAAATTTTAATTTAAACAGAAATCTCATATCCAATTTTAGTATTTCTGTTTCATAGTGTAAAATTAATTTGAGGGCACATTCATTCAACAATTATCATGTATCATATAAAATTAAAAAGCAAGAACACTAATTATTTGTAATTTCATACCAGTAGGAAAACAAGGAGCATATGTCAGTTTGCTGTATGTGTAAGAGTTTTGAAGCTAGAAATCTTAGGCCAGGAAATTTTTACTTATATATTAAAATAAAAAATAAAGTGTAACCTGTCTTTCTGCTCCCTCCACACCAACCACCACTACTATTTTCATCCGGTAACAATGATTTTTTACTTGTACCATATGATTGCTAGGAGTAATGGTGGTAATTTAAAGGAAAAAGTCTCAGGAAGATGATCTTGATTTACATAATAAAGAAATTACTAAAGAGTGAAGGGGGAAAATGTATAGAAAAAAATAAAACAGCAGAAAGGTTTAGAAGATTAGAAGGCAATGTTGTGGGTCTCTGGAGAGAAATAAAAAAACAAAGAAAGATGAAGATTTGAATAAACTTTGGAAATTTCTCTAGGTCTTGGTATTTTTTAATAAAACTTCTCATTACTCTGCATTTTTATTTTTTCAATTAGAAATAGTGGTGCGTGTTTTAGAGGGTATGGGGGGTTTGTATGTCTTACCTCCCATTTATGTTTTGATAAAAAAGCCAAAAAAAGGCAGATACCACAATATGAGCATGTTCTTTCTATCCTCTCTAATTCCCTATCATTAATATCTGTCAAAATCTAGAATTGAGAGTCTATTTGGATATTTGCAATCTTTGAAAATTTTGATTAAAGTAATTATCATGAAAAAAAAGATAAGCACTTTATTGCACTGAATTATAAAATAAAATACCTCAAGACCTATTCTTATGCATCTTGCATTCTTGAGACTTTTTTAAGCCTTCAAATAGCCCAATCTTCTGACCTCCGTCCTTTTATTCCCCAAATAGCAAAGGGCTCAGTGTCAGCTGGGAAAATAGTAGCTAAGCTGCTGACTGGATCACACTGCACTTTAAAGCACACTTCAGCAGTTTTACTTTGTCTTTTGACCTAGAAATTTCTTCATAACTTTCCTATTCTGATAATCTGCTCCAAACTTCCTGCCTACCTGCGAGAGACTTCTGCAACATATTTTGCAGCCCTTCCCATTCGTGTGTGAACTCACAAAATCCTTGCTGAAAATATGACATTGGTGAAAGCTATGAAGAAAACAGCTATTGTTCAGCCTGGAAATGTCTGTGGCCAAGAATAGCAATGATTTCTCAGGTGCCATTTCCATCATCGGTATTCTTATTCCGGGCAATTCAACATCAGAATTTGGGGATTTTATTGAACAAAGGCACATTGAATTAATGAGCCAACAAAAACGATCACCCTTAAAGACTAGATGTATTTTGGGAAAAATACGCAAAAGAATGAATGGGTTCAATGCTGTTTGTGCATTACAGGACTATTCTAAAGGATGAACACACAAAACATAGGTTAAGAGTTGGTACAACAATCCCTCTTCTGAAGAGTGATTTGGACATGATCCCAGCGAATATATTACCAAGCCAGAATGGAGGATTTCCCTTAATCTCAAACACTTTAAACTCAAAACCATTCCCTGGACTCCTCATAGTCTTTTGATATCTATTTAACTCATTTAAACTAGTGATTCTGCATACATGATAGTTCTAGTAACAGTAGCCAAAGGAAAACATTGTCAACTGATTTGATTAGATTGTAATTCTAATGCTGGTTAATACTGATTATACATTGTAGGCGATTAAGGAGAGAAATACATATATATTTCTCAAAAAGATCTATATATATAAAAGCCTAAGCAACTGTCTGGTAGCTATCATGCACAATGACCACCAGGGGGCAGATGCTCAACATAGGAGCTGCCGAGCTGTCCTGACTTGACAGCTGCAGTTCTCCAGTGACACACCCGGAGCCAGAGAGGAGGGAGTATCACCTGAGAACTGCCCTCTTGCAATCCAGGATCCCTGGCGGGGGGGGGGGGGGGGGCGGTCAGAGAGCTGGTTTAGCTCTGATCCCTGCAGGCCAGGCTGATCCGTGTACAGAGCCTCTAGTAAAGTGGAAGTTAACATTAGGAAACAGGGATTCTCAACCAGGACAAACAGCAAAGCAAAAATCAGACCTGTGAGAAAGTTCTAACTGACTTACACATTTACATAACCTACTAAAAACGGTTATAATAAAGTATGCTTTTGATTATTTCATTTCATGTTACAATTGAGTTGAGATACCCCACAATGTGGTTCTGGGTGACTATTCACATTTTGTTGACATTTTACAGCTGGGTTAGTTGTGACAGTCAAATTAAATAGAGCACTGAGACACTTTGCGGTGATGGAGTACATTGGTCTCATAAATACTTGCCCCAATTCTGTGCCTCACTGTGGAAGCTTGACATAATGGTGTTGTGAAGAGAAAAAAAAAAGCTTAAACAAACTAAATAGAAATTATATGGTCAGACGACTAAAATTTTAGGAGCATTGTATTCTAATATGAATCTTAGAGCTCCTCCTTTTGAACAAAAAATTCCATTTATGCCGAAACCGGTTTGGCTCAGCGGACTCAAGGGTTCCAGGTTCGATTCCGGTCAAGGGCATGTACCTTGGTTGCGGGCACATCCCCGGTAGGGGGTGTGCAAGAGGCGGCTGGTCGATGTTACTCTCTCATCGACATTTCTAGCTCTCTATCTCTCTCCCTTCCTCTCTGTAAAATATCAATGAAAAAAATATTTTTTTAAAAAAAATTCCATTTACCATGGTTTCCTCTCTGTTGGTTGAGGAGAATACTGTCATCCTAAATGTAGCATATGAGATGATGCAATGATGCATTGAAATGTAACAATTGCAGCTGGACCAATGTGGGTCAGTGGTTAAGCATTGACCCATGAACCAGAAAGTCACTGTTTGACTACCCATCAGGGCACTTGTCTGGGTTGTGGACTTGATGCCCAGTAGGAGAGGTGCAGGAGGCAACTGATCAATGATTCTCTCTCATCATTTATATTTCTCTCTCCTTCTTCCTTCCTCTCTGAAGTCAATTAAAATATATTGGGAAAAAGTGCAGCAATTTCAACCTGCAATTTGAATGTGCAAAATGCTTTGCATCATATTTAACTCTTTTCATTTTAAGAGTTGTGTTTTTTTTTTGCAAAAAGAAATTTACATTTTACCCTCACATTTTGACTAGTGAGCTCTAGCACCCTCCAGAGAGTGAATATAACAATAAAAATCTCTGAGCTTCATGCCTTAACGATTTTGACTTAGTAGGTCTGAGATATGCACCCTGAGTGATCCAGCTGTTAATGGTGCATAGACAACTCTGCAAATGCTGCACGTTAGCTGGCTCTGTTGCAGAATTCATGTAACTCATTTTCAACGCAGCTGTTGCTCTCCATAATGTCAAAAATCACTCTGTAATGAGTGCATGTGCTAAAGGAACCACATCAGGATTTAACTAATCTGGTTTGATATTTGATAAGTATATGAAGCTTTATGAGAAAAAAAATTTGCATATTGTCCTCACCACTGAAATAATGCTTTTTATCCCCATTATCAAGTTCCACTGTCTAGCACATGAAGCAAAAATGACTTAAGTTTGATGGATGGTGAAACATTATCTTTCATTTATAATATTTTTATACTTGAGACACTTTTCTTATGTCTTTTTGAAAATGTTAGAAAAATATAGAACCATGATGGACTTAAATCAGTTAACATCTGCTAATGTGTTTCCCCTATTGTCAGATGTGTGAGTATATGTGTGTTAGAGAGATAGATATAGAGAAGAAAAATAGTACTCTTACTTGCACCTACTGAATATGGAAAGAATCATGCTTGAAGGCAATGTAGCTAGGAGCAGTTTCACATTTTAGCATGGGTCCACATCACAAAATTTAGGAAGACCATCAGCAAATGATGGGTGCCACAGAGTGTGGCAAATGTGCACTACACAAATCTCTGTAAATCAGTAATAGTAGTTAGTCTGTCTCTTGAAGTCCTCTCAAGAGTAAAATTTTCCAGAAGGGCACTGATATTTCAATTTATACTATATTACAAGAGTCAGTGCCTAAATAAAAAATGTGGTACCGAAAAAGGAGATAACGTAGAGGGAGATGAGCCTCATAATTATTTAAAATTTTTCTGGCTTTGCCTGGCCAGTGTGGCTTAGTGGTTTAGGGCCTCTCTAAAAACCAAGAGGTCACCAGATCGATTCCCCATCAGGGCACAGGCCTGGGTTGTGGGCTCCATCCCCAGTAGGGGACATGCAGGAAGCAGCTGATCCATGATTCTTTCTCATCATTGATGCTTCTATCTCTCTCCCCTTCTCCCTTCCTCTATGAAATAAATAAATCTCTGGCCTTTTTGCTTCACCTTTTGGCTAGGTAGAATTGTCCCATTCTATTTATTATTTAACTTTAGCCAACTGTATTTAGACTCCAGATTTATTTTCCTGAAATTAAAATAAATAGGAACATATAACTAAACAATATCCTATTCAGTGGCCAATTTCTAAATCTTGCTTTCAAAATCTAGTCGTACAATATTAACCTTATAAAACTTTTAAGATAGACCTAAAGAATGTGCAACACTTTATCAATTTACTATTGTGGAAATTATGTAATTGTCTGGATTTATTAACTTAAATGTATACTGTTTTCCTTTTAAAATTTTAGAAACCAAGGGACATTGTGGTATCCTTTCCTATCACTACAAAGTTCATATCAGATATATATACAAGAATGTCATCTGTAATAAACACTTTAATACTATAAATGCATTAGACACCAGAAGCTGCCTGCAGGCTTTGGGGGAAAACCAGAGAATTATTCCTATATATATCCCTCTCACGTACAGATGTCCATACACCACAGGGCCTTCTGCAATCTTACACAATTTCCCTTCCTGTGCTTCTTCTGATTGCTCTTTCTTGGCAAGGTGATACAAGTCAGTCATTATTTTCATTAAATATTTATTAATTGTTACATGTGATTTACTCTTTTCCAAATTAAAAATATTTGAAGGCAATTATCAACTTTATACTCAGACCTTTTAAGACACATTTAAATATAATATATTTACAGTTTTAGAAATTGGTATTTTATAAAGTTATATGTGATTTTCAGTTTTCTTTTATTTTCTAATTTGATAGCTTCCAGCAAAATATACTTTATTTTAATTTTATTTTTTAAATATTTTAAAATATATATATTTCATTCATTTTTCACAGAACGGAAGAGAGATGGATAGAAACATCAATGAGAAAGAATCATCCACCAGCTGCCTCCTGCACACCCCCTACTGGGGATGTGCCCACAACCAAGATACACGCCCTTGACCGGAATCGAACCAGGGCCCTTCCAGTCTGCAGGCCTATGCTCTATCCACTGAGCCAAAACAGTTTCGGCAGTTGTTTTTTGTTTGTTTGTTTGTTTGTTTTTAATCTCTATTGTTCAGATTATTAGGGGTGTTCCTTTCCCCCACCCCCACTTAGCTCCCCTCCACCTGATTCCCAACCCTACCCCACACCCTTACTCCCCCGCCCCCCCCGCCACTGTCTTCATCCATAGGTGTAAGATTTTTGTCCAATCTCTTCCCTCACCCCTCAGACCCCTTTATCCCTGTGAATTGTTAGTCCAATCCCTTTTTATGTCCCTGATTCTATTATATTCACCAGTCCATTTTGTTCTTCAGATTTTTTTTTTATTCTCTTGATTTTTAGATTCGCTTGTAGGTAGGTATGTATTTGATGCCTTTTTGTTGTTCATAACTTTTTACCTTTACCTTTTTCTTCTTCCTCTTCTTAAAGAATACCCTTCAACATTTCATGTAATCCTGGTTTGGTGTTGATGAACTCCTTTAACCTTTTCTTATCTGTGAAGCTCTTTATCTGACCTTCAATTCTGAATGATAGCTTTGCTGGGTAGAGTAATCTTGATTGTAAGTTCTTGTCTTTCATCATTTTGAATATTTCTTGCCACTCCCTTCTGACCTGCATAGTTTCTGTTGAGAAATCAGCTGACAGTCCTATGGGTACTCCCTTGTAGGTAACTAATTGTTTTTCTCGTGCTGTTTGTTAGATTTTCTCTTTGTCTTTTGCTCTTGGCATTTTAATTATGATGTGTCTTGGTGTGTTCCTATTTGGATTCCTCCTGCTTTGGGTCCTGTACACTTCCTGAATTTGTAGGTCTAGTTCTTTCACCAGGTAGGGAAAGTTTTCTGTCATTATTTCTTCCATTAAGCCTTCAATATTCTGCTCACTCTCTTCTTCTGGCACCCCAAAAATCAGGATGTTGGTGCGCTTTAAGCCATCCTGGAAGCTCCTTACACTATCCTCACACTTTTGTTTTCTTCTTTCTTTTTGCCTCTCTGGTTGGGTGATTTTTGCTTTCTTATATTCCAGATCTTTGGCTTCATTATTGGGGCATGTTGATCTATAGTTGAGTTTCTGTATATTCTTTATTTCAGACTTTGTATGCTTAATTTCTGGTTGGTCCTTTTCCATTTTTTTGGTATTCTCTTTAAGGTCCTTGAAGGTCTCACCAAGCTTCTTGGAGGTCTCATCAAGTTTCTCAAAGGTTTTTAGAAGATTCTTGAGTAATCTTATAAATGTGATTCTGAACTGTTTGTCATCCAGTAGTTTACTCTCCTCCACCTCTCCCATTCGTGTCATGCTTCTGTGTTTCCTCATTTTGGAAACCTGCTACCTGTGTTGATGAAGTGACTTTGTGTGGTCCGTGATTTATAGGGGTCAGTAGCTCAGCTTCCCCAATCACCTGAGGTGGTCACTTTTGCTATATCCCTTTGTAGGTTTAGTGCAAAGTCTTGGTGTAATTAAGCCTTGATTGCTGTTAGTACACTGGGAGGAATAGACCTCCAGGCCAATTGCCTGTGAGGATCTGCTGTGTCTATAAAGGAAGAACTGCTGTGCTGGAGACACACCTTGTTTCAGTGGGGATTTGGTGCTCACTGAGACTGTCTCCTGAATGTGTCCCTCATATGTGTGAGGGGTTGAAACTGAGCACTAGAACTCTGGTTTCTGGGTCTCGATGAAGTGCAGTTCAGCTACTGTCTGAGGTCAGTACTGTCGCAGAAGCTACAGTGTGAACCACATTCCTATCCTCCTTGGATCTGTTTGCCGCAGGTTGCAATTTTGCTAAACTGCTACAGAGAGGGCCATTCATATGCAAAGTATGCTGCTTGGAGTTTGGATGTGAGGTGCTGGGTCTCAGGGTGGAGTCTCAGAGTGTTACTAGGCTGGGGCGTGGCCAACAGCGATGGCTGCCTTCCACTGCCTCTTCCGATGGTGTCCCCACTTCTCCCCACATCTCACATCACAGCACAGCAAACAACCTCAGCTCTGCAAGCAAGCCAGCCTCACTTTCTGGACCGATGGCAGACAGTCTAGCCCAGGGGTGGGCAAACTTTTTGACTCAAGGGCCACAATGGGTTCTTAAACTGGATCAGAGGGCTGGAACAAAAGCAACCTGACCATGCTGGCACTCTCATCTTGGGCTGCTGGTGAAGGAGCGGAGGGGAGAGCAAGAGAACCCTTTGCTCTTTTGGCTCTGCGGGCCAGATAGAACAGCCGAACAGGCCGGATCCGGCCCGTGGGCCGTAGTTTGCCCACGGCTGGTAAACCAACTGAGCCATCCTGGCCAGGGCACTTCTGGATAGATTGTAAATACTACTTTGGATTTTAACATCTTCAAACTCTTGCATGAGACTACATTTAGAATGTAGCATCAAAGTAAAATATGCAATTAATACCAAGGGAAGGAATTTCTAAAATGACTGGAATGTAGTGTAGAAGCTGAAGTTCTTTGTGTTCATTCTATAGCTGCTTCTATCGTGGTGACAGGAGCCACAGGGGTAGAGACAAGTTCAGTTTCCTTTAGTCCTGTTACACATTACAAGACTCAAGCTCCATTTGATTTGCATGAATATGTAGACACAATATTGGTAATTCTATTTCACATCCCCTGAGTTTTAAACTGACACAAACTCAAAAGAATAAGCCAATATATTCACAAACCAAGAAAACTTGGGGGGGGGGGGGGGAAGAGTTCCTAAACTCTCAATAATTATAATGGTAATAACTTTTCTCAAGCATTTTCTTAAGAGATCTCCTCCTGTACTTCAGGGCTGCACAAAAGAAATATTTTTAGTAGACCAACTCTGTCTTAAGGCATTTTTCTGAAGTGTTGAAATGTTTGGTACTTTCTCCTCTTTGACAGAAACACTACTGACTCAAGTCAATATCTCTTTTGGCTAAAAGAGTTTAAGAAAACAGAGATAAACCTGGAGCTTTCAACTATTTTCTTCACTGAGTCGCAATTCAAAGTCTTTTACCTACATGACAAAAAGTACTTATGCATTTACATTTTATATTAATTTGGTAAACATTTAAGTATGACTTTTTATTTTATTTTATTTTTAAAAATATATATATTTTATTGATTTTTTTGGAATATATTTTATTGCTTTTCCACAGAGAGGAAGGGAGAGGGATAGAGAGTTAGAAACATCGATGGGAGAGAAACATCTATCAGCTGCCTCTTGCACACCCCCTACTGGGGATGTGCCTGCAACCAAAGTACATGTCCTTGACCAGAATTGAATCCAGGATCTTTTGGTCACAGGCTGACGTTCTATCTACTGAGTCAAACCGGTTTTGGCTAAGAATGACTTTTTATATGGGATATATATGTCTCTTAATTTGTTCAAAATTAAATTTATTGAGCATCTAAAATCTAAGCACTGAAGAGGACCTTGGTAAATATCCAAAAATGTCATTTTTGAATTAATTCAGTAGTTACTACTGAGCATTCACAATAGGCAAAATCTCAGAGACCACTGGTACAGATACCCAATTATGATAAGGCAGATCTGCTGCTTGAAAGAATTTTAATGTGTAAGCAAATTTTAATGTGGTATTCATTGATGTGGGTGAGTGAAAGCCTGTGATATAAAGTGGGGGAGGGTGTATGATGGGTCAAAGATGGCTGCAAATAAAAATTATTTCTCACTCGTTTGAGAAGTAGTCTCTACCACTGACTACATATCCATTTAGACTTATACCATTAGTAATACAGCTCTTTCAGAAAGTTTGTTGATTAATGTTTTATTCTAGGGCTGTAGCCATGTCAAAATCCCTTCTGAGCCATCTCTCTCCCTAGACTTGGTTGCACATATTTTATGTTTATCAGCTTTCCCTGGGACAAAGTCCTTTGTCACTGTTCCTTGACCATTTTAGCCAACAAAACAGAACTGGAGGCCAATCAGAAAACTTTAGAAAAAAACTAATTTGTGTTTGCCTTGAGCTGTGTCATAAGCATTAATCAGCATTTTTGGCTCAGGGATTTCTCACTTTTTTTCTTTGACTAACTAGAAATGAGAAAGCATTTCATTTTCTAATCTTCCCAGTGTCCTTATACTTTCTATGTTAC
Source organism: Vespertilio murinus (assembly GCA_963924515.1). Classification (NCBI taxonomy): domain Eukaryota; kingdom Metazoa; phylum Chordata; class Mammalia; order Chiroptera; family Vespertilionidae; genus Vespertilio; species Vespertilio murinus. Next base: position 62,604,443 of record OZ004708.1, read on the forward strand.
CTTGCAAATAGTATAGATATTTTCTGAGCTTGTTTTTTCTTATAGTATCTTCATATGTATACCAAATGACAACCAACCTCAAACACCAAATACATTATGTATATTCTCAGCCTCTCAAGTGTTTTCATTAAAAAGTTCAGCCAGCCAAGCCAGTATGGCCCAGTGATTGAGCATTGATCTATGAGCCAGGAGGTCATCTTTCAATTCCTGGTCAGGGCATATGCCCGGGTTGTGGGCTTGATCCCCAGTGTGGAGTGTACAGGAAGCAGATGGTCAATGATTCTCTCTCATCATTGATATTTCTATCTCTCCCATTCCCTTCCTCTTTGAAATAAATAAAAATATATCTTAAAAAAAGGTTCAGCTAAATATTTTCTTATTGCATAACATGGACTGCCATTTTTTTCTGACTCTTATAAGTTTCTTTGCCACGCACCAACCAGCCCCAAGCCATTGCCAGAACTATCCATTTCTTTGTTGTGAAAAACACTGCACTTCTATGCATTGATATTTGTCAGCGTGAAGTACATTATGCTCCATTACAAAAAAAAACCCACAAAACTTCATAATATTAATGACTTTCATTACAGATACTTACATCTTGTTCACAGGGCTCAATGTTGGCAGTAATTGTGCTGCAGCTGAGCTCTAAGCTGTGAATTAGATGTGTCCTCCACAAGTTGGAATAAAACTGTAATGTGTTTTAAAGTTCAGAGTTGTCAGAATGTTGCTTCTGCCACATCCCATTAGCTAAAGCAAGTTACATGATCAAGCCCAACGTTGATGCAACATGGAAAAATGCACTTATCTTGGTGGCAAGAGAGAAGAACATTAAATATTTGTATAAAAATAGTACAATTGCCCTGGCCAGTTGTTCAGTGGTTAGAGCATCAACCCTCTGACCAAAGGGTCATGGGTTCAACTCCTGGTCAAGGGCATGTACCGTGGTTGCAGGTTCCCCATCCCTGGTAGGGGCAATAGTGAGAGGCAACCAATAGATGTGTCTCTCTCATGTACATGTGTGTTTCTCCCATGTGCCCCCGCTCCCCACTTCCCTCCTTTCCACTCTCTAGAAATCAATGGAAAAATATCCTCAGGTGAGGATTTTAAAAAAAAAATATCAGTACAACTTATCATATTTACTGAACTTTATTGTCTTTATGAATATGTGAATCAATGAAAAGAAAAGGTGATGTATAAGCATCCATACTAGGTAACTAATAATTAGTTGCTAAAATACCTCATTTCGTTTTTTTACAGAATAATTTAAATATACTAGTTATCATTCTGAAATCAAGCTGAAACATTTCTAGTCTCCTTAAGTATCTTTATTAAAACAGTGTACTAACTTTTCTACTGTACAGTTCCTGAAATAAATGAGCACGCAATCATGACATTTATATCTGGTACAGCACGTGTTACTCATGATTAAGATATCAGTGAGAAGAGACAGTACTTTCTTGCTGTAAAATGTCAAAACATATAAAAGTGAATTTATCACCCTTTTGAACAAATTTCAATATCATTAAATCACCAGAGTGCTGCACTGAAATATATTTAGCAAATACGTTGGCTTTTCCCCACCACACTATTATCAAGCAGCCTGTCAACCAGGGTTACCCTGGCTTTCCACTTGGAAACTTAGAAAAACAAGTTTTTTCTTTTCTTTCTGTAACATGACCACTACCTACCCTCCATCTTCTCCTCCCAGCATCAGTAGTGGGGAGTTTGGAATTCTTTTGAGTTATATAAATTTTTAGCTTCTATCTTTCAAATAATATTTATATACAAGGGTCAAACATAGAGCAGTCATCCTGAAGCTCGCTGCCAAAAGGGAAGTGTGAATCACGGCAGAATGTGCTTCTCTGACGAGAGGAATTTAGCTTATCCATTCTCGGCACCTTTAAAAGTCTCACTCAGCACCTGATAGTCATTTCAGAATGTTAACAGATCTCTGGCACGCAGCAGTAAGCAACTGTATCTGTGCCATTAGCCTTGTACTTGTGTCCTAGTATTCAGCCATCGTATGACCATTATGTTATCCATCTGTCAGATCTCATAACGGCGGGGGTGAAGGGAAAAGATTCAGTGCTTCTAAAGGAATTCTATACCAGCTGCTGATGTCAGTTTTCCACCTGCTCACTTTATAACAAGCTCAAATGTACAAGGAGCGGTATGTGTAACTACTTTCAAAGCAAACAGTGGGGCCATTAGTTCCAGGGTTAGGATGGCCCCCTCGGTTCTTCGGGGATACAGTGCCATTTCATTCACTCATCACAGCGGTTTGGCCAGCCCTTGGATGGGAGCCAGAAAATACTGGCGTGAAGAATGAAATAAACTGCCCAGAATTTTAATAATTAGTCCTTCACCTGAAGTCTCCTCTTATGCATAAATCAAAGTTGAGTATAAGACCCAAAAGGTGATGCAAGGCCTCAATAAATTAAGCCTGGATTATCAGAAGTAAAACCCAATTCTCTACTATTTTCTTCCACTTTTCATATGTAAGAAGGAGGGTTTTTGTCTACAGACAAATGACATGATTAAGTACCATGAAATAAATAAAAAATTTTAAGAGCAACTGCTTACCTATTAGAATAGCTAAAACCCAAAACACTGACAGTACCAAATGTCAACAAAGATGTAGAACAACATCATTCATTCTGATGGGCACGCAAAGTGATACAACCACTTTGAAAGACAGTTTGGCAGGATCTTACAGAACTAAACCCATGCACATGATCCCACAATCTTGTGCCTTATATTTACCTAAAGGAGTTGGTAACTTATGTGCATAGAGAAATCTGCATATGATTATTTAAAGCAGCTTTATTTGTAATTGGCAGCGTGGGGAAGCAACCAAGATCTTTTAATAAGTGTATGGATAAACAGTGGTACATTCATTCAATGGAATATTATTCAACAATAAGAAGAATTTAGTTATTAAGACATTAGAAGACATGGAAGAACCTAAGATACATATTGCTAAGTGAAAAAAATTCAATCTAGAAGGCTACATGCTGAATGATTCCAACTATATGACAAAGAGCAAAAGCAAAACTATGGAGCCAGTAGAAGGATCTGTGGCTATCAGGGTTCTGGACGGAAGCAGAGAGGGGGGATAAATATGCAGAGCAGGTAGAATTTTTATGGCAGTGACATTATTTTACGTAATACTGTAATCGTGGACATATTTACAAGGCAACAACAAGAGTGAACCTTACTGTATAACACATTGAACTCTAATGTAATCTATGAAGCTTAGCTAGTGAATATGTATCAATATTGGCTCATCAATTATAACAGTTATACGCTTGCACATGATCACATTTTGCACAACAATGCTTAGTTATTAAAATAGGGGAAACTGTGGGAAAAGAAGAGGTATATGAAAACTATACTTTATATTCACTTTTTTTGTAAACTTCAAATTGCTAAAAATTAATGTGCATTTAAGAAAAACTAATTTAAGAAGACACAGCTGTGCAGAAAATTAATTAGGTTACAACATATGGCATTGCAAGTTAAAATTAATTGAACTGATCCCACATTATAAACGATAATGAATTTCATTACACATTACTTTTTATGTCATATCAACCCCAGATATATTCAGAAAAAACATTTAAAAGTATAAATACTGACACAATATTTTCTATGTATTCAAAAGCTGTGTATTTATAAACTAGTATGTTCTCTAAAGAACCATACATTTAAAAAAAAATAAATGTGCTTTCTAAAAACAATTTAAATTGAAGATATTTTTAGTTACTCATACCGTGTTTTGCCATTGTCTTAGTTCAAGGTACCTATTATCTCTTGCCTATACACACTCACTTATTTGTTCAAAATATACTGAGCACTTACCCTAGCTAGGCTTTGTCCCAGAAATTTTAATAGAAAAGAGATGGAGATAAATGAAGCAAGACCTCTGAGCTCAGGGAGCACACACAGTCTAATGAGATAAAGTGAGTTTAATTCTATAATAAACAATGTCAAAATCTCAGCAGCTGAACACAGCAAAAGTTAATTGCCAGTTTACATCACAGCTAATGTGGATTTATGCATGTGTAGTAGGGAGACGTTCTGAAGGGGAATACGTTTCCATGCAGCGACTCAGAAATTCAGGCTTTTGCCATCTACTGGCTCCATCAACTTCAACAGGTGGTGGTAAGAATTCCTATAAATGGCCTTAGCTGGTTTGGCTCATTGGCTGCAGACTGAAGGATCCTGGGTTCAATTCCAAAAGTTCAGGGGCAACAATATGAGTTGTAGGGTCAATCCCCATAAGAGGCAACCAATTGCTGTGTCTCTCACACATCACTGTTTCTCTCTCTGTGTCTCCTCCTTTCCCTTATACTCTCTCTAAAAATCAATGGAAAAATATCCTAGGGTGAGGATTGACAACAATAAGAAAAATAAAAATGGCCATATATGGGAAAAATAAAGACAGAATATAGACGATTGCATAAGGGTTTTATAGCCAGGCCTACTAGTTATGTTCATCATATGTCCTAATCTAACTGTAAATAAAAATCTTTCTATTTGGCCAGAAAGAGATTAAATGGGTTGATAAAGAACACAGTGTTTTCTCTGTCATATGGACTTATAAGAAAACATATAATACAGTGTGGTAAGTGATGTGGCAGAGATCTGTGTGAGCAATTATATTTTTACTCAATAGGGGAGTTTCCAAGGACTTTAAATTAAAGCTGACATAATTCAATTAATTTCTCCATAAAAATTAATGTAAATTAGAGGAAGTATGTTCTGGACATTGTAACTCTCCCAACTATTTTTCGCACCTTTTGCTTGAAACTTTCCTTTCATTTTCTCAACGTAGGTCCAATATTTTAAATACTTCCCTTTTAAATGAATTAGCAAGATATTTCATATTGTGTTTAACCTACTTGATATTTCTTCACATTTCACTTTCATTTCAAAGTTGGGGTGGGGGGATGTGTTATTCAGCAAATGCAACAATGTCACCACACCACATGACCTCTAGAATATACCATTAAAACAATATAAAAATATCCTACATAATAATATTATGTGATAAAATACAGCCCCATGTCTCCAAATCAACCGCAGGCTATAAAAAACTCCCATGATCCTGACTAAATGTGGATGGCAGGCACGCCTATTTACCAGCCAAACTGGTACTGCCATGTTGCAATAATGGTAACACAGTTTACAATTTCTACTGCCGGATAGCTTTAAAAGTATGTGATCCTGATAACAACATTTAATTTTTTTTCAGATTCTCACTATCTCAACGTGTGACATTATTAATGTTTGAACTATTTAAAATCACATAATAAGCTTTGCACAAAATGTGACTAATTTTATGAACCAGTGTTCAATAGCCTCATAAGCTATCGACTGATCTGTGACGTTTCTAGGCTTAGCCACTGCCAACTCCTTCCCTACCTTATCCACAGAGAATTATCTCATCCTGTTATTCCTTTAAGCAAAAGTCTTCAATACCACTAGCTTCACTACCTATAAGACAAAGACCACACTCTAGAGATATTAAATACAACTTCACACAACCAACATTTAAAGAAAATCTACTAGATGACAAATATTTGGAGGGAAACAAAACTTAAAAACTCTTCACAATATTTATAAAACTTTTTTCACCTGTATTTTCTATCATCTTTGGCTCCTACCAAGCTAGCTATTCCTTTACCATGAAATCCCCTCCCCCCATCTCTTTGCCTTTGAACGTGCTGTATCAGCTAGAGTTTAGTGTAGTACACAGATGTTTTAAGCAGAAAGGGATTTAACACAAGGAATGAAAAGCTTACACAACGATGGAAAGGCTGGAGGAGGAGAAGGAGACAATGGGGTTGCTACTGAACTGTTGAGTTCAAAGACACACTGGATGCTGATAACTAGACCCACGTATGCAGCCCTGGATCTTAAAGTTGCTCTATCTGCCTTTGGATCCACGAGACACTGGAATATTAAGTCTAGCTGCTCCAATTATCTTTACACTCCAACATCTCTGTGCTTCCAAGAAAGTTAACATAACAGCAAGAACATGGCTTCTCTCATAGAGCCACATCCCAAATTTCACATGAATGTATCCCAAAAAGGGGGGGGGGGGGCAGCTGGAGGCCATCAGCATCCTGTTGACCTTGCAGTGGGGAGGTCTGAGTGGTGCACCATCGTGGATGCCACAGGTATCTAACTTCATTTTGCCTAGGAGGCAAGAGGATGAGAGTGGAGCTAGAATTGTTCTTCTAAAGAAACGGCCATCTCCCATGTTAGTGAGGAGAGGGGACGTGTAGTCCCTTTTATGGCTGCAGAGTCAACTTTTCTTGTCTGAGCATTGTTTATGTGAATCTGGAACATTACAGGCTGGCTGCCAACAGAGCCATGCTTCACTCTCTCATAATCTTAACAGTGCATTATATTATCTTAGGCTGTCTTTGTGATCTACCAACAGGTCTTTAATTACTTAACTTCCAGGCAATGCAGTCTGTTCATAATGACTTAATAGCACTTGGTACGATGTTCCACCTTCCTACCTGGCTCCAACACACTCTTCTAATCAAATCCCTTAATGACGCTAGTCTATGCTTAATGATGCTATTCAGTTGTTGGCAGGTATATTTTTGACTGGGTGCCTTACTATTGCCAGACCATGCCTTTGTTCCCACACTTACCTGAAATGAGCTTACCCATGTCACAACTAATTGGAATCTTAATTATTTTGCCCTTATAACATAAAACACTAACAACAACCATGAGGACATTGATACTGTCAGAAATGACACTGATATTCTGGGATAAGATTAGGCATGGTACAAGAAAACTTGAAATGTCCTAAAAATCAAATAGCTCACTTTTGAAATAAACTTGATGGAGGTTTTCTGAACTATGACTACAATCCTAAAACTTTGCATTATTTCCAAAAACAAGAGGAAAATCTATAATGAACATTTCTACAATGTTATTTTCTTAAAAATATAAGCAATACATTTTGACCCACCTGGATACAGGGAAAAAAAATAAACCGTTTTTCTATTCTCTCTCTACAGGTGTAATTACAAAATCACAATCATGTACAAATGGTCCCAAATGGTCATTGGAGCCCTGGTTCTCACACTTGCATTTCACATAGCAGGATGGAGAAAAATCCAGTAAGGGTATATCCAGATCCTTTAAAATAGATTTTATACATACGCACAGCCCAACTCTTTTTCTACAGCTCAATGGCCAACATGTAATCACTTGGCTATAACTAGTTGCAAGGAAGGATGGAGAATGGCCAGACTTTCCTGGACTGCACTGTGTCATTAAACATCAAGGTTGTTATTACTATGAAAGGGAGGGAGAAGAGATACTAAATACTGCTAGCAATCTCTGCAACAGCACGTCCGTCCACCTTATCTTCTAAGAAGTTATTGCTATTTTACCCTTCATTTCCAAGAATTGTTTAGTTCCTGGCCCGCCGTGTTCTTCTTGCTTTCTGCTTCATTGCCTAAACCTGATATTTCTTTTTTTTTATGTTTGTTTGTTTCAATAAAGAACTCTGGTGATTCTTTTGGAAATCTGCCTTACTTCTGATTTGGCTTCTTCATAAGACTGCCACTCAAATTCTTGCCTCATCTTGGCTCAGCCACTGTAGCCTACAGTCATGTGATCCTAACTCAGTCAGTTCCTACTCAAGCCTGAATCTAACACTTTGGCTCACTTCTTTTTTTCCAAGAGGAGAGATTATCCACTGATAGCCTAAGCTTTACAATGTAAACTAGAACCTTAACTTTTCAAGCCTTTTAAAATTTTCATGCAAAGTAAGTTTTAATTTTTCAAAACAATTGCTCAGCCTAGCTGGTGTGTTCAGTGGTAAACTTTGCCCTATGAACCAAGTGGTCACAGGTTCAATTCCCGGTCAGGGCACACACCCAGGTTTCAGGTTCAATCCCATGTGGGTTGTGCAGGAGGCAGCTGATCAATGATTCTCTCTCATCACTCATGTTTCTATCTCACCCTCTTCCTTCCTCTCTGAAATCAATAAAAAAATAGTATTAAAAAATTGCCCACTGGCTAAATTAATTTATTCTTCAGTCACTTAATTACCAACAGTGTTTTGAGTACCTACCATGTGCCAGGCATTGAATAGTACAGAGAATGTTTTCCTATATGGCCATAAATTTATAAAATATACTCTCAGGGTGTGCAGCAGAAATGGGTTAATACTAGGTAACGTTTTTCCCACCAGAACACTTTGCCACATAAAACAAGGGATCACTGTGTACTTTCACAATGCTTCCCAGTCTAATATTTCAATATTTCAAGACAGTTATAGCACATTTCCTTATTTATCTCCCTAACTCTTTCAACTCCTGGGTTTCAGTTGTTGGCAGGTATATTTTGGCACTTTCCAGTGGATAGTCTTCTACACCTTCCAGCAGGAATAGCTTCAAAGAATTAGCCTATTTACTATTGCTGATTATGCAACACATCATTTTTGACAGCCATAGCACTACTTCCTGGAATTATGAGAACACATTGTGCTCAACTGGCAATTGGTGGAAGAAGCATAAAAACAATCTCCCAAGAAAATAGTGTATGATAAATATGAAATGATATAAAGTATTTTTATATCAAATGCCATCTAAATATACTTCAATAATCTAAAAGGTACAGTTGCAGAGAATATTTTTGGAGAAAATAAAGTCACTTGATGTAGGCCTTTGTTTTAATGAAGTTAAATTCTTAACAAATCACTAAAATGTGTGAATTCTGGTAGGCTTTTCCAAACAAAGCAGAAATAAAAAGTGACATTACCCGCTACAAGGGTGTTAATTTTATGACTTAAAAAAATCTAAAAAATTAATTTGGAATTTTTTGAAGCCTGCTCTATATCCAAATCTTATAAAATAAAATATAACATCACAAAAGTACTTTTTCTTTTAGGTCCTTAAAAAAGCCCCTCTTCTCTGCATTTCTTCATCATCAAAGTTACTCAAAAAATAATCTATACTTTTTTTCACTCATGTTAGTATGATGCTAATTTTTGTCATTTACAAGTCAGCATAGATTATCACCTCAAGTATTACCTAGAGTAGGGTAAGCTAAACTTCAGGAATAAATAAATTCCTAAACTGTAATATTTTTTCTGTGTGTGTGTGTGTGTGTGTGTGTGTGTGTATGTGTGTTTCTGTATGTTTGTGTCTCTCTGTCTCTGTCTCTCTCTCACACACACACATACATACATACACACACATGCACACAAACATATAAACAGTCACACACACTGTAATTTTTTGCCTGCTGAAGGTCTGATGTATGTGGAGGCTCTCCAGAGTATGTCCCTTCAAGTGAGTCAGGGATCTAAGCAGGTTCCATATAGAATCTCCATACACAGCCACCACAGTCACAGTGGTTGGAAAGGAGCAAGCTGGAAGACACATGGAAGTCATTTCTGCTCAGAGTTCATTGGTCATAACTAATTACACGCCTTTGCCTCTCTCTGCAAGAGATTTGTTAAGTATAGTGTTCCACGAATTCAGAGAGAAAGAATCGGAAATTGGGATGCTTTGGTAATGTTTACCATACCACTTCATTGAAACCAATCTGATTGTTTTTCAATATGACACTACTTTGCTAATGTCTTATATTAACTTCATTACCATTTTCTTCCTGCATTATTCCTGTTTCAAAATTTGGATACACTCAGGCCTAGCTGGTTTGGCTCAGTGAATAGAGATGGGCCTGCAGATTGAAGGGTCCCAGGCTCAATTCTGGTCAAGGGCATGCACCTCGGTTGCAGGCTCCTCCTCGGCCTGGCCTCATACCGGGAAGCAACCAATTGATACGTTTCTCTCACATCAATAGTTTTCTCTGTCTTTCCCTCTCTCCCTCACTCTCTGTAAAACTCAATGGAAAAATATCCTTAGATGAGGATTTAAAAAAATAAATAAAAATTTGGATACATCCAGAACTCCTTTTTAACCCTTTGACTAAGGTTGCAGGCATCGTAAAACAAAACAAAACAAAAAACAAACAAACTAAAAACAACTAGAACAGAAAGTTGTCTTGTCTTCTATGGTTCCCATCTTATAGAATTCACCTAGTTTCCTTTTCTGACTCTTTAGTTCCAAACCTACTGGCTGTAATTTGGTTGTTGTGAAGAATTGAAACTATCTACCCTCATATTCAGAAAGGACACTGAAAATATAAACCACACTGTACATTAACAGCAATTTGCTAGTTTACTGTATTTATTAGCCTTACTTTATTTTCCCTAGAGATTCTGGGCCAAGCACATAATCTGTTGTTCATTACAAAAACTTTCTGAAAGACCCATCATCAGCTTTTCAATGGAAATCATCAATAGTTTGAGCTCAAAAATCTGCACTCTGGGACTGTTGCATGTGATTCTTACCCAATCCTCATCAAGACCCTGAATTGAAAGCTACATCTTAAACTTCTCATCTATAATAATAAAAAGCGTAATATGCTAATTAGACCAGATGTCCTTCCAGTTGACCTTCTGGACAAAGCAGGGGTTGTGAGGGAAGCCTGGGCCCTGGGTGCCAGAGGGAAGCCATTGCTGGAAGCTGGGGGAAGGAAGGCATACACTTGCATGAATTTCATGCATCTGGCCTCTAGTTGTCAATAAACTCTGATCTTATCTTCTCCTGCTTGTAGACACTCCCAAAGCTCTGTGAAGGTGTGACTCTTCCTTACACAATAAGCAAAGAGCAGAGTCTTGCCTCATCAATAGATCATGTTGGTAATATTTGGGCAACCAGGAAACTGTTAGTTCTTATCTGACTTCTTTTCCTTTGGCTAACTAATTTAAAATGAATCTTTGTTCTAAAATGTTTTCCTTTTTTCTTAATTTTAATTTCACTGCTGTTTCCACCTGTTTTATTTTTATCATCATCATCTTTGGCTCTACAGTTTATAGTCAAGAAGAGTCAATCTACTCCAGCCTCTGCCATTTACAAAGCTTGCTCTCAGAACTATAAGTTGAATCCATTTCCCTCCGATAATTGCTTTTCCAAGAGGTTAGAGCAGAACATTTATTTGCATTTATGATTCCACACTTCTCCGAGTTACCTGAAGTGGATTGAATCGTGCCCCTCCCCCAAATTCTTATCCATTTGGAACCTCAGAATGTTACCTTGCTTAACAATTAGATTTTTGCAGATACTCAAAGATCAAGAGGGAATCAAACTAGATACAGATGGGCCCTAAAATCCAGCATCCAAGGAAGTTAATGTGAAGACAGAGGACATATTGGAGTGATGCATCTGTAAGCCATGGAACCCCAAGAGTTGTCAAGAGCGACCTGAAACTAAGAAGAAGCTTATACTGTTCCTTACAGCCTTCAGAGGGAGCATGGACCTGCTGACAGCTTGATATGGGACTTCTGATCTCTAGAACAGTGGCAGAATAAATTTCTGTTGTTTTAGTCCAACGACTTTGTGGTCATTTGTTAGAGTAACCCTAGAAAAAATAATACAGATTTTGACATAAATTGGAAAACTTAGAATCATCTTTCTTTTCCTCCCTTATCCATTCACATCCCCATTTTTGCCCCCCATGGCAAAAAAAAAATCATTACCATATTGCATACTTTTTACATCTTAGTGGTACCCTTTTCTCAGTCTCTGCCTCTTGCAACATTTTTTCATAGCTTTCTTAGATTTAATCATAACATGACTCTTATGATGTAAGTAAAAATTTCAAAACTTCCCATGATTCTTTGTTTATGAATTATATAAAAATTCTTAATCTTGATATTCAAGATCTTTGAATGACCCAACAATATTCCTAACTATTCTGATCTAAGATTTATTTATTTTTGTTTTATTTTCCATGAGTATTCTATACTATGTTACAGATAGTAAATGTATTGTCCCTATTAATTTACATCTGATTTTTCTAATCTAAAATATTAGCTAATTAAAAAAATCCAATAGCTTATTTAACTTAAATTAGTTATGTTTTATCTTATCGTGTACTGGAGGGGAATCCCCTCAACCCGGTTTGCACCCTCTCACAGTCCAGGAGCCCTCAGAGGATGTCCAACTGATGGCTCAGGGGGAGCGGGCTTAAGCAGGTAGTCAGACATCCTTAGCCCTGCCCTGCTACTGCTGCTGTGCTCACCAGATGCCTGGCTTCTGGGCTGAGCAGTACTCCCCCTGTGGGAGCTCATTGACCAGCAGGGGGCAGCTCCTGTGTTGAGCGTCTGCCCCTAGTGGTTAATGTGAGTCATAGCAACCAGTCCTTCCACCATTTGGTCGATTTGCATACTACCCTTTCATTATATAGCATCTAAACATGTGTTCCCTCTGCTCTGTTCAATGAGACTATAATTTCTCTGTAAACAAATCTATATTTTTATGTCCTTTTTTCATGCATTTAGCAGGTTTGTGAATTGAGTTGGCATTTGTTGAATTAACTTGAATTTATTAACTGATTTGGAACTAATGATTCAAACGCTATGTAAGGTTGAAAATTTGGCAGTGGTAGGGGTGAGGGAAATGGAAAGGTTAGCAAACCACTGATGTCAATCTCATTTGAGATACACCCATAGAAGGTCAAACATACTTTCAATGTTTACCTTTTCTTTCTCTTAATTACCTTAAGGTAACCTCAGTGTTTCCTGAAATCACCTATTAATCCTTGCAAATATGAGGAGACTGTTAAAAATGTTAAATGGCAGTTTTATGACTGTACCAGGGTTGGTTCAGTATTTATCATTATTTTGCTGAATACAAAGAAAAATAGTAGGTAGAGCAACAGAAGTGTAAGAAAAAAAAATCTGTGCTTCCGGAGAACATTGTGATTTGTGGAGACTTGAGATCATCCTCTAGATTATTTGATATAGATTCAATGAAAATTACAAAACTTATTTTACAACTCCATATTTTGTAGATGCAAATTATGTCCTGTCCAGTAGAGGTTCAATTGACAATCCCCTACATCATGAAAAACAAAAACAAGTTTGCCTCCATTTGCACAATCATTTCAGTTTTTCTGATCTAATAAATATGTCCGTTATTTGAATTTTCTTTCGAACCAATTATAATATTTGTGTGCTTCCCTCATTGATTATGAGGATAATGAAATCTTTAACATATATTCATTTTTATTCCTCTTTGAGAGTCATGATTTTACCCTTGTTTGAAAATTAACTACTAGAAATGTATGCTTGTTTTTATTTTTTCTGGTTTTATTATAAATTCTGGTTACAATACTAATAGTAAACATTATTTAAAAAAAGATAAATAATAAGAGCAGAGGCACCTAAAGAGTAGGAAAACAGCAAAACCTGCCATACAATGATTAAGTAAAAAAATTGGGAAAATTTGGATTAGAGACGAATAATCTAAAAATGAAATGGTCACCCAGCCAGTGTGGCTCAGTGTTTGAGCATTCACCTATGGACCAGAAAGTCATGGTCGATCAGAGCACGTGCCCAAATTTCAGGCTTGATCCCCAATGTGGGGCGGGCAAGAGTCAGACGATCAAAGATTATCTCTCATCATTGATGTTTCTATCTCTTTCCCCCTCTACCTTCCTCTCTGATATCAATAAAAATATGTTAAAATGAAAAGAAAAAGAATGATTGCTGTTCTTACAAAAACTAAAAAGCTAATGTGTAGGAAAGGGACTGGTCAAATTTTGTGAGTTTTCAGCAGGTAAATTAAAAAAAAATGGGTAAAATTTACAAAGAGGTTAATTTGGACTCATTGTAAATTTAAACTTGCCAACAATTAGGACAATATAGAAATGTTTTTGTCAGCTTTGAGATATAGGGATTTCTTTGTCTTCAGGAATATTCAAGCAGAGTTTGGACAACATTTCATAAGGATCTTCTACTGTTGATTAAATGATTGGCTGTGCAATTGGACTAGATGCCTATGGGAGAATTCAAAGCAGAGTTACTAATTTCACAATTCAACTCAATTCTGGTTGTGTGTGTGGAAAGGAGCTCCTGAAACACTAGCACCATCACAAATGTGCTCTTCTAAAGTTACTGTAAGTCTTCTTTTTGTAGCCAGATGTTAATATGAGGCTTTTTTGTATTGTCTGGGAGTTTTGGCTTCGGCCCCAAAGCTAAGGACAAAGTATAAGAAGCCTTGACATGGGGGATTTAAGATAGTCACTCGTAGAGAATGGAGTGCTTGTCAGCTTGCCAGAAACATAAAAATGCACCACTGTACCCGGCTGAATGCTCACAAAGCTACAGAAACTCAGGTCCTCTCTCCAAACACAGTGGCAAAGGACTTGGGAGTGTGTGATCCCTGGGGCTTTGTGGATGAGTGGTTGGTGGTGACAGCGATGTTTGATTCTTCCTGGGAGAGTCAAAGTCCAGAGTTGGAGTTACTTGGAAATCAGAGCAAAGATTGTGGCAGCCAGGGGAGCGGCCAATCCTTAAGAATTTGGTGGGCAAAAGAAGTGTAATATTTCCCAATGCCAGAGGCAACAGCCTGGAAGGTAGCCAGGTATGAGTCATGGGGAAAGAACATTACAACAGCGACTGCTCCTCTGGGGCAACCTACTCAGCCCCATGCTAAATTGCAGAATTCATGGGCGGGGTCTAAACTGGGACAGGGAGAAGCTTTGAGAGATTAAAATGATGGCATTAAACCTGGAGCAACATTATAACAACTAAAAATGAGAGTGTAGTCATATTTACAAGGCATCCGAGGCTGGGGCCTCTCCCCAATATGTTGTGCAGAAGCAGGAGAGGGAAGCCCAAAAGACAAGTCTCTAGGGCTGAGGTGAGAAGAAGAAAATTAAATATATATTTCAGAGTGGCAGAGAGAGAGATAGAAACATCCATGATCATAATTATTGACAGGCTTCCTTCTACGTGCTCCCTATTGGAGATGGAGTCCACAACCGGGGCATGTACCTTGATAGGAAATCATGACCTGCTGGTTCATAGGTAGATGTTTAACCACTGAGCCATACCCGGCCAGGCTGGAAGGAAAAGTGTTTGTTTTCAGCTTGCATCCCAACAAATGCAGTTAATTTCATGAACCTGTTTCAGTTGTCACAGCCAACTTTCCTTTCTAAACATAAGGTACTTATTCCTGGTCACTCTGCATAGTTTGTATAGATCGGGTAACAAAATGGCCTGTTCTGTGATTTGAATTTTGTATCATTCACTGAATACAGAACTCATAGTTTTTTTTAAAATTGTCAAAGAAAATATTATTTTGTTCATGGCCTAGTAATATATGCAAGTTTTCTCTCTTTCCTGTCTCTGTTTTTTGAAATAGAAAGTTTAATAAACATTGGACATTAGTTATTCAAAAACATTACTTCATGGCAATATATTGATACATGGCTAGAGAATATTTGTTTTCGCCTCAACCATATCTTTCACTTTTACTTCCAGTATGGGACACAAATAAGGAATTAGGAAGAAAAACATAAAATATTACTCTAGTCGGTTTAGCTCAGTGGATAGAGCATCGGCCTGCAGACCAAAGGGACCCAGGGTCAGTTCAGGTTAAGGGCATGGACCTTGGTTGCAGGTTCCTCCCTGGTCCCGGCCCTGGTCAGGGCTCATGCAGGAAGCAACCAATTTATTTGTTTCTCTCACATCAATGTTTCTCTCTGTCTTTCCCTAAACATCAGTGGAAAAATATATTTGGGTGAGGATTAACAAATAGGAAAAAAAAAGAAGAAAAGGAAGAAAGAAAATATCATTAAAAGGATATTTTTTTAAAATAAATTGAAAGTGGAAGAACACACACACTTGTTTAGAGTGACACTGGCACCACACATTGTAGGAGGTGTTCTAACCAAAAGTTAAATTTTACTTCTAAATCTCATTTTCTTTGAAATAGTCCACTTAGAGGCCAGATGATTTTGAAATTCTCAGTTTTAACTTCTCCTCTCCCTCCTTCCCCTCCTCCTTCACCAAGCTGGGAGGTTGGGGTAGGGTGAGGGGAAGACGGAGCTGAAGGCCAGGAGTGCTGCTCCTAAAGGAATCGGGAGACTTGGAGAATGGGAGGGAAAAGAGAGTAAAAGGGAGGTTTAGAGAAGTACTTGCTATAAGTTGCACCCTAGAACCAGGGCCCTAAGTCTGGACACTGAACTGGGTCCCATGGGGATAGAAACTGGAGCACTCAAGCAACCTCTGCCTCTTTTGGACTTTGTATGGATGGACATATCTATCTGTCCTATCTGACCCTTCTCTAATTCAGTCTCTACATTGCACCTGACATATTTTCCTAAATATTATTCAAATCAAATCATTCTTTCTACTCCTTCCCAAAGCTAATTAGGCAGTACCTTCTCATGTTTAGTGTTGACCCCAACCCTTCTTCAAGAATCAATAAAACTTCATACAAGGACACATATGTAATACCTTAATCAATAAATAAAAAAATAAATAAAAAAAACAAAGAACTTCATATCTTTGTCTCAGTATCCTCAATAAACCATGCTGCCTCTTGCCTCCAGGTTCTAACACATCATTTGTTTTTCTGATGAGAATGTTTTTTATTACCCATATTTATTTAATTATCGCCTATTAATTCTCTACTTAGAGGTACTTCCCTCTAGGAAAGACATCCCTGCCCCCCACCATCCCTGATCTAATTTATGTTTCCTTTCTATGTTCTACAGATACACACTTCTTTTCTCTAACAGAAGTTGGCATATAATGATAAAGTGCCCAAGTCTTCCACCTGCCCCCAGGCTCTGTAAAATTAAGAAATTAGGAAAATTCTTTGGCAAGTGGAATGGTGAAACTGAGAGAGGTAGCTGAACAAATTGGCCAACCAACTTAACAGACAGGTACAGAAGGTCACCAGGGCAGAAAGCCCTGGGTGTCTAGCAACAGACAAAACCGGTTTGGGCCTCGCCCTCAGGGTAGCCTTTTCTCTGGGATATCACTGGTCATGGGGTTCAGGCCTTTCCTTGATCTTCCCTCCCTTGATATAACATCTAGGCCTCAGTTGTATTTCAGCTGTAGACCCAGAAAACCAGCAAAACCAGGTGGGAGTGGCCAGGACCAGTTACAATGACTAATAATGCCTGGCACTGACCCATCAGGGGAGACCATTACCCTGATAGGACACACGTGCAAAATTGATAAATATTCTATTGAGACCCTCCCTAAAACCTCTCCTAAATCTCCAGCCTTTAAAATCGTTAAGCTAAAGAACCCAGAGCAGCTCTCCCTCTCCCTTTCCTTCTCCCTCTCCTTCCCCCACAGGCATGCACAGCCTAAACGCTAAGGCACCTCACAAAAGACTTGCAACCAGGGCATCAATGGGCAGTAGCAGCTCATCATGGCTAATCTCTGAACCTGTCTCCAACCCCGCCCCCCCTCTTTTTATTTATTTATTTTTTTTACTTTCCAGTGAGCCAAAACAATCCCACCTAGGCTACTTTCTTTCCTATAACATTTCTAGAGAACCAAATCTAGGTTAACCCAACTAGGTTATCCTATTGCTTCTTATATCCTAAGCCCTTTTTTTTGTTTGTTTCACTTGTACACTCAAATGTTTTAAATGTACACTCAAAAATAACTTGGACCTGTGTTCTGAAAATCTTTCCTGCAAGAAATCAAGAAGCCATACATGCAGGCTGGCACTGGAGTGGTCCAGCCCATTCGCCTTTCCAGTAACAAGAGCACAAAGCCTGCCAAAACCTGTTTGGCTCAGTGGTAGAGCTTAGGTCTGCGGACTGAAAGGTCCTGGGGTTTGATTCCCGTCAAGGGCATGTACATTGGTTGTGGGCACATCGCCGGTAGGGGTTGTGCAAGAGGCAGCTGGTAGATGTCTCTCTTTCATCGCAAAGCTTCATGTCACCGGTTGTTCTGTAGGGGAGGAACAAATTTTCTTCCACTTTCAAGGTTCTTCTAGCTGGTCTAATATGTCAAATAGATATAGAACAAATCAGCATGAGAAAAATAACTAACTATAATACATGCATAGGTATGGGAACCCCAAATACATGAAGAGTCAGAGACCCCATATGCAGGAGAGGTCAGAGCTAGAAAGGGAACAGGGGTGTATACAATATTCTGAGCTAGAGATGAGGCAAGATGCCTTAGGCTTCATTACAGGATGATGAGAAGAGCAAATGCTTAGTACATGGAAGCTTGTCCTGCCCTATGAGTGGGTCAAAAGAGATTATCTCTGATAATTGTTTACTATGGGTAAGACCACTAATCCAAGCTTTTGTAGGTAGTTAAAGGAGAGGCGGGGTTTCTCTTCAGCCTGCAGCGAAGGCTGCCTTTAGCTGAAAACAATCTGCATATCACAGAGGCACATGTTGGGGTGATGTATTCTAATCTACCACGGTACACAGCACATGCCTGACACTTACTAGATACTCAAAAAAAACTACCGGTGAGTGATTGGATTTTAAGGTTTACTAAAAGGCCCAGTATTTGTCATTTGGGTTTCCGGACCCCAATTTCAGCTGGGAGAGGGCTTCTCCCCCAAACCAACAATAAATTCTCAGACACAAATGGTGACAGAAAATTAAAACTCAATTCTGACACTATTTGTCTGGAGAGAAAGTCAAATTCCACAGGCTGAGGGTTCAATCCTTCAAGACTGCACCCCACTTTTCCCCCTCCCCACACCCTTTAGTTGACAATCTCAACCCCAGTCTGTCAACTGTGCTTCTGACTAAACAGATACAGATTTGAGGTTCTAAGGACCCTGCCCTTGGACTCCAGACTCCAGTTGAAAATCCAGATTCTGACTGAGAGGCTATAAACCAGAGGTTCTCCCAACCTCCTCCTTGGGATCAATTAATTTGCTAGAGTGGCTCACAGAACTCAGAGAAACATGTTACTTACTTGATTACTGATTTGTTGCAAAATGATATAACTCAGGAACAGCCAGATGAAAGAGAAGCATAAGGCAAAGTATGTGGGCAATGCCCAATCCAGGTGTGCCACTCTCCTTGCATCTCCATGTGTTAGCTAACCAGGAAGCTCTTCAAATCCTGTCTTTTTTTTTTTAATGGAGTCTGCACTACATAGGCACAATTAATTAAAAAAAAATATTGGCCATTGGTCACTGATTCAAAGCTTCAGCTCCTCTCTCTTCCCAGGAGGTCAAGGAGTGGAACTGTTCAATCTCCTAATTACTGGTTGAGTGTTATGGAAACTACCCTCCTATCCTTAGGTGCTTCCCAAAAGTCATCTCATTAAAAATAACAGAAGACACATTTATTTCTCTCAACACTTAAGAAATTCAAAGGATATTTTGTTTGTTTGTGGGTTTTTTTGTTTTTGTCACTGTGAGCCAATAACTCTGGATTGAGACCGGACATCATAAATCACAATATCGCTATTTGATTGTTGAAACTAACATCAACATTTGTGGCTATTGTCTTCTGAAAAGATTAAGTGTCAGATTTCCAACAATTTTTCTACAATTTTATAATTTGACCTCAGTATTCATTTGATCAGACACAAAGACCTGTATCTGTGTTCTTGTGGTTGCAGACATCTAAATTTTATCATGAAAACTTAGTTCTAAATGTGTTCCATCACAAGATTGTCAACATATAAGACTCCACATATTTTCTTTATCTTCCTTTTGGGTTATTCACATAGTAGGCCTTTAGTGAGTGCTTGATGAGGTTTAGGAAACCTTAAACATGAAATAATCCTCTCAGAAAAGTGATCCCTCTAGTGGTTAATTGATATCAGTACATGTTTTTATTTTGAAAAAAAAAGCCCTGAAGTTAGGGACCACCAGCTCAGCAAAATATATAAAGTGAGAATTAAATTTTGGTCTATCAATCTTATTATATGACTAGAGGTCTGATGCACGAAATTTGTGCAAGGGGCTTGGCCCTCGCAGCCCCGGCTTTGTCTGGAAGGTTGTTTGGTTGTCCAGTCTAATTAACATATCACACTTTTATTATTATTGATAATAATGATATTTTGTACATGTTATTAATGAGAAAGAAAGATGTGGGAAATAATTTATTAAATATACTTTAAAATGTTTTTGATTTATTAACATATGTTTAATGAGCAAAAATAATTCTTTAATTAGTATTTTAAAAGAAAAAATAATGTTTAAGTTTGTGGGTAGATTAGTATACATTTTAAAATAAAATAAGCTTAACCATAAAATTTTTAAATAATACTATTTTTTTTACCTACAATACCATGCATCTGGTAACAGGGAGCATGGTGGCTCTATGGCATACACTTCCTCTTTGGGATCTATTAGGTTTTGCATGTATTTATAGGATCTGGCCTGTTAACATTTGACTTGATGCCACGAGTTAAAAAAAAAAATCAAGTTCTTTCCTGTTCATGTGATTGGAACTACCAGTTGTTGGAAAACTGTTATTTGATCAAAAACATTTGTAGCAATTTTTGCACTATTTACATAGGGATGGAGGAGGTAATAAAACTTGAGAAATTCCTATTAGCATGCTTGTTATTAACGCACTTTCACGGAATGCTACTCTAGTAGTTTCATGATATAAGAGTAATTTACTCTTTAATTTATACTTCTAATACATAAATTAATATGACTGATTTTGTTTTTAATGAACATCTATCCAAAAGTACTTTTTTATACACAGAAGAGTTTTTTATACACAGATACATTCCATATCTGTGGCCACTGAAAATATCCTTTTTTATCCCTCAGTTCTCACAACATCTGCTATTTTTCTTTTACCTCATAAGGCTGCTCTTAGTCTCCAAACCTTCTTTTCTGTCTAAAGTCTACATATTAGAGATTCTTAGGGCTTCATCTCTGCTTCTTTTCTTTTCTGGATCTATTATTGTTTCCCAAGTCGTAGCACAGTGCTTGATTTTCATAGTTATTATTTGTTAGGAAAAAAAGGTGTAAATAAAGGATTGAAAATCTTAGAACACATCTGTATTGATACAGTATTATGATTCATGACCTGGAAAGGAAAAGTTTTCTAACATATTAATAATGACACTTTAAATCAAATAAATACTTTTCTATCCCTTCATTCTAAAAGTGATTTTGGTCAGCATGCTCAAATCACATATATTCATTACCTATTGCAATTCCTCTTTATGATTCTTTTTATGTTGAGATGAAAACAAATATCAAATAAGTAGCAGAGCTATATTTAAACCAGATCAGGCTGTCTTGGAGCCTATGAACTTAATAATTACTTCAGTATTTTTAGAGAAAAATGACAATTATGGTTTATTATCCATAACTCAAGCTTATTTGTCTGTATTGTTGAAACTATGTAGCAATATTTTCCTTGAGAAGAAAAATAGGAGGCATATGACTTTAAATTTGATATCTAATTCTCAACAACAATTATTAAAAAAGTATACAGTTATATTTTAAATTTATGCTACATGGTGCTGTCCTTTTAAGATGTCTAATAGTTACCATAGTAACAGATTCAGGGTCTCTCTGTGTGCCTACTGGTATTATCAATGTGAATAACAACACATTAGAGTCATAGAAAGGCAAACAACAAATCCACAGCAGAACATCATAAGTTTTAATTGTAATGTTTTTTAATTTATATTTAAACCTAGAAATATTAATATCCATTATCATACTTATGTAATGATAAAGAAAATATTTCCTTTTTTGTCTGGAAAAAATTATTATTAATATTTGCATATGAAGAGAAGAATAGACAGCACCATTAATCACTATCCTTTTATAGTGTTCTGTGGAGTTTAAACTACTTAGTCTTGCTATTATAGAATGACCAGCATGGGCCAAAACCAAAATTGGCCATTGTCATTTTGTAATTCATATTTACCAAAAAGGTAATGACTAAAGGCAACATAAAAATCCTAACTTGTTAAACATTTGAAAAATAATTTGAATAACAGATTTTTTTTCTAAAAAAATTGAAATTTTGATTATAAGATCATTGTCTTCCTCCCTAGGAAGCTTCTTCTTTTCTCTTAGATTCCACATTTTTTTCCTCCCTCCTAAGTTTGTTTATCATCTCTTCTTGGTTTCTTAAGAAATAATGACTGCTTTGATGGAATATGCAGCTAAATGGAAGCTCTCTGGATTAAAAATTATTTTCCTCTAAAGCAAAAAGATTATTTAAGCAATTATTCTGTCCCCACAAGAAAAAATATTATATATATATTCTATTAGAAAATAAAATAATCGGATATTGAACCAGAAAATGTTCCAATTGGAAAAATCTTGAAATGAACCAGACACACTTTGATATTTATTTATTTTTGTTTATTTGTTACGAAAACTGAGGATGAGAAAAGTTCATGGTTAAAGTCAAATATCTAATTGTGGCAGAACTTAGAATTTCTGCTTGTGAGCTCTTATCATATGTACTAGGATGTTCTTCAATAAATTTAATCCTGGAGCAACAATTGGCATATTTGAAAACATTTTTACAACCTTCAAAATATATTAGTAATGGAGACTCACCTCTATTTTCAGAAATATGTGCTACCTTTCTTCTATGAAACTTTGTGCTTGACCAGTTTCATGAGGGTCATTTGAATGGAGCAGTGGTTGAAACTTCATACCATGTGAGCAGCAAATGCATTGCTGTATATGTATCTGATGAAACCTGCTAAGAGATAAAGAAAAATCCCACCATAAACAGCATTTTCATATTAGAACACATAAAAGCAATTTTCATGAACTTGAAGATATTGAAGTACTGATACTTTGAGATCATTAAAGAAGTATGTTATTGCTATGCTACTAGTCAATTAATTTATTTCTTAGAATAAAATCTCAGTATATATCCTGTTTTTAAAGTAATGAATTGGTGCTAGATAGGAGAAAAAAAACATAATGTGGCATGTTTGGTTCACTCCATGGTAGTCTTCATTTTTAAGATAGTAACTGAAAGCTAACGTCTAAGATTTCATAGTAAAATTAATTGCACAAAGCACATGAGTTGCAAAATGAGTTGTCATTTCACTAATTTACTTTACATATAAATATTCATGAAACAGCAACATTCCATATCCTGTTTTTGCTGGTGGTTCTTAAAAGTTCTATCCAGGCAGCAGCAGTTGGCAATTATTGTTTCAAAACTGTATGCTTTCACACACATACATATTTTAAACTGTAACATAAAAACTTTAGAATTAAAAAACAAGACTTGTATTTGAATTCATATTTTCAAAATATGAAGAAGATATTTTTGTAGAAATTATTTTCCAAGATGATGACAGCTTGGGTATAACAGCCTGACTATTAAATGGACAAAGACTTGTGAACCATCTGCTACATAAGATTTCTCTATCAAAAAAAATTAACTCTATTTAATCCAGTCAGGCAATGTGAGTATGGGCTGTTTGCCAGGCCTTAGCAATATCCTTGTGATATTGGAATAAATGTTGTCTCAGTATTTTTGAAAAGACAGATTCTGCATTTCTTCCATTTTGGAAAGTGCCTACCTGGTTGTTTCTTTTTTCCAGCTCATCTAATAAAAAATTGTATGAATAATTGTTGCTTAGGTGTGAGCTTAGAGATTAGTACAGGTTGACTGATGTTTTCCATAATTTAGTGCTTCCTTTTACAAGATCCCAACTTTGAGTGAGAGCCAAGCAAGCAAATGAACTCCACATGGCTCCAGTCATCCTAATTATGTCAGAAGTAGTTGTTCTTCCTTCTATTTTTCTTCTATGAAGCATTATCATGGATATATCTGCATTTGGCTACTTCACCTTTTATTAATTTCATTGGGAACCTATTAAAAGATGTGTTAAACATGGAACTCTACACATACATTGTTGGCTACTGTAGTGGGGAAGCAGGGCAGGGATGGTTAGCAGATTATAAAAATAAGAAAGCAAAATTTCTGCCATAACTCAATTGCATGGAGGATATATCAACAAAACTAGAAACCATAACCATTGATGTTGTCAGTGAGATTTAGGCTTTGTCCTAGAAAGTTTTTTAAAAATATATATATTTTATTGATTTTTTTACAGAGAGGAAGGGAGAGGGATAGAGAGCTATAAATGTCGATGAGAGAGAATCATCGACCAGCAGCTGCCTCCTGCCACCTCCCACCGGGGATGTACCCACAATCAATGTACATGCGCCCGACCGGAATCGAACCTGGGACCCCTCAATCCGCAGACCGATGCTCTATCCACTGAGCCAAACTGGTTTCCGCTGCCCTAGAAAATTTTTAGAAAGCCTTATTCTGGTATTGTAGTTAGTGATGGTGAAAAAAAAAGAAAAGATAGGGGAAGTCTTCTATATTTAATCAAAAAGTTATTTAGTGTTATCTTTATTTTCAGACACCATTAATTATAAAATTCCTCCCATTGAAATAATAACAATGTTTTGGAGAGAAAAATAATAATTGCTGGGTTTCTTTTGAGATCAAATGTAAAACATGTTGGAAATGTTCAATTCAAAAGCAAAGTTTATTTCATAATTCAGAAAATGCAACTACATGTATTGATTACATATACTGAATATTAATATCATGCAGGGCATTATGCCAAAGGTTGTACCACTTTGTCTCACTTAATTACCACAGATTTCTGCAATAGATTCTATTATTATCTGTTTGTTCTGATGGGGAATCCAATGCTATTCCATTTTTTGCAATAGATTCTATTATTTATGTCATAGATAACTATGACTATAAGGTAGTTGTCATACAGAGTAAGGCAAAAGTTGTTCATATGAAAATAATACAATAATTAATAAGTAATAATACAAGAAGAAACTCTATGTTTTGTGTACTCACAACTGTAACCCAATTTTTTGTCTCACCCAGTAAATTTCTTCAACTGGTAAGTGACTTCCCATCTCTGATGCTTTAATTCAGTAGCAATCTCACCCAGTAAGTTTCTTCAACTTTATAAGATGTTAGCATATATCTCTGACTTCAGTGCTTGGATCATGACTGAGAGTTTACACTGTCTTGAAATATTGGCAGCCCACCCTCTATCAGAGGCAGAGTGATGGTCAAGGGACTGGACTCCAGAGATAGACTAGTTGAGTTCAAAACCCAGCTCTGCCACTTACCACCTGTATGGCCTTAAGCAAATTGCTTAGCCTCTCAGTATCTTACTTTGATCCTCTGCAAAATCTACTCAATATAATTACTATATCATATGTGGGTTTTTTTTGCAAGAATGAAGGAATGAATATACATAAAGTCTTTAAAATAGTTACCTATTATTATTTGTTAAGTACAATATGTTAAGTGCTATGAAAAAGATGAAAAGTAGAGTTGAATAGAATAAGTTCTATATTGAATTATGTGTCATAGAAGTAGCATAGGAAAGAAAAGAAAGGCGCTACTTTAAGTATGCACACATAAATTGTGATGTGTCAGAAAACTCAGAGCATGAGACCTGGGCTTGTAAGAAAGAACAGATCATGCCTACAGGCATATAGGTTGTATCCTGCAGGCAGGGGTGGGGAGCTGAAGCTTTTAGAAGAGGCCATGGGATTGTGGTCAGATTTGTGTCTTAAATAGATCCAGTTGACAATCTGAGGACTGTTTGGAGGAACATAAGAGTAGAATAGGCAGAGGGCAGTCAGAAAGCCTTTGTGTAAAGAGAAGATAACATAAGAAGACAGGGTTATATTCAAAGTGGAAACAAATGTGAGTGAAGATTGATTGGATGTGCAAAAGAAGGGGGAGACGCCTTGAGGGCAGCAATCATGTATTTTTACTTACCTCGTAACTTCTTGGGCCCAAAGGCATGCATTAATGTTCCCAACAGATTGCTACTTCGGTAAAATCCATGATCATCTCAGAGTTAGTGGTAAGAGAAACTCTGTCTCTTACTTCAAACTTTCTCCTTAATCAAAAGGATAGTAAAGCATCTCACTGACTTTGTTGTTTTCTACGATTGTCTTTGAGAAACTTGTTCGAATACACACTGCAATGTGTGTTAAACGTGGAACTCTACACATACATTGCGTAGGTTGTCAGAACCAGCAACATGATGATGGTGATTTTTATGGCAAGGTTTTGATGCTAAAAAATAAGAGCAACAGATCCTTTTTTCCTTTATATGGTTTCAGAAGATTCAATTCTCATTTCTGCAGCCACTGAATAGGGTATTCAATGTAAGACACAGTGACGTTTTCATTGACTAGACGTCCAATTCCTGTTCGCTTGGGGCACCGTCCTTTTGATGTCGGACAAAATCAGAAAGATTTACTGTTAGTTGTTGGCAGCAGAATTTTAAGTTACATTTATGACTAGAATTCCATGGAGTTATAAAATAAACACCAAAATGCTTAATATAAATGTATGTTTTAAAAGGTTGAAATGTTATTTCTTGAGTCACTACATACTTAACCCTGTGCTAGATGATGTGGGGAAAAGAAAACATAATGGTTAAAAGTGCCAGCACTGGAACCAACTACCTGCATTCAAATTCTGGTTTTAATCCTTATACCGGTAAATGGCTTGACCTTGAGCAAGTTACAAAACTTTTCTGGGGTTCAGTTTCTCATCTTTAAAGCGAGGCTTCTGCTAATAGTTACTCAAAGAGTTGCAGCTAATTAATTTAACAATTGCTTAATAGCAGAAGAGGAACTACTATTGTAGAATACTTCACTATAAATATTTCAGTTAAGAATTTAGTAATGGTATCAGCTCCAAAGATATAAAATGAAAGCAGGAGGACTACTAGAGTTCTCACACTAGGTGACAGTTGACCATATATCCGACTAAATAGATTCTGAGGAATGAGAATTTTCTCTCCCTAAGGAGGGCTTGCAATGCTGACTATGGGTGTATATACTGAAAATAATCTTCAGAAAAACCTATATAGGTATACATCAAAACTGCCTTTATCCAGTCCCTTCCCCCATCAATTAGCAGGGAACGGACTTAGAGAGTGTTAAATTAGTAAAGCAGTATAAATGGCATGCCTTTAGTATTTAGTCTTTGCTTTGCCTCTTTCCTGTTAAACAATAACCAGGTTATTAAAAAAAGGTATCATTCCCACCTGCAATATGAAGACCAAGGTGTTTGATTGCTCACTACTGCCACCCAGGAATGTCCTACAGTGGTCAAACTTTGATCAACTGCTCATGCGGAACAGTGGTTTTGACATCTGCAAGGAGGTTCGCCATTAGGAGAGAGATAAGAATAAGTACTTTTACTTTTTTTTTTTTTTTTTTTTGTAGGGAGTGGAGGGGTGGTCAGCTCACGTGGTGTTCTTCTGGCCATCTGGCATTCCTTCGCCCCAGGACCAAAATCCCTATGTGTCTCATAATTGTTTGCCTCAATAAATATGAATGATAGTAGCTATCATGATTAGTAGCTTCACATTTTTTTCTATTTAGTTGTATGTGTGTTTAAAAAGCCATGCATGAAAAAAAATAAAGAATTTTTTTCCACTTACTGTCCAGTGGGACAAAAATGACACCCCTAGAGTCTTTTCATTTGGTAGATCTCCTTCAGACACAAATGAAGTTCATTTAAGGAATTAGAATGTCAGTTGAAGACTTTTGCTTGCCTGAGGGTTTACCAAGTCACGAGTTCGTTCATGTAGCAGTCTGTGCTCTGAATAACTCCAACCATTCTAAAAATACCTTTGTAAAAGTATCAATGAAGATGCAAATTTCAACCCACAGGCCAGGAATGTTAAATGAAAAACACGTGGAATTAATAAGTTCTGGAATAGGATAAATAACAGAAGCCTAGGCTCCGACATATATAGGTAATCCTACATTGATTCTTCAAATGGAGCAACTGGGAAAACCGAGTCTTTCTTCCCACCCCTGATGCTTTAATTCAGTAGCAATCATGAGGAGGAAAGGAGGAGGGCTAATTCAGTCCCTTTGTCCTCAGAGACAAGACAGACTCTTTGAAATAACTGCCTGCAGATGGTCCAGTCCAAAGCATCAGCTGGATGACTAAGTTTGGCCGGGATCAACAGAAGAGTCATGACAGCCCACGCCTTGGGTGGGCTGCAGCCTCGTGGCCAGCTTTCCGACGCCTTAGTCACTACCACTGTCTCCAGTAACCCGTATCACCATGCCTTACATATTTTATTTAAGTTGTTCCAGGAAGATTGCTGTCTAGTGTTGTGTTCTAGAACGTATGGAAAAGTCATCTGCATATGCCATAGCACCCCTCAGATAAAGTGTAGGGGAAGGCAGTCAGTGTGAAGAAAACTTAGAGGAGGAACATAAGAAAGCTTCAAGCAAGAGTGTTTTGGTCCAAAATCTAGGGGTCTAAAAGTGTCAAGTTAAGAGCACAGGAGTAGAAGGGAACGTCGTGGAGTCCAACATTCACTGTGCCTGTCATTAATAGTGTCACTCTTGGGAAAAACCCTTTCTCTTCTTTGAGCTTCAGTTTCTTTGATATAAATGGGGGGAATTCTGATCTTCTCAAAGGACTGGTGGGAGATTAATTAAGAAAATATATCTCAAGGTATCTAACACTTCCTGCAACGTGACAGGTGCTTCAAAAAGTCAATTTGAACATGAATAATGCTCCCTTCATTTTAACTTTTCTTGGTTGCTTTTTGTTTAACTATAAATTCATTTAAGCTGCCTGCAAGAGGAAAACAAAGACTTTTAATCTTCCTAATTTCATGGAGGACCATGAAAGAAGACTCAGATGATCAGAAAGGAGAAACTATAACTCAGGGAAATGAGGAAAGCATCAGAGCACATTGAGGTGATAAAAATGAAATTTGGCAAAACAAAGCAATGCCTAAAAAAGTGTTGCAAGGCTGTTTTAGGATAAAAGAGAGCAAGCACCTTTCTTACTATAAAAATGATAAAGACAGTAAATAGTAATATTAATAATTATAAAAAGGGATATGAAAATGTGTTGAACTACCTGGAACTTTAAAAACAATTGGGGATGCTTTTAGTGTCAGATTAGTTAAGCCATATGTTTTCCTTTTCTAACCAACAACACTTTTTAAAATGTCCGTTAAATAGTGTACTGGGGCTATCTACCTCTTTTACAAAGGCTAGTGCCAAGGGAAGGACTGCATTTGAAACAATGATCACAAAGTGCAAGGGTCCTTCTCCCATGACCTTTGAAATAAGAGGGTCACTATCTGAGAAAGGCAGATCTGTAGCTGTGTCTTGACCCCTTTACTGTGATTTGTCACAATGCAGACAACAGCTTTCATATCCTATACATGATTTCAAGGGAGAGAAAAATGACATCTTATTGACCAGGGTATGACCAAGCATAGGGTCTGATTACTGTCCACAATTTTAGGGATTCCCCTTGCTCTTAAAATTGATTCACATTCCTCCTGTGTGAACAGCAGGAGATTGGCCATCTGTTCTTGGCTAATAACAATATTATGTGCTTATTCATTACAACTCGCTTAGAGCTACTCTTCCTTACCTTGAAGCCATAGTTTGCCTCCTTTTATGTTGTTACCATGATACCAAACAAATATTAAAAATTAAAATGTGGAGCCTAGCTGGTGTGGCTCAGTGGATTGAGCGTTGTCCCCTGGACCAAGAGGTTCTGAGTTCAATTCCTGGTCAGGGCCCATGACCAGGTGTGGGCTCAATCCCCAGTGGGGGGCATGCAGGAGGCAGCTGATTGATGTATTTCTCTCATTGATATTTCTATCTCTTTCTCCCTTTCCTTTCCTCTCTACCTAAAAATCAAAACACAATATTTAAAAAAAAATTAAAATGTGGATACCCACACATAATGTATTTAGTTTTCTTGGATTCAATAAAGTTTTTGATAGTTGCCCTAATCAGCGATGCCTGAACTTGTTTTTCTCCCCTTCTTTTTGGGAGAAAAGTAGAACTTGTCTTCCCGAGCCATAATAACAACAGATAAAAGACTACCTGATTGGACAAGTTTAGGTAGAAGCACCTGTTCATCATTTTTTGACAGCCACCAACACACCTTTGTACTGAGGCTGGCAATCATTGTTCTAGTCATGTATTATCCTAGGAACATCATGGCCTTGAGAAAACTATTGCCCTCCCTCTCTGTAATAGCTCGGAGAATCAAAGGATTTCATAATAGCGAGAGGATTGAGACTGAATCCAGTGTACATTTCTCATGTAAAGAAAGAGGAGCAGAGAGGATTTCTAGATCAAGGTTGTCCTCTTTGTCAGTGGTAAAGCCAGACCAAATCCCCCGTCTCCCGGCTCCCAGTGAAGTGATCTTTTGTGGTGGTGATAGTTCAAAGGTTACGAGGGCTTCCCTGTCTTTGAGCCTCTTTCTGATTACTTACTCCCTGTGAATTCTGAGTAAGACAAGCACTTGTGAAAAACAGATTGCATACTCAACCATGATTTCAAAACAGAAGCAGCAGCAGCAGCTTTGCTTCAATGAGAAAATCCAGAGTGCCACACCCAGGCCAGTCCTCATCCCCCGTTTCTCCTGGCCCCACACCTCTGGCTCCCCACCTCTGGACTCCCCCAAAAGTCAAAGTTAAAAAGCACATCTGCTCCTCCTAGAGCAGAGGTGTAGCAGAGCCCCCTGTCTCTTGCCACAGCAATAAGCCTCTCTCAGATCAGGAGCGGTTCCTCTGGGAGATAGTGATGACTGACCAATGATAGACCCCTCTGTGGCCAGACATATCTGAGCACTGAACCACCAGTCAGCACCTGCCAAATACCCCAAGCCCCCGATTCCTAAGATCCTAGGTCCCTAAACACCAATCAGCGTGTGATGAGTACCCTAAGCACCGTCCCCTATCCTCCCCTTAAAAGTAGATCCATGGGTGTTTTCCGGCCTCTTCCAGTCTCTTCCTCTTGGAAGCAGCCGGCGGGAGGTACCCTCTCTCCAATAAAAGCCTGTGTCCTGGCATCCCAGTCTCAGCTACCTTCTTTAATTAATCTATCAACCAACAAGCATAAAACATAAGAAAAAGAGTGTTAATTATTTATCTAGGAAAGACAGAGTATCCATATGGCCCAGACATAGAGATAACAAGGTCACATGTTTCTCAGGATGGGGGCAGCTGGAAAAGTGGGGAGAGAAAAGGATAACTCTAAGAGAGACTACTTATTTCACTTTTTTTTCTTCTACTAGAACAGTCTTTATTCCTGCTGGGACCCTTGGACACTTAATTTGTTTACTAATGACATCTCCAGCCCCAGCCTCATGTAAATGTATGCATAAGTGTTGCTTATTGGCCATTCTGGAACTATAGTGGACATTTAATAGATCAGAGCTGCCTGACCTTCAGAAACTCATGCTTAATTATCTGCCACAAAAAAAGACTGAAAGGACTTAAAATAAGTTTGCAGGTATGCACGTGCGTGTGTGTGTGTGTGTGTGTGTGTGTGTGTGTGTTGGGACTGAATCCAGAAAAAGAGAGAGCCAGAAAACTTGTACTATCTGATTTTCTGCAGCAAAATACATCTTGGTGGTTCCTGTCCTCCTGGGTGTTAAACAACTGGCTAAATGGGTAGTTTGCTTTAAATTTTATCCCACTGAAAAAAATTTTTTAGCAGTTCCGCCTCCCCAAGTTTATATTGTTAAGAACTAAGCATCTTCTACCATGTTCTTCTACAGAAATTTGTAGCAACTCTCTTCAGGCATCAGCCCAAGCGGGCACTCCTTGCTAAGGTTTAAGAAAACGTGAAAACCACAAAGAATGTCCGCGATTATTTTCTCTAGGTTGGCAAAACAGATGCCTTTCTTTAAGGAAAGTGCTTTAGGCCAACACAAAGCTATTATTCATAAAACATATATATTGTTTAGCATTTGTGCAGACTCCAGATTATATAAAATTTATTTTCATTTCAAGGATCCTACTTTCCTAGGAAACTTTTATAATTGAAACAGAGCAGGAAGACAGGCAAAAGGTAAAGTGTTAAAAGAAATCCACTATTATGCCCAAACCAGTTTGGCTCAGTGGATAGAGCGTCGGTCTGCAGACTGAAAGGTCCCGAGTTTGATTCCGGTCAAGGGCATGTACATTGGTTGCGGGCACATCCCCAGTAGTGGATGTGCAAGAGGCAGCTGATTGATGTTTCTCTCTCATTGACTTTCTAGCTCTCTATTTCTCTCCCTTCCTCTCTGTAAAAATATCAATAAAATATATATTTTTTTAAAAAGAAAGAAATCCACTACGCCAAGGGCAAGAGCAGTTTAAGAAACCATTATGCCAGTCCATTGAAGGGAAACCAGGCAATGTGGACGTGACTTTGTCTGGGGGTCGTGGCTGGCTTTATTTGTAAGGGGCTTGTCAAATCTATCTGTAGAATGTGGATGAGGTAAAATGCAGAGATAGAGTATTATTCTAGATCATCTGTAACTTTTCAAATGCAACCTTCATGCTGAAATTCCAGGGAGCATGTAAGAGACTCCAATTAAAAAAAAAAAAAAACACAAAAAAACCCTGTCAGTCAGTCAAAAGTGTTTATTTATTATCTACCCTGGGCCAGGCACTGTTCTATCCAATACAAAATGATACAAAATAAAGAGTAGAGATCATCCGTATAATCTTGTGAGAGCAAATGGATTTAATCAGCAGATTCTCTCTCCCCCCTCCCCCGCCTCCTCTCTCTCACTCTCTCTCTCTCTTGGTGGCCAAGAATCTCAAGTATATGGGCATTCAACAGACTCATTTAGAAAATCCTGATTTAAAAAAAATAAATTAAACTTAGAAAAATTAGAAAATCTAGGAAGTAAATAGTTATATTATAAACAGACTCATGCATTACATGAAGATAATTGGGTCAACAATGCACTGAATATACACCAGTGGTTGGTTCCATATGACTACAATATGACTACAATGGAGCTAAAATAGTCCCATCACCTATTGACATGGTTGCTATTGTAACATTATAACATGTTTGTGGTGATGTTAGAGTAAACAAACTTACTGCCCTGCCAGTAGTATAAAACTATAGCATATACAATTATGTTCAGTATGTAATACTTGATGTTGATAATAAATAATTATGATACTGGTTTATGTATTTAGCATACTACACTTTAATCAGTCTTTTTGAGTGGATTGTTTTTACTTACAAAAACAAAGTTTGCTGTAATACAGTGTGCTGTGCTATGAGGGCAGCAGCCTCAGAAGTCTCCTGTTTCACTGCATCTCTTGATTGTATAATTTCTCCTTGTGTTTGGCTTAATCTTGGTTTTGTACAGTATCATGCCATGCAGTCTTGTAGGCTCTACCAATAGGTTGTACCATATAGCCTAGGTGTACAGTAGACTCAGGGCTGGGCAAACTACGGCTCATGGGCCGGATCTGGTGAGTAAAACTATTGAATTAAAAAAAAAAAAAAAGACCGTACCCTTTTATGTAATGATGTTTACTTTGAATTTATATTAGTTCACACAAACACTCCATCCATGCTTTTGTTCCGGCCCTCTGGTCCAGTTTAAGAACCCATTTTGGCCCTCGAGTCAAAAAGTTTGCCCACTCCTGCGTCTAGTGTCTAGGACTGCCTATGTGCACTCCGTGATGTTCACACAATGATGAAATCACCCAGTGACTCATTTCTCAATGTATCCCAGTTGTTAAGCTGCGCAAGACTGTAGATGAAAATGCATTCATGAGGCATGTCTTTTATATAACAAGTCGAATTATGCTGCTAAAATTGGAAGCATTTCTGCTCTTGCTCACAAATCTACAAAATGTTTTTGGAACGTATTTCCTGTGCAAATATGGATTCACAATTCATGTCCAGGGGGAGCTGCAAAAGTGAAGAGAATAGCTGTGTCCTCTGCACTGAAGTTCTTCAAAGCCAGAGACCGGGCCTTCTTTATTTGCCTTGGTATCCCGTGCTCTGTCAAGATAGAAGTGAGGGAAGAAAAAAATCAGAGTGAGTGAATGCAGTGGTTGCATAAAGGTTTCACATCGGAGCTGCGCTCAGCAGAGTTTTAGGAAGAGAACAAGAGAAGAGGTCGAGGCTGTCACAAGCAGAGAGGTCAGGTTGGTTGGTCTCCTTGGGTGTCCCCAAACAGGAAGTAGGTTTGGCATTTTCAGCAAGACCCAAGGAAGCTCCTGGCTTGGTGCAGTAAAGAGTAGGTCCTTGCCCAAGCATCCCTGGATCCTTTCTCAGGGCAGCTCTCCTCAATACCTTGCAAGGTCAGAAAGGGCAACGCCTTAAAAAGGAGCCATTGAACACTCCAGGCCTACTGTAGGTTGTACCATATAGCCTAGGTATACAGTAGACTCTAGTCACGCAGCATATACCTCAAGGCTATGTGTTTCCTTCCCATCCCTTCTGGAGCTTGGTTCCTGGCAGAATTGTTTGCTTTGACTTCACCAAAGATTGGGTGATATTACTGATTTGCTTGATGTCAATTTAATGCAGCCCAACTAGAACGCAAGCCTTAGAGGACAGACTGTTTTCACTAGCAGAGTTCCTGCTCCTAGAGAGTGATACAGCAGGCATTCACTCAATACAGTATCTGTTAAATGGACGAATGCTGTTGTTATTTTGGCTGTCTGTCTTTTACTGTTTTGCTTTATCCACCTTACTTCGGAGAGCTGGACACTAGAGGGAAATCTTTGAATTCCAATTGCCCTTCTTCCTTTGGCCCAGAAAGTCTGGCCGAGCCCTTTGGGAACGGGGATCCCCTTGGAATTTAATGACGAGTCCTGGCCACAGGGGGCGGGGGCGAAGAGAGCGCGCCCGCAGAAAAGTTCTTCCTCACTTCTCTTCGCCTTCGCAGCACCCTCCGCCACCCATCTGGCTCTTTATTTGGGGTTAAGGGCGCCCCGTGGAAAGGACGCCAGGAGGCTTGCCTGCATTCCTTTCCCCGGCCCTCCTTCGGGGTCCTGTCTGGGGGGAGCCCTGCAGGAACCCCCCTTGACTGTGCCAGCACCTGTTGGACGGCCATTTGGCGGCCCCAGCCGGGGCGAGAGGACGCGACCCGGACGGAGGTGCCCCTCTCCGGCCGGCGGCGACCCCCGTCCTCCCTCCCTCCCTCCCTCCCTCCCTCCCTCCCTCCCTCCCTCCCTCCCTCCCTCCCTCCGGGGCGGCCGGCCGGTGAGCCCCTGAGCCTCCCCGCGCCGGCGGCGGCGCGCTCCGCCCGGGCTTGGCCCGCGGCCCCCTCCTCCCGTCTCCGCCGGCGGGGGGGAAGGTAGCGAAGGGGAGGGGACAAGCCGGAGCCTCGGCCCGCCCGGCCTTCCCTCTCTGCCCCGCGCCGCCGAGACGCCGCCGCCGCTCCGCGCCCCGAGCTTTGCAGGGAGCCCCGGAGCGCGGGGGGGAAGCGCGCCAGGAAGGAACGCCCGGAGCCCCGCCGCCGCGACCCCGAGCCGCCGACGTCCCGCGGGGCTGGGAGGCGCGGGGAGACGCGCCCCCCACACAAGGTGAACTTTGATCGCGGAGAGAACTTCTCGCAGCCAGGTGCCGGGATCCGAGCGGCGGCGGCGGCGGCGGCGGCCGGGACCGGGCCGGGGAGCGGGCGCCCCGCGCGGCCTCCCCTGCGCGCCCGTGCCCAGGGCGGCCTCGGCCCCGGCGCCCCCCCCTCGGCCCCGGGGACCCGGCGCGGCGCCCTCGCCGATACTTTCTTCCCCCTCCCCCCTCGGGGGTGGGGGCGGGGCGGGGCCGCGGGGCGCCCCGGAGAGCCGCGTCCGTTGGCAGCTCTGGGATTGATCCGAAGGTGCTCGCCGCGGCCACCCTCGGCTTCCAGGCCCTCGGAGCGCGCTCGCCGCCGCCCGGTCCCCCCGCGCTGACAGGTGCTCCCAGCCACTGGCTGGCTGGGGACTTCTCGGCGCTGCCCCGGCTCCCCCGCCTCCCCACCCCCCTCCCCTCTCCTCTCCTCCCTCGCCTTCGCCCCCACCCCCCCCACTTCGGCACAGCTCAGGATTTGTTTAAACCTTGGGAAACTGGTTCAGGTCCAGGTTTTGCTTTGATCCTTTAAAAAAAAAAAAACGCGCATACACACACATACAGAGAGAAGAAAAAAAAACTGGAGACACAGAAGAGGGCTCTAGGAAAAAGTTTTGGATGGGATTATGTGGAAACTACCCTGCGATTCTCTGCTGCCAGAGCAGGCTCGGAGCGCGCACCCCGGCGCAGCCTTCCCCTGGCGGCGGTGAGAGAGACTCTGGAGTCGCCGCTGCTTCCCAAGTGCCCGCCGGGAGTGAGCTCTCGCCCCAGTCAGCCCAATGCTCCGCTTCGGGCTTCTCCTGCTGACAGCTGCCCTGGCCGGCCAGCCCGGGACGCAGGCTGAGTCCAACCTGAGTAGTAAATTCCAGTTGTCCAGCAGCAGCAACAAGGAACAGAACGGTGAGTCTCGACCCCCACCCCACGGCTCGCCCTCCTCGCGTCTCGCCGTGTGTGTGTGTGTGTGTGTGTGTGTGTGTGAGGTTGGCACCGCGCGTCCTCGGGGTGTGTGATGCACACCGGGCTCATGGGGTGCTTGCGGGCTGCACCCCTGGGGCGGACGCGCGCCGCGCCCCGGGGGCAAGGGCTTGGGGAGGGGACGTGCGTGTGCGGTTTGCAACTTCGGGAGCCGCCGCCAAGGCTCTCGCGGGGCAACCCGGGTGCCCCTGTCGCCGCCCCAGCGAGAGGGGACCTTCTTCCGCGAGCGAACTTGAACGTCAGTTCAGCCAACACATGGCAGGACCCCGCGTTGTTGCCAGTTTTAAGTTCAAGAACTGCTTCTGAAAACGAATGTAAAATGAATGAGCCTTGGCACGTTTGACTTTGGTCGGGTTTCTTTTCTTTCTTTTTTTTTTAAATTCGGGAGGGGGGCTGTTTCAGGAAATGCATCCGCTGCGTTAATGGAAGCACTTTTAAGTGGCAAGGCATCGATGAATCAGTAGGTAGACAGGACCTGCAGAGGTCAAGAGGCCGAGTGGACACTTCTAGGGTGGATTGGAAAAAAGAAAAAGTACAGTTCTCTTGAGCTCTTTTTTTTTTTTTTTGTAATAATGTGCCTTTGTGTATACGTTTGCTGGCGGTGTGTATTTATGTATGTGTTGGTGAATGGCTGCTATTTTGTGTGTGCGGGAAACGGCTTAATCCTGCATAGGAAATGAGAATTACTTTCAGCTTTCAAGTGTACCTGAAATGTTTAGAAAACTCTCAGATGCAAGTTCCCTTGGGCTGGGATTGCACGGCGCTGGAGAAAGGCTCCTTTCATAACGCCACGGGCAGCTTCAGGGTGTGTAATTTGCTTAGCCTCTGAACCCCATATGATTTACATCATTCAATTTCTAAACTCTTTCTCTCTTGATCTGCCATTATGAAGTCATTTTTTGAGGACGCTTTGTAAATAGAAATCCTATACTGCACACGAAACCGCGATGTTAATGTAGGCTGTCTAAAATTAGAATATTAAACACCCTTGTTTACAAGCGGTGGCTCTTCGTGCGATTTGAAAAAGAAACATATACGTGGGTTGAAGGCTTTGTCGGTCATTCATTCCGGATGCAAGGAGGCTGTCACTTCATGAACCAGGTGAAATGAACGCAAACAGCCTACCTGGAAAACCAGAGCGGCGTGTACTGTATGTGTAAGCCACAGCAACTTTTTTATGTGTTGGGGCGTTTCCAAGTTTCAAGTCTGCATTTAAACTCTCTAGAGCGTTCCTCTTTGAGAAGTCACAGGAAGTCCTGGAGCGCACAGGTAAATTCAGTACGGATTCCTGGGACCTTGTGCACACATGACCGGTGTGTGTCGTGCGTGCGGCAATCCGTGGTGTCACATTTGCCAGCCGTTGCTCGTGGGGTCGCTGCTTCTTACAACTTGCTCGTGTGTGATGGCACATGGCACCTGCGGGCTGCTTGAGTTGCTGATCAAAGGGCAGCCAAAGGATCTATCTCTAATCACAGGAGCTGCAGAGGGCTGGGAGAAAGTGATCAAAGGAGCCCCCCGCACCAGCTGTACCCTGGCAGGAAACAGATCAGACCAACCTTTGTTCTTTCTCGTGTAAAAATGAATGTCCAGTCCAACGCGCTGCTTCTTACTAGACAGGCGTCTCCAGGATGACAATGCCCAACATTCCTGCCTTCTGACTCCTATGTTTTATTGTTCCTTTCCCATATCATTTCTCCTAAGGCTCTTGCCTTATCAAGCCTGGCTGGCATCTGGCGTCTTCCTGATGCCCTTGGCCACTTGTGCCTCGCATTGTCCTTTCCATGGCATCATCTCTTGTGATCCGCATTCCACGGGGTCACTTTGTAATTAGGCCCCGGAGTAGTTCTCAAGGGGTCAT
Source organism: Vespertilio murinus (assembly GCA_963924515.1). Taxonomy (NCBI): domain Eukaryota; kingdom Metazoa; phylum Chordata; class Mammalia; order Chiroptera; family Vespertilionidae; genus Vespertilio; species Vespertilio murinus. The sequence continues at coordinate 62,642,504 of OZ004708.1, forward strand.
TGGCCACTTTATGGAGCAGGTTCGCACCCTTGGGAGAGGTGAGCTCGTTAAGCCAGGCCACACACATTCTGTTGCCATCGGAGGCTGGGCCATTGCCATTCCTAAGATGCATGGCGCTAAAAATAGCCTGGCTGTTTCCTAATCTGTGGGCACAGGATTGGGCTATGTTTAGCTCTTAGGAGGCTGGCAGCAGGAAGTAACTAGAAGTAGAGGAACTACTCACCTTGTAGTTTTTTAGCCTAAAGAGAAGTGGGACAGCCAAGCACTAGGGGGCAACATAGAGCTATTTTCCTGCACATGCTCAGGTTGATTTGTATCCCTCAAGGTTCCAAGAGTTGAAGATAACAGGTTGGTGCTAAAGAAGATCCCCCTTGGAATGTGAACACATTTGCTAGAACCTCTTTGAGCGTGTGTGTGTGTGTGTGTGTGTGTGTGTGTGTGTGTGACTTTCAAATGTTTCGTTCCCTCATGTGTATATTTTTTTTTGCCCTCAGATTGAATTATGATTGATTTTTTAATTGAAGTATTATTGCTCTTCTCAATGCAGATTGTTGTCTAAATCTAAATACACACCCACTGAGGGTGTCACATAGAAAAATGATATTACCCTGTCTGCGCATGGCACCATTTTGTGAAAGGTCTTCTAATGCTGACTAGGGAATGCCCATATTGACCTGTTGTGATGGTAGTTCATTTCTGCTTTCAAGGACTCCGCCCCAATGATATTTTCTTCTCTAGAGCATTCCAAAGTCTTAAATGATGTTGACTCAATCAAATTCCCAGGCCTGCTCTGTTTCAATATTAACTTGGTATCTCAAGAGGTGTTATACAATATAAACGAACACAGGAAACAGAAAAGAAACTCATAGATCCAGGGAACAGACTGATGGTTGTCAGGAGGGAGGAGGGGTTGGGGCACCGGGTGACAAAGGTGCAGAGACTGTGAAGTACAGGCTGGTTGTCACAGAATAGTCATGGGGATGTAAAGTACAACACGGGACATGGAATCAGTAATATTGTAATAACTATGCATGGTGCCAGGTGGGTACTGGGAATAGCAGGAGGAACGCTGTGTGAAGTTTATGATTGTCTGACCACTGCACTGTACACCTGGAACTAATAATTTAAAAAAGGAGAACAAAAGATGTCTTATAAATGTAAATCGATTGCTATAGCCAGTGTTAGATATTTGGAATTAGGCGGGAACATGTGGAGGGGCTTCCACATTGGAGGGATCAGTGTGTTGGTTACTGTTATTACTTTCCTGGATTTTAATGTAATACTGTGTTGCCATTCCCGTCACCTTATCCTCTGATATTATAAATTGTCTTTGTGTCATTCATTCTTCACCTGACTTCCAGTCCTGAAGTCTCACATATAAACCAATGGTCTCCAGATTTAGCTTAAAGAAGGAGATAAAAGATAAAAAAAAAATTGACTTATGTAGGGTTTATGGCCTACACCTGTATGACCATGGGAAAAGTTACTACTATCTGTGTGCATTTATTGTAGAGGAGAATGCCTAAGTGGAATGAGTAAGTTCTGGGATGGCATTCTAAGTGGTAGCTGAAAGACAGAATCACATTCATCAAAAGCCAAAATAAAACAAGGCTTACTTTATCGATTGCATATAGTCACAAAGTTCCTGATGGAGCGAGGCCTCATCTACCTTGCACTATTGGTGAGTGATTTTAATTCCATTGGCCTGAAAAATGCTTCTTAGTGCTCTCATTTTCTATAACCATTTGGAGGGAAGATTCCGCATATCCTTGTGTTAGTTAGGGTTGCCCTTATCCGTCTTACTTATTGTGTGCGCTCTTTTCCTTGAGGCCTTGGTGGCCTGCCTCCAGGCCATTTACTTCAATGACAAATGTCCCCCTGGTGATGCATCCTAATGCCTTTCTGAGAACCTGTATGCTGTGTTTATGGCTTTTCTGTCTCTTCTCCCCCCCCCCCCCATGCCCACTCTCTTCTCCTGCTGCCTATGTCTCTGTATCTAACAATTGTGTCCACTCCCAGCCCTTTTTGAGGTGGCAGCTCCAAAGCTCTGTTTTACTGAAAAACAGATGATCGTGATTCCTAGAATAGCATCTGCGAGCAAATAGGCTCTGATGAAGGCCTAAAGGGACTTTCCTGCCAGTTAGCCTGTAAGTTGCAATGCGTGACCTTTGTGACATTTATCTTGGTTGTTAGAGATTTTTATTTTCGTTTTTAAAAAAAAGCAACTTCCTCCTGGTTCTCTGTTTGGTTTGAGATAGTTGAGGAAGTTGAAGAAATGAAGTGGCATTATGTAATGATGACCATTTCTTTTCACCACAGGTGACAAAAAAGTCCCGTTCTATTTTATGGTAGTAACTTTTCTCCCCTAGCAACCGTTACCTTTTACATTGAACTTGATAGGCTGTGTATTTACCTCTAAAAGGTAACCAGAAAGTACCAGGGTCTGGACGAAGCTTCAGGGACTAGACCTTGATGTGTTGTTAATTAGTTATAAACAGACTCTAGGGTTCCATAGTAAACTTTTCCCAAAGGGGCTATTTTGTAGAGCTTTGTCGCAGGCACCCAAGTCTTAGCTTTGTCTGTTCTTATGTCATCCTTCATGAAACTTATTTCTTACACATCTTCTTTATCTTCTCTTCTGCTTCATGTTTTTTTCTCCTTGTACTCTTTGTACTTTTTTTCTCTTTGTACTGCTCAAATTGTGTTTTATCTACAAACATGCAAAGTATTTTTAGAAACAGGATTTTAATGATAGTGTGCTATGTGTTAAATAAATTATAATTGAACCAACTTATATACATATATATATATATATATATATATATATATATATATAAAAGCCTAATATGCTAATTGTCCCTCTGACTGTTCAACCAGTCGCTATGATGTGCACTGACCACCAGGGGGCAGATGCTCCTACCGGTAGGTTAGCTTGCTGCTGGGGTCCGGCTGATCTGAACTGAATGAGATGGTCTGGACATGCCCTCTAGCCCTGCTACAGTCCCTCCCCAGCCCTGATTGTGCCCTGGTAGGGTCCCTTAGCCTGGCCTGTGCCCTCTCCCAATATGGACCCCTCTGGGGATGTTGAGGAGCTGGTTTTGGTCTAATCCCCTCAGGCCAGGTCAAGAGACCCCACCTGTGCATGAATCCATGCACTAGGCCTCTAGTGGATTCATAAGACCCACATTCTCACACCCCAGCTCCCACAAATGTTTTTTTAAGACTGGTAAAAATTTAATCATAGGTTTCTATTTTGTATCAACCCAAATGATGACAGTCCTAATAAATGTCACTTCCTTTACTTAGTCTAATTTTGGTGTTTCTGATTGTTTTATTTGGAAGCAATATATGTAGCTAGAATATCTCTATAGAATGATATAATTTCTACGGAACTCACTTATTAAGCAATCTCTTCATATAATTTTTTCACCACTGCCTCCAACTGCAATTTTTTTTCTTTCCTTCAAATTTCTCTTTCTTATTGCCAAAAGACACCTCTACTGGTTGATTTTCAGTTGGTATGCACCACTACTACTGTTAGGGTAGCTGAATGAGTAATGCATGAGGCCAAAAGTGGTGAGGGATTGTACCTTTATTAGGTCATCTGGAAACCCAGATGGGCTGAGCCCCCAAATGGCACCCCCCCCAGGGACAGGGAGTCAGATTTTAAAGGACTCTAGGCGGGCCTTTTTGGCGGGGAAGTATCTGGGCGGGTCTGGATTCTGGGAAACTCCAGAGGGGAGAGATAATGGTCTTAGCAAGTGGGATGTGGTCTAGGCTGAAGGGAATGTCCGTTGTGAAGTGGCCTAAAGGTCAGTTCCCAGGCGAGGGGTATCGATTGAATTCTTTGATCAGACCTAACAACTACCTTACCGATTGTTCAAATAGTGAAACATTCCCAGTGGGTGAGGCAGGAGCCCAGGCTGCTCTTCTGGGACAGATGGACCATCTATGAATCAGGAACTACAGAGTCCATGCCTGGCACAGTTCAGAACCTTAGGACACTACTCCAACCCCGCTGGCTTTCTTCCCCATCAATCAATATGCCCGCCATGCTGATTGTTAAGCATTTTGATACTTTTAGCTCCGGATAATAGTTCAAACTCCAGTCTCTTCTCCCTGCTTGGCAGCTCAGGTCCAGCCCGTGGCTGGAAGAGCGTGGAGTAAGGAAGGGTGTGGCCTCTTTCAAGTCTCTTTCTTGTAGCTGCTTTGGTTCTAGGTCCTCAAGGTTTGGGGCCTGGTATGTGAGACAGGGATGGGGGATATGGCACACATGGCATAGGATTGCAACCCCTGGTTGGTTGTTCCTGCTTCCCTAGGCAACACGGATCAGCTGCGTTTGCATGGGTAGCACCTTCCTATCATTTAGATTCAATGAATCACCTTTTCAGAGAGTTTTTTTTTTTTTTCCTGACCATTTGGTCTAAATTAGCCAGCCCTCACTATCACATCAAGGTTACTGAACTACATAGCACTTATCATTCCTTTATATTCTTCTTATTAGTTAATTAGTTAGTTAGTTAGTTAGTTAGTTAATTGTGAACCTACCTCAACCACCAACCTCACAGAATGTCAGTTCCCTGAGAGCATGCACCTCGTCCAACTTTTGCTCTCTGTGAGAGCTCAAGAACTCAGAACAAGTTTGGATATACTTAATATGCACCCAATAAATATTTAACGAATGGTTCTGGGTGTAGTTCTATATTAGAGCAAGACTATGATGTTGACTGAGAATGGCAGGCCATCTTTGAAGATTTCTTTTTGGTCTTGGGACTTCTACATTGTTCTACTTTTTTCATAGGAAGATAAAATTGTTTACTTGTTGCTTGTGTTAAGATATGCAAATAGAGTACTACTCTATCCCCTTATTAAATACAGCTGACTTTTAGCCGAAGGAACCGCTGAGCTAAAGCCAGCCCAAATACAGCTGACTTTTAAACCACACCGGTTTGAGCTGCATGGGTCACTTTACAGAGGCTTTGAAAATCAGTACAATAGGTCCTTCAGATCCCAAGTTTTGGCATCTGCAGATTTAACCAAACCACGGATAGAAACTGTATTTTCACATTCTCAATATCAGATTGCCAACCATGGATTGAAAATACTGTGTGTTTTTTTGAATTCGCAGATGCAAAGGGTCAATTGTAGTTAAGTTTTGGGGGGAGTCAAAATTATGCTTAGATTTTTCACTGTGAGGGATCAGTACCCCTAACAACTCTGCATTGTTCAAGGGTTAACTATATACCATGTTTCTAGGTGAGTACATACCACATAAGTGGGTAGATTTCCTACAACTGGTGCTAGTTATTCTCTTAAAAGTGCCATTGCTGAGTGTGCCTCTACATTTTCTGAAAATAGGGTTATGATATGGCCCATTGACTATTAAGAATGGTAAATTTTGAATGACTCACATGCCTCCAAAATCATTGTGCTTTCTTCCATCTTTTGCTGATGGCTCACTGATAACTTGCATAGGCCAGAAATGAGCAGTGGACATGGTGAGTGGAATGTTAGGACTGGAAGGTCCTAAGGGACCCATCCTCACTGATGTGTAAAGTGAAGCTTAGAGGGCTGAAGTGACATTGTCAAGGTCACTGTTGAAGACAACAGTGTTAAGCTGCTAAAGTGGTGGCGTAGTGTTCCTTATGTGAGAACCAGTTAGGCAACTATAATTCTAGTTTTAAAATTCCAGTGCTTCCTATGAAAGCATTATTTTAGGGGGTTGCATGCTTTGCAGGTTGTGAAAGGAGGTAAGACTCCCTTGATTTGGAAACATTCTTTACAAGATCACTAAAGAATACAATCTCAAAATAATCATATTTATTAAATGGAACGGATAATCTCGTGTATAATATAATACTTCTTGGGGTGGAAATATGAAAAAATTGGCAAATGACTTGAAATGCTACCTTTGGAATTGTTACTATTACATAATAGGGTGTTATTTTAAGTAGGTGTACCAGGTTCATGGATGATGTTTATTTGAATATTTTGGTTTGTTAATTGGTGATGATAAAGGAGATGGTTGACATTGGAACACATGGAACCATAGGGAGGGTTTTTTTTTTAAAAAAGATAATGTTCAACATTGGATTTATCAGGATGTCTCACTGGTAAAAGTACCATAGGGATGAATAAGAAGCATAACCTAGAAGGCATGGCTTGCTATTCTTTGGAATGGATTTCATGAGCGACCTTAATTTTTCTTTACAGCATATTGTATAGGATAATCCATACAGAGGTTCAGATTTCACTTTGAAGTCAAAAGCATCAGGAAAGAAATTCATAGCTGTGGCCTTGAATAGATTGCCTGAAACAGGATTCATTCACCTTTTTGAAATTTTTGTTTGTAAAGTTCCTAACATTGAGGGCCAAGGGGCTAAACGTTACAAAGAGGAGCTACATTAATTGCATCTGTCCTTACAGCCCATTTGCTAAGAGTGATACATTTTGGTCTCACTACCTCATTTTGTTTTTTATTTCCCGAGCATACATTTTACATTGAGTTTAGCCAATTTGATCAATGACCTGACTTCACGCGAGACCTCGTGTGCCATCTTCAAGTGGTGATTTCCAGTGCCCTGGTGACCGAGCAGCTTCCTTCCTGGACATTTGTCTGGTTTCTAAACCAAACCATCTTTGCCGGGAAGGCTTTGGTAAATCAGCGTTCTTGGTGCTAGACTTAGTTCCACTTTTATTTTCAAAGTGTGATATTTTTTTAATACTTTTCTTTTTCCCCCCATTGAATAGTGCCCGAGCCATTTCTCAATCAAATAAGGTGTATTGGGGTGATGCTGGGTTCTGGAGGGGGCAGGGGAGGCCCAGAGGCAAAGTGGACCTCTGTGTTCTTGAGGGAAACCAGCTCCCCCAAGCAGCACCAGGCCAATGAATGGTAAGTACAAGGACGTAGATTTGCATTACTGTTATGTACACTGTGTACTGATAAGAAATCAGTGAGAACTCCCAGGAAGGACACAAAAAGGCAGGCTTTGGATGCATTCTTTGGGGGGAGTTGAATGGGTCTAAAGAGTTCTTAAGGAGCCTCTGTGTTTTGTGTGCGTTGTGTGTGCGTGTGCGTGTGCGTGTGCGTGTGTGTGTGTGTTTGCCCCTGGTTTTATAATGCTTACAATAGTGACTCCCCAGGAGTGCCTGTCAGGTGCTCGGTGTTTGCAGACAGTCCACAGTTTATCTTTATAACCTCACCGTGAGGTATGAGGAGAAACAGCAAGGCTTCGCCGGGCTCAGTAGCTGAGCCAAGGTCCCGCAGCTGGTAAACGTTTGGACTTAGGTCTGATTCCAAGCCAGGACTCGGAGCCACGTGCCTCTTCCTTCGTGAGTTAAGTGGTCTAATGTTTTATTAGAACATTGTTTTTTTTTTTTATCCAGCAAATATTTACGAGCATCTGCTCTTGGCTGAGCTCTGCCCCAGGTACTGGGGCCCCGAAGAACGCAGTTCTGTTCCCTGCCCTTGAGAAGTTCTGTCCAAGAGGGATGGCAGAGTCTGTGTTTTTCATCTCATGGTCTGTTAGTTCTGTGCTCCAACTGCTGTGGGAACACAGTTGCTTGAGCTCAATTCTAAAATCCTCTACTGAGCCGAGACCGGTTTGGCTCAGTGGTAGAGCGTCGGTCTGCGGACTGAAAGGTCCCGGGTTCGATTCCGGTCAAGGGCATGTACCTTGGTTGTGGGCACATCCCCGGTGGGTGGTGTGCAAGAGGCAGCTGGTCGATGTTTCTCTCTCATCGACGTTTCTAGCTCTCTGTCTCTCTCCCTTCCTCTCTGTAAAATATCAATAAAATATATATTCTGAAATCCTGTACTGATAGACCAAACAGTTGATTCTACCTGGAAAAGAAGTGCAAGGAGTCAAGTTCCCACAGAGGAAGTGACTTATTTTGAAGTGGATCGGAGAGGGAAAAAGAGGGAAGCATTCTAGACAGAAGGGACAGCCTGCTAAAGGACAGAGGCCCGCAAAGGTGTATCATGAGTGAGAGACAAGAAGAGCCTAGCGTTAAGCATGAGTAGAGGCAGGAAAAGAAATTAAAAGGTGTCCTGGGTGTATGAATTCAAAAGCCCCAATGCCGTTTGCAGGGCATGCTTCCTGCAACACTTGCTGTTCCTTCATGTTTCAGGTTTAGGAAAAATCCTTGATTTCTGGTGAGGTTCTAATCAGGCATGTAGGCGCAGAGCTCCGCTCTGGTGTGTGCAGTGAGCTGCTTATTGTTGGAATCCTCTCCCAGTCATTAGGCATGTTTGGATGTTCTGAACCGGTGAGGAGGGCAGGCTGCAGAGCCTCAGTTACACTCAAATCAGCGCAGCCTGTGTCCACACTGCTCTCTATTGCCTTCTTTATGTAAACAAAGAGCTATTTTCACACTTCATTCACAAAATGGATGGCATGCAGAGGGAGCCTGGCTGAGGGATCAGGAGATTGTGATAAAAGGGAGGCAGTTTCCAGCGCACGGAATTAGTGTAATGAAGCTATTGCATTGCAAGCAGCAAAGAAAGGGCCTTCACACTTTTAAGGGGAAGCATTTCAAGTTTCGTGGAAAATTAATTCCTCTACATGGAGTAACGGCGTCATTTTTCTAGTGCAGTTCATTCTGGCCCCTTGTATGCAAAGGCTGGACATAATTTGTGTTATTTGAGGATTGGGAAGAAATGGAATATCTTGGTAGCTGTCCTGCCTTTTGTTGCTATTTTGTGTTTTTTGCTTGTTTGTTTTTGAATCTATATGCGTTGCATTCTAGGAAAGCCCCATCCATGAGTAGATACTATTTTAAGGTTTTCATTATTTGAAAATGGAGATAGGCTTCTGTACTTAACCATGCCCAGCTGGTCCATGCACCTGCCTTTTGTGTCTCCACAGCGATCAGCAACAGAAGTTAGACTTCTGAGGTACTGATCTCACGTTGTTGCTGGCAGTTATTTTTGTTGGGTATTTATAAGGACATCTGTTTTTTAAAGAGTCATATTATTTATCTTCTTTTTTTTTTCCACACTGAGGAATACATCACAGTCTGTTTCCCATAGTGCTGCAGGCATTCATAGTTTGAGGTGATTAGAAGTGTAAACTGCAAGTCATTAAAGCGTTATAAGTTTTCTTTTTCTTCTTTTCTTTTTTAATGGCAGCAGGCGATGTTTAAAATCAGTGCACTAAGAAGGATCATTGGTTTAAGATGTGATTAAATTGTGAACAAACAGGAAGAAAGATTCAGCTGCCCACTGGAAACTTCTAACTGGGCTTGGCAAAAGGGGAACCTGCAGGGTTCGTTTCTGATTTATGATTCTTTCAACCCTAGGCCTGGTGACAGGTAGGGTGCATATTGGTTAAGAACATAGAAAATAGCTTCTAGAGACTTTAGCATGTTCTGTGGGAATACACTACAGACTTTTTGTTACCTGAGTGTGATTTGCTATCATACTGATACTGTTGTAATCAGCTAGTTATGACTAATAGGAGAAGAGCAAAGGGGAGGCCAGGTACGATAGGGGTGTCTCTTGGACAGCGTCACCAGGAAGCTGCATTTTCACACTCCCCAAGGAACCGTGGGCCCAGTCCCTGAAAACACTGGGGGCAGAGCTCTGACAAAAGGTAAATAGATGCATCCCCGTGAAGTTAGGGTGACAAGGACAGGTGCCTGTGAGTTATAGCTGGGGACAGAGATCATTGGCCAGAATGGTCATTGGCCAGAATGGTCATGGCCGCTGCAAGCTCACGAAAATCTGGGAAAACATAACCTCCCAAAAGGAAGTCACCCTCTTGTTCCTTGTGGCTCATAAGGCTCTCACTTGTGCTTCCTTGAATTCGCCCGGGTTTCCTCCATAGCCACGGGGCCCTGCGGACCCCATGTACATCTCACCGATGGGCTGCAGCAGGGAGCACAAGCTAAGCTAGCCGATGCTGCACTGTATTGTCCCAACAAAGAGCACGCACTCTGGACACTGACTCTGACTCTAGTCCTATGGAAGCTACAGCTGTCCTTCTTCCTTGGTGGAACCCGGGGGGAAATGAGACCTTGGACACTAAAGGACTTAATTTCAAGTAAAAATCACTCATTCTTCTGTGAGAGTCTCAGAAAATTATTTTTCTCGGGATATCGCATATACATCCACTCCCACAAGGACCTCTGCCCACCAGTAACAATTCCATCCACTCAAAGGACACATATGTGAACACTATAAAAACAACAAGAAGAGTTGAATGGTGCTAGTCTGGAAAGCACAGTTCTGCAACTCGAGAGCTGGAGAGGGGTTGTACAAGAAACAGATCTCTTCCACTGGAAATATGTTTGTGGGGAAGATAATAAAGGTATAGGGGATGCTTCTTATTAAATAAGTATGCATGTTGTTATTGGATTTATTTTTATTGATAAACAAAAATACATTTTCCAGTTTTGGAGGCCTGTATGAAAATGACCTGCCTCTAGAATACAAGAGACTAGACCTGGCACACGGGTATTTCTGTAGTTTCACATGCAGTGTTATGTGTTATAGATACGTGGTATGCATGGGCAAAAGCATTTCTTTACTGTGTATCACAGGTGGTTCTCAGGTCAAAATCTGGCGAAGATATGGGATGTCGAGAGAGTCTAGCTGTTTCATTGATAAATGTTAACCCTTAGCGAAGTGGTTATAACCTCTGTTTTCTTGAGACTATTAGCAGGCTTGAGGCTTATAGGCATGGCTAAGAATGTAAAATTAGAAATTAAATATTCCGTATGCTTATTTTTCTCCAATGTAGAACATTTATCTTTAATCTGTACCGATAACACTTAATAGGCATCCGTTGGGCACTCCATTAAACTAACTGCTTTCAAATGGTTTCCTCTTAGCACTAACATTTACATCCTAGGAAATCAATTAGGATGTCTGGGTTCCACATTCCCTTGCAATCTTTGTTTGCAGTCATTTCTGAATGGTCAGCCCACCATAACAAAACACCCAGAGGTGCAAATCTTCTGGAAAGAAGTGCAAAGGCCACACTTTTACTTGGGGAAAAAATAGACCTTATTTAACATATCTCCCCCAAATTTAAAACTGCATCAAGCACAGGAAATACTTTTGGTGTGTGGGAATGTGTGGTGGTTCCAAACGACAAACATTGTTTTGAAAATCTCCCCGGCACTGGTGAATTATATGAGCCCATGTCCATCTGAGGAGGGCTTGTTTAATGGGCTTGTGGTTCTGGGGTTCATTCAAACACTCTTAAACAAAATAAAGGGAATGGATGTAATAACTTCTTTATAGAAAGGCCATAAAAAGGTACAGAGCCATGTAAACAAATTGGGTCATTTACTAGATGTGTAAGTGATAGATCTGCAGCCCATACTCAGGGGTGTGCATGAAGTTTTAAAGGATTGTGATTGTTTTATCTTGGCAATGACATTACTAGCCTGTTTTTTTGTTTGTTTGTTTGTGTTTGTTTAGTGCATGAAAGCCCATTATTGCTGTTTTATACTGCAGTCTGAAAACATAATTAAATGTTTGAGCATTTGCACTTATGTTTATTTAACTTTGGACAGTTGTGAGAAACCCACATATGAAGGGTTGCATTGACCTGGTTTGGGGTAGCACTGGTTTCTGTTCAAGGGAAATGTAATGATTGAAATAGAAATATTCCTTCTGGGCTCAGACATGTCTACACTAATTGTAAAATAATGGTTCTGGCTCACAGGGGTAGAATCATAACTACAACCATGTAAAGTAGAAGTCCAACAACAGTTATAATTTGCAGTCACTGTAACTCTGCCAGTCTTGGAATAAAACTGCTATTTTAACCAATCTAATGTGACCTTCATTTGTCTCACTTGAGCTATGGTAAGAATTCTGGTTCCAGGTTGTCTTGCTTTAGAAAGCTATCTTATTGCATTAGGATGTTGGTTCGCCTCCTCTGAAATTGGTATGATGGTGTATCGGAATGTTCCAAGTAAGGGGAGGAAGGTGAGTGGGACTATAAGAATGTGTGGCGCTGAGTATTGGGGGGTGATGACTGGTGGCAACAGGAGCCAAAGATAAATTTGGAAGTTGAAGTGAGGAAAGGAAACGAAATAATTTCTATGTTGATACCATAACATTGATTCATTCTGTAATTTCTCTCAATCAGGGTTGGCTCCCTTGGTCTTAAAGGAAGTGGATTGTGTAAGAAACCAGTAAAAATCAATGAGCCTTTCTAAGTTTTAAAAACTGATGGCATCATACCATACTGGCAACTTTTAAGTGTTACTGCTGGAAGTTTGGCAGCGGAAATAACTGCTCCAGCTCCACAGGCCTACAAAACAACGGACAATGGTGGATATTATAGTTTCTGGGTAATGTGTGACTTGCTATTTCCTTCTCTTTAATGAGCACCTTCAGGCTAGATGGCCTTGTGTCTATGAAAAGCATACGATTTGCCTTTAAATTGGATTCTATGTGATGCTGAAAACAATTCACATCTTTTTTGCTTAGTTGCCCACTCACCTCTTTCACGGAGCACAGAGCTCTGCCTAGTTGTCCGCTATCTAATAAAAAATGTTCCAAACTGGGGTGTAGACCACTACATGATGCTAGAACCTGCCCGAAACTATGACGCATGTGGAAGGCGCAAAGTTGATTTAGACTTAGTGGCTGCTTTCCAGAATGTAGTTTATAGCGAAAGGGGGACCTAAGGCATGAAACAAGCTATGATATGGAATACAATGCATTGTTTGGTGAGAATTCAAAGGCAGGCGAGATTAGTTACAGCAGAGCCGTTAGAAAAGGCTGAGAAAGGTTGGTAGAGGAGAGGGCCTTGGAAAGAGGACCAACATGTGTGCTTTCAGAAGCCAGGGCAGGGTAGAGTAGATTTTAGGAGATGGGAAATAACCACTTTAATGTCCCTTTATCTTTCTTGTGCTGATACCCTTAAAAATCATAAGAGGTGGGGGAAAACCACTGCAAGCCTCTGAGTTCTCCATTGTGGAGCTCTGGCATCTGTTGCAAGCATGACACAGTGTTTGTTTGTTTGTTGTTGTTTTTTTCCTTAGCATCCATTAAAGCCACATTAAAATGTGTTGGGAATGGGTTCAGGTTATAGTAGTTGTTTGTTCAAGAAGAGGATACACCTTGTTATGCATGTTACACACTCTCCAAAGAGGGCGGTGTCCCGTGTAGGTTTGCAGTGTAGGTGTGATGTGTACTCCCCTCATGGGAAATTCTTCCTATGTCATTGGCGGCCTGTACGTGGAACTGGTATGTTGAAAACCATGACCTTTGGGCCTTCATCAAAATACTACTTATACTTTTGTTGCTCCTGAGTTTTACAGAGCAGTGGGAAAGTCTTTCCCTATCCCAAGATGGATATTTTTGCCAGAATATGGTTTTTCAACTCAGTAAAGAGATGCAGAGTTTGGTGGTGGGGGTGGGTGTGGGGGTGGGTGTGAGGAGGGTAAGGGATCAACCAATTGACTTGTATGCATGCATATAAGCATGACCAATGGACACTGACAATAGGGGGGTGAGGACATGTGCTGGAGGATGGGAGTGGCCGAGGAGAAGTCAATGAGGGGGGGATTAGACATATGTAATACTTTAAACAACAAAGAATTAAAAAATAAAGAATTGACATCATTAAAATGTCCACACTACTCAAAATAATCTATAGATTCAGCACCATTCCTATTAAAATATCAATGGCATATTCCACAGATCTTGAAGAAATAATCCAAAAAAATTTTTATATAGAACCAAAAAAACCCATAGTAGCTTCAGCAATTTGAGAAATAAGAACAAAGTTAGAAGTATCACAATACTGGATATCAAATTATACTACAAGGCGATAGTAATCAAAATGACATTGTACTGGCATAAGAACAGGCATATAGGTCAGTGGAACAGAACAGAGAACCCAGAAATAAATCTAAGCCATTACACTCAATCAGTATTTGACAAAGGAGGCAAGAACATAATGGAATAAAGGCAGTCTCATTAAAAAATGGGGCTGGGAAAATTGGACAGATACAGGCAAAAACAAAAAAAGTAATGAAACTAAACCATCAAATTATCCTATACACAAGAAAAAACTCAAAATGGATAAAAGACTTAATTGTAAGTTGTAAAATCATAAAAATATTAGAAGAAAATATAGGCAGAAAAATTTTAGACATCTCATATAGCAGAATTTTCACAGATACATCTTCTAGGGCAAGATAAACAAAGAAAAAAAATAGAACTACATCAAACAACAAAGCTTCTGCACAGCAAAAGAAATCATTCTCAAAATGCACTGTATGAGCCCTGGCCAGTTTGTCTCAGTGGATAGAGCGTTGTGGACTGAGGGCCCCAGGTTTGATTCTGGTCAAGGGTACATGCCTGGTTTATGGGATTGGTCCTAGGTGGGGAGTATTCGGGAGGCAGCTGATCAATGATTCTATCTCATCATTGATGCTTTTATCTCTCTCCCTTTTCCATCCTTTCTGAAATCAATAAAAATATATTTTAAAAATGCACTATATGGGAGAATATATTTGACAATGATATATCAACTAGGGAGTTAATTTCCAAAATATATAAAGAGTTCAGACAACTCAACAAAAGGAAAACAAACAATCCAATTTAAAAAATGGGCAAAGGATCTAAACCAGTCTTGGGCAAACTACGGCCCGCAGGCCAGATCTGGCCCATTGGGCTGTTCTATCCAGCCCACAGAGCCGAAAGATTGGAGGGTTCTATTGCTCTCCCCTCCACTCCTTCACCAGCAGCCCAAGATGACAGTGCCAGCATGGTCAGGTTGCTTTTGTTCCGGCCCTCCGGTCCAGTTTAAGAACCCATTGTGGCCCTCGAGTCAAAAAGTTTGCCCACTCCTCTAAAGACACTCCTCTAAAGAGGACATACAGATGGCTTAGAGACATATGAAAAAGATGTCAAAGTCACTAATCAGAGAAATGCAAATTAAAACAATAATGAGGTTTCACCTCACACCTGCCAGGATGGCTACCATCAGTAAATCAACAAAGGAGTGGTGGTGAAGATGTGGGGAAAAGGGAACCCTAGTATAGTGCTGGTGGGAAATGCCCTCAGGTGCAGCAGTATAGAAAACAATATAGAGTTTCCTCAAAAATTTTAAAACTGAACTGCTATTGGACCCAGTGATCCTACTTCTAGGAATATATCCTAAGAAGTCTGAAACACCAGTCAGAAAGAATATCTGCACCCCTATGTTCATGCCAGTGCTATTTACCATAGCTAAGATTTGGAAACACCCTAAGTGCCCAGCAGTAGATGAGTGGATAAAGAAGAGGCGGTGCATTTACACAATGGAATATTATGGAGCTGTAAAAAAGAAGGATCTATTACCTTTTGAGACAGCATTGGGGACCTAGAAAGTATTATGCTAAGTGAAATAAGCCAGCCAGAGAAAGACAAGTATCATATGATCTCACTCATATATGGAATCTAATGAACAAGATAAACTGACAAAGTAAGTCCAGAGGCATGGATGCATGGCACAGACTGGTGGATCTCAGAGGGAAGGAATAATGGGGTGCGGGAAGAGATTAACCAAAGAATTTCAGACAGTCGTGTGTGGGAAACCTGGGGTGTGGTGGGGGTAGGCCAGGGTGGAGGGGGTAATGGAGAACATCTGTAATGCTCTCAGCAATAAAGGTAAATTAAACAAACAAACTAAAAAACACCCTGGTGATCAGAAGTAATGGCACAGTATTTTGGAATAACTAAGACTACAGCTGTGACAGTTGGGGATATCTTCCCTCCCCCCAAACCTGCCTCTGGGTGGGAGCCTGTCTGGGAAAGGAGGTGGGGTGGAGGGGGCAGGGAGTAACTTTGATGTGTCTGAGAGATTCCGCATTCACGGAGCAGCCTTTTACTCCCTGCTTTGCTGCCCTGGTATCTTATCCTTCAAGATATTTATGCTATATCTTGAAGGATAAGGAAAATTCACTAAAAAGGAAGATTTTTTTCAAAGATTTTGTGCTCTCTCAAAAGTTTATGCCTTCTGCTTGTGAGAGAGCACAGAATCTTTGAAAAAAATCAGCTATGTTTGGTGAGAAATAAGATTGAAAAAATATGCATTCATTAGGAAGGATACTGTTTGACATACTAAGGAGTGTGCTTTGACATTATCACATGGGTCTGAGGGAGAAGGCTGTATGTCTTCTGTAATGGTAATCACCTACTGGTTAGGGGATTTTCCTCCATTTTCATATTTTTATGCCTGTAATAGATCAGTAACTATCCATTGAATGATCCAATTTGGATTTTTAAAATTGTTTTGTGTGTTTTTTTGCATTCCAAAAACTAAGGTACTCGAGGATGATTATAAAGGATGGAGGAGCCAAAGGCAGGGATGCCAGTTTGAAGGCATTTGCAACAGTCCAGGTACCAGATGATGAATACAGGACCAGTTACTGCCTGTGGAGGGAAAGGAAGGATAACCATTATCTCTCCTTCACGCTGCATTTTCAAAGCCATGTATTTAAGGCCCAGTCTGAATGATGCCCCCTCCATAAAGCCTTCCTGTCCCCCTCAGTCTGGGATGTCTACCTTGTGTAAACTCCCCGAAGAGTGCGGCGTTTAGTCCTTTCTACCTTAAATTTTAATTATGCATGCGTCTTACTTCTCATAATTTTCAAGTGTCAGAGAGTAAAATGTTGAATAGGCTTTCGCTTAGTGCCCCAAGGGACGGCAGATTTTTTAAGTGAAGTGAAAACAGCCCACTTAGACCTACCACAGCCAGTTCTGTTGTGGTGTGGGCATTTGTCCTCATAGGTCATCATCGATGGGCTCTAAAGAAGTCATATGCCTTATTTCACAACTGAGGGGTGCAACTAGTGTCTGGCTTCCTTTTGAGGAACTAAAAGGGGATACACGGGAGGGCCTCTTAATCTTTCTGCTTAGACTGAGCAAAATGAATGTACAAAGAACCTTATTGGCAAAATTATAATGATGACTGCTTAGAATGCTATTTCCTCACCAAGAAAAGAAAGCTATCATTTCCAGGGAAATTATTCTTAAGCAGGGAACTTGGTGATAACATTTATTGAAGTCAGTGCATTATAAGAAGAGCATGGCTATCAAAAGGCCATTTTCAATTGTTTTCCATTATTTCCCCCTTTTCTTCTTTCTGGTTAACATAAGACATGTTCTTATTTTAGGTTGTTTTTTTTCCTCTTTCTTTTTTTTTGCTTTGAGATCTTGAGATTGACAACTGTGATTTATCCACTGGAAGACAGACACATTGAAAAGGTCATTGTTTCAAAAATCACTCAAATGATTTTTTCTTCTTGGAAATAGAGTTGATTTGCTCAGCTCTGGTCATATGAAATCATGGGCAAGTAGTCTTCAGTTCTGGAATGTGGACAAAACAGAAGCAGACCCTGGAGACAGAGAGTTCAAAATTCATGGCAGTAAGTGCATGTTTAATATGCCAGTATTTATGGTGTCACCACCAAATTAAAACCATACTCTCTGCTATTTACATAAGTACAATGCCCAGACTACACATTTATGCCCATGTTTCTCAGTCGTTTTAAGACAATACAAATGTCTCCTTTGTTTTATTCCTCTCTATGAGGGAGAGTGAATTGTCTTCACTTACATTCATTTTGAAGTCAGTCAGAATTAGAAGGCATGGTGTTTAGCAGGGGAGAAGACTGGTTGTGTGTTTCCATGTGCAATGTATTCAGGCAGTTGCATCTTAGTGCCTATGCTGGGGAGAGTGAAACGTATTGGCTGATGAGGGTGAACATGGGCTGCTTCATATATAGATGGGTACTTCTTAATCTCTTGTATCTAGTGTTTTACTCGTGCTATGAGAGAACCTGTTTTGAAAAATAGAAAACTTACTTTGGGTGAGAAAGCACATTTTATGTCTTTTTGTGGAAACTTTTAAAGTATTGCCATCGGGTAAATTTTTAAGAACCAAAAGAATTTCAGAAAGTTTGTTGGAAGTACACCTTATTTTCTTATTTTTACAAGTTGAATAAATCTAGTGATTTAAACTATAAAAATAACACTACTGTGCATTTGTATAGCCATGTAAGAGGCAAAGATAATATAAAAACTACAGAGGTATTATTAGAAACTAGAGGCTCCATGCATGAAATTCATGCACAAGGGAAGGGAGTCTCCTCAGCCCAGCCTGCACCGGTCTCCCCTTGGGGGATGTCAACTGGCAGTCAGACATCCCTCTCACAATGCTGGACCACTGGCTCTTAATTGCTTACCTGTCTGCCTGCCTAGTCACCCTTAACTGCCACCTGCCCACTAGCCTGGTCACCCCTTATGCCCCCCCCCCCCTGCTGGCCTGGTTGTCTCCAACTGTCCCCCTTGCTGGCCTGGTCACCCCAACTGTCCCCTGCCGGCCTGGTTGCCTCTTACTGCCCCCCTGGCCAGCATGGTTGCCCCCAACTGCCCCCCTCTGCTGGCATGGTCACACCTATCTGCCCTCCCTGCTGGCCTGGTTGCTTCAACTGCCCCCCCCCCTACAGGCCTACTTGCCTCTTACTGCCCCTCCTGCCAGCCTGGTTGCCCTAACTGCTACTCCTCTGCTGGCCTGGTTGCCCCCAACTGCCCCCCTGTTGGCCTGATTGCCCCTCATGCTCCTCCTTCCCCCACACCAGCCTGTTCACCCCACACAGCCTGCTGCTTAGTCGTTTGGTTATTCCTCACTAACCCTCCTACTGGCCTGGTCATAGGTATCCATCATGTGAGGGTATGAGGGTTAATTTGCATATTACCTCTTTAATATATAGGATATGTTTTGGAGAAAATAGCATATCGCATTTGCTTGTGGATATGGCATCTGAGTGTGAATGCATTTTTAATGATCCTTTTGAGAGTACTAGATTCTTCCTAGATTCCTTCTGGTTCTACATTACCTGAGACTGTCATCTAGAAAACAACCTGGACAGGAGGAAGATTGCTCTATATCTTTAGTAGGTTGACAATTTGACTTTTTGAGAGACAGCCTTATAACTTAATATCAACTGCAAGTTTATCACAGTTGATGATGCAATCTTTTGTGCAAGGGGGGGAGATTTTCTCATTTCCAGGATAAAAGAAACATTTCAGGAGTAACCGCCATGTGAGCAAATAAAGCTTGACAATGTAAATCTTTTCTTTATGATGGGATAGAATCCAAGATACTTAAGAAGTTATTTTATTTCTTTACTTCAGTAATTTAAACATTGTGCTTAGACTCTTTTTTGGGTACTGCAAACATTTATTTTTAAGATTTCCTTTAGTGTCTCCTTAAAAAGACAAAATTCAGCCTGTTTTCTTTATAAATACTTTTACTAAACATAGATGAAATAGGAAACTAACTTTTCTCCACCCTTCCCCCCCCCAGACTAATTATTCAATTGTTTTATGCTCAAGAATTTAAAAATGATCACAGATTCTATGGGTATTCTTATGTCTAATTTTGGTGCTAAAAAAGAAAAATTATGCTAATGACTCCAGGTGTTTAAATTTTGTACAGAATAATAAAAAAAATGCCAAGGAAATTTTATTGGTCATACAGAGGTGGGAACCTTTTTTCTGCCAAGGGCCATTTGGATATTTATAACATCGTTCATGGGCCATACAAAATTATCAACTTAAAAATTAGCTTGCTATCTTTGGTCAAACATTTAATTAACTCACCCTAATGCCTTGGCAGGGCCAGACCAAATGATTTTGAGGGCCTTACATGGCCAGTGGGCTGGCGGTTCTCCTCCCCTGCGGGGTGAGGAAGATGACTGGCTTTGAGTTCATTAGCAGGTTAATTTACTGAATGCTTCGCCTTAGAATATCTCACCAGCAATGTCTGAGGAATTGGAGAGAATTGGCTCATCCTATTTACATTCTAGTCTAGCTGCCAAAATTGATTTTCCCATTTGGATGTGATTTTAGGTCTTCGTACTGGAATAAGTGCCAGATTAAAGAATAGTTTATATTTTAAAACATTAATAGAGGGAGTTCTAGTACTGTCAGTAATTCTAATGAGTAACCACAAATATACGTACTTAAATGTCCTTGAATATTTCTATCTCATTTTCTACATAGTAATTAATATTGATATCTGCCTCAGTGATAATTTTGAAATAAATGTTATGTTTCTTGAGAAACTAGGCAGTATGCTATACACCTCTTTGTAACAACTAGTTTGTAATTTAACTTAGCTTTATCATTATTTTGTGACTTGGAATTATTTATTTCTGACTTTCATGAAATCTCTTATATTTTATAGGTAATGCCATATTCATTTAAGTGTATAGATGTTTATAAAATATGGTATATTTAGTAAAAGCTCTAGAAAAAAAAGTTTTGCTTATTTGAAATACCCAGTATTTAAAAAGTCTAGCAGAATTATCATATGCGTAAATATATGGTGTCTTATGTTAAGTGGGACATTTTTTTAAAAATTTCAGTGTACATATTAAAAGAGGTTATGCTCTAATTAAGATAATGTGATCAATGCTTGTTATTTCACTAATTTGTGTGGAGGAAGTCTAAAGCAGAATAATAACTTCTGGGAAGGATTTGGGTTCTTCTCTTCCAGTTCGACATTTCACTGGCAGTCTTTTTGCTCCTCAAACTTAAGCTAGAAATGGCCCAAAATATTTAAATGTAGAGCATTTTAAGGGGCCAGAGTACATTTGAGGATTTAGGAATGACTTACTTTGATTCCTTGTGCCATGAGTTTGCAGTAAAAATGTTTTCTTACTGCAAGGATTTTGCATCTTTACAACTAGATTGAGTATGGATATCCAGGCTAAGATTTTGTCTAAATTGTGAAAGACCTGTCTCTGGCTAGATTAATATCATAAAACTAAGACAGGCTCCGGAATAGAGAGGCAGGAGGTGCCTTCTTTTCATTGTCAGGTTCCATTTGAATTGTATTTGATAGATTAGAATCATGACTTTGAATATGAAACCACTCAGCAGTCCTGATTAACTTCTGCCCTATGAGGCAATCTCAGAAGAAAACTGCCTGTTCAAAAGATTGTTCAGTGAAATAAGCCAGTCAGAGAGACAAGTAATCACATGATCTCACTCATATGTGGAACTAATGAACAAAATAAACTCAGGAACAAAATAGATCCAGAGACATAGAAGTTTGGAACAGACTGCAGAATCTCAGAGGGAAGGCAGGGTGGGGGTGGGGGTGGGGAGGAGAAGAGAGGGAGGTGAAAAGAGACCAACCAAGTCACTTGTATGCATATGTATGCATATATGCATGACTCATGGACACAGGCAATAGTGTGGTGAAGGCCTGGGGTGGGCTAGAAGGGGTCAAAGGGGAAAAAAGGAGGACATATGTAATATTTTCAACAATAAAGACTTAAAAAAATACACACACTCAAAACCAAAGGTTTGCTCAGTAAGAAACGAAAACATTAAGAACCCCACATCCGCTAATCACAGCTTGCATGGCTAATAGTGACTTCAAAATTAAAATAATAATATGTTGGCATACTCACAAGCAACTATATGCAAATACAGAAACATGTATATTGCACACTTCTTTTAAACTATTTGCCTCTATTGATTGTGGCAGGCACTCAAAATTTGAGAGAGCTAATAAGTGACTTGTTAAAAATACAAACATATGAACTGCTGATTTTATTTGTTATGATGGCATTAATTGGCATTTTCACTGTGACGTTTTTGCCAATTTTTGTCCATGATACATTTTATTTTTAGTTACTTAGCAATTATAAACATTTAAGAGATATATGATTTTTTGAGTGTGAATAGGATTTTCCAACTCAACTCTGCTTTGCAAACTTGCTATTGAACTGTAGGGGAGGAGAAACAAAACCCTTTTCTCTAATTTGTTTAGGTTCATTTACTGCTGTGTGTGAGTTAAACTGATAAAAAATAGATAAACAGGGTGCACATTTTGTTAATATTTTAAATATTACGTGCATAGGGACTTCACAGAAACTAATGAATAACCCCACGAATCAACTAGACTGCAACTTATCAGCATATGCCATTTTAACAAAAAGCTATGAATTGTGGGAAAGGTACTAGGAACTATAGGGGAAACTAATGGAAGGTAAGGGCTATTTCAGTAACGTCTGTTTATCCATACTCATCTTGGTACTGCGGTCCATCTCCGGTGATAAGGGTCACTCTCCTCATCCTGATACTGTAAAAGGGGAGATATTTATGCCATCTTCACAGATGGAAATTTATGCTCTGCTTTGAGGCAGAGCAAGGGAAGGGCAGAGAACATTTCCTGCATCTGTTGATTCTCAGTTGCCCCCAGCTCAAAATATTCCCTGTGCCAAAGTGGCATATTTTGGGGTGGCATATTCAGGACCCCTCCATAACATTGGTTACAACGTTGGGCTTTTTCAAACAGTATCTGTGGCCTATGAAAAGTGGTCACTGGCGATGTTCGTGGTGGTGCTTGTGGGGAGGCTGATGCTTGTGTACCTCTAAGTAATGCCATTCTTATTTTCTGGGCCACTCCTCCTGTAGGTAAAGTTGAAAGCTACTAATAATTCCTCATCTAGTTTTTAATGGCTTTCAGCAGGACTGAATCTATCCCATCGTGTGTATTTCCTCAAACGTGGGCCCGGGGAAGGGCAGGGGGGAGCAGTTGCGTACCTCATTTGTGTCCTTAATTTCAGTAGAAAATCAGATGCCATTCTAGAAACACACAGTTGGGGAAATGTGAAGTATTCCGACTCGTATTTTGGCTTTGCACAATGTCGAAAATTGCTAGGCTGGGAAGAAATTTCAAACTGCCAGCCCTCCCCAGCACTTCTCCCTTGAATGGGTAGTTTTCTCTTTGCACAGACAACAGACATTCTTCTGGGCTTAGCTGCTGTGTAACCTCCTAACCCCTCATTAATAATTTCCTGAGGTTGGTTTGTTATAAAGAAACATTGCTGCCCAGTGTGTGTGTGTGTGTGTGTGTGTGTGTGTGTGTATGTGTGTGTGTGTGTGTGTATGTGTGTGTGTGTGTGTGTGTGTGTGTGTGTGTGTGAGATTACTTCTTAATGACCAACTCAAATGTTATTAATGCTCTGAAGGAGAAAAAAAAACCCACACAAGTGAGCATTAGACGCCTCCCCCATTAATTTGCATGTTTAAGCAAGGATATAACACCCTTAGGCAGAAGGTAATGAGGGTCTTTTAACTTCTCTACATTATTCAAATTAAATAGTTGATTTTCTATATTGTACACACACTTAAATGGCTTGAGTATTTAAAGGGACAATCATGAGATTTTTTAAAAGATTCTTAATATTAGGATACCAGGGGATATATTTATGTCTTTTAGGTTGGAAACAAAGAGATTTTCTCTCTCTGGTCTTGAAGGAGTCACCAAGGGACTGAATGTGTTCGGAGATGGGCATTTGGGTTTCCACTCTTCCACACTGTGATTCGTTTTCACCTTTCTCATGATGGCTACACATGCCATCAGATAGTTTAACTCTGGCCCACGGTGGCCAGTAGAGCAATAAACCTCCTATGAGAAGAAATGCTGTCAGTGACAAGAAGTTGTCATTACTTGTGGGATACGGAATTGTGATCAAAATGCTGTACCCCCACGGGAAAATGCTCACACTGCCATGATAACTGAAAAGGTACGGCAAAAATGGGGTTGTAAATATTTAAAAAAATACATTTTATTGATTTTTTTTTACAGAGAGAAAGGGAGAGAGATAGAGAGTTAGAAACATCAATGAGAGAGAAACATCAACCAGCTGCCTCTTGCACGCCCCCTACTGGGGATGTGCCTGCAACCAAGGTACATGCCCTTGACTGGAATTGAAATCTGGACCCTTCAGTCCGCAAGCTGATGCTCTATCCACTGAGCCAAATCGGTTTTGGTGGGTTGTAAATATTTTAATGTATGCCCGGATACATTTTACTTGTATGTAGAGGGATCAGCATGAAATATACTAAAATGTTATTAGTATTTTATCTACAAGGCCTAGAGGGAAGCAGTGAGGCTGTTGATATTTTACTTGCTAAAATACATTTTTGTATTTTCTATGTGCTATTACTACGTTAGCAGAAACAATTTTTTTAAAACCATAATTTAAACAAAATGGAAAGGAGAGAGGGCAGGCACCAACAATTGCATTTTCTTCTATTCTGAAGGAAAGCACCTAAAATGCAAGACTTGTTTTCAGAATCCTAGGCGATGGCATTCCTAAAGGTGGCCCTTCGGGGTGAAGATTTAAAGTTGGCTCGGTTTCACCCCGGAGGGTGGATGTGGATACAGTCGAAGCAGGGAAGCTGTTGGGGCGGTCGGCAAGGGCAGAGTCATCACAACAATTATCTCTGTTGTTTTTGGCACTTTCCAAGAAACTTTGTTTTCACAAGACCTCCGAGTTTTGTCTGGGAAGAAAGAAGATAGCTGCCAACATTTGGCACCATATGACGTTTTCTTCTTTTTTTCCTTTTTAAAAAAACACACAACTTAGTGTGTAGTCTGCTCTTAAGCCTTAAAGATCAAGAAAAGATTGTGTTTTTTTGTACACTTGTTGGGAACATCTGGGGCATGCCATTAGGTTGCACACCATGGGCTCTGTTTACAGACAAGTGTGTGACATAACTATGGGGAGAGGACTGTCTTTCTTTGCAGCTGCATTTAATAGCACATGCTGCTTGCCACGTCTATTGAGGTGAGTAGATTGAAAAACCATCTATTACTAGCACAGGGAATACAGTCAAGAATATTGTGATAGCTATGGATGGTGGTCCTAGAAATACCAGGGGAGGAACACCTTGTACAGTATATGATTATCTAACCACTGCACGTGCACCTGAAACTAATACAAAATGATATTGAATGTAAAAAAATAGATATAATTTAGATTTTAAAAAAAGAAACTGTACCTTACTGCCTAAGTACAGAACCTCCTTCAGACATCCCAGCTGCTGGCCATTATTGAGGTCAGGCTGCCTCCGGGGGTGCTGCCTCAACCCAGAGGCTGGGTGCTCCCTCACTGGCAGGCAGTACGTAAGCTCATCTGTTCTTGAACTGCCTTTTATGAAACCAAGAACAACAGTCATTTCAAACTCCAGGTGTATAGCGTGTGGAAATGATTCCCCAAGGGATATGATTTTGTGTTCGAAAGAAACACGACAGTGTGTATTTATGACGCTGACGTTCCAATTCAGGGGACGGAGGAAGAAGACGAATAGTGATGGCGGTTTTTATGCCTGGGATTGAGATTATCCTCCAGTCGGCACCTATTTTCCCATATTACCACTCATTTATCTAACACTTAAGTAATGAAATAAGTAACATATTAAAAAAACAAACACACACACCCCCACACATGTTTTGTTCCCTGCATCTCATTTTCTCGTGCTTTCTCTATCCCTCATTGCCATGCCGTTATTTTGGTTAATTATTATGGTTCCACATTTCAAATGTCAACTTTCTGCAGAGTCTGTGCTGAAGCTACCCTGTATGCAAGCTGCGGAGGGTGGCCCGGCCACAGTGGAGGGTTGGGGGTCATGGCTGTGTATGTCCACAGATTCTTAAAAAGAGATCGCTCCTCAGTGTATCACTCTGGATTGTGTGTCACTCTGGTCTCCTATCCTGTTTACTGTCTAGTGGCAAGAACTAGAAGCGATCAGAGGGTGATTCTTCTTGTCCTTCCTGCTGACCTCCTTTCCTGATGAGGTTTAAGATTGGTCATGGTGACTCATTACCACAGCGCTTCTAGGGTGTCTGAGCAGCGGGATGATGCACATTCTGCTTCCACCCTTCTCAGCATTGAAAGCGAGATTATTCTGGTCCTAAACATCTGGGAACAGTGATGTAGATATGATCTGGTCATTTTTTTTCCTAGAGGGGAAGTCATTTTCTTAGTCATGGAAGTCTGGGTAGCAGGACTTGAACACAAGTCTAGCCCTGGTGTCTGGCTCTGTGGGCCTCATGATGACATCCTTTTTGGTTCAGGTTGTCTTGATGCATAGTGAGCTCTTGAGAAAAGGCAGAACTCCTCCATCAGTGACCTTAATACATTTGAGCTCACTACTGCCCTAGCAAAGAGATACCACACTTTTTAAGTGAAGAAATAATACCAAGGCCATTTTCAAAACAGGAAAAAGCCTTGCGTTGACATCCTGGTTTATAATTTTTATTGATAAATAACTGAAAATCACCTTTGGTGAAATGTACGGCAGACTTTACAACGGGTTGGTGTCTTTTTATGGTTTATACATTTTGTATTTCGGGTTAGCTTTTTCCCATAGACTGTGAGACCAGAATAATTACGGTTACCTGAATTTGAACACACATATTCCATGCTGTAGGTGATAGATAAGGAAACATTTCAGCATTTCACCTGAAATTTTTTGAATGTTTAAAATTATTTTTCTCTCTACCATCCCTGTTGGATGTGAACAGTTAGTACTACTGTCAGCCAGAATCACAGTACTTCTTTTTGCATATTCTGTAGGCTGTTCTAATAGGGAGGACATGGCCTACTTTTACCCATCCCCGCCCCCCATGAATATAATTAAATGCTCTGTAGTTTGCAAGACGAAATATCAAGGCTAAATCATTCTGCTGAGATGATGAATACTACCCAACTAAAGATGAGAGGAAGACAGAATATGAACTCTAAGTTCTTAGTCCTTTTCTGTTGATACAGACAAGATGTGAGTAGCTCCTAGCGGTGGAGGGCTGGGATCTTCCTAATAACGGGCCCGGGATTCAGGAGCCCCGTCGAACTCATGAGGGGATCTCATTATAGAGAGTGGTGCAGAACTGGATACCTTTCACATTAAAATTGAAACTAAACTGCTGAGTTTGTGTTGTCATTAAAACACCCAAGGTGCTTTTTGCAAGATTATGTGTTGCTAAGCCAGTTTGTTGGCCACATGAGTAATTGCTCTGTCAGTCGGGCCCTGCATGCTCATTTGTACAAGGTCATCACATCCACTTCCTGAGCTAAACTGTCACATAAAGTGGGAATGGCTTCTTTAACGGAAAGGGGTGAGCCCCGTAATGTACAAACTCACACATCGATCAGTGTTTTCCTCCTGCTTTGCAGAAGGAGACAGTAGTTGCTTAGCTTCTATACGTCGGAAGGTATTGGTCTCTTTTTCTCGTTTAAATCTTTGGCTAATACTTTAGATTTTTGTTCAGAAGAAAGCATACCACTGTCTTAAATTTTCCCTACTGAGATTTTACATATATATGTATGCTAAAAGCCTAAGCAACCATTATAGCCAAACTATCAGAATGACCAGTCGCTATGATGAGCACTGACCACCAGGAGGCAGACACTCAATGCAGGAGCTGCCCCTGGTGGTGAGTGTGTTCCCACAGCGGCAGTGCGGCTCTGCAAGCACCGTGGCATGGGTGGGAGCCTCTCCTGCCTCCACAGAAGCACTAAGGTAAAAAACAAAGGGTCCTGACTGTGAGAGTGATGTCCAACTGCTGGCTGAGGCCTACTCCCTGTGGGGTTCCAGATTGCGAGAAGGCGCAGGGTGGGCTGAGGGACCTCCCCCACTCCAGTGCACGAATTTTGTGCACTGGACCTCTAGTTTATGTATATTTATGTGCATATATTTACATATTTATATAGGCTTATTTATTTCTATCTTGAAATACTAGGAGATGTGTAGTCTATTCATTAGTCTAGGAATGCATCGGATGTGAATAGATGCTCCTTATTCATTTATTATTTCAACACATATTCCCTGAGCATATATTACATATGTAGCAAGATGCTCTAGATACAGGTGGTATAGCAATGAACAAAAGGTACATATCCTCTGACCTCCTGGAGTTTACATTCTAGTGAGGAGAGAAAGATGACCACACACATAAGTAAACTGTTGGGGTGATGGAACATGATCAGTGCTGCATATTGGGAGAGAGGGCGGGTGTGGTGGTAGAGAGTGCTGTAGTTTACAGCGGGTCATGGGGAGCCTCACTGAGTGACCTGAGGAGATGGGGGAGAAGGTCTATGCAGGGCCAGTTGGAGAGGCAAGGCCCTTGGAGAGGATTGTACCTGGGAGGTTGAACAGCACGGGCGGTAGATAGAGTGTGGTGAGAAGATCGGTGATGATGTCTTTTATAGGGATTATGATTTATGCTGGGTTGAGACTACACTGCAGGGGAGGAAGGGAAGAAATGTCACCATAGAGGGTTATACTAGAATGAAACAGGTAAGCGGTCAGAGTTTGGGAATCAGAGCTGTTAGAATTTGCTGGGAGACTGGAAATGGGGGGTTCTTGGTGTATGACCTGCTGTTTACGTAAATCTTCAGGCTACTTACTTGATAATTGCTCAGAATAGGGACCTGCAGACACATCAATTGACTGTGACAATGAAATGAAGTGCAAGATACTAGTTGATGATGGATTTTGTCCATTTCTAATAATGATCAGTGATCAATGTTTGTGAGTTTAAGATTAATGAACAAGAAAGAAGTAAATGCATTGATTTGGAGGAATGTTACCAACCGCCTAGCTAAGTGGAAGACCACCCTTATTACTATCTTTTTTTTTTCTGTAGGCTCTGGAAAGATAGTTATATTAGATGACTGCTAATGTTCATGTTAGCATTAGGATGGGTCTTTAAGTCAAGTGCTAACTCTAGCTGAGACCAATAATTTGAGATCTCCATGATGTCTCTTGGACACATTACCAGGCTGAAATCTTAGAATTCCCCGAGTTTTAAGTGAAAGGAGTCATTGCATTCATAGCCATATCCACTTGTTTGCTTTCTGATCACAGCATTGTACTTACTCACACGTGCATACACACTCAAGCCAAATATCTTGTGCCTATATGGTGCTGTTCCTTTCATTTATTGCTACTTTGGGAAGGGATCTGTTCTGTTTTAGGTCCCAGTAATTTGTGCACTTACTATTTTCCAGAAGTCTTCAAACTTTTGTCTTCTAAGTTACTGCGAACTATACATGGACAGGGCATTGTTATTGACCACAAATAGCATTCCTCTTTATCCCTCAGTTTTCACCCAGCTGCAATGTTCCTAGGGGGGAAAAAAAGTGCCTATTTATGGGAAATGCGCTTTCTCTTCTCCTACTGAATCTTAAAGGCTTATTTTCGGATACTTCTGGAGCTGCCACCTGTTAAATTATAGCCACCGGATGCTTTGTAGATATTTTTACCGTGAAAGAAGATAAGCTGGAAAAAGAAAGCGCATTTGATGTTGGAAAAATGTGGCAGCCTTTCTGAATCCCGTTTGCATGGAGCCTCTGGACCCTCCTCTTCTGGCCAGCCTTCAGCAGGGCCTGTGAGCACAAAGGAATGGCATGTATTTATACTTCTGTAAATAAGAGCCTGTATACTTTCCACTGAGAACATGCAGGCAGCCCTTTTATGGTCAACAAGGGGGTTTCCCTCTGGCCTTTAGGCGGACCACAGGGCTAGGTGCTCCAGAGTGTATTTTTTGATACTGTTCATAGGAATGGCTTCACAAGCTGTTCCCTTGCATGAAATCTTAGAAGTGGTTTTGTTCTACTTACCTTTCTTTGTTCACCAATAGGTAATCTAGGAACTTTTGAACGGTTTTGCGTAAAAAGTCAAAGTTTATTTGTTCAAAGTTACCTTTTGTTCAGGTTAAGTTGTCAGTGTTGTAGTCAGTTCCGCTTGCAAAATAGACAATGTCATCTTATTATTTTACCCTCATCTTATTATGTTCAGAATTGCTAGTGTTCCTTCAAGTCATATATGGTATCTCATTTTATCACTTAAGTAACTACAAAATGTGTCTTTGATGAAAAGTCCCATGCATTTGTATACCCAAAGAACTTATTATCCAAAATGAAAGTTGAAAAAGGTTAATGGGTGCCGAAACTGGCTTGGCTCAGTGGTAGAGCTTCGGTCTGTGGACTGAAGGGTCCCAGGTTCGATTCCGGTCAAGGGCATGTACATTGGTTTCGATATTTAGCTCTGAATGCAGGATTTTCTCTAGAACTACAGAGTAGAGTTTGTTAAGAGGCATTAATTTTTCGAGACTGTTGGTCCCTCATTCTCTTCAGTTTCTCATTTTGGAGGGAGTACTTCATTTTTAATCATTTTTGACAAGTTGCTCAACTGCTTGGAAGCTATTTTAAATAGCACTATTTATAAACTGTGTACTTTGTTAAAGAAAAGTTCTTCTCTCTCTCAGCCGTCCACCTTACACTCATCAAACCCATCCCTTGAGCTCTCAGGTCAATAATCACTGCTTTAATCTGGCCTTCCTTATTAATCCATGACTCAGTACTTACTGAGCACCAACTATGTGCTCAGCTTTTGGTCCTCCATCTTCTTGGTCTCAAGACCCTTCCGCTCTTATGAAGAGTATTGACAATTTCAAATAGCTTGTGTTTGTATGGATGATATCCATTGATATCATATTAGAAATGAAAACTCAAAAAGTTTAAACATATTTATTATTTTTTATAGAAATAGCAGTGATAAACATAATATTAACATTTTATGAAAATAATTTTATATTTTCCAAAGCAAAAACAATTAGTAAGACAAGCAACATTGTTTTACATTTATTTGAAAACCTCTTTCATGTTTGGCTTACTGGAAGATGGATGAATTCTCATATCTGCTTCGACACTCAGTCTACTGTGATACCACATATCAGCTAACCTCAAGAAAACTTGAGTGCACACTTGAGAGAAAATAGCGTGAATCTCACAGACTCCCTAAAGGTTCCCAAAGCACACTTTGAGAACCCCTGTGCCAGGCCACTCTCTACCAGTACTCAAGGAGACACTGGCTCTGGCCTTTCTGTATATGGCATTTACTCATAGTACCGTGTGATTTTCTTTCTTATATAACACTGTCAACTCTTCCATGCTACAGCAAAATCTCCAAAAAGGCAGTGATTCCTTGTTTTTGATTCTCATTCGTACTTTATTTTTCTGGTTTACATTATTAAAAATTTATTGATTGAATAAGTAAAATAAGCCATTTATAGTGTTGAATATATATTTTCTAATTCTATATGTAGGGCATTAGGGCATTCACTCTACTAGTATAGACTTCAAAATCTTAGGGGATTTAATATATCTGGATTAAGTGTTACACTTTTTGAACTTTTCCAGGATACTTGGAAATATGTACTAAAGTACTTAGGAAATGATATCTTCAAATAGGAATATAATTAATTTGCTGTAATAAGATGGTTTTCCTTATAGTTCCTTGCAACTCAGTAGTTTGATTCTTTAAATATGTACTTTTAGTAAACCACCCTATTCATCATTATGAAGGCCTTTCATATGTGAGAAATCTATCTGGATGATTGTTAATTGTTTCAGATAATTTAAGGTAAAGAGAAAACCAGTTTCTTCTCTCCCCCCCCCCCCCCCCATGGGGTTTTGAGTAGGGAACAGTGGTTCAGAAAGTAATGTTGTAGACAATTTGCAATTGTTTATCAATTTCCTTGACTTTCTTTCCAATAAGCCACTAACAGGTTTATATGTTGTAAACTTTAGTTCCGTCTTTATTCTGCTTCCTGTCAACTTGAAACTAGTATTAGTGCTGACCATTCTGTATCGTGTGGATAATATCTAAGATACAAAGTTTGTAGAAGTAGGAGTAGTTAGGAATCAAGATTATTATACAAGTGCTTAGAATTAATATTTCTTACAAGGATATGTTAATTTGTTTTTTTTCTAAAAAAACATTGATATGATAATATCTTTTATAAGTATTTTACTTAAACAAACTAAGATATAAATATACATTGTCTTCATATATTTTATTTGGCTCATAGTACAATTGAATTCCTCATTGCCATTTAAATGAAAAATGTGTTTTCTTACATATAAGATAGGTATAAATTCATCTTTTCAAGTCCTCTTTTAAGAGTCTCATTTTATTTTTTAGGTTTATGAGAGAAAATTCAGTAAGTGAGAAGGCCTTGCTGATTATAGAATTTTCTTTCATGTAGGGTTGAACTTGCTTGTTATTTCTTGTTTCTATATCTGACTCATTGGGTTATTTTTCTAGTGAATTCATGCTGTTCATGATGTCAGCATTACAAGTTTACACACATGTTATTGTATAATATAATTTGAGATCATATTTGGAATAAGAATAAAACCATTACTTTAAAGTGGTGATATAGTAACTACAGTAGAGGCTGGGGTAGATTGTGTGGCTTGGCATACTTTTGAGTTTAAGAATAACGATATGTAAATTACATATTAAAGGATCCTTGACTATTTAATAATGTAGGCCTAGACTTTATTCATCCAATAGCCGAATAGAAGCCATTATATGGTTTTGGTATATTCCTGGCCTGTACCGAGTTACAAATCCCAGGTCTAAGGAGATGCGTTCTGTATTGGTTCTGACATCTATTTAATAGCTGGAGGTGGGGTGGAGGTTGTGGGGAAGAAAGAAACTGGGAAGAGATTAAACAAAGAATTTATATGCTTACTAGGGGTCCAGTGCACAAATTCATGCATCTTGAAAGGAACTGTGGGCCACGAAGTTGTGGTGGGCACAGGGGCAGGTCTCAGCCCATCCTCTGTGCCCCCTTCAGACCCTCCCACTGTGGAACCCAGTCCGCTGTCTGCCAGCAGCCCTGCTCCCACCACTGTCACTCCCACTTGCTGATGACACTGGCCCTGCTTGCACCTGCTGATGGCGCCAAGTGATTAGAGCCAGTGTCAGGCGCCCGCAGTGGGTATTAGTGGAGCCACTGGGTGGGACCATAGCGTGTGGAGCAAAGAATTTTCAGTAACCACCAGAATCTCACCCTGATGACAGCACTGGTGCTATACCTTGGTCCGGTGCTTCCACTCACCTGATTCACCATCCCTCCGCCGCTGATGCCCACCATGTTTTGTGCTCACCCCCTGGTGGTCAGCACATGTTGTAGTGACTAGTTGTTTGGTTGTTCCACCGTTTGATCTATTTTAATATTAGCTTTTTATTATATAGGATATGGCTAACCCAGAACACAGACATTAGGGTGGTGAAGGCCTGTTTCTCATCACCCACTACCCTTCCTGGAGCGGGGTGGAGGTAGTGTCAGTGGGATGAAAAGGAGGGACATCTGAAATACTTGAAATAATAAAGGTAAATTTTAAAATAAAATAAATTAAATTAAAAAAAAACAATAAACAAGTGAGACATGAAGTGTGGTGGAAAACTTCTTCTAAAGTACCACTTCTCCAAATTCTGAATTATTCTTGAGATGCAGTGAAATCTCAGAGTTTACTCTCAAGGAAAACAGTTCGTATCTTGCACAAAAGATGGATTCAACTTATGGAGATGGTGGACGTATACAGGTTTATAACTAATGGACTGACAGAAAGTCATAGAGCTAGCAAGTAAGTCAGGCATTTTTTTAGTATTATGTGACTCCAAAAAAGTGGTAATTAATATTTTAGTATTAACCTCCAATGGCTTGATGTTTATGTATTTTACATAATTGGGAAAGGAAAGACACAAATTATCTCTTCACATGTTATGTTTTACAAAGTGTGTACTTGACATTTTAATTTCCTTGAGAGTAAGGACCTGTGTTGTTTTTTTTTTTAAATTTTGTATCCTATTGTTTACCATAACATATAACATATGCAGTCACTTCTGGTTATCTGTAGTAGTTATGGTCTATGAAGTCAATGCAGACACTCAATTAAAGAATACTGAACTATTGCTCTTAGGGGAAATACAGGATCAGGTTCCTGCAAGCCCCTGATCACAACATTGTTATTGTTGTTGTCAAAGGATCAATGATTCACCTGCTTTTATGTGTTTTTTTGTTTAAGAATAACATATATAATTTATATTGTTGATTCATTAACTAGAGCTCATGGGCACTGTGATTCATGCCTGAAGGAAGCTTATCTAACACACATATTGTCTCCGTAAGACACATCACAGATCTCTTGTGCTTAGGACACTAGACAGCACCTGACTTCGGGTTATTTAAAATGTTGAAATCTCCAGCAGAAAGCCCCAAAATGTGAAACACGTGTCACTGAATAAACTGCAAAAAGTACAGGCATTTACAGGCTGAGAGCCAAACCAGAAGGCAGAATGTCACTCTACTTCACATTAGCTGGAGGACTCAAAGGTTTTGCCTCTCTGAACATGCACATGTCCCTGAATGGTCATGAAAGTGCTGCATATTGTTTTTGGAGTTTCAACTACATCTCAGCCAATAGGGAACTTAGCAAATATGGAGTGCACCAATAATGAGAATCTACTGTAGTTGGTTTGAGTATTTCATCAAATATGTGAGCCATGCTCTGACTTATGTGACTACCTTGTTAGAGCATTGCCCATGTACCAAGAGGCCTCAGGTTCAATCCCTGGCTCATTTGGCATGTGCAGGATGCAATGATCTCTCTCTCTCTCTCTCTCTCTCTCTCTCTCTCTCTCTCTCTCTCTCTCTCTCCTTCTTCCCTTCCACTCTCTCTAAAAGAAATATCCTCAGGTGAGGATTGAATACATAAGCCACATTGCATTTTACGAGATGGGTGTGTAGCTAATTTCCAGTGACATTTACTTCAGGCCAGCATTTTAATAACTTTCTTTCATTAAGGGTTCATGTAAACCTATGAGTTAGACGACTTTCTTGAATAGGTGAGGCAACTCAGACTCACAGAAGTTATGAAACTTGTCCACGGTCTTAATGGTTAGGTGTGAAGTGGCAGAGTTCAGATTCTCAACAGGCGTGCCTGACTCACCAGGTGATGATTATGATTAAATATTAACTCATTCCATACTTTTTTTTCTTCACTCTTGAGCACAGATATAGTGTGACGTATCTGTGTTTACTTCCTTTAAGGAGAAAAAGTAAATATTATACTTGCCTGGGTATCTGAAAGCTAAACCCAAGTGCATTCATTTGTAACATTTCAAAAAATGTTGCTCTTCAAAATATGAATTATAGAAAATGTGGGGGAGAATTGAACACAGTCAGACCCCTGATCAAAACAGACTCTTTGGCAAATTAAAAGTTTCTAGTAATAGATTAAGTTATAATTACATTAGTTAAGTAAATGCCATCCTCCCCCTTTTTAAAATACATTTTCAGTGCTATGTTTAAGTCAGATCATATCCTACAAATGCACATCATCACCAGGTATGATAGCTCCTTTTAAACATGCTGCTGTCATTTGCTTTTAATGAAGAATGGATGGAAGAATTTTCCAGGGAAAGATGATTCAAAAATAAAATTAAAGCACACTCTACTGTCTGAGAATTTCTGTTCTATCAGATGTGGCTTAAAAAAAACACACACACACACAACCTCCTATAAAACGTAATGTTTAAAATTCATACAAAGATATGTCCCACAGTAAGTATAAACCATAATTCTGAATCCATATCTCCACTTCAGTTTAAGAGGATAGTTATCTTAGCGAATGTCTGGGTGGTCCAAGGTTTCAGGGGACGCGAGCTTTCGAGAAGTAAGGGTCAGCAGCTCCCTTTTTCTAATACTAACAGCCTTGCATTTGTCCTTTGTCATGGCCTTGTCGTGTGCCAGCTGCAATAAACAGGTCAGGTGTGATGTGCTTCAAGATTACCCTGGGCTGTTTTTCCTGGACCGTAATAAAAGAATCACTGCTGGACCTCCGCCCGCATAGCAAGCCAGCCCTGTGATTGTCATGTGTCCTGAAGCGTAGGCCCTAACCAAAGAGGTTAATGTGATCCCGGGCAACTTAAGCCTGCACGGATCTTTGTCTATAATTTAAGTGTTTTTCTCAGTGGTAATAGAATACTCTCTGCCCTATCGCTTCGAGGCACACTTAACAATCTTTTTATTGTCACGGGGCAGTTATCTTTTCAGAAGCTCTGCATTACTCCTGGGAAGGTAATCCAAAAATGTTTTAATAACAGGAAATGTTTGCCATTTCGCCCATAACACAAAAGAATTCATGTGGACTGGGCAGCTGAGTCATACATCTGGTCTCAAGTTCAAAAGGTCAGGCTTCTGAGGCTGTCACATCCTTTGCTTTCACAATTCTTGTCAATTTTTTTTTTCCTTTTTTCTATTCAGAATGGCTTTGCCGAATTCCACACTTTGCTGCCCACCGCCCAGCCATAGGTAGCAGGGAAGGAAAGTTAAAATGCATGATGCACTTACTAAACAGGGAAATTAGAACCTTAATAAAGAGATGAGAAAAAAGAAGGGAGGCTGGATTGCATATATAATAAAAATATAAACCTAGGTTCTTCGTTGTGGTTATTACTACAAGGAGCCTCAGCTTTATAATGGGATTTCATTCTTGTTTACAGTTATATGACTATTGTGGTAATGCCTTAGTTAAGGAAAATGTCCTTTAAGATAATGTAAGCAATTCATTCTATACATTGCCTCTCTCCCCAGAAAAATGAATATCAGTATATTCTAGCCTACAGATCCTTCATTGATCAAGCTTAAATATCGTGTTGCCTTCATCTACCGCAGATATCTTAAGTCTCTATTGTTTTGGAACCCTCTCGGGTCTCCAAATTTTATTTTTTTGCACAATTTTGCACATACTCTTTTCACTGCCAGAAATTACCTTTCCATGTTTCTACCCCGAAAGGTTGTCCAGCCTAGATAAGGGTGAGCTCTCTAGAATGTTTTCAGGGTAAGCTGCTTTGGAACAAGGTTAATTCTTGAAATACAATTTTCAGAAATGCTTTCATACACATATTGTAAGTATCTCGGTATTCACACAACACTATACAGGTGAGGGAGAAATTAAAGTGTATGCTTGGGGGAGTAGAAACGTGAGGCTAAGGACAAATGAATTCCATTCATGCCCAGTTCATTTTGTTTAAACCCCAAATCCAATGACAACCATTTGATGTTCTAACATCTAACATCTGGTGTACTACCGTTGGCGCACTGAGGATTTTTCATCATCTCCACTTGTGTGGGCCTTCTGAGCAAGCCTCTGTACTTCTCAGGACAGGACAGGTTCTGGCCTGTCAACACAGCCGTCTTGAAAGGGCCGTTTGAAAGTAGGAGAGGTAACTTGATGTGAAATCAAGTATTTAAAAATGTTATCAACTATTCCTAATATCCATGAGTAGGTGAAGAATAAGTAACCAGGGACCATTTTCCATTCTGCTGTGCTCTGCTTAAATGTTGAGACTAGCTCCTTTAAAAAAAAAAAAAGAAAAAAAAAAAAGAGCTGACCTGAGTTAACCCTTGCTGAACAGTAAATCATTCATGGAAGGAGTAGAAGGGGGAAGAGGAAAGACTTTGTCTCTTTGGATAATTCTTTTGTGTTTTGATGCTTTCCGGAAGGCTGGAAGAAGAGAAATTACAGGTTCAGATGCCATGGGGGAAAAAAAAATCAGTGTTGTTTTTCCAGCTGGATAGTAGTTCTATAATATTGCTTTTCCCCCGCTTTTTTTGTTTGCTATGAAAAATTGATTGTGTGAGCCGTAAAAAATTCTTTAGAAGATGTGGTGCTTTTTATTCATTTTCTTTTATTTTTCTCCATTTTCCTTTCCCAGGAAAGGTATGTTACCTAGAGAAGTAAGGATGTATAATGGGTTATATTTTCAAAATTTCTAAATCTGGAACAGTGTTCAATTTTCTTTGGAAATACACAGGTAGTTAAATATTAGATTAACTCATCATTTCTGTAGTATTTTTATTGTTTTTCAGTCATTTTTAAAAGGGTTAACTGATGTTGTCTTTTCTTGTTGCTTGGCATTTTGCACATTTTTTTAAAACTGAGGGTTTCCAAGTTGTTGAGGGTCTATAATGCTTATCCTACAAAGTATGTCACTACTTCCTTGTCCATTGTTTCCAGCTGACCCTTCTAAATGGCCTGTCATGGATTAATGCATTGCAATTATTTATATATATTTTTTTATTTCTTTACATTTATCATTTCTTTGCCTGTTGGGTTTTCTTTGTGTTATTTTGAATGGCTTTCTTGTGCGAGCAATCCTGTCCTGTTAACATGACAGTGCTCTTGAGAACCACTCTAGAGATAAACATTGGGTCCTTCAGTAATTATAAACTTTATTCTTATGACAAGCATTATGAGGAAAAGGCGAATCTCTTGTACACAGTGTTTTTCAAATATGGGTAAATTCTGTTTTTTGTTTTGTTTCTTGAGCTGAGTATTAAAACGTCTTTAAAGACCACCATAAAAGGATATTTCTCATAGACTCTTAAAGAATGTCACAAAGCAACTGAACAAATGGATTTAAAATGAAAACTATCTAAATAGATAAGTGTAGACTAGGGTGGAATTTTCTTTGCCTACGCCTCACTTTGGTCTCAGCGTACCCCCTGGTATTTGACTCTTCTCATCCTGTGTTTCATCTTCTTACCCAGCCCTGGTTTCATCCTTTTCATTTACACTCGCCAGTGACTAATTCCCACCTGACACAACTGTAATGAATGAGTTTTTGGTCTTTAAAGGAAAAAACAGGACTGATGGATGGGGAAGGTGCTATAAAAATGATCTACAATGTGGCAAAATATAACCCAAATGAACACGATAAGTGAGAAGTGAATTTCTAAGTGCATGATAATTGCTCTTGGCACATTCATACAATGGAAAATAATATTCTATAAAATGGAAGTGAAAGGCATTTATGGCTTTTTAAAATGTTTTTGTAAACCCAACCAAATATATATTTGACACCACAGAAAGTGAATTATTTTCATATGCGGGATACTTTCAAGATGTATTTAATGAATCTGGTATTCTAGAAATACTCACAACCTATCCCATTCATATATTTTATCATTTAGCAAATTGAACTTTTTAAATGAACACCATACTCCTTCCAGTGTCTCGTCTCTGTGGTTTTCTTCTTTAAGTCTCTCAGTCTTTAAATGCATCCATTACCTAAGTCTTTACAGGGTAAGCTCTACAATTTTAAACAGGCTTTTAAGCCCCAGCTTAAATGCTCTTTCCATTCAAAACCTTTTGTGATTTTGCCAGGTAGAAATAATCTCTTCTCTGAGTTTCCATGGTCCTTTTTCTATATCTCTTATTTAGGACAACCAGCACAGTCACTCTTTAATCTTTAAGGGTTTATAGATCCTTCATTCTTAAAAGTGAGGATTACTATATGATATATCTTGAAACTCCTGTAATTCTCAGCATAATTCTGCAAGCCTATTCAATATTAAATAAATATTGAAAGACTGGATGAAAGAATGAGTTGAACGTGATTATTGAGGTATATTTTGCTGTGATACAATAAAACATTATTCATATACTTTTATTATTTGCAATATGAAAGTCTACCCTTGGATCCATTTCTTCTTTATATATGATATTGCCCTTAAGTAATGTCATCTACTGTCTCTCTTGTCTTCAGATGCTTCGTATGTAGATGGCACCCTTATATCTAACTCTCTGATGTTCCTTTGTTTCCAAACTTGTATATTTACCACTATATATCTGGAGATATCTGATAGGTATCTTCACTTTAACATGACTAAAACAAACTTGATTTTTTTCACTAATATACTTCTCTCCTCTTCTTCCTTCTTAATAAAAGGTACTACTGCCATTATTACCATATACAGAGTTGCTAGTGAAGATAGTATGAAGGATTCTTGATGTCACTCTTTCCCACCCCTTTTTGCATATTCAGCTCATCATCAGGTCTGCTTTCTCCATACCGACCACCACCACCACACCACTCCTCTGCAGCAGAACACTAGATTTATTGTTTACACTCATGACCTCACTATTCATTTGTTTCCAACAGTCTAATTTTTTAAAGTATACAAATAGGATCGTGTTAAGCTTTTACTCCCCACCTATGTCATCTTAGTA
The DNA here is from genome assembly GCA_963924515.1 of Vespertilio murinus. Lineage (NCBI taxonomy): Eukaryota > Metazoa > Chordata > Mammalia > Chiroptera > Vespertilionidae > Vespertilio > Vespertilio murinus. The sequence goes on from OZ004708.1 coordinate 62,682,203, forward strand.
TCATTAGAGTAAGTTCCAAGCATTTTATTCTGGCTTCCAGAGAACCCTTTGGGATCTGATTTTATACTAGTCTTCCCCTTTGCTCCATAGAGTCTAGCTAGGGCCGTGGTAGGCAAACTGCGGCTCGCTAGCCACATGCGGCTCTTTGGCCCCTTGAGTATGGCTCTTCCACAAAACACCAAGGACTGGGCAAATCTATTTTGAAGAAGTGGCATTAGAAGAAGTTTAAGTTTAAAAAAACTTGGCTCTCAAAAGATATTTCAATCGTGTACTGTTGATATTTGGCTCTGTTGACTAATGAGTTTGCCGATCACTGGGCTAGGGGATTGTCAATATGCACATCAATTGATCCTGTTCTAGCAATTTCTCCTGATTGGTCATTTTTACCCCAGGTTCTTCTCCCCCCACCCCACTTAGGTTCCAGCATAAATGTCACCTCCACAAGCACCCTTCAGGCCCACGTATATCTCTGCCCCCTGAATTCTTTACTTACAACTACAACACCTATGTGTCATTTCCCAGGCACTGTCCTCTCCATTAGTGAGCCTCCCCTTGCTGCCATGAAAAATGGACCTTTGTATCTGCACTCCCTCATCAGCAGATTCAACCAATGGCCGATCAAAGATGTCTGAACAAGAATGTTACATAATTATGAACAAATGCAATGTACTTAGGCTTGTGAAGGTTGCATCTGTATTGAACAAGTACACATATTTTTCTTATTGTTACTCTCTAAGCAATACAGTATAACATCTATTTACATAGCCTTTACACTATATTAGGCATTATAAGTAATCTAGAGGTGATTTCAAAGATGTGTGTAGGTTATACACAAGTACCATACTGTTTTGTATAACAGACTAGAACACCAATGGAATTTGGTATCTGCCAGGTCCTGGAACCTATTCCCCATGAGTACTGAGGGGGACAACTGTACTTGGGAATTGATTCTTTCTCCCCCATCAAACAATGTCTGATAGAATTTTATATATATATGCTACTCAGATCCCCACTCCTCAGATGGGAAACTCAGAAGCATGTATGTGTTCACCTACTCCCAGGTTTACTACCCACAGGGGCTAGTTGATTTCCTTGTCTCAGTTCCCCACTCTCACTCCTGATGTTCCTTCCACCTACCCAGTAATCTTTTTGCCCTTAAATTCTTATCCAAAACTCTGCTTCTGGAGGAATCAAGACTAAGACACTTTCTGTGAGCACCAAAGGACCAGCCATGTCTCTATCACGTCACATCATTTCAATTCTCTGCCTGGCACACACCACTAGCTGATATTTTTCTTGCTAGATAAAAATGAGTAAACATTTTTTCCCCACAGCAATTTAAGAGCTGGGAAAGCAAGAGTATTTTTCTCATGTCAGTTTACCAGCAACTAAATGAATGTCTTATGTATCACAGGTACTGAATAAATGCTTAACGAAGATATGAGGAATGATTTTACACAGAATAAAGGGCTCCAATTTCAAGAATGCAAATTGCAGTGTAAAACTGCTTATCTGCTCGTGAATAGACACTTGACTGCACACTAATGAAGTTTTGAACTTTTATACGAACTAGCTTTTCAGAGAGAGGGAGAAAACAGGCTATTCATTTGGCCAACATTCATTGGGTGGCTCTTATGTGCATTTTAGGCTAGGCTGCTTGGCTGGGGTGGCATATTAAGCATCTCCTTAAAAGAATAATATTTCAACTGAAGTAGGTAGGCATAGGGGGTGTACGACCTTTTTTAAAAACAAATTAAGTGTCAAAAATTCCCAACTGTGTGTCTTTTCTTTAATTTCCCCTCCTCACCACAAAGCTGTCTGTGTTCTAGTTGTCTGACCCATGCCCACTTCCACGTGCTTTTCTGTCCTGTATCTTTCTCCAGATCATGAGCTGCAGACCAACAGGAACTGATTTTTTGAACTTCTTTGTTCCCTGTTTTTTGTATGCATTAGTAAGTGATGAATAAATATTTGCTGATTAAATGTTGTCTGGTGGAGTGTGGGTTTGTGCATGGGTCCTTTTTCAAGAATTATGTAGGTTATTTAAAAAACACAAAACACATACACACACACACACACACACACAAGACCTAGTAGCAATTGTTGGTCATTATAATGACATTGAATGGTATTCAGAAAAAGCATCTGTGTCTTTATATTTCCTTTAAAAAGATGGTTTGAAGAAAATAGCTATTGAGTTTTCTTTGAAGTTACTTCTTCGTTTATTTACACATTAATTGCTTTCTGCAGTGTTTCTCTTTAGTGCTAGTAATGAAAAGTATTTAAAAATATTTAGTAACCACATCCAGTCCTGATTTTCTAAGTCTATTCAACAAATAAAAGTGAATAGGGTACTTATTTTATCTTTATTTTGAACTAGTTTTCTTAGCTTTTTGTTTGTTTTGTTTTGTTTTTTAAGGTTCAGAGCATGAAGTTTGAGTCATAGACTTAAAATAATCTTTATTTAGGTTTAGCTGGTATGTAACTAGGTGTAGCCTTTTGAGTAGTATACTATAATTGAAAGAGAATGTGAGATGTAGACATAATGGATTAGTAATTATATCTCTTTAGAATATATGTTAATTTCCCCCCCAAATTTAATTTTTATATAGGGAAGAAATAAATTAATATATATATATATATATATATATATATATATATATATATATTTGGCGACATGAAGTACTTTGGAAATCAATAAACTAAACATATTTTGGGATATTTTAAATGAAGATTTTACAAAGTCAAAACAGACAGCAATGGCTTAGAATTTCATGTCTGATGTACAATATTACACTTCGGGGATTTAGTATGTAAAAAGCTAGAAAATTCAAATGTTCTTCTAGACTATTTTAACTGAAGTCATTCTTAAAAAAATAAAATAGTAGTTGTTGCAATGGGAGACATACAATTACCCTTTTATACATTTATTGTATACACTAGAGGCCCGGTGCATGAAATTCTTGCACGGGGGTGGAGGGGTGTCCCTCAGCCCCTCTGTACACTCTCCAATCTGGGACACCTCGAGGGATTTCCCAATGCTCATTTAGGGCAGTCAGACATCCCTCGCACAATCCAGGACTGCTGGCTCTCAACTGCTCCCCTGCCTGCCTTCCTGATTGCCCCCTAACCTCTTCTGCCTGCCAGCCTGATCACCCCCTAAGTACTGCCCTGCCAGCCTGATTGATGCCTAACTGCCCCTGCCAACCCATTTGCCCCAGCTTCCCTCCTCTGCTGGCCTGGTCACCCCTAATTAACCCCCTTATCCCCGCCAATGCAGGCTTGATCACCCCCAACTGCCCTCCCTTGCAGGCCTGATTCCTCCCATTTCCCTCCCCTGCTGGCCATCTTGTGGGGCCAGGACCTTTGACCACATGGGGGCAGCTATCTTGTTCTTTTGTGTCAGAGTGATGGTCAATCTGCACAGTACTCTCTTATTAGATAGGATAGAGGTCTAGTTGCATGGGTGGAGGCCAGCAGGTTTGCCCTAAAGGGTGTCCTGGATCAAGGTGGGGGTTCTCTTGGGGTGTGGGGCAGCCTGGGTGAGGGGCCTGTGGTGGTTTGCAGGCCTGCCACACCCCCCAGTGACCCAAGTAGGGGCCCTGGTATCTGGGATTTATTTACCTTCTACAGTTGAAACTTTGTAGCCTGGAGATAAGCCAAGCCTTCTACTCAGTGGCAGCAGCCATTTCTGTTGGAGTTTATTCACCTTCTATAATTGAAACTTTGTAGCCTGGAGAGGAAATAGGCCTGCCAGAGCAGGTGGAAAGCTTGGCTTCCTCTGTTGCCTGGGGCAACCTTAGCCTGTTCTCTCCAACTTCCAGGCTGCTGCCATTTTTCTTGGGGTTTATCTTCCATAATTGAAACTTTGTATCCTTAAGTGGAGGCCTGGGCCGGCCAGGGTGTGTGGAAAGCGTGGCTTCCTCCATTGCCAGGAAAACCCAAGCCTCTCAACTGTTCTCTGTGGTGGCAGCCATCTTGGTTGGGATTAATTTGCATATTTACTCTGATTGGCTGATGGGTGTGGTTGGTCAGTATGGCTTCTGGGTGTAGCGGAGTGATAGTTAATTTGCATATTACTCTTTTATTAGGTAGGATTATTTGTTACTCTTATGGACATTATTGCCATGGGTAAAAAGGGTATTTCTGTACTTTTTTATTATAAGAGAGCGCCATCTTATTAAGTTAATGGAAATAGAACTAATTGATGGCATGCTGATAATTTGTTATGCCTCTATTGAATATTTTTAGGCCCTTGACTCTAAGATGCACAATTTTTACACTTCCTCATTGCCAAAATTATATACCTTAGAGTTGGAATACTGTCTTTTTTCTTTTTCCGTCAAAGCTGTTATTAAGTCTATGATGTATCTTAAAGTCAAGAATATCTTGGGCATATTACTTATATATACTAGTAAAGTATAATTCTTTTTAAGTGTATAGTATAATGATTTAGACGATATATATTTGAAATAGAAAAGACATACAGTATCAAATGGCTGACTAGTGCACAATTATTTATTTTACTGACAAGACAGCTAAGGTCCAGAGAAATTAAAAGAATTATTGAAACAGAAAATACACTTATGAATAGAATAAGGGGGCATTAGTAATGTTGATTATCTAATCCTTTCCTCTTTATCTTCTTCTTTGAATGTTCCCTCCACCTACTTGCATTCCCACTTTATTGCAGCTCCTCCTCCCACTTTATTGCAGCTCATTACAACCACTAAGCTGCATGTAAACATAGTCATCAGTGCCCAAGGACACTTCCTACCTTATTGAAAACCACTAGTCCTTTGAAGTTCATATTATTTTATCAAACTAGCCTCTTTCCTACTTCTTGCCATCATAGCAACACATCATATCATGTGATAATTATATACTCTTTTAATATTTCAATATGTTCAATATTGTATTCTCAATGTCTATATTATTATTTGGATATGTAAGGCACTGAATTAATAAATGAATGAATTATCCAGAACAGAGGTGGTGAAACAAATGATTCTGTTCTTAAAAATTCCGTGCCTATGAACAATATTTAACTGAAAATATACTTTGCATAGGACCTGAATCAGGAATCAGAAACATAGACATGCACAAAACACACACCACCTGATCCTCAGAAGGATTAACCCTTGTGAAACCCTATGGGTTTCTTTTCTCGGGGCCTCTTACACAGCCAATGATCTTGAATATTTTATGTTTAAAAATATATTTTTATTGATTTCAGAGAGGAAGAAAGAGGTACTTCAATGAGAATCATTAATCAGCTGCCTCCTGCATGCCCACTACTGGGGATGGAGCTTGCAACCCAGGCATGTGCCCTGATGGAGAATCAAACCTTGACCTTCTGGTTCATAGGCCAATGCTCAACCATTGAGCCACACCAGCTGGCTGGCTATTATATTCTTGATCAACACTCCTTTCCTTGCCTTCCTGCATTCTGCAATTTTGTGCCACATACAGAGCAATTCTTTTCTTGTCTATTGGAAGAATGTTGTTAGATATTTACAGTCTTGGGTGTAATTAAGGGAGGTGGACTCACCATGTCATGGAAAGAAAACAACTTAAAATTTCTTAGCAATCTAGAATTTCATGACTGCTTGTCTCATATGGACTATTGTTGGCTGTCTTATTCCTTAGGCCCAGCCTCCAGTCATGTCTTTACCATTTCAGGGATCCTTTCTCTATTGTAATCCATCTTCCATATCGACTTCTGTCTCCTGAAAGTTACACATTTTTGTTATTTTGTTATGCAGAGAAATTTAAGTTTCCATCTACAACCACTAAGCTCCAACATACCTTAGCATATATAACAGGGTTTATTATATTTTCCCAAACAAAAGATGCACTTAAGCAGCTACCAGACCATACACTTTTAGAACTGGAAAAAAAAAATGAAAAGGTTTACAATTACAGTTTTCATTTAAATTGGGCCAGACAAATTCTTAGGCAGAACTGTTTCCCACCCACGGGACAAACTACAGGGGTGTGTGTATGTGTGTGTGTTTCCTTCCTAGTTAGCTTTGTTAAAGCAAAGCTTATGCACTCTCAAAATACAAACACTTTCTAAAATCATTTGATTTTTTCTTTTAACTGGGGAATTCTGCTGATTTAAGCTAATTTTAAAATTATCTTGACACTAAAGACATCTTTCTTGAGGTAGTGCAGAAATTTGGAGAAACTATAGAATTTGGAGTCAGACTCTTCTGTATTCAAATCCCTGCCTATTACTTTTTAGTTACTTGACCTGTAGCCACATGGAGGTCTACGTTCAGAAGTGGTATAATATCCACCTACCGAATTGTTAAAGGGACTAAATGAGAGGAGAAAGCAAGAAAGGCATGTTTGTAAAATCGTCATGATAAACAGAAGCCTAAGATAATATAGTGACTAACTATAAATGTGATATCCTGAAACAGAAAAAAAGGACCTTAGATAAACACTAATGAAATATGAACGAAATATTGGCACTAGTTAATAATAATGTATCTATATTGGTTCATTAATTATGACAAATGCACCATAGGAATGTTAAGGTGTTACTAATAGGAGAAAAAAGTTTAGGTTTTATTGGTACTCTGCACTATCTTCACAATTTTTCTGCAAAATCTAGAACTTTTCTAAAATGAAAGGTTACTTAAAAATTAGATGTAATTGAGGAAACAAAATCCCAGTTGCCACATTTAATTGAGCTATGAGTGAAGCTATTGTGTACTCCCCTTTCCTCACCTTGAGACTCCCTCAGAACAGTGCAGAAGGAGAGCCAGAAACCTGTTCGCAGAGAGGAAATTATAAGAGCATTATGAATCAGAAGTCTATTTCCACTTTAATTATATCCCCAAACTTCAAAGATAAACCTTTGTCCATGCTGAAAATATGTTAAAAGTACATCATAAATCTTTTTTTTTCAATTGTCCCCCTAAGCTACCTTCCAAGAATCCTTAATTACAACTCAGTGAAAAACCAGGAAGTCAACTCCCATTACTCATCTGTCTACTCTTAAGATTATAGTTTTACATTCCATTGCATCACGTGTTTTACAAGTGATTATAAAAAATACAGTAAATCAAAGGGAGAAAGTGATTAGCCCTACTTTACATTACACAAAAGAATGGGCCAAACCACCCTCACCATGACCCATAAACGTCCTAGAATTTTAAGCAAGGCAATTGAAATTGGATTATGATCTTTAATACAAATGCATATATTTACAATGAAAAGAAGAACAGGAAAAGCTTACATTTACTATTTTCAAATCTGGAATATCAAGCGACCTAAATAAGCAATATTCTGAAGTTTTTATATTGTTTGGGTACAACGAGCATATGAAATACTCTTTTGCTTTTTTTTTTTTTTTTTTTTTTTTTTTTAATTTCCAACCTTATTAACTCCAGAAGTGCCAGCTTGTAAAATGTATTTTATATGTATATTACCTGTACACATATAGGCATACATATATGTGTAGATTATAAATGTATATCTTTATATATACTTATACACAAGCCCACACACCTCTCCAGAGGCAGACCATCTTTCTCCTGGTAATGCTGAGTTTTCTGTATTACCTTTGGTCACTGACACAGTTGTATCATGGATACGTAAGATGAGCAAAGATGTGTTTGAGGTGATAGACCAGTAATAAAGTAAATGCGAGCCCACTTAGGACAATTACATTCTTTATTTTATTTCAGAGATAAAATGCATGGTTTGAATTCCCCTGGTTTATATGGAAATACTCTTCTTATGTAATTAAAGTAACATTGAGCTCCTTAAAATGCCAAATAGATTTACTTTGATGTTTGGGCAAATGGTATTTTTTCAGTAGTGAATCAGAAGTTAGGTGCAGATATTTCTAAATAGTTAATGGGGGGGGGCATAATTAATATATATATATTACCTACTCCAAGTCGAACCACTTGATAATTTAGAAAATCTTTCTGTTTTATACAGATTTGGAGTGGATGTGTAGTGTTTTAGACAAAATAAGAAGCTTTCTGTCTCTTCCAATTAAAAAAAATGCCCTTGAATGTTGGCATTCAATGTTATTTTATGCTAGAATTAGAAGCTTTTGATGTCTTAGGCTCTGGTATGAATCCTGGCTCTGGTACCCGAACTTCTGTGTTATGTGGGTAAATTTTGCTAATCTCTTTGAGTCACATTTCAGTTACTCATTAGCAAATTATGGGTGACTATCTTATCTATGTGAAACAAAATAAACAAACGACTGTGTGAAATACCTTAGCAAGGTGTTTGGCACATAGCCAGGATTCAAGAATGATACTGGAGCCATTCAGGGGTTTAGTGAGGATTCAATGAAATCATCACTATAAAATACCTAAAACAATATCCGGCATTTGGCAAACACTCAAAATAAGGTTTTTATTATTTAGCAGCGACTCTCAGATGGCTATGCTCTTATTCTCAAAGAAATTACGATGAATTTGTTCACTAAGACTTGAAGGTTACATTTGAAATCAGTGTTTATTTCGGGTTCTAAGCCTGTTCCTAGACTTTGTATCTTCATCCTTTTGTATTTCACTTTGCCTAAAGGAAGCGTTGGATCTGGTTTTGCCAGCACCACAAGGCCCCCCGGAGGCTGCTGCTGAGATGTGGAATTTCAAACCAGGCCGATTTTCCTCTTCCAATGTTCAGTTTGCTTTAAAAGAGCATTTTCTTTTTAAGAGACGGTCTCTAGGAAATTTTCTTTTTTAACTTGTACTTTTATTCAGCAAATACTTAGTGGGCATCTATTATGCCAGCCATTCTGCAGTGAAAAGCACAGATAAAGGCGCTCCTTGAGCTCATTCCAGTGGGGGTAAGCAACGAATAAGCATATACCTGCAGCTAAGTCAGGCCTTGAAGAGTGCTAAGAAGGAAAATAAAGCAAGAGTAACAGATTAGGGAGAAAGACAAATATGACGGTTGGCTGGTGTTCTTATAGCATCCACTAAAGTCCTCTCCAGGAGGGACATTTGAGCTTCTGATTAAAGTAGCTAGTTGGGCCGAAACTGGTTTGGCTCAGTGGTAGAGCATCGGTCTGCAGAATGAAAGGTCCCAGGTTCGATTCCGGTCAAGGGCATGTACATTAGTTGCGGGCACATCCCCGGTAGGGGGTGTGCAGGAGGCAGCTGGTCGATGTTTCTCTCTCATCGACGTTTCTAGCTCTCTATCTTTCCCTTCCCCTCTGTAAAATATCAATAAAATATATTTTTTTAAAAATAAAGTAGCTAGTTGGAATTACTGTAAACATGTACACTTTGATAGAATTTTCTTAAAGCTTGTTCATATCTTCTAAAGTTTATACCACACAAAAATCTTAAGCAAGAATTCTTATTTGAATATCATAAATGAGGGAGCCAGTGCACTGAGAGGTGGCTAAATGGCTGCTATTTTTTATTAAGTAAACTAGAGGCCCAATGCATGAAATTCATGCAAGGCTAGGCCTTCCTTCCCTGGCTGCTGGCACCGGCTTCCCTCTGGCATCCTGGACCTGGGCTTTCCTCACAGCCTGGGCTTTGTCTGGAAGGACAGCTAGTCTAATTAGCATATTATCCTTTATTATTATAGATAGTGAGTTTTTATGGGGAAGGGAGCTAGTAAGTGAAGGACACTTTCTGTGTGCTATTTTATTTAATAGTCACAGTGGTTTAAAAGAAGGTCTAATTAGTCCTGGTTTAGTGGCAACAGTGGCTCAGTAAAATTAAGTAATTTGCCTGAAGTCTCTGTTAATGGCTGATGAAAGAGGACTTCAATCATGATCTCTTTCCTCCAGATGAGCTTTCATCTATGACTTCACATGATAAACTAGGAGCACCGCAGAGATGGCAGCTGATAAGGATAATAAGCAAATTATAGAAATGATATATTATAATCTCATTGTAACAGTATGACAGTTAAGTTCATTTTCATTTGCAACATTGATTATTGCATTTTCAGCAGTTATTTTGAGTTTATTGGATTACCTGGTTTCAGATCACTAGCAAGACAGATTGATTCAGAGTTCTTAAAGGTAGTTCTCACTTTGAACATTAAGTCACACTAGAAAGCTTAATACTGCCTTACAAAAACACAACTTTCATCATATTTGAGCCTAGTCTTACTTTCCCTTCTCTTCCTGCCAAACCTATTGTAATTGTTTATTTTCTCTACCTACACTTGGATACATTTTATTTCTCTCTCTCTCTCTCTCTCTTTTACATTTTTTAAATTAAAAAAATAAATTATTTAAAAAATATATATATATATATTTAAAAATAATTTGCAATATGTAATTTTTATTTTATATAAATCCTACCTAATAAAAGAGAAACATGCAAATTGACCATACTTTGCTATGCCCACAAGCCCCAATACAAGCCAATCAGGGTGTATATGCAAATTAACCCAACCAAGATGCTGGCTAATTTGCATATCCAGGCCAGAAGGAAGACTGAAGATGGCATAGAAAGAAGCCAAGCTCTGCAGAAGGGAGTGAAGCTGCGGAGAAGCAAGCAAGCGGGGCTGCAGAGAAGGAAGGGATGCAGGCGGGGCAGTGGAGACTGCAGCAGGAAGCCCTGTTGCAGGAATCTTCCTGCAATGAGCCTCTAAAATATCAGAGAGGAAGGGAGAGAGAGAGATAGGAACATTAATGATGAGAGAGAATCATTGATCAGCTGCCTGCTGCACACTCCTTACTGGGAATCAAGCCTACAACCCAGACATGTGCCCTTGATCAGAATTGAACCTGGGACCCTACTGGCTGATGCTCTATCCACTGAGCAAAACTGGCTATGGTTCTTTGCTACATTTAAAAATTAATCTTGAAATTATGTCAAGAGATCCTACTGAGTTTGTCTTCCAAAAATGAGTTTTCTAGTCTGCTTGCTGCATTTGGTAAGGCACACTATTTTGCACACTTGGATTTATTTCTATTTCTGATAATTTTGCAAGTGTATTGTCTTAAATTGCCATGTCTATCTAATTAATTTTATCAGTCAAAATTATTTTTTTAAATTTTTGAGTAATTTTCATTCTTAATATATGTTTCTGAACTTGCAGTGTGTTATTTTTAATTTTATATTTGGATGTATTATTCTACTGTTCTCAGGCAAAAACTTCTATCATGCTTGCTTGATAGTGTGTGTTTGTAGTAAGTATAGATGTAGAAGAAGTACTTAATTTTATTATCTGGGCACATAGCAAGTTTTAATAATAAGCTCTCTTATCACTTTTGCTTAGTTTGGTCTCCTCCTTCTCCTTCTCTATTGTTGTGGTGGTCTTCTAGTTGTTGTTTTCACTGACAGTGTGTCCCTCCTTTAAGACTTAAATGTATGCATACATAAGACAGTAAGGCAATAGTGTACTTGGTTTTGTTGTGTTTGTAATTCTTATGGGTATAACTTGAGCATATGTAAAAACTGAAGAGATGAAATGCTTGGAAAATGAAACATTCCTTCAGAATCAAGTAAGATTGGATATTGAGCTCAAGAGCAATGGGAGGGTTGATTATCCAGAGCACAAGTAGATGAACTTCAACTTGGGTAGGGAGACAAAGGCCTCTTCCTCTAGAGTGAAAAGGAAAGAGGAAACACAGGCTGTAGTTGGATACATTCTGGTGAAGAAGTGGAAGAGAGAGAAAGGAATATAGAATCCAGGTTTTCCCATACCAAACTCATTTATCTTATCTTCAATTATGGGTTTTGATAACTTTTAATAGTATAAGTTGTTTGTTAAGATAATATCTCATCCATCTCATGCAGAATAATAGCTCTTTGATGTGAAGCTTATAATTTTATTTAATCATAAAGCCACAAAGCAAGATTAATTACTGGAAGTCTCTATCATCATGAGGGGTCAAAATCTTCAAAATGTAATTTTCATGGGTCTTATGAATTAGACAGTTTTTTTGTTTTGGTGATTGAGTTTGCTCATAGAAATCTCTAAAACTGGAAATAATGTCAATTGTAAGAAATGCATATCTACAAAAGTACTACTGTTTATTATTCTAATTATTGATTGTGAGCTTTCTAGAAATCTATTGTAGATCATTAAGCTATAATTGACTCATTTTCAACTCGCATTTAATGTAGAAAAAGGCTGTATAATTTTGCATTCTTGCTAGGCTCTCTTCTGATTGTGAAGGTGGAACTCATTCAGTGTGTGTAATATGTGCAAATTATGTTATAATTCTAGGACTAGAAAAGGTATGTACTGTGTTTCCCCGAAAATAAGACATCCTCCAAAAATAAGACCTACTTCATGGAAACATAATACATCCCCTGAAAATAAGACCTAGCACATCTTTGGGAGCAAATATTAATATAAGACACTGTCTTATTTTCGGGGAAACAGGGTATGTGCAGGGGAAGAGAAGGAAGAATGAAAACCTAAGATGTGTTGAGTCTGAAAGAATGATTTTGACAATACTGTAGTTATTTCAAACAATTCCTTTGGGTAATTATTAAAGAAAATGTAGCTTTGAAGTAACTTAAAAAATGTGACTTTCTTTTGTAATAAAATGCCTTTCTGTTTACTACAATAGAACATTAAATATTAATCTCACTGCCCCTAACTGTCCAAATAAGGTTCTCTTATACTTCATCTTTGATGTAGAGATCTGTACACTTAAAATTTTTTTTTAATTATTACTGAAGAGGGGTATTGAGTGGTTTTCTTTATTGTGGATATTAAATTATTCTTCTTATAAAGTGAGTGAGATCATCTCTGCCAAAAGTGATGCCATCATTTTAGCAGCTGGTCGATAGACACATGGTTAGTGTTTTCTTGGTTCATTTTCAATTCTTAATAGATTATCTCTCTTCCCCCCGCCCCAATCCATTTCCAGATATGGTACTGTGCTAGGTGGTACTAATGCTGGCACAGTTTTCTCATGAAGGGTCTTTCAGTGACTGTTCTTGTTTTCATGAGCTTCATGGACCTGGATGGTTGAATTATTTCCTAACTGCTTCAGCTGCTATAGCTACTTGCTATTCACAAAGCACAGTGCATAGTTTTCTTGGTGTTTTCACCTCTTAATGCTCATTTAAAGTGCTATGTGTATCACTTTTCTAAATATGTAACTGACATTTTGATTTCTTCCTTTTCAATGTTATGTCGACCTATTAATTAAAATTGCGTGACTTAAAATTGTACTCTTATTTTGCCTGGTTATGCTGAAGGGGTAGCTATAATATAGGGATGGAGGAATTCGTGTCAGATGATATTTCTCTTTACAGTCCAACCTATAGGCCTTTGTGACCAGGAGCATGTAAAACACCTCGATCCTTAGGTTTATAAAGGGTAAAATGAAGATATCACTTACTTCCCAGGTTGTTTGGGGAATAAATTAGAATATATGAAATCATCTATCACTCAGTCATAAACTTTGGGTGAGAGTCGTTGGTTCTCAAAATTTCTTTGAGACAGCAATGATTTTTATCTTTAGATACTCTAAGGTTATTAAGTTCATTTGAATTAAGCTAATAAAAATTAAATTATCTTCACATTTTTAGTTGTGTGTTTGGTAAAAAGGTACCGGATGATTGCTGTATTAGTTGCTTTGGTTAATATTTAATTAACTAGAATTTCTTTAAAAAAATATTTTATTGATTTTTACAGAGAGGAAAGGAGAGAGGGATAGAGAGCTAGAAACATCAATGAGAGAGAAACATCCACCAGCTGCCTCCTGCATACCTCCCACTGGGGATGTGCCTGCAACCAAGGTACATGTCCTTGACCAGAATCAAACCTGGGACCTTTCAGTCTGCAGGCCAATGCTCTATTCACTGAGCCAAACAGGTTTCAGCTAACTAGAATTTCTTAATCCTGGTATCAGGTTTTCATTATTATTCAATTTCTCTTTAATCTGTAATTGAAATGTTATAATTATTTCTAATCTTATGTAGTTAGTTGTTGTGGAGATTTACCTAAATTGCCTTCTTTTGATTGACTCATTGAAAGTGGATTAATTATTATGATAGCTACTTTAATGTTTATTGTATTAGTCATGTTTGATTTCCTAGTAAGTCAACATTTTCAGCTTTTCTATTTCAACATTTCATTCTTCCTTGTTTACTTTCTTTTTCCTTTCTGTGTGACTTATTTTAGTCTATGGTTTTATTTAAAACTATTTAGGAATTTTACATATATTATATATACATAGACACACATACATATACATAGATTGGATATTCAAGAGATAAAATTAGATTTTATCACTTTTATGACACTCGTGGCTTTTTCCCCTATTGATTTGTTATCCCTAATGAGACATAAGAGCATTTCTATATTTGTATTTAAAAACTAGGTGGATCCTACATGCTAGTTGGGTCTGTTGTCTCACCTTATGAATAGTAGGGCACCCACTTACTAGCAAAAGATCTCTCTTTGGACAATAACTAAAGTGACAGTAATGGGGAGAAGAGTCCTGTATATGGTGCACAGAGTAGCAGGTTCTATGAGGGGTACAGAAAAATATGTCATCTGAACTCAAATAACTTTCCCTTTCCTTGCAGATGCAACAGTAACAAATATAAAATGGACAATTTATAATTGGATGTAATTTTATACTAATTTGCATGCAGAATTAGTAAAATGCTGTGAAAGTCCCTGAGTGTAATAATACCAGAGAAGGTTGATTGAAAAAAAAACATGGGAATGGGTCAAAATCTAGAAAAACGGGACTAAAATGAGTGGAGACCCAATTGCTTCATTTTTATTAATTTTCCTGTTAACTTTTCAGACAAGATCTCTGTCTTCTGGCTTGTTAATGACAGAACTCTTTTAATTTCCTACTTGGTAAAATCCCAATTATTCTACAACATCATGTTACCAGTTTCATCATCTGTTCAACAGATTTCTTGTTTACAACCATCCTCTGAACTAGAGAAATAATAAGTTTTGAATACAAGATTTGGAGGTTGAATTAATTATGTATATTTTCTCAAATTAATTGGTTAGCTGATGAATTTTTAAATGGATATTTATTTATTTTTAAATAAATGCCTTTATTATTTTTTAAACTATATATTTTTATTGATTTCAGAGAAAGGAAGGGAGAAGGAGAGAGATAGAAACACCAATGATGAGAGAGAATCATCGATTGGCTGCCTTCTGCATGACCCTGACTGGGGACCGAGCCTACAACTTGGGCATACACTCTTGACTGGAATGGAACCTGAGACCCTTCAGTTCGCAGGCCAATGCTCTATCCACTGAGCCAAACAGGCGAGGGCTAAATATATGTTTAAATATGCATTATGTGCATTATCGTAATAATTGGACCCGCCCCACTGGAGCAGAATTTTTGTAAAGGGATGAACTATAACATACTGTTCAAATAGTGTATGACATCTTAATGAAAAGTCTTAAATCCTAGGCTTTAGCATGAATTTTGGGGAGAAATAAATAATTTAAGTACCAAGTTAAGAAGTTAGAGTAGTAATATAATTTTTGAGATTTTGCATTCTGTATTTAGATTATTATCAGGCTACTTGTTTCTCAAAATATTTTAAATAGTCTTCAAGAAAAAAAAGTCAAGATTACTTATCAAAAGTAAAATATAGTTTATCAAAACTGTAAAGGGGAAAGGAAAAGCCAAAGAATATATATATATATATATATATATATATATATATATATATATATGTAGCCCATGGACACAGGCAACAATGAGGTAAGGGCCAGAGGGAGGGGAGGACAGGGTCTGGGTGATTGGAGACAAATGGGGGTGTAGGGTGGGGAGCATCTGTAGTAACATCAACTCTAAAATAAAATATAATTTAAACAAATTGTAAAGGGAAAATTAATTGTTGCTAATATATTTATAGCAATAAAGTAGTACATTTGGGCATTAATTTTATTTTTTTTAGCCATGGAATAACAAATGTGAAAAAGTGATTAATTAGTTCAACAACTTATTCTTGAGCACCTTTTGCATATATAGCACCTTGGAAGATGTTAGGAATAAAAGGTGAGTAATACATAGTTGTGAACTTGAGGAAACACACAATTGAAATAGAGACCTCAAAGTTTAGTTGCATGAGAGCAAAAAGTATTAGAGAAAAATATGTAACCTTTAGTATGATTTATATGAATGCCTTTAAAATGCAGTATTTATATATTTTTAATTTTTACCTAAGTTGTTGAAACACTTTGAGTTTCTAAATTATACTTTTTTTGCTTGCCCCTTGAATTTCTCAGTCTGTCTCACTGTTGAATGACAAGCTTAGAATCTACCAGACCAGTGAGCACAGCAACAGTTCCCACTATTGTGTCGCCAAGAATTTTTTTCCCATGGTGATAAATGATTCCATAAGCAGATCTAGTAGATATATATATTATTTGTATTCATAGGGACTGTCTCACCATAAATCATAGCACTGAAGTTTAAAACATGTATTGCTACTGCATTATGTAATGAACAGATATCTCTTTTCACAAAATTATACTCTCTTCTTATCTTAACCTTCCCCCCCATTACAGTTTTTTGTTGACTTGCAAAATGTTTTAAAAGAATTATGGCAGATACTGCTATTCTATTTCCAAATGGACTGTATTGCAATACAAAATACTGAGAAAACATGTGATAATGTCCTCTTAAGACTCCTCTGATTTTACCTAATAAATCTGTGTGGTAGAGTGAGTAGAAAGGACTTGGCCTGTTATGTGCCAGATATCTATAGAATTTTAGTCGTAGGCCCTTAAATGGAAGGTCACGTCCACTAAACACACCAGTGAGGATATAGCTGTGGGAGCCCAGAGTCCTGTACTAGAGGATGGCACTGTAAGAAAATAGCTTGAGTGATAGCAGTGGAGTGCTCTGTTAGCAAACAATACTGTTGTCCAGAGTGTGTGTGTGTGTGTGTGTGTGTGTGTGTGTATAGTTCAACTCATGTCAGCATCTGCTGAGAAATTACAAATTCAGCTGAAGTCCTTCGGTTGAATAGTTCATTTATGGAGTTCCTTGGGACTTTGTATCCTTTTTAGGGCCCCCAGTTTATCATTCATCAAAGATAAGGACAGCATTCTGTTATGTTTATGTTTCGTTTTTGAGACATGTGGTAAGAAAAAGGATGGTGCCATCCAAGCAAATTAAATAGTAGTAAAAAAAAAATCTTAACAGCTGAAACTGGTTTCGCTCAGTGGATAAAGCGTTGGCCTGCAGACTGAAAGGTCCCAGGTTCAATTCCGGTCAAGGGCATGCACATTGGTTGCGTGCACATCCCCAGTAGGGGTGTGCAAGAGGCAGCTGATTGGTGATTCTCTCTCATCGATGTTTCTAACTCTCTATTGCTCTTTCTTCCTCTCTCTGTAAAAAGTCAATAAAATATATTTTTAAAAAATCATAACAACAAAAATTAAATATAAACCCAGTGTAAGAACTACTTCTAGGAAGGAGACCATTAAATATGCTTTAAATGTGTTGCATTTTAGTTGCTACCTTGACTTCAAAGCTGAGTTCAGAAGAATATATCACTTTTATTTCTTTTAAATTTCTTTATTGATTAAGGTATCCCATATTGGTCCTCAACCCCTCATTCCAATCCCCCACCCCTCCCCACTCATGCCCCCACCCCCCCTATTGTCCTTGGCCACTGGTTAGGCTCATATGTATGCACGTAAGTCCTTTGGTTGATCTCTCCCTTTTATATTAATTGTGCCTCAACTAGAGCCTAATCTGCTTAAAGAGAATAACTATCATTATTGTTGCAATATCTGCCACTGTTGGTGTCTCAGTGGTTTCTGACATTTGCTGGTGCCTTATGTGCATTTTCATTCACCTTCTGAGGTAGGTATTATTCACAACCACTACCACCACCACCACCACCACCCCCGCCCCCATGTTATAGATGAACTCTAAGTTCAGGGATTTTAATTGTTCCTGGTTATATAGCTGGTAGAACTCATCTTTGAACCTAGTCTAGACTATGCTCAGAGCTTGTACAGGACTCTGACGTCCCTATAGTAAATGCTGGTTTGAAGACAACCAGGAAGTACTTTGTGTCTACGTAAAACAGAACGCCCCGTTCATCATGAGAGTGGCATTTAGAATAACAATATCAGTTTCTGTTGGTGTTCAAGTTTTTAAATTATTAACATATTTAATGTACATTGATGCTGATGGAAAATTCATTTATAGCAGGAAATGACGGACTTTTTAATTAGAGCTTTTCCTTTGGTATAAATGAATGGTGAATAATTCAGCCATAAAGTCAGCTACCTTTAGTCATCACCATGTCGTAGGCCACATGCTCAAAAATAGAGAAAGGTTTATATTGTTTGTCTGAATTTACACTTAACTTATTTAACTGAACACTATGTAATTCTCCTGAAAGGTTAATCTGAGGTTGTTCCACTGGCCAGGTGGAAACCACTATTCCTAATGGAATGGTGACTCAGGGATAATGTCATAAGGTTTGAAGGGTAATGTCCCCAGCTTTGCCAATTCTCAGGGGAAAATGCAATATATATGACTAAATGCATAGATGTAGAGATACAGACAATTGAATATATATGAGATATAGAAAATGTAACTATTGAAATAATACATGAAAGGGATATTAAGTTTATAAAAGCATTCTTTAAATATCAATTTGCTCTTATGTTGCCTTAGTAGTATTTACATGCAACATGGTTAAGGCTTTTTCTTTTTTTTACATTTGCCTTCTGGTCAATACATTTAGGAGACATATGTTTCCTTTGTGTCATAAACTCGGTAAAGAGGACTAAGAGATCTTGCTCCAGCTTTATGGAGATCCCAGTTTAGTGACAATGGCAGATGAAGGGGGGAGCTTGGGCTGTGGTAGCATGGGAAGAAAGTCTTCGCTCTCAGTAAGTTACCCAGGCATCCTATGGTGGGCCAGGGGACGGCTTAGGAAGGTGAGGGGGAATGGATTAGGTGGAAAGGACATTCCAGAGGCAGCAGCATATGTCAAATGCCGGCTCAGTGTGGCCTGGGATGAGGAGGTCGCTGTGAGTTGGCTCCATTGTAACGATGGGTGCAGGAGGCGGATGATGACTTTCAGACCCGCAGAACCTCAAACCTCCGGTAGGAAGACACTGTCCTTGCACTGGTCAAGCCCCTCCCTCCCCTCTGACTGCCTGGTCTCTCCCACGTCTGGATGAGTGAGCAGGCATCTTTTCTTCTTTTGTGATCTGGTACCTGGCTGCTTGTCATGGTTCCCTCCATGGGTCACTACTTCTAAGTGACACCCCCTTCCTCTTTGCTACAGCCACCTCACGTGCACCTGTCAGAGCAGTGCCCAACCTCCCTGTTATCCCAGAAGCTGACAAAATGGAGAGCACTCAGCATGTATGAACTTGGACTGCCGGCCTGGGTAAAAATCAGTCAATCAGTCAATAAACAGAATCATCAGTGAATCAGTCAAAATAACCAAGAAAATATACATGCCCACTTCCGGGTACCATATACCTTTTCTTCTGATGAACCAGTACTCGGACCCTTCCACATTGAAAACATCGCTATTTGCATACAGCTTTATTAAACCTTTATCAATACACCTTGCAAGGCTACTATTTAAGCTGTAAACCTGAAATAGATTCCATTCCAAGAGAAAGCCAGTTGGCTGATGTTGGAGATTGGGCATACTCCAATATTAAAGAAAACAAGACAATATCTGTAAGCTTCAGAACTCCTTTCAGTGTGGAGTTTGACATATTAAGCTGGTCCCTTCCATTCTAGGGAATTGTGTGTACTGGGCCTCTCTTTGTTGGCCTAAATGATCATGGCAATGAACGAAAAACTCAAGTTTTAGATGTAAACTCCAAGTTACCATATTGGCATCACAGACTCTACGCAGGTGGTAATGGATGTTATAGGCAGTATGGCAATAAAAAGCATTGGCCCTGAAAGTTATACCAGTTGTAAACCCAGTTTAATACTTGGGCAAATCACCTAACTGTGCTAAGCCTGAATATTCGTGCATGTACAGTAGCAATAATATCTGTTCTTTCTCAATAATCCATGGGCACCGTGAGGATCAAATGATGTTGTATGTCTTGAAAAGTATAAAATACAATATACACTAGTTTGGGTGTAATAACATAAAGTTAATGATGTTTGCTAGGCCTGTATGTAAGATTCTGTAGTCACAACTGGGTGGTTGCATAGACAAAAAGATGAGAAAAAAAACAATAACTATGAATAGAGTGAAGTAATCATGGCTAAGGGGAGAATAGGCCTCTGTCTGGGCAGGAAAACAAGATTTCTGAAGATAATAGCTTTGAGTGAAAAATGAGAGGTTTGCAGTCATCCAGAAAAATGAGTGTCTGAATCCTTCATCACACAGTAGTGACACACATGTGTTTGTTCTCTCAGAGCTCTGAGGAAAGCACACAAAGAATTCAAATTGTGCACCGTGTAGTTCAACATTAGACTACCCCTCGCAGAGTAACCTGGCATTTTATAGACTGACTTTGAAAACACTTTATTATTTTTTTTTTGAGCATGTAGTTCTTGGAAAAATTGTTCCTTCTCTAATTATATGAGAGCTGTTTGTGCTCTTTTTCTTCCAACATACTGTGAATACTTAAGTAGGAAGCCACCAAAGATTATACACCAGTTGGTAAAGTATGCAAAATTGACCAATAATAACTATACTATATTGTGTATGGGAGGTGGGAAAGGGTGTTAGAGAAAAAAAATGAGTGAAATACTAAGAAAGAATGATGTGAATTTTAAAAAAAAGATGAAGCAAGATTGAATGTTGTGAGAAGAAATCAAAGCAACAGATAAAACAAGTCAATAAAAAAAGCAGAATATGCAGGAAGGGGACTTCTGAGGAAAGATTTCTGGGTGATGGACCCAGAAGAAAAAAAAAACATCATGTGATGAGGTGGGGGGTGTATTTTGATTTCAAGCCTAATTTTAAGAAGGAATTTATAATCAGAAAGGAAATCAGAAAGGATCTTGTTTATTAAGGGAGTTCTCATACTAAATTAAATTATAAATATTTGTGTGGTATAAATATGTGCACAAAGTTGATTCCTAAAACAATGTGTGTGTGGCAGCCAATGAAATAATCACAGCCTTAAATGACACATCACGATACTGAGCTTTTAAAAATATCATTCTCTGAATATCAGGATCAATGCATTGTGCCTGATGAATCCATAATGAAGGAGACAATATATAGGGTGGCACTAAATTAGGTTTACAGTTGTTTGTATGGAAAACAACACAATCATTAATAAATAAGAATATAAGAATAACCCTGTGTTTTGTGTGCTCACAACAGTAAACATACTTTGGCCCCTCTCAATACTATTGGGGCTACCGGGGGCAGGGCTGCATTTTCATTACCTACTTTTCCAATGGTGAAAACGCATACTACTGTTGACAAAGTCAGGGGCCTCTTCATGGGTCCTTATATGGCTTGACATGAATTTGAACTACTGTAACCTCACAGGACTTTTTAATCTACAGTACACATAGACATGATAACCCTGTTTGGATTTCCTGTTGATATTTATCAAGAAGAGATTTGTTTCAAAGGTTTTATTTGGAAGGGAGACTCCTATTAGAAAGTTTTTGACCTATTAGAGGAATGGGTTGTCAGTTTCCCACTTTCCCTCAACCAGTTTAATCTTGAACACACATTTGTCTATTCTTGTCCTGTCATTCGCATGGACGCCTAAATTTTCTCTTAACAGTTGATTGATTCTTATCCTTTTAAAAAAAATGCTATTACTTTTGTGACATTGTCAGTTAACCCGTTCCTGAAAAAGTGTTAAAATATATGACTTTAGATGGAATATTAATCTCCTATGTAATGATTATCTACATAACCTGTTTTTATTCCTGAAAAAAGTAATCAGATTTAAAAGAGAGAGGGACACAGTAGGTTTGAAATGAGTAGAAGAGTTATTCATTTCTGCCTTACTTGCCAATAAGTAGAGGAGTTAACAGAAGTCTTTCTGTTAAATGAACAGTTAGACTTTTAAATAAATATTTGGTGTATATGCACTCCTAAATCAGATGTTCATGCCTACATTAACTCTAATGCTAAAAAAAAACTCATGGTACTCTTCTCCCTCACATATAAAGAATTTTTGATATAATGAATGTTTGCTTAATTTTCTCAATAGTAGGTCATGTGGCTTTGTTTTATGATGTAAATTATGTGTATATCATCACTTAGGATATTTCTAGTTACAAATTAATAGAAGGCCCAACTCCTGACTTAATATTGTTGATTGTCTCATCTAACAGGAAGCTTAGAGTTAGGGCAGTTTCAGGTTTTCTTAATTCAAGAACCCAGTGACGTCATCACCACATTCTTTAAACCTTTTTTGTCCTTCATCCTTGGCCTGTAGACTTTAGTTACACCTTAGTCTTGGCCCTGCATCACATCCTCACAGAACTGTGTCCAGACACAGAAAAGGGAAGCTTCTCCACAAAAGTGCAGTTTCCCTGTTGTTGTCCAGATTTGAGTCTCATGACCCTACCTTCAATAGTTACCAGCCAAGAGGCAAAAAGACCACCATTCATTGTACTAGTCCTAGATAATAAAAGCCTAATATGCTAAGTGTCCAGTAGTCCATTTGTCTGTTCAATCAATCAAAGTGTAATATGCTAATCATATGCTATGGATGCTCAACCGCTCGCTATGACATGCACTGACCACCAGGGGACAGATTCTCCAACTGGTAGGTTAGCTTGCTGCTGGGGTCCAGCCAATCGGGGCCCAGTGAGATGGGCCAGACAAGCCCTGGAGTCCTCTTGCAGTCTCTCTCTGGCTGGGCAACTTCCTGCATCCCTCCCCAGCCCCAGTCGTGCACTAGTGAGGTCCCTTGGCCTGGTCTGCACCCTCTTGAAATCCAGCTGCATACACATGTGCATACATGGGTCCATTTTTCTCATATTCTTGTGCTGAAATTTGGGCATTCATTCTGAGATCTCTAACTCAAGGAATATTGTCAGTATGGCCTCTCCAAATATGCAGCACCTGAAGCAACAGTGCTAGTAATATTATGAATTTTTTTTTCACCTAAAGGTTTATAATATACATATCTACATGGCAAAGATTCTTTTTATGAGAGGTTTGCCTAAGCCAAGCCTAAACTCCCAGCATGTTGAGGCCTACAGGTCGTGTCATTCTTTTCTAAGAAAACAGTGATAAGATTCTACTTTTGTAGAATCTATTAGGTGATTTAGTGTGTTTTATGACAGCAAGGTAATAATTTTGTACAAGTACATATGTAAAATCACTTTCACATAAAATATTTGCTGCAGAGAATTCAGGTTCCCTGTGTGCTAAGCCTTGGCATGCCCGCCCCTGAGGTTCGGGTCAGATAAGCATCTCTTTAGCCTCTACATGAAAGTGCTTGTCTAATTCAGCATGACATTTCAGAGTTAAATCAGTGGGTTCTTTCTCTAATTTTTTTTAAAGAGAACTGGAACTTTTAAATTAACCTGAAGTAGACGTTATGTAGATAACACAGCTGTACAGACAAAACAAAGCTGTCTACAATAGCCATTTTCTAAATGCAAACACAAACTTTCCTTCTGCAGATGACAGACTTCTGATATTAGAAATTATATCCAGAAAGATATATGTACATATTTAAATCAGCTACAGAAACAAATATTTGAGTCCAATTAAAATATATTATAGTCTATTTTTATATTCCTCAGTGTAGATGCGTTTTAAAGAATCACATTCTTTGGTTTCATGACCTCTTTTTATTACAACGAAAAGGGGAGGAAAGGAGGATGAAGAATTCTTCAAACTTCACAAATATCAAATGTACATTATTTCAGCTGATTAAAAAATAATATTAAATAAATGTGATATTGTTGTGAAATCTAAATATACGTATTTGAATGTAAAAAATATATGAGAACTAGGATGTATTCATTAAACTCTAAAATTCATTCATTTACATTTGTATGTAGATGATGAACTTTGATCTGTATTCCTTCATGGATAACCAGATTCAATTTTGACTAGATCCAAGAATTTCCAAGTTAAAAGAATGAGATGAAAAATGATAAAAACAAAATACCCACCACCACAACAAAAATCAGACAACTACCTGTGCAAGTAATAACTGTTATATTTATGATATAACTTATTTGATAAAAATAAGAGAAGGCAAAATGGGAAATTTACCATTTTAATGATTGCTTTTATTAATTTACTGGTTTTATGGAAATAGAAATGAAGTCTGTAATAGACTAGATGTCATATTACAATATATTTATCAATGTTGAAATCTTTTGGTAAAGAGGTTTGAAACTTGATCCATTATGTATGGTATGGAGTCACATATTGATTAATCAGTTTGCATGTTCAATAAAATATTTTGAATTGAAATAGCTTTCTAATGAATATAGTATATCCATATATTTGAATACAAATTGAATTCCTAAATGTGTTTTAAATTAAATATTAGAATTTCACTATATTGCTATAAATAATTAGCAAATCAGCACACAAATATTTAGATTAATGCATTTAGAAGATACTTACATGGACAAATAAAAGTACAAAAACAGTTAAAATTTTTCATTGCTTTTACCTTTGTATCTTTAAAGAGAGTACGGTGGGACAAAAGCCTGTGGTGGTTTTACTTCTTTGAGTCCAGGTACTCCCTTCACTGATTATAATTAGCCTTGTTATTGACTGTTTTAAGGTATTACATGTTGGAAAGATAAGTAGCTGGAAACTCACATCTGTGAGTCATATTTTCCTCTAATTTGGTAAAGTGTAACTGCCTCCCAGGCTAGATTCTGGGTGATCTGTCAGCAGTAGGACACTCCAGGAAAAGGGCACATTCTTCATTAGCAGCCCATGATGACTTAGAAATCAGAGAAAGTCTTTCCCACAAGCCTAGACTAGTGCCCGGGGATGGGATCTGTTTCTTGTCTCTTTTACCCTGGGATCAGCCCTGAGGTTTGCCTTACGGGTTTTTATTATATCAGCTGAGAAAGAAGGAAGTTGAATGAGAAGATCAGAAGTGCCCTTCCCTAATGAATAGAGAAGGCTCAAGCTGTCCTTGGTGTTTGCCTTCCAGTAGGTTTCCTCCTGATCTTGTTTAGTCTTCCTGCTTGGACGTCATTTCCAGGCAGACATGACCTTAAAGAAAGACAGGGGTTCTTAGGGATCCACAATAGAATACATGCCTCTAATTCTTCAGCTAAAAGTCAGGGTGGACTAATTCTACATGGCTAATGGAGATGGAAATCCTTAACTTACCCCTCAGAAGAGACTCCTGAGTGGTATTTGCCAAAAGAGACCCTTACCTTTTGGATGTGCTTGGGTGCAAGGCAGATCCTCTTAGCCAAAGAGGAGGCTACTTGTGAAGTAGCACAGAATCCCTAAAGTGCCCGCCCCCAGGTATAACGATATTGCTAATTAAATTTTCAATGAATTGAAATAACAGTTTAAAATAAATAGCATATGTCGTTATCTTCATGGGTTTTCTTTAATATACTTAGAGCAAAAGAGGTCTCAGATTATCATAGATATCCTTATCTTTTATTTTTATTTATTTATTTTTAATTTTTTAATTTATTAAGGTATTATATGTGTACATAGCTTACCATTGCCCCCCCCCATACATGCCCTCCCTCCCCAGAGTTTTGTGTCTATTGGTTGTACTTACATGCATGCACACCAGTCCTTCAGTTGATCTCTTATCTCCCCCAGATCTCCCTACCCTCCCCACTGTCAATGGACAGTTGTTTTACTTATCTTAATCAAGAAGAAGTTAAAGAAAACACAGCCCAACAGATAATATGAAAAATAATGGTTTTATATTTTAAACACTTAATATTATAAAGTTCTCACCTATAATCCTATGTGATGAATAATTAACTAATGTTATAATCTCATATTTAAAGAAGAGTTAAGCAGAGAAATAAGAAGGAATCATGGTAACCAAAACCCTTACCATGTATGAACAGTGACTGAAGTTGTTATGGGCGTTCTCAATCTTTTTTCTCTGTGTTTATGATTGAATTTTCTCATCTATGAAATGGTACTTATTTTGTGCAGGGGGCTCTCATCATTGATGTTTCTATCTCTCTCTCCCTCTCTCTTCTCTGAAATTAATATATATTAAAGTATGTTGGGAAAAGTAAACAGAATAAGTAATCTGAATTTTATATCAGATTTTTTCTAATATTTTTATAATTTAACATAGTTTGAGGAAATGATTAGCAATAGATCTTCTTTCATGAGGTTTGTGAAGGACAAGGGGAAACTTTTCATCTGCTTACTGTTTTTTGTTGTTGTTTTTTTCAGCACAGGAAAGTATTGTGTTTGATTCTGTTTCTGTTCCAACTTTTTACATTTTCTTCTTCAGAAGCACTTAACATTCCTAGATTGACTCTGCATTCTTTGTGCTCCCTATCTATTAACTTCCCCCTCATCTTAGGGTCAATGATTCCTCAGTCCTTCATTGATAATGTAAAACATTTTTAAATTTATTTTTTCAAAATTCTGTTATAAATCACTCTTAGATACATTGTCAGATAATATCACCTTTTGCTTGTGCTGATATATATATTCTCCATGTATTTATTTTAAGACTTACCTTGTTTGAAGAGACATCTGGTGAGATCTTATTTTTACTGGAAAATAGGGTATGTAGACTTCGCTTTAATGGATCATTACCTTCTTGAATGTTGCTCATATTCCCTATTCGACACTGTAAATAGAGCGAAGGTTGATGTGCTCAGATCTAGCCCAATTCCCAGTGTGGTGGGGTATCTTTCATCTTTATTGCCTTTGATTTTGTTGCTCTGATTCCAAGAAGAATGTGAGACTTCTATAAATCCCACCACGCGCAGTTACAGGGCATATTCCTGAACAAACTCTACTCATAGCAGTTTACCCATCTGGACTTCAATTTAACACCTGCCATCTCTTTTCTTCTTGCACTCATCAATTAGTTTGGCTTTGTTTTTTTGATAATTGCAAAATCTGAAGTGCCATATATTAAAAAAATACTGTGAATACACCTAAAATAGCTCTGGATATTTAAAATAATATATAAATTAAAATATTATTTATTTAGTCTGGCATAAAGACAATGGTTTTTACATAGAAGTAGCTGAAGGAAAGATACAGTATCTTCCTTTTATTCTAATGGATTGGCTTTTTTGTTTGGTTTCTTGAGGTAAATTATAGGATAACCACTAATATATTTTTCATTTCAGGTGCGTTGACTTTATCGGTTGTAGAAATTCTCCCTAGATTGAGCAATATCTGTTTTGCTAGTCATAATTTTCACTTATAGTTGGGTATTCATAATTTTCCAGGGTCTGTCTTAGTAACCATTAAAAACTAAATTAATTCCTATGTTTAAATCTTTAAATTCAAATATGGATACTTAATAAATAGTTTAAAATGTAAATAAATGTTGAATTGAGCCTGAAACCCAAACATATGCCCAGACCAGGAATTATACAATGACCTCCTGGTTTATAGGTCAACACTCAACCACTGAGTCACACCTGCCACACAATATTTTACTTTTTTAATGACTTGAAAATAGTAATATTTATGATATATATTAATTTTTTCTTTGTTTATTATACTTTGTTATCACCTTTTGTGAATGTCTTGTAATTTAATGTTTCTATTCAGAGCTAATGTTCAAAGGATAGTTAGGCTGGTGATTTTGATTTTAATGTGGAAGGGATTTTATATCTACCCTGTTTTCCCGAAAATAAGACAGTGTCTTATATTAAGTTTTGCTCCCAAAGATGCGCTAGGTCTTATTTTCAGGGGATGTATTATGTTTCCATGAAGTAGGTCTTATTTTTAGAGGATGTCTTATTTTGGGGGAAACATGGTAGTACTAGAGGCCCAATGCATGAAATTCGTGCACAGAGGTGTTTGTCCCTCAGTCCAGCCTGCACCCTCTCCAATCTGAGACCCCTTGAGGGATATCTGACTGCCCATTTAAACCTGATCCCAGTAGGATCAGGCCTAAACAGGCAACCGGGCATTCCTCTCACAATCCAGGACTACAGACTCCCAATTGCTCACCTGCCTGCCTTCCTGATTGCTCCTAACTGCTTCTGCCTACCAGCCTGGTAACCCCCTAACCACTTCCCTGCCAGTTTGATTGATGCTTAACTGCTTCCCTGCTGGCCTGATTGACCCTAACTGCTCTCCCCTGAAGGCTAGATAGCCTCCAACTATCCTCCTTGCAGGCCAGGTCTCTCCTAACTGACCTCCCTTGCTGGCCATCTTATGGTGGCCATCTTTTGTCCACACCGGGGCAGTCATCTTTGACCACATAGGGGCATCCATCCTGTGTGTTGGAGTGACAGTGAATTTGCATATTACTCTTTAATTAGATAGGATAAATGCCTGGTACATGGGTGGGGTCCAGCTGGTTTGCGCTGAAGGGTGTCCTGGATCAGGTTTGGGGTTCCCTTGGGGTGTTTTGGGTGTGGGGCAGCCTGAGGGAGGGGCCTGTGGTGGTTTGCAGGCCAGCCAAGACCCCTGCCCCCCCAGAGACCCAAGTGGAGGCCCTGGTATCTGGGATTTATTTATCTTCTATAACTGAAACTTTGTAGACTTGAGCAGAGGCCAGGGCAGGCCAGGACATTTGGCTTCCTCCATTACCGGGGAACCCAAGTGTCCTGTTCTCTTGGTAGCCCCAGCCATTTTTGTTGGGATTTATTTATCTTCTATAATTGAAACTTTGTAGCCTTGAGTGGAGGCCAGGGCCAGCCAGAGTCAGCCAGAGCAGGCAGGAAGCTTGGCTTCCTTCATTACTGAGGAAACTCAAGCCTCCTGCTTTCTCCTTGGCTGTAGTCATCTTGGTTGGGTTAATTTGCATACTAGTTCCTGATTGGCTGGTGGCTTGGACATGTAGCAGAGGCAAGTCAATTTGCATGTTTCTCTTTTATTACTGTAGATTAGGTCATGTGATAACTTCATAAGTCTTATACTTCTGTCTTGAGAACGATTACTGCAAATGATGATATGTGCATATGTAACAGTAAGCACAATTTGTTAAATAGTTGTAATTCATCTAAGTGAATTACATGTAATTCATATATTACTGGGTCTTCAGCCTTTTGACCTTCAGTGAAATGGCTTGTGATAGTTTCAGACAGTTTAGTGAGTAATAAGAGATTTTTGCATCACTTGGACCTTAGTATTCTTTGAATTACTATGCATATAGGACTTTTTGATTAAGACTTATGTTTTTAATTTTTTTAAACCAAGTAGAACGACCTAGCCATTATATGCTTTCTAAATATTTATTAGGAGCATAATAAATTCAAAGAATGTTCTAGGCTTTGGTGATAAAACAACGAATACATCAGCCATGGTTTCAGCCTTCATACCTTGTAGCCTTTATCCTAACTTGTTATTGCATTACATACCTTTGCAGTTTTTCCAAAAATCACATTCTATAATATTTATTAAATATTTTTCCTTTCACTGAGGAAATTTTTTCTTAAATAAAGAGATTTTTAAAAATAACTTGTAGGAAATGTCCATGGAAACAGAATATAATTTATATATATTAAAGTGAATTGTAAATTGTTAAAATATTTTTTTTTCATTTTCAAAATTGTATTAAGAAAATTAGTAGTAAAATTACTCTACATTCAGAAATAGTGTTCGAGAACACAATTCTGAGCTAAATAACTTGAAAGGAGGTTGGCTCTTAAAATCACATTGGCAGTTGGGGGTGAGGTGATGAATGCAATGGTCAAACCATTCTTGTTCACCCTAACCCAGTGAGCTACTATGTAAAAGGTAGTTAGAGAAAACAAGTCTTGGAGGGGAATTGTAATAAATAATGTTTTATGTAATCAATTTCATTATGCATTTAGCATTATATTTAGAGAGATATATATAGTATACTTTCTTTCAGTATAAGGGTTTTTTTAAAAAAATAAAAGACTGGGTACAAATAAATTATTAATTCATAGCAATCATACAATGCATATGTATTAAATGCATATTGTGGGCAGAGCATTTCTTCACAAAGATCAAATCATTTGAAATTCTATATTCAGTAGCGTTAACATGGACTGTTGAAAAGGAAAACATAATATTTTGTGTCCTTAAGTAATTTTCAGTGTAGTTCAGGAGATAAAACTTAAACATATCCTTCAATTTAAAACAGTGAAGGCCTATAGGCTTAAATTGCAAAACATGTACGTCTGACAGATGTGCCGGAGGCAGCCAGACAAGATGAGATCATTGTGTGCCATAGGCCTGGGGGCTTTGTGCAAGGAGTCAGACGCTGGCCTGTCCTTTGAAGCCTTGAGTCAACAGGGTATTCCAATTGGAGTGCATCAAAGCTGCACTACCAGTAATGTTTGCTAATGTATGTGCTAGAAGAAACAGATCCTTAAATCAGTTGTTTGGATTTAAAGACCGTCTTGTTTGCCTGGCCATCATTGCTCTGGTTACCCAGAAACTCACACCTGTACCATATTGTTCTACATGTGAATTTAGTGATTTGCGTGTGTATGTGTATGTGCACATATATATTTATGTATGTGTATATATGTACACATAAACTTCAGTATATTATCACACTATTAAATATAAAATAAGCACAGTAAATGGCAGTAGCTGTGACCTGTTGAAGTGTTCCAGTTAGAAAGAGAGTGGGCAAAACTATTATTTTTAATCTATAGTGAAAAATTAGAGTTTTAGTGATCTTCTGTGTGTTTTTTTCTTAAGAGGTTTATTTTTGTAATCGTAGGTTAGATTCTTGTTGTCTGTTCTTTCACTTATCAATCTTTTCCTTTAAAATGTGACTTTGAATGTTTGGGAACCCCAAAAATACGTAGATTTATTAGATAATACTTTGAGAAGTAATGGTCTTTATAGTTTTATAGTAGGCAGCAATAGAGAATTATAGGAATGAAATCAATATATTGGAGTTGTATCTTTCTGTGTAAAACATATGATCATGATTCTAATATTTGTAATAACACTATTATGTGACAGGATAGCTTGTAACATAAAAAAATGCATAGAATCCATTAAATTTATAATTATATTTTAAAATTAGTTTTTATGTAAGCTATGTCTATAGTACTTAAGCAGTATATTCTAAGCGGTTTATTTTACTTAATAAACTTGCATTTGAATATAATATCTTGAACACACTTTTTGTGTACAAAAATAAAAGTTTCTACCTATTGAGCAAAAATAATTGAAAGCTTTAAAACAGCTGAGATTAGTAAAAGATGAAGTCTCTTATTGTGGCTCATTAAAAGAGTACATTTCTACAGTTTAATTTTTTTTATTATACCTGTACCATTACTTATCTCCAGTCAAATTTATAAACCCAAAACTCAGAATGACCCAGTAATGTTTTGGTTTACTCACTGGTCCTTGTGATTACTTATTTGCTTTGTTTCCTATATTTTAATCTTTGCCAGGAAAATATTTTAGAATCGAACCCTTTTTAGCATCTATAAATCGCTAGATTTGTTCCTGTTCCTGCCATTTATCTATTGTTTTAGTGCTAATAATTGAAAGGCGTTCCTTGCCCAGTTGCCATCATAAGCTGATTAAAACTCCTATGTTGTCGTCTACTTAAGAGAAGTTGCAGCTGCTACTACAAACTGAGCAGTTAGTAGGAAAGACTACTGAGGATTATGGCCTTTTCCTTCTCACATTGGCTTTCTTTGCATCATACACGCTACACAAATAAAAAGCTCCCGCTTGTGGATAAGCTTTCTGTTTGCCCATAGGATTTTCCCTTCATGTTTACTTTTAGCATTTTAAATTACTCAGTATTCAGTTTTCTGATATCGTTTTACCTTTACCATTTCTTTTGTACTGCTTCTTTAATGAAACTTTTCAACAGGTGCTTTTTGTGTCATATAACTGGAGTAAGATATAAGATATAAACCAGTTGCATTAGAATTGGGTTAAACTTTGGGAGACCATGTGAATATATACTGATGAGAAAGTGACTTAGCTACCTTTAAGAAATGGCTCTGTATTAAAAGCGTTCTTTATTTTCATGGAGTTCTCATATCAACAGCATAGGGATTGAGCATTCTTTTGAAGCACTCATTCCATGTGTATTTAAAAAAAATAAGTTTGAATTAGTAAGCCTTGCGGGAATATCTTTGTAATATTGATTTATGTATAAGTGAAGAGGCTAAAACCCATTTAAATACAATAGGAGAATCCCTTCTTCAGGGAGATTATGAAGCAGAGTTACTTTCACAGGTACAGAATTCTGGAAAAGAAACTATCTTAGAGTAGAAGTTAATATGTCATGTGCTCATCTTTTCATTTAAGACAAAATAAGTCCTTTAAATTCACTTCTGACTTGTGATTTTATATGAAATGCTGTCTGCCCTGAAACATTTCAAACTATAGTTCTAGTGAACTTTCTTTGGGTGAGATAAATAGGTAGGAGTTGGGAGGAGAGGAAAAGTAGAATCCTGGTAAGGTAAAATAGAAAGAAAGAAAGAAAGAAAGAAAAAAAGAAAGAAAGAAAGAAAGAAAGAAAGAAAGAAAGAAAGAAAGAAAGAAAGAAAAGACTTGTTAAACTGTAATTAATGTGTAGAAGAAAGTGAAGTGAAGGAAAAACAGGAAGAGGCCTGGAATGGGGAATTCAACCATTTTTGTTCCGGAGATGATTCTAATTTATTACTGGCTTCTGGCAAGATCCAGTTCTTCTGGTATCTTCTTCATAGATAACAGGATTACAAAAATCATAAAGCACTGAAGACAGTCTATTATTTGAAGCATATTCTTAGATAAATATCAAGTTATTAATTAAAAATACACATTGTATACCTCATATGGGTAAAGGACTAATTATAGTTGTTGGGAATGCGGAATAAATAATACAGACAAAATCCCTGCTTTTAAGGAACTTACCTTTGTTAAGGAGAGAAGGTAATAAAGCAAATGTATGGTATTTATAAGATGATTTCTGAGAGTTCTCAGTACAGTTATTCTTTGAACAATGCAGGAGTTTGGCTCACCAACACTCAAGCACAAGCAAACATCCACATATAACTTCTGACGCCCCAAATCTTAACTCTTGTCATTTCTTGGTATCCATGGGGATTGGTTCCAAGATATCCAATTCTGTAGATGCTCAAGTCCTTTGTATAAAATGGGGTGAAACAATGCATAAAATTGGTCTTCCCCATCTGTGGTTTCCCAATTGTGGATGAAAAATACTGTCTTTCTTTCATGGTTATTTGAATCTGTGGATGCAAAGCCCAGGATAGGGAGAGCTGGCAGTATTCTTCTTGGAAAAATTCCACATATGAGTGGGCCTGTACAGATCAAACCCATGATGTTGAAGGGTCACCTGTACTAAGGAAAAACTTAACATGATGTGATGAAGAAACTGGTAAATAGAATGAAAATGATCCAAAAACAACTGCAATGTCAATACCTTTTAATTAATCTAAAAAAAAGATGTGCAAAATCTTTGAGAAGCTAATTAAAATGTTACTGAAATAGTAGGTAGAGAACTGTTAAAAGCTATGAATGTTACTTCAAATAAATTAGTCCAAAGAGATATTCTTTTGGTAATGAGAGAGGAAAACAAATTTTAGAAATGTTAAGATGTGACATTTTTGAAGGATAGAGCAGTGGTTATTTTTCCAGGATGTAGCAGTTTTTATTTCTTACCCTTGAATTGGGGTTTGGGATGTTGTCATATATCAGATATTGTCATTTTCCAGGTGACAGGGACCAATGGGATGGACATTGCTTATTGATTGTCATGGGGCGTCTTATGCTGATTTCTTTATTTTCAGTAGTTACCCTTGGAATTGATCAAATAATCTTAAAAAGAAAAAAAAAATACATCCTTTATAATAAAGAGCTAATATGCTAATTAGACTGGATGGCAGAATGACCTTCTGGAACAACCAAGCGGGAGGAGGGGGATAGGAGGAGGACTGCAAAGCAGCCAGGGCTGCCCCACAGCAATCATCCTGCAGAGGGTGGCCACAGCTGGACTGCCAGGGCCAACCCCCTTGCATGAATTTCGTGCATCAGGCCTCTAGTAAAATATAATTAGCAAAAGAAGAATGTTATGTTTACTAATGGGGTAGTTAATGTTACAGTTATGTAAAGTTTCCTCAATTTTACAAATTAAACATAATGTCAATGAAATTTTTATAGAATTTCAAGGAACTTGATAAACTAATGTAAAAACTGATAAAGAGAGTAAAGGAAGGGCCATGATTAGTCAAGGCATTAAAATTTATAATCATTATAATAATTAAGCAATAAACTGGTGTTTTTATATAAGAATAGGCAAATAGTATAACCAAAAAGAACAAGAGTACCATAAATTGATTTATATACATATAGAAATTTGATATATGAAACAGAGAATAGGAGCAGTCAGAACTATATAAAAGTGATGTTTGGAATATTGGACATCTATATGAAATCATAGATAATGTTAAACAAGACTCATAAACAAAAATATTAAACATTCAGGAGTGAAATATAGAAGAATATCCTTTCTCACATTATAAGAAATAGTTTCTTAAATAAGACACTAAAGACTCACAATTGGCCCACAAAATGTATACTTTTGTGTATGTGTGAGTGATAGAAATATCAAAGTATAAGAAATAAAATGTGAGAACTAGCCTTCTTATCAGTTTTGTTCACTGAAAAATTTATCCTAATAAAAGCATCCATGAATTGGCACATTTGCTGAAATTTGTAATTCAATTTAATACAAATTAACTTGAACTACAAGGTTGTAGCTCATTATTAGGTTGTGATAATGTGTTAGAACAGCATCTGACTCCACCTTGCATGCCCTAACTCAGTAGGCAGTGGATAAATAAATGTATAAGCTCCTAAAAGCTGATAGCTCAATTGATGTTTCTTTCTTCTCAGACTTAACCCATTGGAATTAGTAACTATTCAAAGCATGTATACATTTTTTGGGACACCTTATATTTTTTGGCTGCATTATTTAGCCAGAGTTCTGAAATCTAGTTCTATTTATAATATGTTCTGGACATGATTTACTAAAATTATCAGTTTAATAAGCAAACTAAAATAGTTTATTCTTCACTAAAAGATGAACTTTGTGGGTAAAGAAATATTCTTTATAATCCTTTCTTTTTAATATGTTTTTATTGATTATTAGAGAGAGAGTAATAGAAAGATAGAAACATCAATAAAAGGGAAACTTCATGATTGGCTGCCTCACACATGACCCCTACTGGGGATCGAACCCACAACCTGGCATATGACCTGAACCAGGAATCCAACTGGTAACCTCTTGGTTCCTGGGTTGATGCTCAACCACTGAGAAACACTGGCCAAGAAACTGTATAACTTTATTATTAAATGAAAAATTCAATTACCTATGTAATGATCTATCTATATCTATGTCTATGTCTATGTCTATGTCTATGTCTATGTCTATGTCTATGTCTATGTCTATTTCTATGTCTATCTGTATCTCTCTCTCTCTCTCTCTCTCTCTATATATATATATATATATATATATATATAGCTCCAAAATTGACACCTGACTGCTTTTGTCATTTGCACTTAGAAAACTATGATGGCAAATAAGTCTTTGTGGAAATATGGGAGTTTACTGACTGATCTCTTCTGTTGTATAAACATTTCTTAATACCAAATCTTTAAAATTAATACCAAATCTTAATACCAAATCTTTAAAATTTCTCCAGAAAAATATAACAGTATTTTTAGTAAATGTAAAGATTCTCAGTTGTTCTAAATTACAAATATTAGATGCATTTTTTTCCAGAAAATATTTAAATACTTTTATAGAATTACACTTAAAGTATGTGAAATATTATCATCCCTTTATGTAAAAATTATGCTATATCTATTAGATTATTTTATATATCTAATATATATATATATTTATATATGTTCATGATATAAATGATTCACTATATATATTATTATGTATAGTGTATATACATCATGATATATATTTCAACTTATTCTAAAATTCAAGATAGTCTTTCAGATGCAATTCTTGTTTAATCCCTTATTGGTAAATTGGTTAGTGTTTTATTTTTATGTTATTTTACCAAAATGGCCATGTAGGTCATCTGGTCATGGAGTGAGAAACTCCTTGTTTGTTTTACTTAAAATGGATGTTATTTTTGGAGAAATACTTCTTACCCAATGTTTCATATATAAAATGGTTCATATATCATTTTTGTGGGCTGGACAAATACTCCACAATTGTATACTATTGTGTGAAAACTATGAGACTGTATTTGAATATATAATTTTCTGGTTTGAGTTTCCATACCTTTCACCCGATTCTCAAAACTTTCTCAAGCCATTGGTTTAAAAGAAAAAAAAAACCTCTTATTTTAAATACTTGGTTAAGAAGTTTAACATATTTGAGGAATTCCAAAGCCTCATTTTATAATTGGAGCAATTATAAAGGGACAGAGGATTATAGACATTATTTAGCAAGCCATATCAAAATGTGTTTTTGTCTCAAAACTTCCTATATGATTACATTCTTCTGTTCAGGTCATCCTACTGGCAGTGCTCTAGCTACTGTGTTATTCCACCATCCATAATACTTTAAGTTGTGAACATTACCTTTTATTACTGTCATTTGGCACAGAAAAATTGAAGCATAATACTAACTAAAATAAGTTTGCAAACTCCACCCAGGTAGTGCCCAGCTAGCAATTGATTTCTTTTTTTCTTAGTGTTATATTGAAATTGTGTTAACTGAGGACCTGCTGTACTTGACTTTTGATTTCTTGGAGATCTTGGTGAAGTAATTTCAAACATGAATTTAAAATAATTTGATTTCATAGAAACATTTGATGATATGGCAATATGTGGCTGATATATTTGCCTCACGTGTGGCGGATTTTGGTCATTTCTTTTCAGAAAGCAACAATAGACCAGGAGACAGCTCATATATCATCCTTTTTATCTACTAAGTTTTCTTTGTGATATATTTGCTGGTGAAATATGTGCTTTATTATGTCTATTATGGGTACTGTATTGTGTTATGCTTTGGGGGATACAACAGTAAAAAGCAAACAGTGAGAACAAAACAAAAACCTAGGCAGAATGCATGATCTTTTAGAGTTTGCTGATTAAATTACACACAGGTATTTTAAAGACTAAACAATCAAATAAATAAATGACTACATATGTGAGACTTGCATTCATTGTGGAGGATAAGCCATTGTTACTTCCAGTACAGATCAGTTAACCCTAATCATTTAGTGCATTTGAAAATATCTCATTTTCTCTCAATTATATGGAATTTATAATTTATGAGGAGTACCGTGTTCTGGAAGAATATTTACAACCAGAAGTAGTATCAATGTCAACCCCATTGATCCAGGCAGTGAAATGGAGCCAGACTCCTGCAGATCAGTAGTAATTGGAAAAATGTCTTCTGCTTCAATGGTAGTATTAGAAATAATTTACAAGTAGCCCATTAAAAAAAATTAAACAGAAAAAAGTTATTAGGATTGTTGCTGTTGTTTTAACCTATCTTGAAATAAAGTACTCTAAATGTAATAGATATTACCAAATTTAAGAAAATATTCTACTCAGTGGATTAAATTGAATAAGGATGCTAATAGGAACATATCCACTTAATAATCACAAATATCTAACTGGGGTCATATGATGTAGTGGAAAGAGAATAGGATTCAGAAGCAAAATATCTGATTGAAGATAAACATTGACATTTTTTATTAGGATAACAATATGTCCAAATTTTCTGGGGGTAGTCATGATTTATATCTGTTTTCCTGGTACAATAATACCACCCTCTTTCTTTCTTATAAGTTTGCAAGAGACCCAGTGCAGGAATTCGTGCATGGGGCCTATTCGGGCCTATTGGCCTGGGCCAGTGGGGGGAGGGGCTACAGGTGATTGGCTGGCCAGCTCTATCCCCAATCAGGGTGTTGGGTGCTTATCAGGATCCAGGCTCCTGGGGGTAGGGGAAAGCTGATCAGGGCATGGATTAGGCTGGCTGGCTGCAGCAGTGCATGTCATAGCCACCAATCGCTTCTATTGTTCTGGTCATTCTGTTGTTCTGGTTGCTGGGCTTTTCTAGATAGAGATAGATAGATAGATAGATAGATAGATAGATAGATAGATAGATGACAGATGATAGATAGATAGATAGATAGATAGATAGATAGATAGAGATCTACAAGACATTTTATGGTCAGCTCACTATGATAGCCAACTCACAATTATAAAGTTTGCATAATACTTTTGGTTTTGAATATTGTTTTGATAACATGAAAATTATAAGAACCATAGAGAGGTATATAAATAATAGTGTATTCATTTGTCAGGGTGATTAATGTGACTGAATAAAAGAGGTTAGTTTTTTTTAGCTAGTTCTTATTGAACAAATTACGATTACTCTTAGTGAAGTAGTTGTATGCCCTATTTGTTCTGTTGAAATCAAGTTATTGACCATGATTACCAGGAATATTGGAACCTAGACTTTATTTGTGATAAGAATAAGAATTAGATTCCATTTAGTTAAAATTTCAATGCATTTTCTAAACTGAGTGAGAATAATGGAATCAATTATTGCATGATTCATCAACATTCAATTCACTTTTGGATATTCTTAGCCTTTGCTTTTTTTATAATTATTAAGAGATACTTATATGTCCTGTTAGCTTTGGAAAATCATAATACTTCTATTATTTTGTTAAGCCGTTGTTAGTAAACACATATTTTAATGTTTATTCTTATGAACTTGATCTTAAGTGTACAATTTCTAAAAAGAAAACAATTTCCTGCAACACCACTCCTGAATCCCATTTTATTTCAGATGGTCTACTTCATCTCTGGATTGGCTTTCCCTTAGCCTATTGAATCTCTTCTTGGGTATTAGAGGACTTGTATTTGAAATAAAATTAAACAAAACCAGTTTTTATCAATAGCAAATGAATTCCCAACAGAGCCAAGTCTCTTTATCATAAGAAAAAGAAATGAATTCTTCCTAAATTTGAGATGCCGTTAACTGAACACCAGGAGGACTATAAAACCTTGGCAAGTGAACATCAGCTCACCATATGAAACTTTTAAAAATATAGATTGTGGGACAGATGTTTGGGGATAGTAATTACTACTTTATGGGGTTGTTAAAAACATTAACTAGATAATGTGTATGAAAGCATGTAGCCAGCAACCTACAATTTTTAGTAGATACTCAATATATCTTTGTTGAAATCTGGGAAGAGTGAAGAGTCAAGGGAATATATCCTACAAAATAATGCTCTTTCTTTTATTTTTTTCTATGCCAGCCAAGACCCCCTCCCTTAAAAAGTGGTATCAATGACCATGAATTAAAGTTTATTTGATTCAGATAATCATTTTTAAAAGCTTTATGTGTCTTTTGAATCATTCAAAAAAAATTTTTTTTACTTCCAAAATCTGAAATTGAAGATTCTGAACCACCTAGATTAGGATTTGAGGTCACCAAAAGACTCAATTTTACTATCTCCATCTACTGGCAGGGAGGAACTATACCCAAGCATCTGGACTGGCATAGAAAAGAGGAGAAAGAACATTTAAAAGGTAAGCAAAACATATATTTTTATTTACTCTGAAGTTTTAAACTTTTCTTATCATACACTTTAATGTAATTGCACATAAGTAAGGTGGATATAAACCATATTGCAGATTAAAATTTGTGTAGGTGGTATAATAGTCTTATTTGATTCTTCAGTATGCACAGGTGCAGACTCAGATGCCTTCTTTTTACAATGGGGATCTTTTCTATCCTTGTACCTTTAAATTTCTATTCAGTTGATCCAGAACTTCAATGCTATTTTCATTTTCTTAATAATCTTGGAACTGTAATGTACTGAAATATCTCTAGTCTTATTCCTGTATTCTCTGATATGTTAAGACAATTTCCCTTGGCATATTATTTTGACGATTATGGTGTAAAAAGAGTATAATTATTTTTCTTAAAGTGTAATTTATTATTCTGGTATTTCCTAGCCTTTGTGTCCATTCTTTGTTTGTAAGTATTTTCTTTTGGCATATAGTAATGAATAAAAGTCCTTTGTTAATTAATGAGAGAAGTCGTAATACCTTTATGACAGGGTCTTTTTTATTTTATTTTTATATTTTGCTTCCCACCACAAATCTCTTATTTTGGTTGATTTTTTAATCTAGAATATATCATTGCAAGCAAATTTTGGAGACTGGTAACTGCTATAAAATAAATATGTGGAAGGCTTGTGGTGATGTACAGAAATCACTATAAATTTTAATCACATAGTTTAAATTATTAGCTGTTTTAAGGCTTATGTAATGTGTATTTTTGTTTTAAAAGCCCTACTTCAACTTAATAGGAAGAGTATTAGCCATTTCTCAGGATAATTAGTATTATTAGTTTCCCCCTGTTTTCTCCTGCTCCTTCTCACCCCTGGGTCATTTGTTTCCTTATATCTTTGTTCCATTTGGGGGGACAGTATTCTATTTATTTCAGAAAGTACATGGTGGAGAGTTTTCAACATAGGTGGAGAGTTTTCAACATAAAAAAATGGGTTTTATGAGCAAGAAGTTTCAAGGAAATGCTCTGTTCCAACAGGTCTGTTCATTTGCGGGAGGTCACAAATACAGTTGGTCCCTTTGCTGGTGGGGGATTACACTCACATAAATAGTGCAAATACCTGTGGCTCCTGACAGTGTTCAGTCGGACAAACATATCCTCAAAGTCTTCATTGAGATCAGAGATAGAGAAGTAGGTATTTTTTAATAACATTGAAGAAACTAGTGATAATGAGGTAGGAAACAATAATCTCTCCTCACAAAGGACACTTCTGGTGGGCATTGTGCAGGTCAATTCAGTCCCTATTTTGAATAAAAATATGTATCTTCTTAAATCTGTCCCATCTATCTTTCAGCTTCTCTTTTTAGACCTCTCTTAAAGCTAGTTTTTGCTTAAAAATTCTGCTAATGGGTATATCCCAACCAACTCCAGAATAAAGTATACTTAACATCTTCATGTTGGTGCTTATTCATTCTTTTGTAATAGACCAATTAGATGGCAAAATCATATTAGTTGAGATGAAATAGCTTGGCATGATTCATTTCATTTTCATTATTAAAAATATATATTTTTGAGAAATAAAATTTAAGCAACCCATTTTCCCATTAACATTGTGTGTGTGTTTTTTTTTTTTAATACTTTATGGCTGTCATTTCTATTAAAAGCATCATATCAATATTTTATTCATATTTTAACATCATGTTAAGATTGACAGGAGTCACTGAAGGCAGAGTGTGGGAGGGAAGGTGCTGTTTGCCAGCAGGGTAGAATAGTTAGAACATTTCTTAGTATATTTATATTTAATCTAGCCTATAAGGGAGATCATGTTTGAGGATAATTGTGCTTCATTTGGTTCTTATATCATTATGTGGATTTACTACTGAAACCAAAGATTTTACTACAAATAGGACTTATAAATCTCAGATATTGCTTATGGAAATGCAAATACTTTATCACTTATTTACAACACTCAATAACATTTAAAACATAAGTAGGAGGTTATAACTTATATAGATGTGACCAAATGGATTATTTTTTCTATATTTGAGTATTATTCATAAGAAATTCAAAGGCTTATTATACATAAATTCACCTTTGAACATAAAATGCTAAATGCAAGTAGGAATCAGAAAAGTCATTTTACAGCACTTATGATTACTGAATATATTAAGACTGAAATAAATATATTCCTATTGTATCTTAGGAATTATTTATTTTGCTTATTTCAGAGGTTAACCTAAAATAAGAAAATTTCAAACATAGTTTAAATATTCATTGAAGGCACAAACTAGTGGTCTTATTTGTACTTTTCTCTGAAATAGTAAGTTTGTATTGATTACCTGAATTTTAAACACTTTTCCGTTAGAATGTCAGTACTGTATCTAGATATTATGTGCTCACAAATAAATAGGTAGCTACTTCCCATATTCGAAATTGCTGATAAATTCCAACCTGAGTGTTGCAAGTTATATGTCCCGTGGAGATAAAAAATTGCCAGATGTTAAAACAGATGAGGTTTTTTACTGAACATACTTTCTATTAAACAAGCTTGTTTGTTTCTTAAAGGTAATATACTATGAATTTCTACTTAATGACATTAGCCAATTTTTGTCATAATATTTCATACAAATGTATTTTTCTACTTATATTTTGTATAAATTTTCTACATTGAATAACAGTTTAAATGTAACAAGAGAGCTGAATAAATTTTGAAAAATTGAATCAATAGTGTATCTGATTTTATTTATTTTTTTGGTAATGTGAATTTACTCCTGATTTATTTTACGTTCTAGTTTTTGTCTCTTTGTGGTACCTAAAGTAATTTAATACAGAATAAGGAATAATAGCATTGCCTGAACATGCTTAAACTGTATTGGTGTGTGTAACTATGTGTATGTGCAATTATATTACTAATTAATGTGTATTAAAGGCTTTATGATTCTGTGTTTATAAAGTTGGCTATTTATCCTGTGGCATAATCCATGAGAAGATAATTGCCAGTCAGTCTTCCATAATTGAGCCTCCACTTACAATGTGATATCCCTCTTTGTAAAATGAATTTAGATTATTTTTTGTTATGCCTTAAGGCTAAAATAGTATGCAGTCAACTCTTTACCATTTCTGTATCTCACGCCTCAATATAAGAAGAATTTGATACTCTTATTTCTGTATTCTTTTATGATGCCAATTCTGATATTTTAGAGCCTGAAAAGGGAACACTAACAACAATCACACCAAGATAACAGGTCTAAATCAAGGCCACCGCAGGCAAACCCAATCATGTGCACTATATAAAAGATTTTGGTGGTATGTACAAAACGTAAACACTAATTTTTTTAAATATAGTAAAAGTGCTTTATTTAGTCATGGACCTGAGAAGCTTAGAGATGGAATAAATTTACTATGCAGTCCGATCTGGGATTTAGCTTCTTTTTCATATATTACCATGTATCTGCCTACTTTTGTATCAGATTGGATTGTATTATGATGGCTTAATGACTACAGTAGGTCTGGATCTTACTTCTGCATCCAAAATGTCCTAATTTCCAAGTATTAAGGGGGACGGGAAGCCATTGGACTCACTCCATTTGGCCAATGAGAGTCATCCTGGCTGTGAGAGAAATGGACTTGTATTGAGCTTCCAGACATACTCCTGTGGAGGGTCATCTTGTCGTTTTTTTATTTAGAGACTATTTCACATTGGCAATGAGGGGTGCTGAGAAAACACTCCCTGTGCTAACTTACTCTCATTAGCAGGTTTTCCCGGAACTTCCTGAGCACAGGCCCCCTTTCTTCCCATTGCTCATCGAGAGGAGACTAATGGTTGAATTCTTATACTTCTCAGTGGATTAAAAAAAAAAATCAAACTTTTTTTTTTTTTTTTTTTTTTAAGATGGGATCAGGGTAAAGGAAATGGCAAACTTTTTACTTTTACAAAGTTGTCTTTTTTATTCTCCTTCATCAATCAACCTGTAGAAGGAAATAAGAAATGTAAAATCACTTTTTCAAAAACATTGCTTTTTGTTTAATCACTTTGATCTTGATGAAACTGGAATCCTTATGCATATGACCAATATTGCATAGCAATCCACTATTTGCTGATTAAAGAAAAACTTCATACCTGATAATACATTTTCTCTCTCATTATATGTAAATTAGAACGGGGTGGACAAAGTTTCTCCTTCATGTACAGACTGATTTATAGTTATTAAGATGGTTAATTTATTCAGTTATTATTTTATTGAACTTTAAAATAGGTAGTGATTATTTCTAGTTTATAAAAAATGGCATCAACTCTCTTGCCTAAAGTAACTAATTTTATTAT
This sequence comes from Vespertilio murinus, assembly GCA_963924515.1. Classification (NCBI taxonomy): domain Eukaryota; kingdom Metazoa; phylum Chordata; class Mammalia; order Chiroptera; family Vespertilionidae; genus Vespertilio; species Vespertilio murinus. Next base: position 62,726,052 of record OZ004708.1, read on the forward strand.
CAATTGATTTATTTTCATAGTTAAGATAAAATATTGATTATAATTATAGTTTTCTCAAATACGTCAAAATTATATAACATTTATTTTTAAAAAAAATAAACAAGCACATAAAGAAAATGGCAAATCTCAATAGTTGAGTACTCTACTATCTGTAGTTTCCAGATGAAAAATGCATGTAGATTCTAAAAGATGAATTTTGAGTAAAATAGGAAATACAAATTTGGGACTTTAATTGATGAGGTGTATACATTATAAAATCTCTTTAATTTTATATGAATAGTCTTTGGAAATTTAGGAATTAAAGATGAAATATTAAAATAACACATCAAATAGTTTTTGGCTATGTTCTGGAATATCAAATTTGTTTCTATTGATATGTATGAAGTAGTGATATGTGCTGGGCACAGTGCTAGATACTGGTTGTGGACTTTAATAAAAATGGTTTTGTCATCTGGAAGTTTATATTGAGGTAGGAAAGAAAGATCAACCCATATATTATGATTAAAATATGCAGTCCTGAAGGAAGGAATGCACACAAGAATCAGGATGGCAGTCTAAACTAGGTAACATCCAAACTGGGTTTTGAATATTAGTTATTATTACCAGTACTTTGTGGAGTAATGATACTCAATTAAAGTCCCAGAAGTTATCATATTAAGAGGACAAAATCTTTGTTTGTTTGTTTCTAATGTCCCGCATACCTGGAACAGTGCACGATTGACACATGATAAAGTCTCAACATATGATTTTTGACTATTCATTCCCTGGAGGAATAAAATGATTATATTCTGGGATAAATTCAAAAACCTAAATTGAGCATATCTTAAATATATTGTTTTATGGTTTACTTAATATAGCAATCTCTTAATTTATTTTTCTGTAAAAACATCTATTCATGTAATTTTTAAACAGTTTGGGTAAAGAAAACTAACTTTGTTGATTATCTTTGTTTTATTTTGATACTTTTTTAAAAGTATGGCAAACAATACATTGAGCTGAGTTTTCTGTCTAGTTACTAGAGTTAGTGGTCGGCAAACTCATTAGTCAACAGAGCCAAATATCAACAGTACAATGATTGAAATTTCTTTTGAGAGCCAATTTTTTAAAACTTAAACTTCTTATAACACCTCTTCTTCAAAATAGACTCGCCCAGGCCGTGGTATTTTTGTGGAAGAGCCACACTCAAGGGGCCAAAGAGCTGCATGTGGCTCGTGAGCTGCAGTTTGCCGACCACGGGTCTAGTGTATTAGTCTTTTGTATTAATAGTCAGAATTATAAATATGAATCATGAAAATGGGATATCTATATTGTTTGAAATTTTTCTTTTATTTATCTTTAAAATGTTATTTTTATTGTTGAAAGTATTACATATTTCTCTCTTCACACACAGCCCTGCATTGACCCCCTCTATTATCCCCCCCCCCCAAAAAAAAAGGCTTTCTTTGCACTATTGTCTATGTCTATGAGTTATGCATATCTTATCTAATAAGGAGGGGAAATGCTAATTGACCCTCCCACTGTCACAAAGATGGCAGATCACACAGCCAATAATGAGGGACTATGCTAATTGACTGCCCCATCTTCAAAGATGGCAGCACCCATAGCCAATAAGGTGGGATTATGCCAATTAGATGGTGGTGCCCAGTCTCCTAAGCCCCACTGGGGCATCAGGCATGCGGCAAGCCTTTGGAGTCTCCTCATCCCCTCAGCACCCCCCCCAAAGCTGTCACGTGCTGCTCAAGGCTCAGGTAACCAGGGCCAGCTGAGGCTTGTGCTGCAGGTGCTGCCTGTAGTGGCAGCAGCAGAGGTGTGATGGGGATTCACCTTCCCCTGATTGCCAGGTTGCCTCTCTCCCCTGAGGGCTCCAGGACTGTGAGAAGGGGCAGGATGCACTGGGCCTCTAGTATGCAAATAAAGTCTTTGGTCAATCTCTCCAGACCCCTCCCCTCTTGAGATTCCTCAGTTTGTATAGAGAGATATATCTTTGCTATGTGGAACTCCTATATCTTCCCTCTACAGAATCAAAGAGGATTAGGATGAGATTACTCTAGTTTTCCTAGGAAAAAAAGTGCCCATCATAGAAGCAGTAAAACTAGCTTTTACATATACTATATATGTTATGTGATTTTAACTATTGCTTAACAGTTAAAAATTTGTTAATTGAGAGCTAATGAGAGTGGAAACAGAAATAGCTTATTATAAACACAGTGACAAAATTAGGATAAAGAAAGTTATCACAAGGGGAAAACAGTGTGCAGAGCAAAGCACACGTAAGACTGGTGAATAAGTAAGGGTTTGAAAATAGATGCCACTGACTACTACAGAAATGCCTTTATATGCACAATTTTAAATTAACACATTTTCGCAAGTAAACACATCAAAAGTTTCACAGGACATCAGTAAAGTTTACTAGTTTATGGGTGGCATGTCACTATAGGCTTGCCTATGTGAAATAGGAACCAGAATTCTTCAGAACTCTAAAACTAAACCAACAGTGGAGACTCCTTTCTTTTTGCCTACTTTTTAGTATTACAGCTTTTTCTTTCGACAATCAACTTATAATATTAGTATAGAGAAGGAAATGGATGATTTATCTTTCTTTATGTATTATATATTTTCCAGAAACACCTTTTTTAGTGTTATCTTTATTAAGCATTTTCAATTATTATGATTTTTCATTGTTTATGATCCTTTTATTTCTACTGTCTTTTGGCTTCAAAGGAACTAACAGATTCGCAAATATTAGGAAATTATTTTAATTGTAACACTAAGCTTATTGAATACATATGAATATACAATGATTCTGTGTAGTTGAATTATATGTGCATATACATAATCAACTGTTTTATTGTATTTGCTTTATTAACTTTTCTTGATTCTTTTTTATTCTATTTTCATTTCATTTTAGTTTTTAATACTTATACCTTAAGGGGTTGTACAGGATAACATGAAATGATGTATACTTATAATTTAAAAAATTTAGTTTTTGTGAACATTTTTATTTTCCATGCTAAATTCCTCTATGATGATTAATTTATTCTTGTTTAGAAAAATATTGAATGGAATATCTTGGAAATATTATAGTGATTTGACTACATGCAGTAGTTTTATTTCATTGGTGTTTCTTTGTGCGGACTGTTATTAACTATAGGAAAGAAGCTATTCAATAAAATAGTTAAAAAATATGTACCTATCGCATTCCTAAAATACCAGTAAATTATGTCTTTGGAAAAATGATATTTTTAAATAGTAGGGCTATAAATGCAGATTCTTAATTGGGTAGAATTTACTGTTTGTTGCTTTTTTCACTTTTATTATAGAGGTAGTAGTTGAGATTTATATAAATCATATGTGTTTGGTGGCAAACCTCACTGCACTTTGAGACAAATTTTTGGGAGAAGCAATTTAACTTAGGAAATTTACAATGCTTAGCACAAATAAGGCTTAGCTTTTTAGTCTATGAATTATGTTTAGTTTTAGTTTAGCAGAATTGTGATTTAGAAAGAAAAGAAAAAAATGGTTAACATTTAAGTATATACTTTTTTATCTATGAGCTTTTTTGCTTGGAGATATAAAAATATTCAAATCTTTTAATAACCACTTAGTTTTCAAGATTATATATGAAAGAGTAAACGTTGCTGTATTTGTAAATAATGCCTTGAGATATAAGGCATTTGCTTTGAGACAAAATGGGAAAAATGTTAATAAATCTGATTGAAAAAAATTAACTTATTAGAAATATTAGTTATGCAAGCAGAAGAATCCTTGATATAAGCTACTTCTATGTGTAGATTGTTGGAAGAAATTTAAGGTGTAGGAGAATGTCTCATTTAATTTTTTAAAATATATTAATTTAGAGAGATGGGGGTAGGAGAGAGAGAGAGAGAGAGTGAGAGAGAGAGAGAGAGAGATTTGTTGTTTGACTTATTCATGCATTTCTTGGTTGATTCTTGTATGTGCCCTAACCAGGGTTCAAACTCTCAAACTCTCAACCTTGCCGTCTCAGGACAACACTCTTAAGTGACCTAGCTACCAGGCCAGGGCTCATTTTTAAAGGAAAGCTTTGAAAACAATTCATTAATTTAATTTTAATAGTAAATTATCATTATTTTCTATAGGGAAGATATCATCTAACTTGATAGATCTTTTGTCTCCTTAGGAGATATACTGGTGCTAAATTATGTGCATGTAGGAGTTATTGATCATTTCATATATGTTAATATAGCCAACAGCAGTATCAAAGATAAGCATCCAATTTAAAAGAGAATGCATTTCTATTTAGGTTACTTACTGCTGAGGACAAGGTTAGGCACACATTTAGGTACTTAAAGCATATTTTTACTAATATGATGATCTCCTAATAATGTGTACTGGGTATTGTCAAAGGACATTATATATGTCTTTACCTTGTCTCCCTATTTCTAGGTTAGAAAATATAAAAAAATACTTACCAAACTGATTGTCAAAACAGCTGTTTATGAGGATGAAAGCACTGCTTTAAGAATCATCCATAAACTTGTTAAAATTATTTTGGGTACTTTATCAATCAAAAAAGTTATTCTTTAACCTTAATAATATCACCCTTCTAATACATGACTCGTGACATCGTCTTTTAAATTCAAGAAGTTTCTTGGAGCAGTATTCTTAAATTGCATTTAACCAGAGTTCAATCATGTATTTTGACTAACATAATGCTAAGTGAAAAGCTGTTGCAGTTAGTGGACATGCTAGTACTCTGATGGCTGTTGAAGACTGGAGGAAAAAAGGAATAACTTGCCATCTGAACAGCTTTGTGCCCAATTGAAGATGTATTCATTTCTAATAATATATAAGAAATTATCATAAATTTAGCCGTTTAAAATTCACTTTATTTTGTCTTAGCTCTATAGGTCAGCAGTCTGAGCATCCTATGACTAGGTTCTTGCTAAGAGCTGCATGAGGCTAAAATGAAGGTGTTGGCCGGACCTAATTCTTTCTGGGGGCTGTGGAGAAGAGTCTACTTCCACGTTTCTCCAGATTCCTGTGGTGTTAGGATTGAGGTCCCATTTAGGTTCCTGAGGTGTTAGGACTGAGGTCCCATTTTCTTGCTAGCTGTCAGCCTTAGACTGTGTTTGGCTTTTGGAGGCTTCCCACAACCCTTGGCATGCCACCTCCTCCGTGTTCATTGCCAGCAATAAATAATCAACCTGCTGTTGAATTTCTCTTACCCTTTGGATTTCTCTGAATTCAGGGTGGGTCCAGCTTCTTTTAAGGGTTCACTCTATTAGGTTAGTCTCAGGCAGATAATTTACATTTTGATGAACTCAAGGTTATCTAACCTAATCATGATTAGGGGGCGTTCCTTCATAATTTGTATTTTTAAAAATATTTTTATTGATTTTTCACAGAGAGGAAGGGAGAGAGATAGAGAGCTAGAAACATCAATGAGAGAGATACATCGACCAGCTGCCTCCTGCACACCACGCACCGGGGATGTGCCCACAACCAATGTACATGCCCTTGACCGGAATAGAACCTGGGACGTTTCGCTCCACAGGCCAATGCTCTATCCACTGAGCCAAACCGGTTTCGGCAATAATTTGTATTTTTGAAACTAGTTATATCATGTCTATTATGGTTGTTCTAATATGACTAGTATTTGATAAGTTCTTGGGGATTAGGGTTTTAATTTTATTGCAATTTTAGAAATCCAAAAGCATTGGTTTGAGATTTTGGTAATTAGATTAAAATGACTAATTTGCTTTGTTCTTTGAAGTATACCTACACACAGGTTTTTACTCAATACCTTTAAAAATAATCTCTTTTTTTTTCTGGTTAAATTCTGAAGAGATTAGTACTTAATTTATATTGTATGATGCATATCCAACACTTGTTTGGGTAAAATGTGGATGATTAAAAAAACATTTATTTTGAAATCGGTAATTTTTTAAATGCCTGTTCTCAATGTAAACCTATACCTATGTTTTTGTTTTAGGAGTACAAGCTCCCCAGCATGAGAGAGTTATTACTGTGTCTGCTAATGGAAGTATTCACAGCCCAAAGTTTCCTCATACTTATCCAAGAAATATGGTCTTGGTATGGAGATTAGTAGCAGCAGAAGAAAATGTATGGATCCAACTTACATTTGATGAAAGATTTGGGCTTGAAGAACCAGAAGATGACATATGCAAGTAAGTTATCATACTTGGAATTCCAACAGATTGTAACAGCAGTTATAGTCTTTCAAGTTGCTTCATTTTGATGATGTGATTTTAAATGGCGTCTTTTGTTCTATTATGTTTTCCCGGAGATCCGAGACATTTAAAGCCTTTTTAAAGCTATGTTTCAATGAAAATTAGAAGACACACACATACAAATACATGGCCAGTAGTTTTTATTCTCCCTCTGAACATAATTTGAGAAAATTTCAGGTAAAAACTGCATATAGAGTAAAACTGTCAAATAAGGAATTGAGAATAGAAAGCCAAGGGAAGGACTACAGGTGTGCCAGAAAAGTGGTTACCATTAGTGCTGAAAATTTTACATTGGAGCTTCCTGATAGTCAATCAAGAAAATAAAGAACAAGTTATTAAGAGTAAATGCAGTCCGTGGGTACATGTTACCCATCATACCTAGCATTCATAAGTACACCTATGAATACATTCCTACACATAGGACCAAGAAGTTTTAATATTTCATCACAAAAAAATATGGATCTGAAAGCAGAATTAGAAATTTTGGCTAACTTTATGGTTTGGCCCCTAGAAACTTAACGTAATTCTCCTAGATGCACTCATGAACCGAAGTCAGCTGGAGTATTTCACCCACGCAAAAGACCACCTACTGCATGTCATACAAATATTACTCTTTAAATTCTATGTGAATACACTTGTCAAGGTTGGGTGGTCTTATTGAAGATTTTTCACTTCAGTGGCGTTTGTATATCATAAAAATATTTTACTTGAGCTCCCTTGCAGGGTTCTTTATTTTTTCTTTGATATACAAGTTAAAAGAGAATTTTCCTTTTATGACATATTACAGATAAAGATTTCAATGCAGATGAAATAAACTTTGTACTTACTGTCATCACAATTTGTATCTTTAACATTTACATGGTTAGATTTCCCCTTTACATGTCTGCATTCTGCAACATTGCATGTCATATTATTTTTTCTTACATCTATAATCTTAGACTTTGAGAATAGAAGCTGTCCTGGCTATCTATAGAGTTATGAGGAAGTGTCTTCCCTATATATCATTCATATTTTATACCTACACCAATGCTAAAACCCATTTCCCTACCACCCATCTTAGTTTTTCACCATGCTATAAACTGTACCACGTGTATTCTTTTCATAGATAGGATTTCTTAATGTTGTCAAAGGTTGTGAAAAGTTTAAGATATTGTACCATTCCAAAGTAGCCAGTTAGCCTACCACAAGTTCATGGATGCCCATAGAAGACAAGAGCCTCTTGGGCCAGAGACAAAGGACTCTGTGACAAGAGTAGCAGTAGCCAGAGTATTGGTACTTTCTGTGCCTCTTCCTGTAATCCCAATTCCAACAAGTCAGTGCCAAGAGAGCTACATGATATCTGCATGCTAAATGATTTGTGTTATGGGAGAGGGATTTTTATATTATTGTGCATGTATATAATGTATGTTAATAATCCTATCTAATAAAAGACTAATATGCAAATTGACTGTGACTCCAATACACACGATGACTGTCCCATGTGGTCAAAGATGGCCACCCCCAAAGATGGCTGCCACAAGATGGCCATCAGAGGAGGTTTAGTTGGGAGGGACCAGGCCAGCAGGGAAGGGCAGTTAGGAACAATTGGGCCGGCAGGGGACCAGTTAGAGGTCGATCAGGCTGGCAGTCAGAAGTAGTTAGGGGCAATCAGGCAGGCAGGCAGGCAGGCGAGTGGTTGGGAACCAGCAGTTCTGGATTGTGAGAGGGATGTCTGAGTGCCCATTTAAGCCCAATCCCTTGAAGGGTCCCAGATTCATGCCCCAAGGGAGTGAGGGTGGGGGGGTGAGGCTGTCCCTCAGCCCAGCCTGTACCCTCTCCAATCTCTAGTTAAATAAGAATAATTGAACTATCATTCAGCATATCTAACCTATATTGTGACTTAACTCAGATAGTATGAGACTCAATTTACAAATGTGACTCTTTCAATAATAGTTCTGAAGTCCCTTCCATATGTTTTTTTCCTGATTACCCCTCTTATCCTTGAATTTCTAATCAATGTCTTCAGCTTTTATTCACTTCATGTCTTGATTTTCTCTATAATTTTATGCATATATCTCCATATGTACTGTCCTATAAAAAGTAAATTATTGTTTGTCTGTTTTGAAACATATATTAATGGGATAATTTTGAGTTTTTACTTTTGTTATTTGCTATGCATTTCAAAACAAGCAAAACGAAACAATATGATATTTCTAAAGCTAGCTCATGTCAACGCAGATAGGTTAGATCATTTGTTTATCTTAATAAATAGTCTGTTTTTAATGGCTACCTAGGAATGCATATTAACTTAATATCTAAAACCAATAAATGTTTACTCCCTTCCCAAAATATAAAATTACCTGAGAATGTTTTAACTACTATGAATGTTAACTCCCCAGATACCACCACACTATATTGATAAGACAGAGCTGTTTATTGCTTACCTTGGTGACAGAAAAGACCATGAAAGCAGCTTTAGTAGACTCTGGGGAGGAAAAGCAAAGCCCAAAACAGACCTTTCAATGTGGACTCTTGGTTAAGATGGGTAAGGTTCTGGATCAGATAGTTTACAATTGGTGGAAACAAGGAAGGGTATTTCAGGGAAGAGTTTTATCAATGTTAATACTTTCAGTTGAAGAAGTTAACGGTTCTTTTGGGAAGTTCATGTAATAAAGAGTAAAGTTAATTGCCTGGGTAATAATGATGACAATAAAATAGTAATGACATGTAATTGCAAAGTGAACACTGGTGGGTGTTTTTGTCCTATCGTCCAAGCTGGTTAACTACAGTTAACCCCACTTCTCATTAGTATGCTTATGATAATTATTATATGTTTTAGTTTTGTATTTTTTAACTTCACAAAGAAGACATTGTTTTTATTATTTCATACAATCTATAGGTGATCAAAAATTATTAGTTTTCTTTAAAATAAAATAAAATAAAAACATTTTGAACATTTTCATCTTTTCCTGCAGTTTATAATAGAATTAATGTGGCATTGATATTTGCTCACTTATTTACTCTTACATTCAACAAGCACTTCTTGTGCATGAGCACTGTGGTAGGTAATAGGATGACAGTAGTGAGTAGGAAATGGCTCAGACCCTTGTGTAGCTTAGTCTGGGTAAGGAGTCAGACAGACAAGTAAACAGTCTAACAAAACAAAATGCCACCAGTCCCAGGATATGGTAAATACGGAGTACAGTCATTACTGTAACTGGTTATTGTTAGATAGCTTTGTTGACCATTTTCTAGCTCATATCATAACTGTGTATCTTACTGGTAGCAATGTCTAAATAATTGTTATGAATTTATCATGGAGAATTATGTGAGGATGAATGTACCCTGCCAAGCAGACCTCAAAAATTCAAATATTCACTGCCCGTGGTTTGCTCTAGTAGATATAGCTTTCAAGAACAGTATAGGTTTCTTACATCAATTTTACATTGCCAGTATAGGCTGTGAGTGATAAAATTATAAGGAAATAATTGTTTTTTGACAACAGCATAAAGTATTCCTTAGTTGCATGACCAATTGAAATAAGGAAAGACAATATTGTTTACTTAGCTAACTATGACCTTGGAAATTGCCAGTTTCAATATTTTTGACATTAGAAATATTTCTAGCCGTAGGAGGTGTTGCTCAGTGGGTAAAGCATTCACCTAAGGTCCAAAGGGTTTGATTCTATTCAAGGGCATGTATCTTGGTTGCAGGCTCCTCCCCAGCCTGGGCCCTGGTCAGGGCTCCTGCAGGAGGCAACCAATTGATGTTTTTCTCTCACTTTGATATTTCTCTCTGTCTTTCCCTCTCTCTAAAAAATCAATGGAAAATTATCCTCAGGTGAAGATTAACGAAAAATAAATATTCTATTAGACAACCCAAAGAATAACTTAGAATGATAAATGGTCATTATATTACAGAGATGAGGGTTAGTCTGGATTTCTCTGAGCTTTGAGAAAATCAGATGATACAGACCTATATTACATCATGTCTACAAGTCTAGGAATATTACAATTCTGCTACAGCTGTGCCTTAACAAAATATTTTCCTAATAAATTGTGGCATAAATTTAAAAATAGTGAGATTTATACCAGAAAATGTAGCTGTAAGACTCTCAGTTTCAGGTGACCACAAATAATTAGCCAATGACTGTAACAATCTTAAAAAGAAAATATTTGGATTATGTTACTAAAAATTTCAGGATTAGTCTTTATCCAGATTCTGAGCAATGCCATTCTGTCACTTTTGCTCCACCGCTATAGACTTGCTCCCCTGTGGTCGACTCCATTCTCAAACAGTCTGTCTTCACATACTGGAAGAGAAAGGTCCAGAAGTACCAAGATTTTAGCACTTACAATTTTTGAAGGAGACAGAGACTCTTCCTATAAAAGTTTTTGGAAGAGTTATGATTGGTCTTTTGTTTTTGAAAGATATTTTTATTGATTTCAGAGAGGAAAGGAGAGGGAGAGAGAAATAGAAACATCACTAATAAGAGAGAATCATTGATTGGCTGCTTCCTGCACATGCCCCCTTCTGGGGAATCAAGCCCACAACCTGGGCATGTGCCCTTGACTGGAATTGAACCTAAGACCCTTCAGTCCCCAGACCGATGCTCTGTCCACTGAACCAAACCAGCCAGGGCTGATTGGTCTGTTTTGAACTCAGTATCCATCCCTGAACCAGTTACCATAGTGGGGGATAGGGTCATGTGTTACTGTGTTTTTCAAGATTTGTGTCTTGTGCCCATCCCTAAGCCAAGTAATGAACTGTGACTGGTGGAGACATTGTCTCTGAAAGCAGAAAACTATCTTTTTTTTTTCTTTCTTTTTTTTTTTTTTTGTTTTTACCCATCACTAAGAGGAAGAGGTGGTGGTGGTACAAAAATAACAATCTCCACTCTCAGTGATAAGGATCAAAAGAAGCTGAAGGTCAGCTTTCAAATTCACACTTCCTGATTTTGCTACCTGCACTTTTGGCCACAGAATCAAGTTTTCTTTACAGTGAAGATTTTTGCCAGTGCCTTTTTCAGCAGCTCTTGACTGTAGTTTGCTCAATGGCATAATTTATAGTTTTGTTATCCTTTGACCTCTGTAGCAATTACTTTTGTAATGTAAAAAAAAAAATCACAACAAAAAAACAAAACAAAAACCTTCCCAAGAGGGCTGAAAATGAAGGGTGGGGACCTGACCAAGTCTGAGATCAAGGGACTCTGCCCTTGGCTAATGAGATGTTTTGGTTTTATGTTTTGAAATGTTCAAAATCAACATTCCAAGTAGAGAAAGAATGTATCCTGTAACTCCCAAAACTCACGTCTGGATCACCCAGTGTCTGTCTCTCACGTAGACCTTACCTTTTTTCTTGCATTTTATTTTCGTCTCTCCTATCCCCAGGATTGCCCTCTCTTTCCTGCCTTCCCTTCCCCGCCTTCCCTGTTTGTTTATTGCCCAGAGATCACTTTCCTACATTGACTCAAAAAGAGTTTTCTAGTTTTCACACTTTGAGGACCTGGGGAATATTGTGATGCCATTCTTGTGCCATGCCTTTACTTTCAGTGGCTGCCTTGCTATCACTGGGGTAATGATGATGAGATCTCTTCTTTGAATTGTGCAATTGGCGCAATGGCTGAAATAAGGGTAAATTCCAGGACCAAAGAAATACCCATACTACTAGTTAGCTGGTTATCTATTTATACTATTTTATAAAAAAAAATGAAAATCCACACAAGAGTAATAGAGTACTAATCAATAATAAAGGACTTATAAATATATACATCCTAATACATAAAAACCCTGGGTTTCTCACATCCACAACAACTGGGAGGCTTGACCAACCAGAAGTCAGTCCTGCAGTCAATGCTGGGTTGCCGTGGTGCAGGCACAGTGACCCAGCACTGACTGCTTAGAGGGACGCAAATAAGGCCCAGAGAGATGCCTGAAGAGAGAAGAAGGGTCTGATCTGTAGCCTTTGTGGCAGCTGTTGATCAGCACTTGCTTCTCTATCTAGCTCTGGGCCTGGTCAGCAGCCGTGCCTCCATTTCTCTTCAGGCCTCCACCTGGGCTGCTGATCAGCCCTGCCTTTCTGATCTCTAATAGGCTAAAAAATACTGGCATAGAAACTGACCAATCAGAACCAAATTATCTAGGAGAGGAGGGCCATTAGGGATGATCAGGCAGGTAGAGGCAGTTAGGGTTGATCAGGCTGGTAGGGGAGCGATTAGGGGGTGATCAGGCTGGCAGGCAGAAGCAGTTAGGGGAAATCAGGCAGGCAGGCGAATGGTTAGAAGCTAGTGGTCCCGGATTGTGAGAGGGATGTCCGACTGCTGGCAGTTGGACATCAAGCAGTTGAACATCCCCTGAGGGGTCCTAGATTGGAGAGTAACAGGCTGGGCTGAGGGACACTCCCCTCCCAGTGCACAAAATTCATGCACTGAGCCTCTAGTTTTAGATATTGTGATATTTCTACAATAGTCTCTTTTCTCAGCTTCTTCTAGGATTTATGCTGTTATCTCCAATATTATGTTAATAATATTTTGCTCTATGAGATTTCAAAAAATATACTTTCTTTCATTCACCTAGCACCGAGTCTTGGAGAGTTAGACTCGTTTCAAATCTCTTTTTATGGAACAGTTTACCTTAGAAAAAAAGTAAATATTTATTATTACTATTTTTAATCCTCACCTGAGGAAAAATTTTTCCATTGAGTTTTAGAGATAGTGGAGGGGAGAGAGTGAGAAACACCAATGTGAGAAAGACTTCCATTGTTTGCCTCCCAAGTCCCCCCATCCAGAGCTGAGTGCCTGCAACTGAGGTGTGTGCCTTTGTCTGGAATTGAACCCAGTACCCTTCAGTCCACAGGCTAATGCTCTAATCCACTGAGCCAAACTGGTTAGAGCAGAAATTGATCTTTAAATAGGCTACCTCTGCTGGCATTTATAGTACAGGCAGGTGCTGACTTAGGATTTCTTTCTAATGATTCATGAAATTGTTTCTAATTATCATTTGATTTCTCCTCTAATGGTTTTGCCAGTGACTGAAAAATATAAACATTTTACAAAAGGTTTATTGTTCTACTATGTAATTAACAAAGTTTAAATTAATATATTTAACAAAACCTTTCCAAATTAAACTATTTTATTGCATCTGATTCACATGTGAAGGAAGAGAATGGCAGTTAAGGACCACTTTGCCTGCTTCCTTGGCAATATTGTTCATATTTATCTCTGCTTTCAGCAGAAGGAAAGATCTGAATATTATCTTCTGTTCCATATTTACTGTAGGTAAAGTAGCAGAGCTATGAGTCCCAATAGACCGACTCTGTGAAAATAGAAGCAACTGTTATCACTCAGTAAAAATTTCAGAAAACAACTGAATAATAAAGGATTTTCTACTGGTATATACTAGTAAACAATCTCATAGAAATCAAGGAGAATGTTTTTTATTGGATTAACATATTTAAAGAAAAAGGCTATGAAAAGGACCTTACTTCAACTTAGTGCATATTTCATTAAGACAAATCAAGAGAATCTTATCTTAATTTATCACAGTGCTTATCTAAGGCAATGGGTTAGGGTGGCTATGACTTGTCTCAGGTAAGTTGAAACTGAATGTTGGTTATGATGGATGCTTATATAAGTCAGTCTGTGGCTTAAGAACTATTGGGGAGACCTCTGTGTATTCATAGATATTCTCTCAGAGGTGGGCAATTAGTAACTAACTATAGGTGGGTACCTACAGGTATCCCTCTGTTTTTCATAAGTTTGCATTACTCCACTTTGCTTTCATGAAACTTAGTACCATTTTTTGGTAACAAAGAAATCTGAAGGGGATAGTGTTGAGCATCTGTTTCGCAGCAAGTGTTGTAGAGGCAGCAGGCAAACCAAGCAGTTGTGGCACACTTCCCAGCTCTTCCCCTGGAAACTACATCATCAGCATCCCAGCATCAAGCCACCATCACTTTGAACTGTACCTGTCAGCATTTGTGCTCTATCTCCACACAAATGTGGGTTAGCAAGATGACCCTGCAGGTATCCAAAAAGCCTAAGAGACCTCTGAAGGGTGTTATGCTAATTAAGATTTTTTTCATCCTGATGAGCAAGATAATGACATTGTATGCATATTGAATTTTGGGTCTGGAAACACTCCTAATTTTTCCCATATCAATTCATGGTAATTGCTTTTTTACTTTATGCAGTTTCATTATACATAAGGACACTCTCCTTTCAGATAGTGAGGGGAACCAGTGCTAATTTGGGAAATGAGAACTTCCTATTGTGCAGGTACCATACCCATCCTTTAGCTTTTTTGGGAAGGATAAATTGGCAACTTACTTAAATGAGGGAGTTTAATTTACTAGAAAGAACACTGGCTTGCTTGGAATGCCCAACATGTTTCAGATTCACTTCTGTCATTTACCGCTATCTCTATGGCTTTGATATAATCACATAGCCTGCTTTATCCTTCTATGCTTAAAGTACAGTTTAAAATATAATCTTGGGTTCCACATGAAGATTTAAGTCTCTCCCAACACTGAACTATTTTCCTAGAATATTCACAAATATATGTAGACACTGACATTTGACTTGCCTTCATTCAAAAAGGTAATCAATAATAATAAAAGCATAATGTGCTAATGAGACTGGATAGGCAAAGGACCTTCTGGATGTCATTCCAGACATCCTTCTGGACAAAGCTGCAGTGGTGGAAGCTGACACAGAAGCAGTTAGGGGTGATCAGGCAGGCTGGTAGAGGGGTTAGGCATACAGGGGAGTGGTTAGGGGCAATGAGGCACACAGGTAGGCAAGCGGTTAAGAGCCAGTGGTCCCGGATTGCCAGAGGGATATCTGACTGCCAGTTTAGGCCTGATTCCAAGGGAATTTTGAGAGGGTGCAGGCCAGGCTGAGGGACCCTCTCCCTGGCCCCATGCATGAATTTTATACACCTGGCCTCTAGTAGTTTTATAAAAGTTATTTGTAAATATTACAGTTTAATATACTATACCTTTCTGTTTTTATGGAAAAAAATCACTTCATCTTTCTTAAACTATTGATACCTAGGATTAAAATCCATTTTTAACTTGACACTAGTTTTAAATGGTAAATTCTTAAAATTTTGATAAACTCCATATTGTAATTATTTTTTCTTTTTTTCCTTTTTTATTTTATTTATTAAGGTATTATATTCCGTATTGTAATTAGTTAAGTAAAAGTAGCTTTCTGGAAATGCCACTGCTATAACATAGTCCCGTTCATTCTGTCATCATCCCACACTTATTCTGAGGGAGCAATGTAACCTTACCTGTGTCTTACCTAGCTAGCCCCCTTTTTGAGCTTTCCATTTTTGAGCTTTAAGAATGTTCTTCCTTTAAATTAAGTTTAATATGACAAAAATGTTGGTGCTTGGACATCCGTCAGATGCTCAGCTGTTTCTTTTGCCATTTTCAAGCTCTTCACTGTATGACTCAAGACCATGAAGAATTCCTAAATTTAATGGAACCAAGAATTTTTTTTTTCAGTATGCTTCCATAGTTATGCAGTACTATTGTTCATACAATTCATTTTGAAATTTAATTGCTCAAAGATTTTTCCCACCAAAAAGTTATTCCTCATACCTGTTTCAGCACTTAAAAAATGTTGGAGTACATTTTCAAATCTCAAGTACACTATGCTCCCATCTGCCGGGAGACAGACTGTTTTCCCATATGGCAGCTGACTTAACCCCCTACTCCTTTCTCCACAGAAACCCCATGCAGTAACTTAAAAACACCATCTCCTTCTTGACCTTTCTATCTGCAGCTTTCCGTCTCAGCCCCTCAGTTTGAACAAGCAAGCTAGTTCATGATATCAAAATATTTGTGTAAATGGAACCAGTCATAATTTATTGCTTCTAAAATTATTTCACGGGATTGTGGTAGGCACTGTTTTTGCTGAGGCATTGAGGTTAAACTCGCTGGAAATGAGGCCTGCACTATATATTATCCTAGGGTATTTTGAGGGGAGGAGGTAATCTCTCTGATCAGTTTACCTACTATTTATCTAGATTAAGAACTTCCAAACGAGTGACTGTTAATAGCGAGACATCATGCTGCAAATTGTGACACTCTTCCTTTGAGCTTAGCAAAATTCAGTTACTTGTTAATATAGCTCAACAATTTTAATATGAATAACTTCTTAGAAGATAAAAAAGGAAGCTTTGACATCTATTCGGAATTTTCCAGGTAGCATAAAAAGAAAGGGAAAAATGAAAAGATAAGGGAAGCAAGAAAAAGAAAGGGAGGGCCCAACCTGTGTCGCTCAGGAGTCAGGGTTTGATTCTGGTCAGAGCATGTGCCCTCGTTGCAGGCTCAATCCCCAGTATGGGGCATGTAGGAGGCCACCGAACAATGATTCTCATCATTGATGTTTCTATCTCTCTCCCTTTTTCCCTTTGAAATCAATCCTATATACATATATTAAAGGAAGGGTGGGGGAAGAAGATGACCTCTGTAGGTTACAGGCTTGTAGACTGCATTCCCTTTCTGATGCTCCCAGGATGATGGCCTAGCAGAGAATCCAAGCAGATAGGTGCCGTGTAATAAAGTTTACCACTCACTGAGCGCCTCTTCTTTGTCAAAACTTGAGCTAATTAGTTATCCACGTAAACTCTGATCTTCCACCAATCCTTCACAGTAGGTATTATCCTTATTTCACAATGGAGGATAAAGGCTAAAAGAGGATATAAATTTGTCCAAATATACAGAGTTGTATCCACACCTTTGCTCTAAGGTTTAGTATTCTACAAGAATAGAATTCTCACTATCTCTATTAGCTGTTAGATTATTTGCTGGGCAAGATAAAACATCATTATTGGTCTTTTCTGTTCATCCTAAAACTAAATAAAAATAACACCTTGTAAAAGAGTTTAAATCATTAAGAAAGTCATGATCACTTGAACAATTGATTTCATATTTGACTATTTTGATAATAAAGTAGCTATAGGTTTACGTTCCATCCCCAAACTGTTTGCTAATAATAGGAATTTGTGGTCATCAAATCTTTTATAATTGGAACAGAGTTCAAGTTTAATTATGCTCTTGTTTACTGGGCTGTGGTTAGGGGTTGTGAATTGATGCTCCTGTAATGAGAGATTTAATATGTGCTTATTGAACACCCAGCCAGGTTAATGTGGCCTGCGCAATTGAGCGGAAACGTTAATATAACCCTAGCCCTCGGTAAACATCTAAACTAGACACTTGTGCTGAAATGAAGCAAGATAATTTGAATTGAAATGCTACATTGTGAAAAATAGAATTTGCAAAGTATAGACATCGGAACAGACATGAAACAGGCTGATAGGAGGTCACCAGCAGGATGGCTGGCAGTTAATATTTACCTTCATGAGTTCACCACTGGAATGCAGCCTGTAGCTGAGATAACTCAAAATCTGATATGAATGACACGTTGAACAGTGATTGGTTTCTCAAAAATAGGCTTATATGAACCCAACTCTCAAAATACCAACACGTAACCCAGAATTATATGTATTAAATTTAAATGAAAAAATAGAATGCCCAAGCTTCTGACTTGACAAAGAATAAAATAAATTACTGTTAATGGTTTTGTGTATGACATGTGTGTCTTTGTATGTTCTATGAAAATGGCATGATGAAGTAGGCCTATTTTTAAAGCAAAAAGTCTCACAGTGGTGTAGAGAAATGGTGAGTGGAGGGTGGAGGAGAGAAAGTATGAATTAGAGAGTCTTTAGGGGAGGCTATTGGAGTAATCTGGATGGATTTCTGTCCTAAGAGAAGAAATAAACAAAAAAATATTTTGAGATAAACAAAGTTAATGAACTAACAATTTGTGAGATGGGTTGTGTGTGAGAAGTAAAGGGATAAACCACAGAACCCCTCATAATTTATTAATGTACTGTTTAAGAAAGCAGGTGGGAAGAATTTAAAAAACAAAAAACAAAAACAAAACACACATACACACACACACACACACACACACACACACACACACACACACAAGAAAACCAAACTCATCTTCAGTCCTGCTTGTTTCCTTCCTTGGAAAAGGTAAAATGTTTAGTTAAAGAGAATGATTGGTAATAAAAATAAGTGTTGAGTTTACTAGAAATATGTCATGAAAATTACTTTTCTAACCTTTATTTAGTTTAGTGACCACCACTGAGGATGAGGTATGTGTCCTCAGTTAGCTGAGTTTCCTAGTCAGAGGAGACAGATTTGGAAAAGAAACAGTAAATAGCCAGACTGTAGAATTAAAACACAGCAAGTTGCATAACAAGTATTAAGCAGTTTGCCAACTACACACAGCAAAATCAAAGTGCTCACCATATTAATGGCCAGTATGTGTTAATATGAAGGATGATAACATTATAAAGAATTTTCAATAAACAGTTTCCAATTTATTAATTTGAATGAAGTCGAGTGTCTTTTTTTATTTAAAAATTGCATTTTTAAAGACAATTAGTCATGCCTGCTTGAGAATAGCCAGAACTGGGGGTGGGGGGAGGAGAGAAAAAAATTGTCAAGAGTATAAATAGTATTTATCTATTAATACTTCAATACCACATGCATAGTCATGACTATTTGGTGGCGTGCTCTATCTCTCTATATTTGGATCTATGTGGGCATGTTAGCATCTGATGTATGTGTAAGCTCTCTCAACCAACCTTCATCCATCACACAACACTCATTTAGTCCCTGCTACGTATGCACCAATTATCATGCTAAATTTGGGGACTAAAAAGGTTATTAGATGGTCTCCTGGCCTCCAGAAAGCATTGATTTGTAAAGGGACAGACACTTAAAACATAAAATTCAAAATCGTAATGGGTGTGGTGTGGACCATGCTGCGGAACGCTGCCGCCTTTGGCTGTGGGACTCACAGGCAGCGTCTCAGAGGAGGTCCTATTTAGCTCAAATCTGAAGAATAAGTGAATGTGTGCCAAGAGGAGTGTTGGAAGTAATATGATTGAAAGTGAGAAGCTTAAATCAATCAACATTTTAAGTATTGAGCACGGGATCCTCTAAAACAAAGGATTCCATGCTCAATATTTTAAAAAGTTGCCATTATGCAATTTCTAAGTATATCCAACAAAACGTACCGCCGTTATGTGCTTGGAACCCATTAGTCATAACTTGGTGATATAAAGTACGTTCTTGACCTATGACAGGGATATTACTGCTGGAGTTGCTGTACTAAAAAAAATGTGATCATATTTGCCATCTGGTGAAATAGGCAGTCTCGCCCAGGTTGAGGTTCACAAATAACTAGAGCCCCAAGTAACCCACAATTACTCAGTTGCCCAAAGGCTCCCAAGTGGAATGGAAAGTTGTCTGTGTTTCACTAGATCCCTGAACTGATGCTTGAGGTGGGGGTACAAGGAGATGGCCCACTGCTTGATCTTTTATTTTCCTTCAGCGTTTGTAATACTTCAGTTCTTAGACCAACCAAAAAGAATGGGTCCCTGTGCCATAGTGTCCCATAGTAGATAAAGTCTAGGGACATGGAGATTACAAATAAATAAATAAATAAATAAATAAATAAATAAATAAATAATTAGTTTCTGCCTTTATCAGTAAAGGGCTTATCGTCTACGTTTATATTTAGAATTGCCCTATGCTCTACAATATTTTAAAGGCATATAAATGTGTATTTTTCATGTTTTAAACTCTAGTTTAAGTGAAAATGTAAGCAGCTTTGTAATTGAAACCAGAATCCATAACTGACTATAAGTGGCTACTTTTGGGGCCTCTATTTTGCCTATATTTGTGTTCATTAACACAGCTTTTATGAACTGATGAGGTCTAGTTTCTGTTTGGTTCTATCAAATCACTGAAATAATACTAAACAGAGGTCCTCACATTACCAAATGGTTTGGTACGTTTACCTTTATTTTTATTATGTTCCTGTTTACCTATAGGACTAATACAGTTAAGAAGTGAAATGCCTGATTGATTCCTGACATTTTTCAGAGAGAGGAATTGAGGTAATAAGTAGGTAGGTAAAAATTTCTGGATATATGAATAGAAGTCATGAGATAATATTAAAAAAAGGCTATCCTATTTCTGTCAGGGAGTGAGACCTCTAAGAGAAAACATCTGGAGCAAAAGAGGAAATGAAGTGAGTGATACGTTTGAAACTGTTAAAAACTGCTAAGTTTTCTGGTAGCACAGGAACCTATTAAAGGCTATGGTAGGAATCCTGGCTATTAAAGCACCTTAAAGGGGTCATTTTAACAGGATAAGGAAAGAAATAAATACAGAGTGAGGGAAAATTTCAAAAGTGAGAAGAGGAAAATAAAACAAACCTAAGGCCAAAGAAACCCTGCCTAGGGATATTGCCCAGGAAGGCAGACTTAGCCAAGTGGGCACTAAGCCTAGTATTTCTTATTTCCCCTTTCTTGCTGCAAAATATGAAGTAATCGCCTTAGCAGGACTTATAACAGTGATCAAATCACCTAACCATCTGAAATGTTCCCTTTCATGTGAAGATTTTCGTTTTGTTTTGTTTCTCGAGAAATTAGTTCTCTCTCTCTCTCTCTGTCTTACACACACACACACACACACACACACACACACACACACACACACCAGGTTCTCTATATAATCAGGTTCTGTGGGAAATATTATCTCATAAATAATCTCATATATCCCATAAATCTCATATATCCCATAAATCTTTTGTTATAGTTAAAAGAGTGAACACGAGAGTCAAAAAAGTTGTTTTCATACTTTTAACATGTGGTATGAATAGGATGACTTGTTTCTCTAATTTCTGATATTCTAAATTTCCCACAAAAGGGGTTAACTTACTTTCTTTTGTCAAGATTGGAAATCTCAGAGATAATATTCATGTCTATAGTTCACTAAATGGTTTATTTTAGTCTTCACAGAATCCAGTTCTTTAGTGAAAATTGATTGTTTCAAAATTATTAAGTAAACCTCTTCTTTTATTGAATTTACTAGAGGCCCAATGCACAAAATTCATGCAAGGGGCTCGGCCCTCACAGCCCTGGCTACCTTGTGGCCCTGCCCCCAGCTCACTGGTCATTCCGGAAGGTCATTCCGCCCCGCCATCTGGTCTAATTAGCATGTTAGCTCTTTATTCTATAGGATTGGGGTGACATTAGTTAATAATACTATACAGGTTTCAGGTGTACAATTCTACAATACCTTATCTGTACATTGTATTGTGTGTTTACCACCCAAGTCAAGTCTCCTTACACACCATTTATTCCCCGTTTACCCTCTTCTAACTCCCCACCATCTTTTCCTACTGATAATCATCATATTGTTGTTTGTGTCTACGAAATTCTGTCGCTGTTTTGTGTGTTTTTGATTTTTTCTTAAATCCTTTTTAAAATAAATTGATACCAGCTTTATCTAACTCTTTCTCTGGAATGCATATTTTTTATGTTTTTGAATTATTCTAGGAGACTGCAATAATTGCATAGATTGATGAAGAATATCCTTAAAGTAAATATATACTTACCTAATGGGTAATATAAAAATGAAAATGATATAAGTATAATTTCACCCATTATATCTATACTATACTCTTAATATTCATAGCCTAAATACACACACATGTGTGTGTATGTATATATGGGCTTGTATACATATCCCAAAGTTATATAAAATATGTATGCATATATTCTATATAGTGATCACTGAAGAAAAGGTAGAAAAGCATATGAAATATGAGTAAAATTCCTGTTAGCTATTGGGAACAATCTTATAACTTAAAAACTATAGGTGAATGAAAATCTAGAAAGTTTAGAAAACTAAGAATTTTCATTAGATAATAAAAACTTCTTTCATTTATTAAGCATCTTCTTTTATACCAGATTTCATTCTATTATTGCTTTTTGAACCACTCTGATTGGTATTATCTATAATAATAAAAACATAATATGCTAATTAGACCAGATGTCCTTCCAGACCTCCTTCTGGATGATCTTCTGGACGAAGCTGGGGCTGCGAGGGAAGCCTGGGTCCTGGGTGCCAGAGGGAAACTGGTGCCGGTAGCCGGGGAAAGGAAGGCCTATTTTTACATGAATTTCGTGCATCAGGCCTCAGTATCTGATAAGTGTTAAGGGATATACTTTTATTCCAAGAGTCAGATAGAGGTTATATCAAATACATTCTGAAATGTGCCTCTGTGTTCTAAAGACTGACTTTTGAAGATGTTATTTGTGCTATATGGTGAACAAAAATGATTTTTTTGAGTCTATAGTAGCTGTAGGTCTCCCCCATTTACCAGTTGGCACTTTGGAAGAATTTTATGAAAATGACTTAGTTAGGAGGAGGTGTTAGGACATACTCAGTAGAGGTGGAGGTGGAGTCACTTCTTCTGATGGGATTAAGGTTCTCCAAACCTTGGGCCTCTGTGGCCTTGCATAATACAGCATTGCACTGTGTAGTGCATTTGCTTAGCCACTCAACACTTTTGTTAGTATATGTTTTTTTTTTATTTCATAATACATTGATATTTATAAGTTGGTTTTCATGCATCTTGCCTATAGATAGTTATGATAATTTGGTGATAACAGTGCTGTACAGACCTTGGGGGAAAATAAGTTTTTAGAAAATACTATAGTGTGTAATATTCTAATAATATGTTCTGGGTATAAGGTGTGTATTTTTGACATAGCTAAACACACCAAAGGAAATGTTTTTGGTTCTCGGAGAAAACCAAATATATACTATATTTAATAATAGCTCAGAGAAAAAAAATAGCTCAGAGTTTAGAAAAAGACCTTCTATACTATCTAGTTTATTCCTTTATTTTGCCAAAGAGGAAACTGAAACCTCGAGCTATTTCATATTGTACACCTATTTCCTTAAAATAATCAGTTCAACAGTCAGGTTGAAAATCTATTCATCTATTTGTGTTAGTTAAAGCACAAGTATTTCAATCTGTTTTTACTGATGTCAAATTATTAAGTAATGAATTATGCTGGAATGTCAAAAATACTTTTTTTAAATTGAGATGATTTTTCCCCCCAGACTGCATTTAGGAGAACTTATTTTGCTATAAAATAAATATTCAATAAGTATAAATGCTCAAATATATATGGAGGTTTTGTTTTTATTAACACTCATATTCAAGAACTGTACTTTAAATTCTCTGATATCCTGAAAGGATTAAATTCGCATTTCAATTTGGTATATCCTAAAGGAAACTCATTTCATCAGACATGATCAAAAAAAGGTAAATTTGTATATCTAAACAGATGAGCTCTTTAAAATGCCTTATGCTGGTGATCACCCATCTAAATATTTTATTTTAAAATCTTGCCTGAAGTTATGATAATGCCTTATAAGAATTACATGAATCCTGTCCAGATTTTATTATCACACTACTTAAATGTTTCCCTTAACCTTAGATAATTCCATATCTAAAATACCTTAGTATTTGAAAATGTAGCAAGGATGCAATAAAGATGAAAACGGAAAGAAGTTAACCTATGGCAAAATCCTTCAAAGATATCTTTTTAAAAATATATATATTTTATTGATTTTTTTACAAAGAGGAAGAGACAGGGATAGAGAGTTAGAAACATCAATGAGAGACAAACATCGATCAGCTGCCTCCTGCACACTACCTACTGTTGATGTGC
The DNA here is from genome assembly GCA_963924515.1 of Vespertilio murinus. Taxonomy (NCBI): domain Eukaryota; kingdom Metazoa; phylum Chordata; class Mammalia; order Chiroptera; family Vespertilionidae; genus Vespertilio; species Vespertilio murinus. Next base: position 62,749,891 of record OZ004708.1, read on the forward strand.
CCTCAACCAAGGTACATGTCCTTGACCTAAATCAAACCTGGGACCCTTCAGTCTGCAGGCCAATGCTCTATCCACTGAGCTAAACAGGTTTCGGCCCTTCAAAGATATCTTAATGAATGATATCATAGTCTTTGATAAATATGTTTAGGCAATGACATTCAGCTATGTTCATGCAATGTTCATACAGGAGCAGCAGCCTGAAGGGTGCCCTTCAGTAATGGTTATTGTGGGTTTCCTATGCCTGGAAGAGATTTGGGGCTGGGTAGATGAGAGAGCATATTCAAAACCCTTCCTTCTTAATCTTAAATTTGAAGTCCTTTAAGTAAACCTTGATACATACATTCCTATTTTAATATTCTTAGATATCCTAAGTTCAATGATTGGGATGCATTGGAGGAGGTCTTACCTTTTGGCTATACCCATCTATCTCTACTGGCACACTCTCTATTCTTATTGTGTGTTTAAAGTAGAAGGGATGGTAACAAGATGATAACTCATGAGAGAAAAAATTTGCTTTAATCTGAGTAGAATGTTAATTTCACTTTAAAAATTTGCTCCCTCAACTATTTCCTTTCAATATTACAGTGGGTTCCGTTGTTGGAACAAAAAGGTATACAGGGGTGGGCAAAAGTTGGTTAATAATCCTATATAATAAAAGCCTAGGTGGCTTCATGAGTGTCATTACAAGATGGCTGCCACTAGATGGTCCTTGGCAGGGGAAAGCAGTTGTGGGCAAGATCAGGCCAGCAGCAGAGGTCAGTTGAGGGCGATCAGGATGGCAGGGGAGGGTAGTTGGGGGTGACAAGGCCTGCAGGATAGGGCAGTTGGATGCAACCAGGCCAGCAGGGGAGGGCAGTTAGGGGTGAAAAGGCTGGCAGGGGAGGGCAGTTGAGAGCAATTGGGCTGGCAGGGGAAGGCAATTAGGGATGATTGGGTCATCAGGGGAGAGTAGTTGGGGGTGATCAGACTGGCAGGGGAAGTCAATTGGGGGTGATCAGGGTGGCAGGCAGAAGCAGTTAGGGTCAATCAGGCAGACAGGCAGGCTAGTGGTTAGGAGCCAGTGGTCCCGGATTATGAGAGGGATCCCAGTTTGGAGAGGGTGCAGGCGGGCTGAGGAACAATCCTCCTCCCCCTTGCATGAATTTCATGCACCAGGCCTCTAGTAATAAATAATAGAGTAATAAGAAATAAATGATAATGCATTAGAATAAACTGTTTCATGTACTTACAACTATACACCTACTTTGCCCACCCTGTACTATCAGTAATTCATATGAACTGATATTTAATTATTACTTATTTAATAATGATTTTATAATTAATATGCAATTAATATGCAGTCACATGCCACAGAGCATCACACTAGACAGGCCTAAATGTTAATGAGAATTTTTGTAAAACTAATGACAAGATAGTTATGAAGACAACTCAAATTTATCCTTAGAGTAGAGAATAACATGAAAACTATACCAGATCTCTTGGCATTATTTAATTAATAGTACAATGATATGATATGTTTCTATAAAAATGCATACCCACCCACAAGTAGTAATAGACTGAGACTAGATCGACATTTCAATGATTTATCAGTCTTGGGGAAAAAATGCTGAGCAAAATAATGCTTTTTATGTATTAACTCAATAATCTCCACAACAATCACTACGTTGAAACTATTGTGCTTTTTATAGCATATAAACTACTAACACAAAAATTAAGTACTCATTAATTTTACATTCTACTGATGAATCTGTCTTCTACTACATGAAAGGAGAAACCATATATATACTTATATATTGTTCTAGGCAGGTTAGGTTCAAGACAGATACTCCCTCTCACAGGGAAGAATAACCAAGAAGGATGGGGTATGCTATGAGCCAAAAGTAGTGATTCACACAATGTTTCACTGAATCAGGGCCTCTGAGGTCCTCTATTACAGAATGGAATCTTCCATGGGTTGCATATGTGGTTGAAATAATAGCAATTATTTAAAAACAAACAAAACCACTAATTGAGAAACTTATTTGTTAAAGACTATTAAACACTTTATATTCATTCTCTTGTTTAATCCTTACAATGACTTTGAGAGATAATGAGTAGTTCCCTCATTTTAAAGAAGAAAATATAGAGTTTAAATCAGAATTCTCAATGGTCGATTATAAATAGTGACATATTGAGTTGGATGAGCCTTTGTTTTGTCCTGTTGAACAAGGGACAGCATTGTGAAAATTAAATAAAGCAAGATTCCTGTCCCAGCTCTGTTTCTCTTAGCTGTAATGACTTTTGCCTTGTGTTATTACTTCTTTGTATCTCAGTTTCCCCATCTATAATCTATAATAATAAAAATCATAATATGCAAATTGACCTAATGACCAAGCATCAGAAGGACCATCCAACAACCCTCCAGAGGACCACATTATTATACATCCTGGCACCAGGCCAGCCTAGGCAGGTGCAATGTGATTGGTTGGAGGGCCCATTATTACCCCACGATTCCCTGCAGAGGGAGCTCCAGGCCACCCTCTGCAGGGCTATTGATGTGGGGAGCTCCGTGATCAATTGCCCCAAAGAGGGACCCAGGCCACTGGACACCTCAGCAATTGATCATGGGGGGGTGGGGGAGGCTCCACAATCATCCCTAAAAGGGAGGCCTAGGCTACCCTCTTCGGGGTTATTGATCTGGGGGCTCCAGGGAACTGGGAGTGTGTGGTGTGGATACAGGCAGCCCCAGGCCAAGCAGGTGCAGGCGGGGGGCAGGGTTAGGGCCTGGGCTGCTAGAGCTGGGGCTGCTAAGCCAACAGTGGGGGAAGGAAGTCCTACCCTTTCCAGAATTTCATGCATTGGGTCTCTCATTTACCTAATAATAGACAAACATGTAATTGACCATACCTCCCCTATACCACCAGCCAATCAGGAGTGATATGCAAATTAATTAAACAAAGATGGCGGTTAATTTGCATATACAGGCGCTGAGTGATGGGGTGGGATACTTGTGTTGTCACCATGGCAGCATGGGAAGGCGGGGTCAGAGCCGAAAGAGGCAGCTCCAGGCCTGAGTGAAAGGGGCTGGGCTGGAGTGGAAAGGTGGTGCAGTCAGCAAGGGCCAGTAAAGCCCATTTTAGCACAAATCTTCATGCATCGGGCTTCTAGTATGTGTATAAAACAGTGGCTATGAAGAAGGTTGTGTTTGAAATTAAATCAATTAATAGTTATAAAGTATGTGTTATATAGCATGCATCATATTTGCTCTATTAGTATGATTATTATTTTGTACACACATTTTAGCAGCTTTGTTGGGATTTTTATAAAACATTTGGTAAACCTTTGCTTTTTTGTCATTCAGTAATATCGTTTTTGCACATATAGTGTTTATATTTTAATGGTTAAATGTACTACTATGCATTTTTATATTTTTCCTTATACTGTTGTTTTGCTGCAATGAAAAACAATCAGTATATGTATATTGATTCTATATTTAGTCACTGTACTGAATTCTTTTCTGATTTCAGATGGTTTTTAAAGTAAAAAAAAACTTTGGAGTCATTTTTTGTTCAAAACCCACATTAATTTGTATCAGGTTCACTTTCCAAATGTAATCATGTAATCATGACCTTTACCTACCCTACCAAAGGTAAAGTAAAAACCTTTGGGGTCACGGCTAGTGAGTGCAGCCGCAGTAGCGGGAGCCTCTCTGCCTCCACAGAAGCACTAAGGATGTCCAATTGCGGGCTTAAGCCATTGGTCAGACATCCCCTGAGGGATCCCAGACTGTGAGAGGGCACAGGCCGAGCTGAGGGACCCCCGCCTCCTGGTGCATAATTTCTGTGCACCGGGCCGCTAGTCTAAAATAATAATATGCTAATTAGACCGGACAGCCGAATGACCTTCTGGAAGTCCTTTCAAACAACCTTCCAGACGAAGCCAGGGCTGTGAGAGCAAGCCATCTTGGCTGTGAGGGCCCAGCCCCTTCCATGAATTGGGCCTCTGGTATTTTATAAAATATGAAATGGGTTCAAGAACATTATCAATTTTCTATGATTTTTGTGAGGATTGAATGAGTTAATGTATACAAAGGAAGTGACAATATAGTTATTATTTTTAAAACCTATTTTCAATGTAAGTTAAAGCATGGATGAACACTTTGGTTCCGGAAAGGTTTCTAAAACTTGTGTTCTGTATCTGAGGGGTCTTCTGCTAAACGGAAGGTGAAACCAATAAGCCCTGTAGAATAACTGTCATCTTACCAATGTCAATACTTTTCCCAACAAGCTCAGACTCCAGCTGATGCTTGCATAGCCAGGCCTTTTTAAGATCCACATCTATTTGTTGGCAGGATTTCCCACTCCCGTCAGATTCCATAATTCATAGGGCAGATTTAATTGACAGAGTTTTATTTCGTATGAACTAGAAACAGCCTGTTTTTTTTCAGGGTTGGTTTATTTTGGTTGAAGGAAGCTGGGTGTCTGACAATTCTGTTTACCAGTGAATTTATTTCTTTGGTATACTCCTTACAATCCTTAGGAGTAAGGAAGCAGTCCTCCTGGCCTCGCCGTCTTTAACTTCCCACATGAGGATGAGAATTTTGTCTACAATACCAGACTTGTTTGTTAAACATAAAAGAACATAAATCCTCCTGGGTCCCCAGGGGTATGTTAGAGAAAGGGAGGGATCATTATAAACCACTTAGCACTGTGTGCTGTGTATCATGTTGCCATGAGAAAGTGATGTTTGATTGGCTCATAAAATAGGTTTAGTAAATCCTTTAAATACTGATGTGAGCAATTGTGCATGCTGGAAATTAATACTTAAGAGTGTCTTATAGGATTACCATGTCTCCAGTACAGTCATCTGGGCATGTGCAGATTTCTGCTTTTAAGGATGAAGTATGTTTTGTGATTTAATTTTTGTATGTCAAGTGGTTTTATGATCTCCCTTTCATTTGATAAGGCCTATAGAATAATTTTACAATCATTATTTTCTGCCTTCATTTTCTTCTTTCTGCTTTGGACCATTTTATGGTTTATCAACCAACCAACTTCTGCACTGAAACCCATATTCTGCAGTGGCATTCTATCAGAAAAATAAAAAAATAAGAACTTCAAATGGAGTCTTTTTCCAACCACAGTATATTCTCAAACAAGTTAAAAAGAAATATGTCAAGTGCCAATGGTTTTTGCTTTGTTCTTTTATATTTTGAGGTTTCAAGAGCAACAATGAGGCTTGCTAATACTTCACAGGTAGATCTTCACTTGGTCCATTTTACATGATTTTGAATAAGATTTAAGTTTTTTTGAAAAAAGCTATTTTTCTGACTATATTCTTTAGCAAGAGGATTTACTGTTTTGATTAAGAAGGAAAACTAAACCTTAGTAAATAATGATATCATTAATAATTTTCAATTCCATAGACATCTAAACAATTATTGGGTATGATAATAAAAGTTAATGGTAGAATAAGTGGGTGATTGTTATATACCACTTCTGAAAAAAATCTTAAAATGCCTAATTTACTAAAAAACAATTAGTAGTGTATGTTAAGTTCTACTGTTTCATACACAAAGGATGTAGTACTTTTTTAGATGTTCATTTCAGTTAACCTTCAGGGAATGAAAAACTGTAGATTCTTAAAGCACTATGATAAATGTTCGTGCCAAACTTGTAGGAGCATGTAAGAATTAATTGCCAGCTGTCTACCTGCAAATGCAGAAATTGCTACAAAGATTAGCGTGTGGGTTTTTTTAATGGCATCAAATTCAGTAAAAAATCTCCATGAAAATGTAACACTGTATGTGCCACTTGCTTACTTATTTGTAGGACTTAATTTTTATATCAGGATATAAGTTAGATAAGGAAAGCCTTAAGAATTATTTGTTCCTTAATGAATGCTTAACCTTTATAATCTAGGTATTTCCGTGTATGGTTAAAAAATGCCTTTTAAATATACTCCACTGAAATGGTTATGTGAGTGAGTTTTAGGTTTGTTCCAGATGATATTCTTTTCTCTTTAAGTGCTTCTATTAAAAAGATTACAGTAGTTATTTTGAAAATGGTGTGAAGGTACATTTTGGCATGACGTGTCTTGCCCAACCAGTTTATTGCATATGACTTCACAGTTGTCAGATCTTCTTTGTTTTTCCTTCATTGACAACTCACCTATGGTGGATAGTGTCCCTTAGTCCTGTGCCATTGCTCACAGGGCTTTTCTCTTGTTTCTCTGCAGCTCCTTTTCAGGGTGTTTTTGTTAAAGGATCTTTTCTTTCGGCCCCCCACTTGAAATGTTGTTTCCTGGCATTGCTCAAATATGTGATGATTTTATGTTCCTTGCTTATTGAACCCTCCTGGCTGTACCTCGTATGCTGCAAAGGTGACAAACTCAGCTGCCTATATGAACAATTAACATAAATTAATGCAGGTCTGGGTGGTTTTTTTTAATAGCATCAAAAGTATATGGGGATTTTTAAAAATTATGCCAGGCCGGCATGGCTCAGTGGCTGAGCATCGAACTATGAACCAGGAAGTCATGGTTCGATTCCCGGTCAGGGCACATGCCTGAATTGTGGGCTCGATCCCCAGTGTGGGGCATGCAAGAGGCAGAGACAGCTGATCAATGATTCTCTCTTGTCATTGATGTTTCTATCTCTCCTCTTTTCCCCTTCCTCTTTCAAATTAATAACAACATATTTAAAGCAATAAAAATGAGAAAAAGCATGTCCCATCTAAAGATAATTTCCCCTTGAATGCACCTGAGTTGGTATGAAGGAACAGAGGCTCAGTTGTCATTCTTTCATTATCCAAACCCTGACACACTGTTTACTATGTGCCAGGCATGTAGGTGCTCGGGAAAAGACGGTAAATTAAACAAAGATAGCTCCTCTCCTGGAACTGACACCAATTCTGGATGTCTGCACCCTCATGGTCACCTTAAGGTTAATGATATTTACTATTACCAGATTTTCAAATTTAACAAAGATACAGATTTTTTTAGTGAAATTCTACATTTTAGAATGTTAACCTTTTTTTTTTTAAAGCAACACTCCCTGTTGAAATTGTGCTTACCTGTCAGCAACATTACCCTACAAAATAATATTTGAATATCTGACTCTGAAACGCCTCCTCACCTACTCGTATTTTTCCTGCTTGATCTCCATCTACTTCTTTGTTTCCCATCTATTCACAACTGACCGCCCCCGGACCCTTCTTTCTTCTATTACATCGTATGTATCGTACTTCTTGCTGGAATGCACTTCCATCCCCCTTCCCACCCCTTTCCACCCTTAGTCAATCAGTACTCATTGACAGCCCAAATGTTTCTTTGTAAGCTGACCCTAATCTCACTGTATAGAATTACTCATTCTCTGCCAGTATTCCACAGTATTTCCTACATTCTCTCATTAGAGCGCTACCAAAATGTTTTATGGACCCTGAGCCCAAAGAAGCTATGATTTCATCTTTGTATCCTGAGAATCTAGCATAGCACTTTATACCCAGTCAGTGCTTCCTAAATCCTTATAGAATGATTGCCTGGGCCCGACATCTGGCTCTCTGCAAACCAGCAGTGGTGGTAACCTGCATCAGAGAGGCACACAGGGAACACATACTCTATCAGTAGAAGCTTTGCTTCACAAGTAAACAATCCTGGTATAAAAAAAATTATCCTTTGATTTAAAATGGTAGTTATCAACTTCTGTGCCAGATATAACTGAAATAACTAGTGAGGTGTTGGTACCCAACTCTTCTTACTCCTGACCCCACCCTCCCTGGTCCCACCATCACACACATACACTAACATTCCTGGAATGGCTATATTGGCTGCTAGTGCATGTGCATTTTATAATCCCAGACTTGTCACATGACATAGCAGAAATAACCTCTTCTCTTTGTACTCTAGTTTTTTTTTATTTATTGCTTTCAAACTATCAAGGTATAGTAAAAGGTAGGTGTAGGGTGGGGGGCAGCAATACAGGGTAGAGATGAGGAGCAAACTATATTGAGAGGCAGCTGAGTGGCAACAATGTTTGAGGCACTGCACATGTATTGTCTCATTCCTTTAAAAAATATTTCAGTAAGTTAGGTAACATTATTCTTAATTTAAGGATGAAGAAAATGACACTGAAAACAGGTGAGGTTACACACCATAAGAGAATTCTGGATACTTATTTCAGATAAGATTTATAAGTATTATTAATTCACTAGAGGCCTGATGCATGGATTCATGTACTGGTAGGGTCTGTTGGCCTGGCCTGTGTCCTTTCACAATCTGGGCCCCATCCAGGGACATCAGACTGCTGGTTTCAGCCTGATCCCAGAAGGCCAGGCTGAGGGACCCCACTAGTGCACAAATTTGTGCACTGGGTCACTAGTATGCATATGACCTTTGGTTAATCTCTTTCCGTCTTCCCCCCTCCCCTCTTCCCTCTGAGATTCATCAGTCTGTTCCATGTTTCCATGCCTGTGCATTGAGCGTCTGCCCCCTTGAAGTCAGTGTGCATCATAGTTATTGATAAAATGGTTGTTTAGGCTTATATATATATATATATATATATATATATATATATCTTATGAGCAATGTCCTTTTTCAACAGTTTTCTTCTATAAATTTAATACTGCACAAAATATATTATTTTTACTTGTATGGTAGCTACTGAATTTAGTCTTCTTAAACAAATTGCCAATAGGTTTTCAACCATGTCAGACTTCTCTTTTAACAGAAGTTTTGTAATGTCCTGTTTAGTATTCTGAAGTGCAATTCATATAAGCAATTACCTATTTATCCTTTGTTGGGCCACTTATAGAAAGTAACCAATAAATGTTTCTCTTTCATATAGATACTTCTCTCATTCTCTCTCCCTTCCTTCTCTCTCTAAAAGCAATAAAAAAATCCCTCAGTTAAGAAAATATCAATCTATATCTATCTATATATCTATATCAGTACTATAAATATAGATATAGATGTAGATACATACAAATATGGATAAGTCTAATTGTATTAATTGTGATGCAAATAGTTATATGCAATGTACCTGTTACTCATATGTTTTTCCAAAATAGTAACTATTGGTAAAGTTCTAAAATATTGAAACTTTCTTCTACTTATTTGATAGTTGAATTTCTGGAAACTTGGCTTAAACTAAAACTGGAAAACATACTTATGTTTAATATGTAAGATAATATTAGATTCTATACTCAGATGAACAACAACAGAAATGTTATCTAAGGAATATCCAGTGAACTCCTCCTTGAAAAGCATGGAGGATGTGGGGCAAATACTGATTTTTAGGACTTTTCACAGTGAACATCCATGGGCCTTGCCCACTACATTTCATATGTTCTCCTCACTCCCAATTATTGAAACAACCTAAAATGCCTTTAAAAAATTCTGAAACATTCACCAAAAGGGCAATACTGCTTTCAATGATTACTGCTGCTCCAAACCTTCCAAACCAAAGTTAGCATGTGTTTTATTAAAAAAATTCATCATTTTTTTAATGTTTAAGACTCTGTGTGTAATGCATTATAAAATAAAAATATGTCAGTACTGATTCCTTTCTTCAAGGATTTAACAGTGTAAGAAAGAAGATGGATTACTTGCATATATGTATATACATATATTTAAAATATTTTATGTCAGAAATAGAAAGATGCCCGTAAGCTGAGAACACCCAGAAAGGTCTCACAAAGATAGTACAGTACAAAGTAAGGTTTGAAAAGATGTTTCTATAACAGCAATTTTCAACTGGTGTGCCACAATAATTTTTAGAACATACATTACCTGATATTTAGTCATAGACACTGACCTCTTTCTTTTAGATTGTCAAATAATAATAATAAAAAAATGACAACAACCAACACAACGATAGCTTTCTGGTGGGAATGAATCAAAATCATACCTTTTGTCTTTGTGAGATTGGAAAAATATATATTTCTGGTGTGCTACAGAATTTTAGTAATCAGATTGTGTGTGCCATGAGATGAAAAGGGTTGAATATGGCTGGTCTGTAATAAAGGCCCCATCACATTGCATCACAGATGAGTAGAGGGAGCCAAGAAGCCTAACTAGCATGAATGAGTTACTGTCAGAAAGTAATGGGCAGTAACAGCAGGAATTAAGATTGGAATAAGGCTGTCAGGTCCAAATGGAAATTAAATTGAATAATTCATGAATAGAATGTCAGAGATGGTTTCTTCATACAAAATATTTAAGGTTTGAGATGGCTATTTAGTGAATTTGGAGTTCACTAATAATAAAATGAGAGGGCTTAGAATAAGGGACTCATATTTCTTTAGTTTGGCATGCATTTTCAGTGTGTCTCCTTTTTTTGGAATATTTGATTCTATTTGCCCAGTTAAATCTGGGACGAACTCATACCTGCGGTCTGTAGGTTTACTGCACCTCAGACAGGAATTGCCATAATGACAAATCATGATATTGTGTCTCTTCCATCCTTCTCTTTGCAGGTATGATTTTGTAGAAGTTGAGGACCCCAGTGATGGAACTATATTAGGTCGCTGGTGTGGTTCTGGGACTGTGCCAGGAAAACAGATTTCTAAAGGAAATCAAATCAGGATAAGATTTGTATCTGATGAATATTTTCCTTCTGAACCGGGGTTCTGCATCCACTACAACATTGTCATGCCCGTAAGTACCACTCAGAGATCTGCTTATTTAATTAGCTCAGTTACTTGTTTTCTTTCTTTTTTTTTTTCTTTTAAACTGGAGAATCAGGGAAAACAAAAACTTTTCTCTGGCTTAATTTTTATTTTAATAAATGTCACTCTAGTTATCACAAGTTGAATTTCTTCACAGTAGGTCATTAGCCATCTTAAATACTTTTTTCAATAAATGAAGTAAAATGTGTTTTGTACAACACTTAGACAATTGTGACAAACCCATTACCACTTAATTCACTGTATGGTATTTCAGTGTTGATGAGAAATTAGTAGGACAAGTAAAATTTTCTCTTGAACAAAGTAAGAAATTTAGTGTATTTATTACCCTTATCACTTAAGGATCACCATCACATTTTGGATTATAGAAATTCTTCCTGAATTAATTTTAAATATGGTCATCTAATCTAATAAATGAGTAATATGCAAATTTACCATCACTCAAACACACAAGATGGCTGCCCCATATGGTCAAAATGGCGGCCCCCATGTGGACACAAGATGGCCAGCAGGGGAGGGTAGTTGAGAGGGACCAGGCCAGCAGGGGAGGGCAGTTCCCCACTTGGTATTAACCTATTACCAGAGATTTGCCATGCCTAACACCAGAAACAGCCTGCATTTGAAAGACTTTAAGTGAAACATGTAGCACTGATTATGTCATTAAAATTAAATTCAGTGAATATGTAAATAGTTATTGAAATAGCTTGATAAATTGTATATATGGAGTTTGGTGGGATGAGAATTGACATTCTATTGGTATCTATGGAAACATTTTTGACATGGCAAGTAAGTTGACCTGTGATGGGCTGCAGGAAATGGAGTTTTTTGGAGAAATAGCATAGGGGACCTTACACAGATGTGCCTTATGTCTAGGAAAACAAGAGAACATGATGGTAGGGTTCTATATTGCCTAATAATAAGTGTGACTTGGTGACTTTAACTTTCCATATTGCTTTCTGTGGTGATTATTGACATATGAATTTTACAATTTCACAAGCTTTCATTCTTTGGGGCTTAAATTGACTTTGACGATTTATGGGCCATTGCCTCGCCTATCCTTTGTCTTGGTTCCATATATGGTATCCATCCATCATCCCGCAGAGCTGCAGTCATTCTACAGACAATAACTGCCCACAGAAAGAGCAAGATTTGATGAGCAAAACATTGGAAAGTAACTTTGCTATTAAGCCTTACAGAGTGTTTTGAGTTATCATTGTGTATTGCTAACTGATGCTCCTTCTTCTCTGCACACTCCCCCCAATATTATTACTAGCAGGGCAACAATCCATCAGTCTTATCTGTGTATCAATGAATGAAAGCCTCAGGGAAGAAAGTTTGCCTTTGGAGAAGAGACTTAAAAGTTCTTGTGTCATTTGCTCAGGGGCAAGTATCCTTTCAAGACCCCTCCCTCCACCATCATCATCTCAGATACCGTTTTTTTTTTTTTTTTTTAAATGTGCCAAGGATGAACTTCAAACTTAGCACACCCAATTCCCCAGAGGCAATGGTCTCAATGCAAACCCACTACCGGTACTAGGACCTTCAGAGCCAATGGCCAACTGTGCTCTCTTACCTTGCTAATGATAAAAATGATATTAGTTGCACATCCTTATTGGGCTATAACTTCCTACTTTTAGGTTTGTTATTAAATGCCTGACACATCGCAGCTGCTCATGCATGTTTCATGGACATTTAGCTGTTTCCCTTAGAGCTGTCTAAACCCACATCGGGCTGCACTCACTTCTCATTCACTCTTAGCTTTGTAGCTGTTGCACAGTAGTGATGATGCATAAACTAGAAAACTGAAGAATCGCATGTTCTCCTGGTCCTGATATATTAGGCTCTATTACCAAGAACTGAACTATTTTTGTTTTATTTTGTTTTGATGAGGAGTGAAACATCTAGATATTAGGCTACTTAAAAATTATGCATCCTTACAACATTATAACTATTAATGTGTATAATCATCTTTACCTGCAGTTATAATTATTTTTTTAATATATTTTATTGATTTTTTACAGAGAGGAAGGGAGAAAGATAGAGTTAGAAACATCGATGTGAGAGAAACATCGATCAGCTGCTTCTTGCACACCCCCTACTGGGGATGTGCCCGCAACCAAGGTACATGCCCTTGACCGGAATCGAACCTGGGACCCTTCAGTCCACAGGCTGACACTCTATCCACTGAGCCAAACTGGTTTTGGCTAATTTAATAAATATTTTGCATCTATTTTTATATACAGAAATACGTTTGTGTTCAGTCACTTTTTTTCTGGGATAATTATGGAGAAAGTTGATTTTACTATTTCTTATATTTTACAAGGAAGGAAGATATCTCTGCAGCTTTCTTTGGAATCATAAATGGATATTTGATACTAACCAATCTTTAAGGCTCTGCGGTTCTAATTACCCTACCTTAGTTAAAGTTCTCAGAAACAGTTATTACCACACATGTTGCCATTAAAAATTATGTTCACCTTCATAAACATGATTTACCTTTTCCCCCTCAACTAATGAATGAGAGAGGGCATATAGTTAAATATAGGATTATTTATTATTTTGAAAAAATGATGCCAACTTAATATTAGAAGATTGTTTATATATTTTACACATAGTATACTTTCTTCTATAATGTTATTATTTCAGTATCATTTCCTTGATTCTCATAAACCTTAGAATAAGATATAAAATTTTTTACTATTTTAGGTCGATATTAAAGGCTAAGTTTTATTTTAGAAAAAACTTTAGCATACAATGTTTACATGAAATTATAGCTAGTTTTTGGTAGCTTAAGAATAGCTTCAGAATTACTACATAAATTTAAAATTTTAGCATTTTAGGCTATTTTCAATAATTATTTATGAAAAAAATATATATATATTCCACAGTCGTGCCCCATTAATACATAATGAAAAATAAATCCATGTAAATTGATGTCAAATGATAAATATTCAGCTTTTATGATTGTGCATAAGGAGTTAATAATGTCTTTGATTTTTTTTTCCTTCATGCTAAAAGAGAAAAAAGAAAGGCTTGGTAGATTAGCAGTGAGAGATTGTTTGGGAAGAAATGAAGCAAAACTGAAATAAAACAGTGCAAGCTTGTTTCTGTTTGGAGGCCACACACATTGAGAGCCCAGCAGATCTCTTAGAAAGAAAAGAAAATTTCTTGTTTAATTTTGGAGTAATTTATAATAGGTTGTGTATGTTTTACTCTGTGTACTGTAGCATAAGCACCATTATTTAAGAATGTTAAGAAACCTGCAAAGGCTGAAAAAATAATATTTTTCTTCTAGTATCAAAACACCTTATTAAAAGTCTTATTTAAAAAAAATATTCTCAGCCTTAATGTAAAAAATATTGCATATTTTTGGTCAGACCAATGCTTCAAAATCAATGCCTATTTTTGAAACAAAATGTACATTTCTTATTCTGAATATTTTAGTAGTTTTATTATTTGTGTATAGAACTATTATTCTTGAGTACAATATTACTTATAATTATATGTCTTTTTAATGGTTTTATGATTTGAAGATTTTTCTCTTTCTCCCTGCAATCTGGTTAACATTTTGAAGGATGGATGATGATTAAACTACCGCTGATTTCTTTTTAAATGGGTTTATTGAATATTATCCTTTTAAAGAGTTTTAATCTAAGCTCTCTGATCAGAAGTAATAGCATAATATTTTAAACAATTTATTTACTATTACTTTCCATTTAGTGAATGGATCAGTGAATATTAAGGACAACAGATGGTATAGCTACCATACCAACTTACCCCATCTATTTCTATCTTTTCTTTATTGCCTGAAAAGGGGAGCGTAGGGTGATGAATGAACTGAAGACTAACTCACACCAATCCAGTGAAACTCATCTTTTTTAAATTGCTGCCAAATTTGTTCTATTATTTTTATAATTTTGTTTTAATCTGTATAAACGGTGACACATTGGATGTTGCATAATTTTAATTATTGTTAGTAAAAGTATATATTTAACCTATAAGGAGATGAAATGATGCTAGAGGATATTAAGTATGGTAGCTACTCTATAACCCCAAATATACATTTTCCTTAATAGCGATTTTGTAAATGACATGGCCAGAGTGAAGTCAGTGCCCAGGCAGCGTGCACTGCGTAAGGGTGTATGGTTTCTGTGGGGGAGGCTTACAAGGACACTTGATGCCTGAGGTGCCATTAAGGAATGCATGACTGATTGCCAAAGTAGTTATTAATTATGCAGGATACAGAGAACAAAGCAGCTCAGTGAATATAGAAGTTGGGGGAAGAAAGGAGGAGGGAGGATATTTTTTCCATCCCTTCGAGTGTTTGCCAGGTTATTTTACTGCTAATATCATGTAAAGAAAAGTCTTCACTGAAGGCCAAATTTGCTTTTATGTTCAGGTTTAAAAAAAAAAATTCCAGCTAATGCTAACACAAGGCATCAAATTTATTAGTTTACTTTCTTAGGGGAAGAAAAAAAGTGGCATGTCTGCAGTAAAATTACCAAGAGCAATATTAAAGCACTAATCCCATGGCGGGGAGAGGGGGTGAAAGCAGTGTCAAAGTATCCTCAAGATTTTTTTAAAAATTATAAATTTTCATAACCAATTGCACAGCATTGCTCTATTACGACACTCAACTGGTTTTAGCAAGTGACAATTTAGGTCTAAACCTTTAAAAATAAATTTTATTTATCTTGAAAGAATTAAGAAAAAAATTAGTTCTTGGGATTTTTTGTAGTATTATAGGATGGAAAAATATGTCAAGTATTGTATGTCTATAGTCTGAAACACTTCAAATTACTAGATGTTTATTTAAACATACAATGCACTTATATATTTATGCTGGAAGTTTTGAGGTGACATTATTTTATTGCATCAAAGAAATTATATAATTGCTGCAGAGACTAAACTCTTAGTGGGGAAGAGTTGTTTAATCTATTTTCCACCTGACTTCTAACCCATGGACATACTGCTCTCTTTCATGTGAAGCCCATCGTCTCTCTTCCATTTCTCAGGAATCTTTTTGTTTCAGTTAATCCCTAGCTTTCTAAGAAAGAATTTCAGATGGCATGATTTGTTGTTAGAAATAAAAAGGCAGTTGGTATTACCGCTGGAATGGTAAAAGGCAGTCAGACCACTTTAAGTTGACATCCACGGAGGTTGTAAATAATAATTTAAAAGAATTGAAAGCTTGACATTTGATTAATTCATATTTTATATCTAGAGCCACAATGATTTAAAACCTTAGAGATAATATGGCAGCTAAAGCCAATTAAAAGAGTTGTTCTCCAGGTATAGATTCATTGCAATTTAAAATGATAAAATAAAAATTTCCCTTCAATGTCCCCATCCATATTTTTTGTTAATGCTTTCAACATTTACTGAAGGATATTTGATGAGCCAGGTTGTCGTGACCCTAAGCCTTTAAGAACTTACCTTGTTTGGGAGAAAAAAAGAATATAGGTACATATATAAATACAGTCTGTGAATAAGTATCATATAAGTGGTTTGGAAAGATTTTGAAAAGGAAGCAAGGCCATTGTTAAGAGCAGAAGGAGGTCATAACTTTTAGATTAAAGAAAAAAACCAAGCTATCAAACAAACAAAAGCCCTGGGAGTTACCTAGGATAAATTTGATATCAAATATGTTATAAAAATCTCTCAAGAGCTTATTAAAAATGCATATTATCAGATGGCAGAGATTACGATTCTCTTGGTCTGGAGTAGTGCCCAGTTATCTGCATTTCATCAAACGTTCTTGGAGATGTTGATACAGAACGTTCCTACACTGAATTAGAATTTGCTTTAAACTATAAACCGAGCAAGATGCAGAGAGTTTTACTACAAGATGTTGGAGAAATATTTTTCATATTCAAACAAACATGAATATTTTATGGAACAGATTGGAGTCTCTGCGTGCGTATTTAACAGCTAACATACCCATGTGTTCTCTATTTTTCAGAGTTGCAAAAGAATGGGATTTTCTCATAGAATCAGATGGATAGGTATCAAGTTTTAGTACTTGCATTTATTGTACCGACTTTTCTAAACTATATATTAAAGCCGGTCAATTTTGTCAACTGTCAGTATCCTTTACCCATGGAACTAGGATAAATGACAATCTGCCTTCTTGTCTAGTTCAAAGCCAAGATTGCCTGATAATCCCCAGATGGCGTGGTTCCAGCAGTGAGGCACAGTTCTAGACTAGCTATTCATTCCTTCTTTAGCATGATAAGACGCTATTACCCAAACGAGACAGTCCCAACCATCATTCTCCCCATACTATTTTTTTTTACCTGTAAATTTAATTTTTGTCAGAGTTGTAACTGCACACAGTTTAAAATGCCAGTATTTCTTAGGTTTACGAAAAATAGCATTTGTTCCTATTCCCCTACCCAAATGACTTACCTGCTCCTTGGAGGCAAGCACTTCCAATTCTGTTGACAGATTCTCTCAGACTTGACCTCTATATCTTCAGATAACATGTTTTTGCTGCTACGTCTTGATTCTTTGATTTTAAAATTACCTATGAACTTCACTCACCACACACTCTGAAAGGTGAGGTTTTCACTTTCTTTCATCCTCTATTATTTTTATCACACCAGTCAACACTGCCCATCACATCATCCTCTGTTAGATCCTAATTATAACAAGACCCAAGTTCATGGTGGCCATACAATGGGTCATTGCTCACAGCTGACCCATGAAATATACTATGACTGCATTTCCTTTCTGGACCTGTTTTGTTTTGTTTTCCCTAATGATGTGTGTGTTTTGTTATTTTTGGTTTTGCTTTATGTTTATGCACTGATAAATATTTACCACTGATGCAGTCCTGTTCCTCAGATTGTGTGAAACACCTCTCTAAACAGGTTTTCTAATAATTTAATCTTCACCAGAGATTTCTGGTGAAACAATCTGGTCAACTTCAATTTGGACTGGTTGCCCTGGACCTGCTGCATAGCTGTCATCCTTGGGATCTCCCTCTGCCCTTCTCCTTAGCATCTCCTTGGCAGTTTTCTTGCATTCCATCTCTTGTTGGTAGATTTTTGGACTTCTTCTCTCTTCATTAACTTTCTTATTTGGGAAGAAAGTAAAATCCCCCAAAACTTGCTGAAATGAAAGAACATCAGAGTTTTTTTTTTAATTGTGACCTTGCATAATTAGAAATACTTTTATTTAAACCCTGAAATGTCAATGAATACTGGCCAAGTCCACTGCCACTTAAAAGCTGACTGATCATTCTCTGCATATGGATGGGTCTTGCTGACCATGGTCTTTACTGTGTCGTGAGTAGACTGGGTCAATTTCTTTAAAAAACAACACTCTGTGTTCCTTAATCTTTTTTTCTAAGAGTATAGTCCTGGCTGCCAGTTCTCTAAAATGAGATCAGACTGGGTTAGGACTGAGAGTCTCAGCATCTATACTAATTCTATACCAATTAAAGGATAGTATGCTAATTAGACAGGATATTCTGGACATCCAGACAAAGCCAAGGTGTCAGGGGCCAAGGGTATGGGCAGTCAGGGGCAATCAGGCAGGCAGGCAGAGCAGTTAGGAGCGATTAGGCTTGCAGGGGAGAGTGGTTAGGATCAATCAGACCAGCAGGGCAGAGTGGTTAGGGGGGATCAGGCAGGTTGGCAGATTAGCAATTAGGAGCCAACAGTCCTATTATTGTGAGAGGGATGTCTGACTGCCGGTTTAGGCCCAATACCACAGGTTTAGGCCACAGGGATCAGACATTCCCTGAGGAGTCTCGGATTGGAGAGGGTGCAAGCCGAGCTAAGGGACCCACACCTCATGCATGAATTTCATGCACTGGGCCTCTAGTTAAATATAAATCTCCACCTCCTCCATACCCCCATATTCAGAATAATTATCACCACTTCCAGCTCACTTGGCTGTCTTAGTCCTTAAATCTTCAATTTTATTCTGTTTAGGAAATAAATGTGAATAATCCAAAATAAATCAGTCTTTTGCCATAGTGGGAAATAGATTTCAGGTGTCTGACCTCTTCATAATTTCCAACTTGTCCCATTGTCAATCCCACTTGCATAGGTGCCTGATGCCACCAGATCCTAGAGCTTCTTGGTTTTCTTTCATGTAAATCAGATTGCTTCTTGGCTTTGCCCCTGCTGAACTTTCAGGTCCACTGATGCAATGACGACATACCCACCTGCTTTTCATTTTCCAAAATGTTATTGCTGTTGTTTCCCTTCCAATTTTCTTTGCCTTGAAGGACTGTGCATTTTTTAAAATATATTTTTAGAATCAATCATTTTTGGAGAGAACAGAGCTAAAATGACCACCTTTGTGTGTTCCCCCTCTTTATTCACATAGCAGTGTCCTTATGAAATGCTGGGTTTCTATTTGATTTCAGAAGTATGCAGATACTTGCCGAAACCGGTTTGGCTCAGTGGTAGAGCGTCTGTCTGCAGACTGAAAGGTCCCGGGTTTGATTCCGGTCAAGGGCATGTACACTGGTTGCGGGCACATCCCCAATCAGGGGTGTGCAGGAGGCGGCTGGTCGATGTTTCTCTCTCATCAACGTTTCTAGCTCTCTATCTCTCTATCTCTCTCCCTTCCTCTCTGTAAAATATCAATAAAATATATTTAAAAAAAAGAAGTATGCAGATGCAGATAGTTTGCATAACAATTGAGACATAATACAGTTTCCCCTCATCCACCAGAGCTAATTCCCAAACCCCAGTGGATACCTGAAATTACTAGTACAGAGCCCTATATACTATGTATTTTCTGATATGTACATATTCGTGATACATTTTAATTTTAGCAGTTAGGCACAGTAAGAGATTAGGAACAATCCTATCTAATAAAAGGCTAATATGCAAATTGACCACAAGGCAGAACAACTGGTTGTTATGACTCACACTGACCACCAGAGGGAAGACGCTCAATGAAGGAGCTACCTCATGGTGGTCAGTGCACAGCCATAGGGGGAGCACTGCTCAGCCAGAAGCCCTGAAGCCCTAAGCTGGGCTCATGGCTGGCATGTGCAGTGGCAGTGGTAGGAGCCTCTCCCACCTCAATTGCAGTGCTAAGGATGTCTGACTGGCAGCATAAGCCTGTTCCCCATGAGCCTAAGTCATCAATCAGACATCCCCCAAGGATTACTGGACTGTGAGAGGGTGCAGGTTGGGCTGAGGGACCCCCCTGCCTGAATGCATGAGTTTCGTGCACCGGGCCTCTAGTAACTAATAATAAAACAGAACAATTATCAAAAATAAAAGCTATGGGGATGCGGTCTCTCTTTTCTCTATCAAAATATTGTATTGTATATACAGCATGGATCCTGGACAAAGAGATAATTCACATCTCACGCAGAATGGCAGGAGATGTCATCATGAGACTCACAACAGCACACAATATAAAACTTATGAATTGTTTGTTTCTGGAATTTTCCAATTAATGTTTTCTGGACCATGGTTGATGGCAAGTAACCAAGAGCACTGTAAGATAAACTGTTGATAAGTGGGAACTACTGTCCATACCAGGTTCATGCTCTGATTGGCATTCAGGGATGACTCTCCAGATCTTCCCATGCCAGATGCAATAGGCCCCTAAAAAAGTTGCTTCATGTGATTATGCTGATGCTATGTTTTCTTTATAAATGTTAGGGAGATAGGACTAGATATTGATTTGCTACTTAACATATCCTAAACTCTGTTTTTGTATCATATCTAGTAGTATCCATGGACATCAGCCATGATTCATTCATTATGCATGTTAGTTGTAACGAACAACTCATCACATCACCCATATGATATCCTCATACACAGTCTCCAGATATCTATTGACTGAGTAATGCTATTGGTTTATTTGAATGCTGTGAACAGTAAAACTAGAGCTTTCAAAATTTACCTATCTCTTTAACTAAGATGACATTACTTGGACTATAATTTAAGATTACTTTGAAATCAGATGAATCTGATTGTATCTATAAGCACCCATTTTTATATCTTTTGACAGTCTTAGAATAAAAGTGAATGGTAAGTGCAATCAGTGTTAGGTATTTCTGAAGAGGCTAATTTCTGAAAGTCAAGAGTATTCTAGACATCTTTTTAGAAAGGAAGTGCTTACTGATACAAACTTGGAAATAGGTGAGTCAGGGAGAATAGAAGGAACATAAATTAAAAGATGTGCTAAATTTGATGGGTGCATAGAGGCAAATGACAAATCCTCTATGTCATTACTCTCCCATAATGAAATATTATCACTATTTTACATGGTAAAACTCAGAGAAGGTCACATTCCTAGAAGTGAGGTTATTAATTAGTGTTTTCCTAATTCTACTTAATGCCAGGCTGCCTCTGAGCTAGTGTGGGACATATACTATAATATGAAGATCATTGAGGAAGGGAAGGGAAATATAAGACTTTTTCTCATCATCTGTTTTCCCTTTTAAAACACTAAAGTGTTATTTCTGTTGCTTGTGGTATCATAGATGAGAAACTTGGAGAAGCTGGTGAAATAAATTAGGATTGACCTTTTTTTTCACCCATAAGTAATAGTGGTAATAAATATTGAGGGCTCAATTGTACTTTGTCCACACAATTACCTTCAAAATGCAAACAAGAAATAAGCTCCTCCAAAATCCAATTTCAAAATAAACACAATCTTTAAAAAAAAGTAAGAATTCATATGGAGTCAATATTTCACTGATTATATTTCATTATCAAATGCCATCAGGATTAAAACATTACCCTGTTACTTGTGAGGATCCTAGCCATCTTTTCAGCTTCAAAATTTTTTTCAGATTGTATCATTAAGGAAACTTGGATAAAATTTACACAAAAGACAGGAAAATAAAATGGAAAGGAGACTTAATTGGGAAATATATTAAGCACTTAATGCATCATGCTGCAATACCCAAAGCCCATAGCATGTTTGGTTTGAAATTATGCAGTTTGTGCACAGCTTCTGATATATAATAGGCGTTTGGTAATATTGAAAGTGAATGGAAGCCCAGCTGCGGTGGTGGCTCAGTAGTTGAGCATCGATCTATGAACCAGGAGATCATGGTTCGATTCCCGGTCAGGGAATATGCTGGATTGCAGGCCCAATCCCTAGTGGGGGGTATGCAGGACGCAGTCAAGCAATGATTTGCTCTCATCATTGATGTTTCTATCTCTCTCTTCCTCTCTAAAATCAGTTAAAATATATTTAAAAAATATAGTGAGTGGAAGAAGAACACAAATCTAAGGAGGATATACATGGAATGCCATCCCACAGGTGTTTGCAGGGCGACTGCCTGTAGGCTACTGAAGGCCTCCTGAACTCCGGGAGGAAATTCCTGCACCAGGCTGTCTTCTTGTCATGGCTCCAGGCCATAGGTCCCCTCTGCCTAGGTGTTTCTACTCTAGCTGAGTAAAGCCAGCTTTTGTTTAAATGTGAATCAAAGCCATTATGGAAATACCTGCCTAGTACCTTTCCTTGCAAATAGTTATTCAGAAGAGGGATTAAAGCTGTCATTTTAGCCTTAAAAGACTCTATGAGTTATCTTAAGTACATCCAAAGCAGGTTTGCTTAAGAAAGCCGGGGTTTATATTAAAACATTTCCCCCCTTTGGAAGGATAATAGGAAAGCATTGAAGTGGCAATTATCTAAGGCTCTAAAATAAAATCTGAGATAGGAAATGAAAATAAGTATGCATAGCTTCCAGCTAACCTATGCAGTCAGTGTCAGCCTCCTCTCAGATTCTGCTTTTCAACTTTTACAGCCTTGCCGAAGAGGAAATGCTTCTTTCCAGAAGAATAACATTCTGATAACGGTTGAAAAAAAATAAAATAAATAAAGGCACTTTCCTTCTGGGTGTAAGCTGATGAAATAGCACTGAGTGTAATTAGTTGTTTTAGGTTAAGACATGTGGAAGACAGGGGCTTGTTGGAGGAACGGAGAGACGCTGCGTGTCAAAACTTGACTTCCAATACCTGAGGGGAAGCGGGTCTTAAAACATGACACATCCTTTGGATGAGACTCTTTAGATGTCATCTCACATAATCTGGCACAAATATTTGCCTTTCTTTGGGGGATTTGGTGAGTGATGCTTTCAGGGATTCTAATTCCATTACTGATGAAATAATAAAAAGGACGCCCGTGTCTAGCAGCATACGGTGTTTGGTTTTAAGGTCAGCATGCCTTTCAGACTGGGTCTCTGGCAGGGCACAGACTTCTCTCTGAATTTCATGTTTACATGCTTCTTAGTCACCTTATAGAACTTACCAAAAGTCTAGTGTTCGATGCCTACATGTGCAGAGAAGTACAGGTGACTGAAGTGTGTCATTGTGGCCATACCGATTCGAAGGGGGTGCATTCTTAACTGCACACTGAAGTCCGTTATCTTAAATCTTGGGGTCACGCTTTTCATTTATCTGCAGGTTATGTTTTCTCTTCCAGTAGAAGTCATAATTACATAAAAGGCTGTTTCCTCTGGCTCACCCTAGTGTTTATTCGGGATGAATGGCCTGGCATAATTCCATGTCACTGAGCAATTTGAGGGTGCTAAATCATTAAAAGGACACTTGGCCTTTGGATAAGATCTTGGTCCTTCTGTTGTGGTCCCTTTGAATTTGGTTTCCACTTTTCTTATTTCTATTACAAGATTGAGGCAAGATGCAGTTTAAGTAAATGTTCAGTTATGTGTCTTGCAGATATATGTACTTTTGTACTTTAACTGTAAGTTGACCAAAAAATAATGAGTTTACCTACATAAATAGTAATATACACCATTCCTTGAACACCTACTACTGTTATCTTATTTATTCTTTACAATAACTCTATGAAAAAATTATCCCCATTTTACCTATGAAGAAAGTATGTTCAGAGGGGAAAAATGCTACTTGCCTAAGGTTCAGAGCAAATAAATAGGAAAAATTATAGTCAAATCATGGATTTAAGCATAGTAGATACTATATCCTAATTAACTTTTGCTCAATGAGAACCTTTTAAACATTTTATTTTGAGATAATTACAGTTTGTTATGCATGTATAAGAAATATCCAGTATTCCCATCACCTAATTATTTCTGAAGATAACATCTTTCATAACTATATGAGACACAATGTTACAGCCTAGAGAGTGGCATTGATACAAACTACCAACCTCAAAAAGAAATTTTTGAAAAACTAAAAATACACCACATCATAGAAGGCATTAAATAAAAGTGTCATATGAAAATACTTTTTGGCTTCAGAATATCAATATAGGTTAGGAGGAAATTTTTTATTCTGAATTAGGTAACCTCACAACCTTCTTCACCTGATATTTTATAGCTGGTGCAGAACCCTTTTTGTGGCTTAGAATAAATTAAAAATTACAAAATAAAAAAATACCACAAATTACTTTTCTTGATGTGAGATTCCCAGTGAATGTGTGAAACATAAATAGTCACTATAAATAAATCCATGAATAAGGCTTTGCAGCTTCTGAGACAGAGATTAATGAAGCTTTAGGATGCTAAGAGCTCAAGATGTAATCTATAGCTTTAAACCAATGTCAAGATTCAGAACTGATTGCTTAAAAAGCCCTTTGTTTCTCCAGAATAGATTGATGACTTTAGTGCTACTAAATCTCCTCATGCAAAATGTATATAATTTGGTTCCAACAGGTATGGTATGTGGGAGTATTTACATATTAAGTGTAACTGGATAATATGTAAGTTTAACTATTTCCAAAGCAAAATATAGTAATATGCTATATGTTTTTCAAGGTTTTGTTTGTATTTGTTTTTTACTTTTAGGATTTTATTGGAAGCCAACCTGTGAACAAATTAGGAGCCGATAGCTGGTTCATTAGTTGACTAGTTCACGTGGAAAAAAATCACAAAAATAACACATATAACCTGTTAAGCATTTAATTCATTTCAGTGCTTTGCAGTATGGGCCAAGTCCTTTGCTTTAAGTAGGGATATGCTGATTGTTGTATTGCTTTAAAATCCGTAACCATTATGACCTTAATTATGACTTTCGGTTTGGGTTTCTTTAAGTAAAAATGAGAACTCATAGATTATGTTTAAAACATTCTAAGCACAGAAGAATTCCTCTAGGATTTTGTGAGTTCTTCCTTCTGTATTTTACTGTTGTCTCTGACACCTAATTGAACAGCAGCTTTCTGTTTGTTGTTGTGGTTTGTTTGTTTGTTTTTAGAGTAACTCATTTTGTATGGAGTTCTTCCAAAACCTTCATCTAAATTTTCAAAGAAACCACTCATAATTGATTGGGCTATGTAATATTTAAATAGGGAAAAACACAATAACAAGTACAACTGATAAAAATAGTTTGGGGAACAAATACAACCATCTTTTGATTAAGTGTTAAATGCTACTGGTGGAAGCAGAAAGAATTACATTCATTGAGTTGTGGGTATCATCAGTCAGCATACTCTGTCTGCATCTATAGGGAAGTTACTAGAGGAGGTAAGTCAATTGAAGGACAAGAAAGATAAGGACTGTTGTCTATTGATCAAGATTAGTATTGATACTGCCTGACAGTATGTCTTTGGGAAAATTATAAATTAAAAGCCTGTGGCCAATAGAAAGGTAATTGGTAACTGCCTTGATGTGTATATCAAAGTAGCTAATAGTATTCCTGATGCAGTGTAGACATTTGATACATTTTTATTCTCTTCCCATATAATTTTTTCCAATGATTTACTTGCATTATTTTCCAAGCTGCAGACTATTTCGTGGATTTGGGAGAATGCGTTTTCTACTAGTGGGATATCCTTTATACAGAGCTCCAGATAAATATGTATGAAAAGACATTTTTATCTTATTGAAAAAAGCAAAATGGCTAATAAAAATATTTCATATTCACCAAAGTAAAGGAGGGACAGGGTTTCCTTTGCTTTCCTTCCCTCCTTTTTTTCTTGCTTCATGCCTTCCTTCCTCTTTTGCTATCTCCCCCCCCCTTCTAAATGCTCCCTTATTCTAATCTTCTTTTTTTGACTTGCATTATTTTTAGAATGTTGTCTTTACCACCCCATGCTTATTTAGGAAAATGCCTTGCTTTTTTAAAAAAAAACTTTTCTTTAAGTTAAAATGACTTCTTAGTATTATCCTAATGTAGGGCGCCCTATTCTAACACGGGGTATGCTGTAATTTGACTATCTTGCACTAAGGAAAAGGGGTGGTAGAGTTGGAAGCACCAGCTAAACAGCTATAACCAGGGGTATCAGCCTCCTCCCCCAAGACCTTCAACAGATCAAGCTGAAGAAATAGTTTAAAGTGAGCTTCGGTTTATTTTCCATACAAGCCATCATAACCCACCTATAGCACACAGTCACGAAGGCATGAATACAACAGGGTTTTATGATACAGGTTGTATCTTCTGTGTTAGCAACAGTGTTTACCCCCTCTAAGATCTCGGCCTCTACTGAGGTGTCCTGAGCTCTGACTACTGACCTTGAACCAGATATTGGACAGAGGCCTCATTTGTGTTCCTGTGGCCTCAAGTGCTACAGATCTGACTTGAATTCCCACGTCGACCTGTACAAACCTGGGCAAGTTTTCCTAACCACAGAATGTGAATGACAAAAGTTTCTGCCTTACAGCATTGTTGTGAGGATTAAATACCAATGCTTATCTCAGCGTTTGGCAGGCAGCAGTGAAAAAAATGTTACCTTTTTTTTTTTAAGGTCAGAGTTACTGGCATGTACTGATTCCAAGCGCTCTCTCCCTAAATTGGTATTCTTAAAACTTTCTGACCAAGACCCCACCATAAGAAAAAAACAAAAATAGTCCAGTGTGATTATTAATGCAAGTGCACACACACACACACATGCACATACACATGATTATATTTTAAAATGATAAATATGCGTATGTATGTATGTATTATGAGGTAATGATATATTAAATCAGTGCTTTATTTTCTTTACATTTCTATAAAGAATGCTAGTCACAATGTAATACATTGAATTCACAATCCACTAACTATATATAACTTGAGTTTGTGAAAATATGACCTAGGCTGTGGAAGATATATCATTTGTTCATGAATGGGTGCACCTTTTGGCCACTTCAATTGTTTTCCTGGAAAAATATCATATTATACTAGAATAGGTAAAAAAAAAAAATTCATTCGTAACCCCCCCTAAAATTGATATTTTAAACACACTTTCCATTGTAACCTGCAAAACCTAACATGAATTTTAGAAAATCCGATTGAAGGTCTTCTATCAACATTGGCCCATTCCACTCTTATTCCCTGGAGGACCTCGCCCTTGATCACTTTCCAGCATTGTACTGATACTTTAATGGTCCTCGGAACTGTTTACTGAAGGCTTACCTGTACTCTATGATGTTAAAATGAACCACTTGTTTGCCATGAAACACCATGGTTAAGTTTGCTTTCCCACTGATGTTTTTGAAGAACTCATCAGTCTTTCAGTTGCAGGAATTCAGGGTTCAATTAGTGGCATGTGAACCAACAGCCAGAGTCTACCTGCCCTCATAACTGTATGATGCCAAATGGCCATACCCAAAGGTGAAAGGGATTGCTTCCTGTCTGCCCTTCCAGCTATCTCTGTGTTTCTGGTGAAACCAGAGAAAAGGCTAGACAGTTTATGGATAGCTGTCTCATGATGGTGCTTATCAAATTCAGGCGTCAGGAATTTGTTCTCTGCCCTCTCCGTGGTATAAATGGAAACACAGATGAAAGGTTTTGGAAAGCATAGTTTTCCATTGTTTGGACAGGTCTCGGGGCTTCCTGAACTGTGCACACTGCACGAAATGGGGCCTTCCGCGGTATTTACTCTCTGTGGATTAATGGCATTTCTGCCTGAAGATAAAACATTTTTGGTAGAAATAACTTGTCACTCAGTTGAGACATTTCATTTGGGAGATGCTGTGGTTGCAAAACATGTCTCTGCTCATGCATGCTCACCTGTTTCCCTGAGCTGCTTCTGTTTGCTGACCTTGACATGCTTGCTTTTTTTTTTTTTAAATCTGCTGTGTGGTTTTCACCTTTGTGTTGCATCTGTGTACAGTTACAGCTGCGAACATGCTTTATTACTTCCAGAACACTTAAATTGGGATGGATGTGAGGCTAAATCATTAAAGCTCAATATTTTTTCATGGAGTGTGAGTATCCCACTGCCGTTTTTATTCCTCTTCTGGATAAATTGTATAATACAATTGCATTTCCTATATTTGGATGTGGCTCCAATGAAATCTGTCATTTTATCTTTTATCCAAATTGCAAATCATTATTAACATTTATTAACTATGGATATTAACATTTATTTAATCATCTCCCACCCATCCTACTTTTGAGAGCATTAAGAATTTCTGTCTGTTGTCACATTTGTTTTAAGTATGGACAAAGACTCGAGGCTTTTTTCTTGACCTTTGGGGTTGAGCGAAAACAGTCACAGATGTTAACTAAGGTGAAAGTACTTTTGATAGAACCCTTTTGCTCTCTTATGAATAATAAAGGGGAGAAATTCGTTAGGTATATCAAAGTTTCCAGGATCTTCCCAAAATGCATTTGAAAAAGTTGATGGCCAAAGGGAGATTAGGATTTCAGACTCATTTTAGACAGGGTGTTCCATCGTCGCTACCACAGCCATGCGTGTTATGCAGTGAGTGCGTGCTTTTAATATGTTTACAGACTTGCCTCAGTATTGCAGCTAACGTGAACACCTCTAACATATTTTACTCTTTTAGAATAAGTTCGTTGGAGTATATATAATGTTAAATAATTGATCTGCAGGACTTAGTTTTAAAGCCTTATATGGGTCATCAACATTTTTTTGTTAGACCTGCTTTGTATTGAGCAGATTTTCCCAATTAACACGTGAATCAGTTCTTCAGAACGCAAGCCTTCGTTTAAACAACGCTTTTTTATGAACATATACAATAGTCATACTATTTTTCACAGGGATGGTCACAGTGCATCCACATGCCTTGCGATGCAAGACTCTTAATGCTGTATTCTCACTTCCTAGCAGAGTACTTGGCACATAGTAAACGCTCCAAAATTTAAGGAAATGGGGCAATGTCCGATAGCTTCCATGATGTCCTGTGGCAGATGCCCCTGTGACAGCCAACAGCACGGTCATAAGTAGCACCAGCCGGAGAGTCGCCAGCTTCTGTGTTCTATGTGGTTAACCCGAGTCCTGATGCTTGAAGCCAGGGAGCAGCAGCCCTGTGCCCAAGGGAATGCTGATCCTGGGGAAACCCTTGGTGGTTTGCCTGAGAAATCATCGCCACCTCCATGATGTGAAATTGATGCTTGCTTAGAAACTACAGTTTAAAAGTGGGGGAGAAAAGCATTCAGGCCATATGATTTTTTTTTAAAAAAAGTGCAAGCTCCCACCCTGTTAATTAATTTAATTACCCGTTTCTTAGTATCTTGCCGTAATATCTATACCTACATTTATATCGTGCCTTTCCAATTACACATACTTTCACATGCATTGACATGTTTATTTTAATAGGTATTTATGGCACAAAACCTCAATAAATAATTGGCACACATTCCTCTGTTTACTTCTTGAAGATGCAATCTTTATTAGGAAAATTTGGGGTGGGCAAAATTGGCAACCCGCAAAGCAGTGGACCCCGGTGACCCTAGGGCAGAGATTCACTTTGCACTGTCAATAGGTGAATGGTTTTACTCTATTCGTATTCATAGAGTTTCAAAATTGGAAGAAACTTTTAAATTAGTTTTGCATATCTTCCATCTGATTCACAGTCTCTTTGCTTTTCAGACAAAATTACTTTGTGACTTTGGCACAAAACTTATGAATTCATTGTCTTTTAGCTATTGAGGCCGCTCCATACTCTACCAGTGCAGTTTTTAAAAATTTATTTCTGGTATTAAGCAAACATCTTTCTTAACTCCCCCTGAAGTGTCTTAATCTTTCCTTTGAATCTGCATGCAATCATTTTATGACTTTCTTTTAAAATGGCATGCACTAATTTTATGACTTTTTTCCATTACTAATCACTCAGTATCGTATAAAATGTATTAATACACATAATCTTATTTGAACTTCAAAACATTTAGGTAGCTTATGTATTATTATCTTTGTCTTATAAATACTCTAAAACACAAAGAAAAATAAGTAATTTGCCAGTGATCACACATGCAAGTAATGATTGGTGGATCCAGAGTCCATGCCCAGATCTTCTGATTTAAAATTCTATGTTCTTTCCATGTTGCCTCAAAATATTCTTTTCAGTTTTAAATTTTTCACTACTTTAGGCAATATGCCTTCTGTTTCTTCAGTTTCTCAGTTCTGTCAGCCATTCCTCAAGTGACCTAATTTTCAGTAAGAGAAACTTTTGTGGTACTGGATGGTGTGTGTGTGTGTGTGTGTGTGTGTGTGTGTGTGTACACATGTCCATATATGCCCATGCAGAACACATTTTGCAATGATAGCCAGTCTTTGCACCCCTTCCAATAAATACTTTTGTTTTATCTTCGTCTTCCCTTATGTAAAAATTTACATAATTTGAAAGACAAATGTGTAGCTCATTAGCCATTTCAGAGTACATACTTTCCAAGTGAAGGATTGTGGGACTCATCCTTATTTTGTACATGACTGTTTAGTGAAATCAAAATAACTTATTTTGGGGCAGCTGTTTAGGATTCAAATGTTTTTGTGTGTGCACTCCATATTTGGTTAAAGGGAAAACCAATAAATGCTTTCAGGTTGTAGCAGTGGACTCAATAAAACCAAAGTATTTTCACAGTTCACTGAGAAACTGCTTTACCCAGTTGACACAGGATTATACCATGTGCTGAATATCAAAGAAAGAGGTTAGCCTAGTATCAACAGTTACATAAGTCTGTACTTTAAACCCCAAAACAACACTAACCACTTCCTAGACTGTATAAAGCGGTAATACAAGCTGAAACCACAGTTGATCAGAGCATATAAAAACCACAGTTGTGCTGCTAGTATATAATTATTTCCATATATTTTGCACAAAATCATCAGAAGCCAGAAAGTATGCCCATAGAAGTGAATAGCAAAGACATTTAGAAAGACAAATTTAAAGTAATAATTTCTGCAAAACATGTTTTTAAAAGTAGCATCATAATTATTGCATTAATATTCATATCACAGACTTCATCTTTAAAACCATGACTTGTCTAAAACTACGCTGCCTAAGCTGAAATTTTCAAGGTCCTCATGGAGTTAATACCTTTCACCAAATGTTCTTTGAGTCTAATTAATGATAAACCTGATTAAAGTTTGAATTTGAATTTTAACATCTTTTTACAATAAATAACAGGTATTGAGTTCATTGTGAAGACTAAATTAGTCGAATTGAATTCAAGTAAAAAATTTGGCCTGGCTGAGATTCTGATGTTGAAATTTAAATCTTTAAACTTTTTGTATCAGTATGCCTTTGAAAATCTTTTTTAAAAAATATTTTTTATTGTTGATAGGTGTCTCCCATTTCCCACTTCTTTATCCTCTTCCTCCCAGTCCCTACCTCTACCCGAGGTCTTCACTATCCTATTGTCCATGTCCATGGGCTATGCATATCCTATATAATAAAAGCCTAATATGCTAAGTGTCCAGTCGACTGGTCACGTGTTCAACCAATCGAAGTGTAATATGCTAATGCTAAGGCTGCTCAACAGCTCGCTTTGATGTGCACTGACAACCAGGGGGCAGATAGTGAACCAGTTAACTAGTCATTATGACAAACACTGGCCACCAGGGGACAGAAGCTCTGACCAGTAGGTTAGCTTGCTGTTGGGGTCCAGCCTATTGGGACTGAGTGAAACAGGCAGGACATGCACTGGAGCCCTCCCTTAGTCTCCTCTGGCTGGCCAACTTCCTGTGTCTGTCACCAGCCCCAGTCGTGCACCTGTGGGGTCCCTCAGCCTGGCCTGCTCACTCTCACAATCTGGGACCTCTTGGGGGATGTCAGAGAGCCAGTTCCTGCCCAATCCCACAGGCCAGGTCGAGGGACCTCACTGGTGCATGAATTCATGCACCGGGCCTCTAATAAGTATCTAAGTTCTTTGGGTTATTTCTTCTTGTCCCCTCAACCCCAAATCAAGGTATGTCAGTCTGTTCCATGGCTCCATGCTTTGGGTTTTATTTTGTTGGTCAATTAATTTTGTTCATTAGAGTCCATAAATAAGTGAGATTATGGGTTCTTTGTCTTTCTCAGATTGGCTTATTTCACTTAGCATAATATTCTGCAGGTCCATCTATGCTGTCCCAAAGGGTAAGAGATCCCTGAAAATCTCTTAAGTAGATGAGTATAGAATTTATCATATTGAACCTTTCATAATTGTTTTTTGTTGTTGTTACTGTTCTTATTTTCATGGTTGCTTTTTAAGAGGCCTCAGCAATAACCTGAAAATCCCACTGACCTCAGAATACTTTGAATGTCTAGTGACTCTCCACAGACCCCACGATATTCTTCCCTGAACTTACCATTTGGTCATCCTCTGTGCTCAGTGTTTGCTTTGAGCTTTTCTTCACCCCTATCACGCAGTGTTTGCCTACTTTGAACCCTTATTCTGGGGAGTCTTCACTGAGATTACTGGTAAGGGCACCAGAATTAAGAAAGCTCTGAAAATGCTCAACCACAAAATCACATCCCCACACTATGAATGGTGTCCATGAATGAAATCATGTTGCCATTCTAACTGGAATTGCATTTAATTTTAGATTCCATAGTTCTGTGGTGCTGCTGGACAGTCATTCTATAATTTCTTTGTCCATCCTCTCTCCCACTCATGGAGACTATCCTTTTATAATTTCTTCTCTCTCTGCAAACCTCTAGTGTCATTTCTCTCCTCCTCACTCTCAGATGATAATTTTGCTTCCTAACTCACAATAATGTAAACCATCAGAAAAGGACATCTACAATTTCTCACTGTGCTAGCTCATCTGGACCTGAACACTTGTCTTTCCTTTCTGAGACTTTGAGTGAACTTTAGGGAATCTGAGTTTCTACTTAATTTCATCTCTTCCATCTCCTCTTATCTGCTTCTACTCAAGCAGGCTCCCACACTCTTCTTACCCTCCTTCACCATCCATCATAACCTTGTTTTTTCCTTTTTTATTATCTGTTGGTCTGTTCCCTCAGCATACAAATATGCTGTTATTTCTCCCACCTTAAGAATAATGTGTCCTTCTCTTGATCCCACATTCCCATCCAACTACCAGTTCTGTTTTCCTTGTCAGCAACTCCTCAGAAGAGTTTTTGTGTTCCCTTTGTCAAGTTGGCCTGTTTATATTTTCTCCTAAAGTTATACTTATCCAGCTTTTAGTGCCTACCACTCCACCAAAATTGCACTTGGTAAGGTGTCCAATGAATGTTTATTGCTAAATCCAATAAAGATTTCTCAGTCCTCCTCTCAGACCTAGTGTTCTAGTGTTTGACACAGCTGGTTATTTCTTCCAACTGATCACTTTTCCTCCTGATTTTCAGATCATTATGCTCTTTCTCTTTTTCTCCAACTCACTGACTACCCCATCTAAGTACCCTTTACTGAGTTCTTCTTTCTTTTTCTGACTTGGATTCATAGCAGTGCTCTGGGTTCATTCCATTTTTTAAGCAAGGCCACTTTATCTAGACTTGGGAACCATGATACTGACCTCTTCCTAATTAACACTCACTCGTTGGTGATCTCATCCAGTCTCATGTTTCTTTTGTAATACCCATAAGTCATTGGCTCCCAAATTTATATATCTAGCCCCTACATCTAACTTGAAATCCTCACTTGTATATCCAACTGCCTCTTCAACCTTTCCATTTGTATTATTGCAGCCCCTTAAGTGCATCTCTGTTTCCTACAGTCAACTTCCAGCATGGCAGTTAATATGACCCTTTTCAAAATAAGTGAGATAATTTGCTTAAAAATATCCAGCGGTTCACTACTAGGGTTTTTGCCAGAATTAGCAAATAAAAAGACAGGTTACCCAGTTAAATTTTAATTTCAGATTAACAGTTAATGATCTTGTATCTGTTGGGCCATACTTATGCTAGAAAATCACTTGTTTATCCAAAATGCAAATGTAACTTGGCATCCTGTATTTTATCTGCCAATTCTACTCCAAGAACATGCAGAATAAGTTAATCAGTTCTTACAATGACCCTAAAAGGTCCCACATTAGCTGGCCTCCTTCTATCACTGACCTCCTATCCTGCCACTGTCTTTCTTCTTTGCTGTTCCCTGAATATATCAGGCATACATTCTGCCTCCAATTACTTGTCTCGCTGTTCCACATACCTACAATGATCTTCCTCAGGTAGTCCCATGACTTACTGGATCACATTCTTTACATTTTACTTGAATATCCCCTCTTACTGGGGTCATCTCTGTCTCTCTTATGCCCTCTGGCTTCCCTTTTCCCATAACACATTCTATGTTTGATTTTGTTTATGGTATTTTTTTCTCCAGTAGAATGTATACTTTATAAAGGCAGAGATATGTATTTCTGCTCACTGCTGTGCTGGCCCATGTTAGATTCTCAGTACGTTGAATAATTGGATGAATAAATATATAATATAAATGACCCTTAGATAATTAAGAGCCTATTAGTTATGGATATACCTACTAATCTACTAGTATAAGGTAACAGTTTCACATTTTTCTCTCCTCAGTAACTTCTCTGAAATCAGATGAAGCAATGAGGAGTTTTAGAGAACAAGGTAGGAGTGAGGAATAAATATGATTCTAGATCCATGGTCTGCAAACTGCGGCACTCCAGCCACATTGTCTTGAGTGTGGCTCTTCCACAAAATACCGTGGCCTGGGCGAGTCTATTTTGAAGAAGTGGTGTTAGAAGAAGTTAAAGTTTAAAACATTTGGCTCTCAAAAAAATTTCAATCATTGTAGTGTTGATATTTGGCTCTGTTGACTAATGAGTTTGCTGACCACTGTTCCAGAGCATTGGACACTTAGAATAAAGAATGACAGAGTAGATCAAGGAAAAGGAGAAAATGTGGGAAGATACCTATGCTAGTAAATTGACCTTGAACTTTATTAATTGTGACTTTGAATCTTCTGAATAGTTTACTGGTATCCCTCTCTGATCCATGCTCTGGAATCTACATGCAGAAAATACTGGTTGTTTTAATAATCCACGTAGTTGATTCTGGTTGGGAGAATTTTACCATACGTTAATATGTAAATGTTACATTTTATAAATCACTCACAGCTCCTCTCACTTGTTTTGAGAAAGCTGTCCAATCATACCTTTATTTAAGGCTAACTTTTCCCTTTCAAGACAGTTATGAATTTTCCCAGCCAGTGTGGATCTGTGGTTGGGCACCAGTCCATGAACCAGAAGGTCAAGGTTTGAGTGCCCAGGTTTCAGACTCCATCCCCAGAAAGCGTAGGGGGAGGACAGTGGGTGACCACTTGATGTTTCTTTTCTTCTTCTTCATCTTTTTAAATATATTTGTATTGATTTCAAAAAGGAAGGGAGAGGGAGGGAGTAATAGAAACATCAGTGATGAGAGAAAATCATTGGTCAGCTGCCTTCTGCATGCCCCTATTGGGGATTGAGCTACAAGCAGGGCATGTACCCTGACTGGTTCCTTTTGGGTCATAGGTCCAAGTTCCACCACTGAGACACTCTGGCCAGGCTCTCATCAATGTTTCTATTTCTCTATAACAGTGTTTCCCAAACTTTTGACATATGTGTACCCCTTCTATAATTTTCGTAACGCTGAGTACCCCTCATCAAAAAAAAATAGATGTATTTTAATAACAATCAAAATATATTTATGTTTTTGGTACATACACAAAATAATAATAAACAAAAAATAAAATTATTCATAATGAGATATAAATAAAAGTTATATTATAAATAACATTTATTTGTGCACCAGACCATCTCACGCCTCACAAGACTCTCTTGACTTGACTCATGAGAACATAGAATTAGGCACAGCTAAGCACGGTGCAGTGCATATCCCCATCAAACTCCGGTGCAACAAGCACCCCCACCAAACTCTTCCTGTACCCCTGGGGGTATGCGTACCACACTTTGGGAAACACTGCTCTATAACAATGAATCCAGTAGGCACCCTGAATATCAGAGTGAAGACTGTGTGTCTATTTTTAGATGTTTATTAACCTTAAATTAGGGAACAAACAAGACCTTAGGCTGTTGTTTTTCAATTTCTTTCCTTATGCACAATGTAAATATATTATTTGCTTTATAATTTAGCTCTGGACATTAATATCTATAAGCTGTTAGAGTTCATTTTTACATTGTTCCCATTTACACTGAAAATTGAGAGTATAATGAACCATTGCCCATCCATATAGTGTAACAATTTATGAGCCTTTTAGGAACATTCATGTTTTTATTTTAATTTTACTTTTCTCTATTAATATTGCTACAATGGATATTTTTGGATTGTACCTCTGATTATTTTTTAAGATAAAATTATGAATATGAAATTACAAGGGCTTTGAAAATGGGGAGTTTTTGTTGTTGTTAATCCTCACCCGGTGATATTTTTCCATTGATTTTTAAGAGAATGGAAGAGAGAGGGAAAGGCAGAGAAATATTGATGTGAAAGAAACACATTGATGGGTTGCCTTCCACACATGACCTTGGCTGGGGAGAGCCTGCAACCAAGTTACATGCCTTTGACCAGAATCGAAATCTGGGCTCTTCAGTCTGCAGGCTGGCCCCCCATCCACTGAGTCAAACTAGCCAGGGCTAAAATGGGGAGTTTTAATGTTTGTGAGAAACATTGTCTAGTCATCCTTCAGTTTTCTCTTCCAGGCAGTTTGTGAGCAGGATCGGCTTGCTCTCTTTGCTGCAGTGCTAGTAACTCCCCTCTGTCACCCAATTCCTTTTCTTCATTAGGCTTCTTATTTTCTGATTGCAAATATACCTAGATTTATCCCCTTATTATATTAAGCTCTCTTCTAATCTTCCATCTCATTAACCCATTATTCTTTTTTTTCTCTCTCTGTCAAACTTAATGAAATAAATTCTAGTCATTGTTTCTTTAGCCACATTCTTTCTCACTCCTAACTCAACACCATTCTTTTTCCCCAAATTAAGGTTCTTTGTAAATGTCTGAAGTGCTTTTCCCTTCTAATTTGCACAAGTATTTCTGTATTCTCTGAATTCTAGACTACCTTTCACCTCTTCTTTGTAAAGTCCCCTAATTCTTCCAGCAGAATTAATTGCTGTCACAGCACGGCATTTTTAGCCACCGTTGTCCTTGCCCAACAATACAGGTTTGCCCACCAGGAGGTAAGGACCCCACCGTGGCTGTTACTCATCTCCACCATCTCAGGGGGAACACATATAACTGAAAGAACATATAACTGCTTATACTTTTTAGTTTATGGAGATGTTTACATTCATGGATGAGCACTGAAGACTATATGGTGTAATAGGAATACCACAGAGTAATTAAAAATATAAAAGAAAATGACCTAGCACTCGATAAAATAATTGTCATTCATAGTTTCCTCCGTCATTAAAATGAGCACTGCTTGCTGTCTAGTTACTTTATAGAAGTTTATTTTAACACAATTCCAGGCACTGGGATTAAATTAACAGTTGCACATGAGCCTGACTCCTGCAATCCTACAATGTTGGTGCGGTTTCTGTTTCATTGCATAGGAAGACTTTATAGGCAAGGAATAAGAATTTAGGAAACTGCCGAAACCGGTTTGGCTCAGTGGATAGAGTGTCGGCTTGCGGACTCAAAGGTCCCGAGTTCGATTCCGGTCGGGGGCATGTACCTTAGTTGCGGGCACATCCCCAGTGGGGGGTGTGCAAGAGGCAGCGATCGATGTTTCTCTTTCATCGATGTTTCTAGCTCTCTATCCCTTTCTCCCTTCCTCTCTGTAAAAAATCAATAAAATACATTTAAAAAGAAAAGAATCTAGGAAACTGAAATTAGAGATGTGAGTTAAGGATACTATTAATTTTTTTTTTTAAGTTCCTCAGCATGAAACTATTCATGGCATAAACATACCTAGACTTGCATTTACTGAACTTCTTGTTGTGAAATGCTAATTTCTCCCCCACCAGAAGAACTCCTGAATATAAATCTGTTTTAGCAGAGAAAGAAGTTTGAACAAGGATTTTCCCTGTGGGGCAGGACAAGCTCTGATTTGCCATATCAGGGCTATAAGAATGTTGGGTGGGGATATCAAGGAACATTGACTAAGTAGGTAATGTCACTCTATCCAGCACAAACCAATGGCAACCATTAACTAAACTTTAAGATATAACTGTTTTCCTTGGCTAAAATCAATATAATGGGGATAATGAAATACATATATAACTCCTAAGTATGTATAATGCTGAATTGTTTTATTAAAATGATTAATTATACTATTTTACTAAATCTTTAAACAATTTCCTAAGGGAGGAGATATCATTCCTCCTAAACATGTATTCATACAGACACACACATAAATGAGGTGTGTTTCATGTAATTTACAGAAATGCTTAATTTACTTTGGCTGGTGGCCATGGCTCTCTTACTCTGAGGAAAGAACTTTGTGTCCTCTGTCCTCTGTAGGAGGATGAGTGAAAGTCTTCTGACCAGCTAGAATGGGCCACAGGGCAGGGTGAATGGCAGTTTCAGGAGGCACATGGGTTAACAGAGGTTTATGAAATCTATACAAGGTCGGGATCCTCTGAGAGTAATCTATAGAATGTTAAAAGGTCCTTTTAAAAAGTGCAATATTTAAAGCCAGGTACATATTTTGTAAAGGCAAAAACATGGAGGCCAATTAGAAGACTATTGCAGATGATGGCTTAGATTATAATATGGTATCAGTGGAGGAAGTGAAGAGTTGTCAGATTATCTTTTCAATGTTCTTAGATCAATTTCAAGGTGGGGTCAAGGTTCCCATACCAACAAGTGATTCTCTGAATATCAGGTGGGTGTCCTATAATTCAACCCAACTCTGGTACTCTC
This sequence comes from Vespertilio murinus, assembly GCA_963924515.1. Lineage (NCBI taxonomy): Eukaryota > Metazoa > Chordata > Mammalia > Chiroptera > Vespertilionidae > Vespertilio > Vespertilio murinus. The sequence continues at coordinate 62,788,468 of OZ004708.1, forward strand.
TACCTAGAGACAGACAGATTCCACAGGCTGAGGGTTGAGGCCTACAAGACTTCCCCTTCCACCCACACTTCAGGCACCAGTTGCAATCCCAGACTTAACTGGGCTTCTGACTAACTGGTTACAAATTAGGGGTTCCAATGATCCCCACAATTCAAGATGCCACTAGAAAGTCTAGCTTGTCACTGATACCTTTGGCTGATTGGCTGTAAATCAGAGGTTCCCATAATTTGCTAGAGCCACTCACAGAACTCAGGGAAACATTTTACTTAGTGGGTCAGCCATTATTGTAAGAGGATAAAACTCAGGAGGAGCCAGATGAAAGAGATACATGGGACAAGATATAAGGAAAGGGCACAGAGCTTCCATACCCTCTTCAGGCACATCTCTCCCCCCAAATCTCTTATTTACCAAACCAAAAGATCTCTGAGCCCAGTACTTTTGGGGTTTTAGGGAGTCTTCATTACAGATGCCCGATTGACTTAAGCATTTAGCCTTTGCCAGTTGATTCATCCTCCTGCTCCTCTCCCCTCCCAGGAGGTTGAGGGACTCTGGGAGTACAAACCTTTAATTACATGTTTGGTTCTCTGGCAACCACCATGTTTAGGTGGGGTCCAAAAGCCACTCCATAAACAAAAGACAGCCTTATTGCTCTCATCACTTAGGAAATTCCCGGAGACAAGACCCAATACATATTTCTTACAATAAGTCACAAAAATCACAGATTCTAACCCTCATCTGAAGGTAGAATCAAGATAATGTCATGTGGGATGTGGGGTGTATGCAAAGGAAATGAACAAAGGATGACTCCAACTGAGGGTGTTGCCATTTACTGAGGTAGCAAAAGATGTAGGTTACACACAGGAACTTGATGGTAGTCAGCATGTAAATCACATGCAATGCTTTGATCCTATATGAGATCACCATGTCAATTGTGTGCAATGCTTTGATACTGCATGAGATCACCAAGGGAAATAATATAGACAGAAAATAAAAGAGGTCCAAGGAATGAGCCTTGGATCATTTCAGCATATAGCAGTAATGATCAAGAGGATCCAGCAAACAGAGCTAGCAAGGAGAAGCATCTATGGAGTTCGGAAGGAAACATGCAGAAACACTTCTTAGTTAGAATATGGACTGAGGAAATGGACCATTAGAAGCAGCCATAGAGGTGGGGAGTCATTGGTGACCTTTATACCTCGCATGCATGCTAATTACTTCCATTAAACTGTCTCATTTTCCTCCTCAAATCAGTCTCCTGAGGGGTTTACTATCTTCAATTTCAGCTCCTTGCTCACACTCTTTTTTATATTGTCAAGCTATTTTAAAGTAATTAACTCTAAACCATTGTTTCTTAACATTAAACATAAGGTCTTTCATGCATACAAAATAGGAATAAGTTGAGAGTGTTAATCTCACTATTAAACTTATTAAATCCTTTATTAAAAATATCTACCAACATGGGCACCGTTAGTGGCTAAAGACCCACAAAACATGTCACAAATTTCCCTAAATGGTTGCTGAAGGATATGTTGAGTAAATATTGAACCATGAGATGAAATTTTGTAAGAAAGTGTCTTTAGGGATCCTGGTTTGAGGGACACATTGATTCATGTGTTTCTTGATTACTTCTTCTAACAGTTTATGCTCACTTTCACTGGAAGTTCCTTACTATTGATCATCTCTTGAGCATTGTAACAAAGCAAATCCACAAGCCGTCAATATAATAAAATCACGGGGGGAAAGTCATGTAATGCTTCTGTGTCATACACTTGCAGCTGCTAGATGTTGTTTCAATTGTTTAATGCCCTGTCACATTTTTATTGTTTTGATTCAGAGGAATCCTTTTTAAAATCCTGACAGGAAAAAAAAAACACACACCTTAATTGTGGCTTCCCACAGCTGCCATTGTCGAAACTGTGCTTGGCACTGTGCTGTTTAGTCATCTCATGGAATTTCAGTTTTCAATATCGGTTATTCCTTCTATTCCACACTTTTATGTAGGGTGGAAATGTCTGTGATCACTGAGTCACCAGCCCACAGTCAGCCTGTACCCTGGTAAGGGGTTGTCTTCTTCTGAGCCCTTCTTTAACTGGGGTGACTGCAAACCATTAACACTTTAGGAGTGGAGGATCTGAGGGTAGCAATATCGTAATTTACAAATGCAGTCAGATTATAGTGGCTCTCGGGTTTCATGCTGATAGGAAAATTAAGCCAGTAGCAGTTGCTTCATCCACTAATTTAGGAAGAAGTTGTGCTCATTTTTCCTTAAGACCACGTGATTTGCAAAGCTGGCCATCTCTGGCCCCAGGTAGGGGCCCAACCAGAATGCTGCTGTGACTCAGGGTTTGCCTGGCACCATGAAACTTAGCACACTCGAAGTTTAGTGTCAGGTTTGAGCCTTGGAAGTACTGCCTCATGATAAACACTGTTCCCTTTTTATACTCGGTTGTCATGGGGATCGCTTGTCTAGAGGCCTCAAGTTTTATTCAATTATTATGCTCTTTCAGCAAGAACCTCTCAATATTAAGACCCAATATGAATACAATTGGCCCCCTTCCCTAAGATTTCTCACTTAAATATATAATCCGCATTACCCACACAGTATTAAAACATCTGTTCTCGAGGAGGAATGCAAGCATTTGCATTTCTTTGCTGGCTTAAAAAAATAATTTAGAAACATAACCCAGATAACTTTTTGGATGGATTCAGATAAGAACAGGGAGAAGGACGGAGAAGCATGTTTCAATGAATCATTCCAGGGCATTCCTGTGTCTTTACAGAACCCCCTTCAGTTGTTCCTGGCAGGTATTTTTGTCCGCATGCCCTGTCTGCTTCCTCAGCTCGTTAGGAGTCGGAACGATGGACAGTATATCAGCTTGGCATGCTGTAAACAAGGCAGGCGACACTTTTGAAGAGGGGATGTGACGCAAAGCTGGACTTTTTGTTTCTCCTTTTCTTACCACACCTGAATTCTTATTGCGGCGTTCTTTTGGTTTTTAATAACTACAACAAGAAAGCCCAGTCTGCATTCCTAAACCTCCTGTTAGGTATGAATGGAGTGAAAGGCTCCGTACCAGGTTGAAATGTACTGTATGCTCTTGGCCCTCGGCCGGGAAAGCGCCGACAGAAATCTTCAACATAAATCTTCGTAGGCCCTAGACGTTTTGCAACAGTTGCTACGCTACTCAAGGTAAACATTTGTGTGTATGTGTGTGTGTGTCCAAGGAAGATTCGTGGTAAATGTTGTATTTTTTAAATTGCACTCACCACAAAAATTCTAATAAAAAGACAAGCTATGGGTTTGGTTTTTTTTTAGAGATAACTCTTTATTGTTGAATTTTAAGTAGGTCAGAGAGTACTATCCCATACAGGGAGTCTGCCTCTCTTTTTCTAAAAAAGGAAAAGAGGATCATAAGTGTATAAAATATTTAAGGCAGCCATTAGAAAATACAAAAAAAAAAACACTAGAACGTTGATTTTTCAAAAGTAACACTGGAAGTCAGTAAGGGAACTTGCTCTTGCAGCCACACTGGCTGCCTTGAGCATGTCACAGACTCATGGGCTTACTATTATGTGAGTATGGGCTTATTTTTCAATAATAAAAGAGATACATTTGTTTTTCCTAGTTATCCTTTCATGTTAAGTTCACTTTTATTTACAGTCCACATTCATCAGGATTTGGGGGGTACTTATTGGGTTACCTATGTGACTCATCATAGCCATTTGTCCATTTGGCATTGTTCTGACAAAGGAAAAACAAATCTCTCCTTTGACAACAGAATGCTTGGCTTGTTAAGGCTAAGTTTCACAGGAGCTATCATTTTGGTCTGTTTTGTTCACAGTGCCCACGTCATAGGCTTCTTAATAAATGTTTGTTAAATGATTTAACGGACATAGTATAATATTAACCTTTCTTTGCGGTGATCGTAGATTTTAAGTTGATACATCCATGACAGCGTGTATGAGTTTGTCAGGGTTGCTGTTACTATATACCTCAGACTGAGTCACTGAAGCAACAGAAATTTATTTTCTCACAGATCTGGAGGCTAGAAGTTCGGGATCAAGGTGTCGGCAGGATTGGTTAATCAGAGGCCCTTCTCTGTGGCTTGTAGATGGCTATCTTCTCCGTGTCTTTACATGGCCATTCCTTTGTGTGTAGCTGGGTCCAAAGTTCCTCTTCTTACAAGGACCAGTCCTAGTGGATTGGGGATCATCCTAATGACCTCAATTTAAACGGAATCACCTCTTTAAAGGTCCTGTCTCCAGATATGTCTTATTCAGGGGTACTGGGGGACGGGACTTCAACATAAGAAGTGTAATGAGACACAAGCACATATCTGTATGTATTTGAAACATGCCAATATCAATTTTCTAAGCATGGGCCTGTTTTCCTCTGATTTTAGAGCCACACAGCTTTCATTCATAAGCTGGAAATGCCTTTCTAGAAAGAATATATTCTGAGAAGGCAGGTACACTTATATGCACGCCTAGGACAGAGGAAAAATATCAGTCTTGGATTATGTTAGTTTTACCAAAGGACTAACAGTGTTTCCCCAAATGTACTGATACTCTAAAGCATCAAGTAAGATTTAAGGGGGAAAAAGAGAGACCTCAGCCACACCAATTTACCAGGTAGTATGTTTGTTTTTAAGGCTTTCCAGATAATTTTGCCAAAGCATGATAGGAACTCTTTTTTATTAATTAAGATACAATTGACATATAACATGTACATTTAAGATGTAGACATGCTGATGTGATGCATGTATGTATTGCACTATGATTACCATCATAGTTAACACTTCTATCAAATCACAGGTTGTTACTTAATTATCAATTCTATTTTGTGGTGAGAACACTTGAGAACTAGTCTCCTGTTGCAACTTTGAAGTATATAATACAGTATTGTGCACTATAATCACAATGCTGTGGGTTACATCTCCAGAGCTTATTAGCTTCTAACTGAAAGTTTGCACCATTTGACCAACATCCCCCCAGTTCTCCCACCCCCAGGCCTTGGTACCATAATTCTATTCTTTGCTCTCTGAGTTTGGTCTTTTTAGATTTACATATAAGAGAGATCATATAAAACTTGTCTCCTCAGTCTGCCTTACATCACTTAACATAATGTCTCACGGTCTAGCCATGTTCTCAATAACATACAGTATACTTCAGCTTCTTTATTCATTCAGATGGTGATAGACACTTAGGTTGTTTTCGTACTTTTACTATTGTTAATAATGTTGCAATAAACATGGGAGTGCAGGCATCTTTTCAATACCATATTTTCATTTCCTTTGGATATGTACTGAGTGGCCAGATCATATATACAGTTAGTGGCCCAAATTATTAATTGTGCATTCAGAGATCATTTGAGAGGATCCCTGATTAAGATCTGCAGTAATTTGATGCACTGTTGCCCTTCTGTTTTCTTGCACCAGTCTTGCCACTCTCCGTTCTGCCCTAACATTGACCAGTCGCTGACGGCCACAATTGGCATGTTCAGACCCAGATTTTCGGCTGACAGTCCAGTCTTTAAACACTTGAACAACAGCTGCTTTTGAACATTTAATGAATTCAGCTGTTTTGCTGATATGCACTTCATGGCTCCCAGCACCAACAATCATCCCACATTCAAAGGCTGTTAAATTGCGTTGGTTACCCACATCTTCAGAAAACAATCACTTCTAACTGTTGTGATAAACAACCTGCTTCCTTATTTATAATGGTCTGGCCTTCTAGCAACTTCAGTGCAAAATTATAGCTAATTTGCCTACAAACGTCAGGTGGTCATAATAATCTGGCCACTCAGTGTATATCCAGAAGTGGGATTGCTGGGTCATATGGTAGTTTTAATTTACAAATTTGCAGAACTTCCATACTGTTTTTCTAAAGTGGCTGAGCACATTTCCATTTCCACCAGCAGTGCGTAAGATTTTTTTTTAATGACACTTGAAACACAGCAAAAAAGCCACCTCAAAATCAAACTACATAGCTTCTGTACATCAAAAGAAGAAATCAACAAAATAAAAAGGAAACTTCTAGAATGGACAAAAATATGTGAAAACCATATAGTAGTTAAGGAATTAATAGCCCAAATATGTAAAGAACTCATACAACTCCATAACAACAAAATATGATTAAAAAGGGGGGGGGGCAAAGGAACCGAATAGAATTTTTTTCCAGAGGAGACATCCATGTGTCCAACAATACGTGGAAGGATGCTTAACATCACTCATAATCAAAGAAATGCAAGTCAGAACCACAATGAGATCTCACTGAACACCTGTCAGAATGGCTGTCATAGAGAATATGAGATAGCAAATGTTGGGAAGAATGTGGGGAAGATGGACCATCTGGCATTCACAGAGAATCGCATAAAATTATGAAATTTAAGAGCTAGAAAGCAATTTAACAGCCACTGAAATTAGCAGCCAAGATTGATAGTAGGAACCGAGGCTAAGAGAGGTTACACTGTTTGCCCAAATCCTCGGTCCGGAATGTGAGCAGCTCCAAGATTACAGTCCAGGCTCCTTGACTCCTGATCAGAGTTCTTCTCTCAGATCATGCTGTCATTCATAATGCATCTCACCAAGGAATTTCAAAAACCTTGCTTTGTATAATGTCTTTAGCACATGGCACTGACATGTTAGAGTTGCACGGTCTGACAGAACACTTCATTGCCCTGAGATTTCAAATTCTTTTTTTGAACTTTCATAATCTATCCTTCCCAAATAATGTGCCTTAAGGCTTCTTAAGTAGCCTAGAACTAGGTGGTCCACCCAGGTCATCATTGCTACCTTGCAGGTAACAGCAGGAAGTCTTTTTTCTGGCCTACTAAAGTAGGGGTGTTGATTTCATTGTTTGCATAATGGGACATCAAGAAACTCTGCTTTTCATCGCTGGCCAGTGTCACCCACTAAATAATCTTAGGACAAATCATAACTAGTATTGTCCGAATTTTCTAGACACTAATTATGGGAGAAAATTCTATGAGCCTGTACTGAGAAGAGGAGTTTCTGCTCACAGGAAAAATGAAAACTTAAAATAAAATAAAAAAGAGGACTTTTTTGCCTCTCACTTCTTTTTTTTCCATTGCTCCCCTTTTCTCTGAAAATCCCTTTAGACAAGTTAGAAAAAGCAGAACTTGGAAAGTGAAGGACTTTGGTTGTTCCTTGAAATAGTGGGTGGGGTGCAGTCATGAGAAAGACCTTAAATAAAAGCACCGCTTCCTCTGTTCTGTCTTGGAGTTGATTCTTGGAATATAGGGGAAGTGAGTTGATTTTCCCCTCCTATTTTTTTTTTCTTTTGGGTGGGTGCAAACTGCTGTGTGTGTGTGTGTGTGTGTGTGTGTGTGTGTGTGTGTGTTTGAAATTGATCTTATTTTAATTTAAATATTTTATCCCATCTATGAAGCTAGCGTCATATACCAAATCGTTTCCTCCCTACTTTTGTCATGTGAAGGGATTGCTATTCTGATACTTCATTGAACCCCATGAGTGTAAATTTTGCTCATCCAATATTGCAGGTTTATATTGTTTTGGTTTCTTTTGTATAAATATTTTAACCTTTATCTCAGCAATATTGATTTCAGTGGGAACTTTTTATTGCTTCAAAAGAAATGCTCTGTGCTGAGTGTCCAACAGATGTAGAAAGCAAAATGAACCTACTCATTCTTGGATCATGGTCTAACTGAAAATAGCTTAAGTAATCATTTTATTTCATGTCTAACTGTGCACTCTGACATTTTAATGAATATTATATACTTTTTGTATTAGTTTTCCATACATTTACTCTCTCTACAGATTATGACACATTTAATTTGTTTCATATTGTCAGAGACATGAGTAATACTCAGTTATTCTTTAAGTACAACTGAACTTGAATCTTTACATCACATAAACATATACATCTTGACTTTTTAAAAAAAATTTGCAAAACTTTTTCATTAAACTTTTTTTGCTAGAATTTTAATCAATATTAATAAAATGGGTTAAATTAACAATGGAACTTTTTTATTAAATAGTTGTTTATTTATGCCTATAATTTAGTTACTAGTCATAATCATATTGTTAAAGAAATTTTGAATTTTTTGGACAATTTAAAAAATACCTGGAGTAAATAGATAATGTATTAAATTTGGTTTCCACTTTCAAAAGTTAGGTAGAATAATTGGTACTATCTTAGTACTTATATTTTAGCCATTCTTGACATTATTGAAATTAGATCTTTGAAATAAGGATAAAATTATTGCTGATCTAAGGCTGCCACGTTGATTTCAGCTGATTATTCTTTATAAAAATCCATCCTTCCACCCTCTATGTGCAAATGGGACTCTATACCCACAAACCCTACAGGAGCTGGGCCTGTCCCAGAGAGCGATAGTCCTTTTTCTTTCTTTTTTTTTAAATGTATATATTTTTTACTGATTTTTTACAGAGAGAGGGAAAGAGAGTCATAAACATTGATGAGAGAAACATCGATCAGCTGCCAAGGTACATGCCTTTGACCGAAATCGAACCTGGCACCCTTGAGTCCACTGGCCAATCCCATATCCACTGAGCCAAACTAGCTAGGGCTGCTCATCCTTTTTTCTAAGTTACGGAGAAGCTTCTGCTTTTCAAACCATGTGCCCACAGGACAGCCTGGAGAGGGAATCTTTTCAAACTGGTACAATTGAGATATATGGGACAATGATGGCCCTGTTATTGAAGAAGTTTTCATGGATGAATTGGGTTTCAAGGAAGGCCATTATAAATGGTAAAGATTTATTATGTGGATCACAGGGAGAAGGGTTTTTCATATGGGAGAAGGGGAGCAGCATTTAGCATGGGTGGAAGTACAAAGTCTGAGATGAATAAGACATCTGCAGTAGTTAGTGAAGAGACGAGATTGATTGGAACAAAATGTGCATGTCTTTGATGAGTAGAGGATTAGAAGGGAAAGGTCAGCAAAGGTTGGATTGTGAGGATCCTGAGTATAGTGTAAGGAATTTGGATTTCATCCTCCAGATGAGAAATCACCCTAGGCATTTGTCCAAATGCATCACATGATCAGTGATAACTTACTTTAGGTAGATTAACCCAGGGTTATACAGCATTAAACAGAAGGAATAAGGGAAGATTAAAGGAAAGGAGGCAAGTTAGAGGATGCTATACACAGTACATGGTTTTCCTTACCTAGCCAAGGATCTAATGAGGATGAAAGAAAAAGCTGATTTCATAGTTGTTGTTTTTATTATAACTTGATCTCTGAAAGAAATCCATATTTATTATAGAAAATATTAAAAACATGAATATATATGCATGAAAGACAACTAAAATCACCATTCTCTTTTAAGTCATAGATGAAAACAACATTTTAGGCACTGTTGATTTTTTAATTTTGTTTCAATTTATGTATGTTGACATTATGGTATATGAACACTATTTTTATATAGCTTGTTATTTTTGTCATTACTACATAGCAGGCATTTCTTTTGTTAATAAAAATTCCCAGAGGACCTAATTTTAAATGTCTGTACACCATTTCATTTCATGAGCAGTGTGATTAACTATTCCAATGAATATAAATTTAGAACATTTCCAACTTTTTGTTATCATTATTAATACTACTTTAATGAACATCAATCCACCTATATGTTTTATTCCATACTCCTCTCCCCTTCTCCACAAAAAATTAAATTGCAAAATAATACAAAAAACTAAGTTAAACATTGTGTTCATTTATTTATTTTGCCTTTTTTGATTCCAGTTCTGATATAACATGTCCTATTCTTAGTACATGTTAAGAATTTGGGGGCAGAGGGGATCCTTATTGAAGATGTATTGAAGTTATTGTTTTATTTTGTTGCTTGCCATTTAAAATGATATATTTTGATCCATTGTTCTTTACATGGGCATTTAGGATCTTTTCAGTTTTTCTCTGTTTTAAACAATGTGTGTGTGTGATGAATATCATTGCACATATTTTCATGTGCACAAATAAAAGGGTATAAACCTTAAAAGTGAATTACAGGGGTTGAGGACATATAAATCTTCAATTCTAGTAACTTATGTAAACTAAAGCAATTTACGCTCTCTTCTGCGGGCAGCACAGAGAAATTCCAACTTACCCACATCCTTGGCAGCCCTTCCTTTTAAATGCCTGCAAATCTGATGGATGTGAAATAGTATCTTATTTTGTTTTGCATTTTTCTGATAACTGATGAAGTTTAGCATGTTTTTATGTGTCTGTTGGCCATTCAGACTTCTTGTCTGGAATTTGCCCATTTTGTATTTAGTTACAGTCTTTGTCTTTTTTTTAATATTCTGGATACTAATCCTGTAAAAGTTATCTCACTTGCCAAGATATTCTTCCAGTATCTGTCTTTTAAATCTGTTTATTAAAACTTAAAAACAATTTTAGGCAGATTTATCAAAGTTATAAAGTGTGGGTGTTTTCTTTCTTGATTAACATGTTCTCCAAAGTCAAAAGCCTTTCACCTACATTTCGTTGTCATTCTTTATAAGTTAATTGCTTTACATTACATTTTTAATTCATCTGACACTCATTTGCATAGCTGCACAGACATTTTCCAGATTAAGGAAAGTGAAAGGTATAAAACAAACAAAAATTGGGTGAACCGTATTATAGTTTCCATTTTAAGTCTGGAGAACTGTTTGTTTTTATTGAACCCTGGAGAGCTGTTTGTTTTTATTTCAGCAACAGGTAGCCACATCCAAGGAGGCTTGCAGTAATGAAATCAATGTCTTTCTCATTGGCAACACAGCAAATCTATGGGAGTTCATCTATATGAATTCTTGCAAAATGATGACTTCTCACTGGAGTTGAATATGATTTGATACTTGTGTGCTTACAGACTTAGTGTTCATCTAAGATCTTGCGTAAATCCAGAAGGGATGCGTTGTCTTCTTTAAATGGTTAACAGAGGATTCCTTTTACTTTCAGCAAGTCACAGAAACTGTGAGCCCTTCGGTGCTGCCCCCTTCAGCGTTGCCCCTGGACCAGCTTAATACCGCGGTCGCTGCCTTTAGCACCTTGGAAGACCTTATTCGCTACCTTGAACCAGACAGATGGCAGTTGGACTTAGAAGATCTATATAGGCCAGGTTGGCAACTTCTTGGCAAGGCTTTTGTTTTTGGAAGAAAATCCAGAGGTAAGTTCTCTCTTCAGATTAGAATCTCATTTCATTTCCTTAGCAGCTCATGTTTCAGATACTTCTGTCGCAGCTCCTGATGAGTAGAGTTTAAAACTCTTCAGTGATATAGTGAAATAATCCATTTTTGTACCATTTGAATATCTTTGCATATTCAATGAGAGCACATATGAAAGAAGGCCCTTCATTATCACTCAGTGAATTTGGAAGATTAAAATGGCTACTTTTGCTGGATATTCTTGTCATTTTTTTAAATTCAAAAATATCATTTTGATGGTCTTCTGTTATATTTCATAAGAATCGGTGCTTATTCAAACCTACTATATGGGGCATATTGATTTAGAGATCCAAGAGAGATTATCATAGCTCCTAAGGAATCAGGTTTGGAGCTGGAAAAGGGGAAGCTCTATGGGATTCATTTTCTAGCCTGCCCGGGAGGGTCAGGATTGTATCCATTTGTATTTCCAAAGCCTAGAAACTTTTCTAAATAATATGAAAAGTCACAATGGCTCACCATACAATAGAACTAGCCTTTTACAAAATAGAACAACTCATAGTAGGAAGGAACCCACCCTATGATCACTTCTCTGTAAATTTACTTCTGAAATGATCACTTTTGACCCTAAGAGCCTATCTCCCTTCGAGAGTGAAGGTATTGGTCACTGCACTTGATTCCACACAGCCAAGAAATTGAAACTACCGTAATGTTAACTGAGTTTGCTCTCAGGTTAGCTAATTTCCTAGTACCTTTAGAATCAGAAAGCATTCGTATCAGACACAAATGCACACGTAATATAAAGAACTGAATAATTGTAAGACATTCAGAAACGTCTGTTGAAGTCTGTCAGAAACATTGAAACCTGCCCAGTGTCACTTTGGAGAATGGGATGACACTCTGGAGCATGCATGTAGAGGGAGCAGTGTTTAGCTAATTTGAGTGATTCCCAGAGGCAGATTGCACCAGACTCGTTCCTCCTAAATCTTGTCAGAGAGAAGCCTGCTTCCTGCCCTTTCCTGCTAAGGGTTGCAGCCCTTCTGGGTGAGGAGCTTTCATCTCAGCAGGCCACGTTCAGACTTGCCCAACCGTGGTCGTTTGCTATGCCAACAGACGTGGTTTCCTTTCAGTGATATTTGAAAGTGGCGTTCAAGTCCACGGGCAGCCGAATCTTGTCCAGATGCTGAAAGTTGTTACATATTTATAAGATTTGATCTTGATGAATAACTTGATGAATAACCTACGAACAATACTTCCCTTCCCTCCCACTTCAGAACAGGAAAATGAGGATCTGTGAGGCTGGCTGGAGCAGCCATGAATAGAGCCTTTGTTGGCAAATTGGAAGTAGATGATCATGCTGATCTGCACAGAGCAGAGGGAGCAAACCAGGTTCGAAGCTCAGATGCAGTGTTTGATGCTGATCTTGGGATTCGAGCTTAAAAATCTTCCTTCTAGTCAGATGTCTTTATTTATGCCCGCACCTTTGCAGGCTGTGATCCATGATTTGGCCACCAGCTAGCAGATATTTTTAAAAGCATCCAGCACTGAACCAGATCTTTCAAATATTCATTTAGCACTCTCCAAATTGAAGCCCTTTGCTGTTTGCCAAAACTATTAACTTTTTAAGCATACAGTAAGTGCGAGAAAAGCAGTGTATATTTTTGGAACTTTACATAAACTAAAATGCAGGTGTGGGATAACATCTATATAGACAAACCCAACTTCCCTCCCAAGAGTCTTTCTACAAAGGAATGAGGAGTCAAACATTTAAAAGCTTCTAATTAGACATCGAAATAGATTTTCCACAGAATAAACATATCACCGTGTTATCACATTCATCTTAGAAAGGCCACCCTCAGATTGCATTACAGTAATAGAATATGCTTGGGCTGAATATCTCAAAAGAAGGAACAACAAACAAAATAAAATGTGAGCATGGTGTGTTGTTGGTTTTTTTTTGGGGGGGGTTAGTCAAGCATTACCTTTTTCAGTAAAACTTAGAATAAGAATGAATCTAAATAAGAAAATTTGCATTGGAAATAACTTTCATGAGTGTCATGCTCAAAATCTTCATTCTTCAGAAAGACAAATTAATGAATGTATTGTCTTAGGTGGTAATTTTGAAAAGGAAATAAGGAATTTGAATGCTGAGTCTTACTTTACAAATTTTTTGTAGAGAGAGGAAAAGTTAAGTGTTGTTTTGTGTGTGTGTGTGTGTGTGTTTTAAGTATTGTTGATCTTTCTCCCCCTATTTCTTTTTATAAATTATTATAGTTTTATAAATTATTATTATTATTATTATTATTATTATTTTGCCTAGAAAATCTGCACAATGTTTAGAGAAATTGTGATCTGAATTTATACTCCTAGAACTTATTTTAATTCAAAAACATAACAAATGAGTGGAAGCTAAGTTGAAAGTGTGGTTAATGAAGCTTTGAAGGTGGGTTTGAAGCCTTAGAAATAACAAGTATAACTTTCGGCTATGATTACCACATTTAAAATCCTTATTGCATTTTTATCCCAGAGTGGACAGCACTAATGTTTTTCTCTTTCATTATTTACCCTTTCTTCTTCTGGTTCAGGGTTCTCATTCATACCATGCTACTACAGGGAGAAAAAAGAAAAAGAAAAAAAGCATATTTTCTAAGTCAGGCTTAACTAGTACTTAAAAAGGGCTTTTGACTTCTGTGTCAAACATGATAAATGAGTGGAGGCTACGTTGAAAGTGTGTTTAAATTTTCACATTGTAGCAGGTATCATAACTTAGTTCACTTGGGAAATCTATCTAACCTTTTATTGTGGCTAAGTAAACATTTTAAAGTGAACATATACAGTCTCCTTTTCTAGTTTCATGAAATAGTGTGTTTAAAAGTATTTGAGGTAGATGAATATCCTTTCAAAGCTAAGAGCTTCATTCACATTCTCAAGACGCATAAATCTTAAAGAAGCGTCACAAATTTTGGCAACTGGCTTCTGTATGTGCATGCACGTTTTAGGTTTTCTCCCTTTCTTAATCAGACGGCAACGTCTGGAGGAAATATTCAAATAGGCTCATGTAGCTTTAACAATAAAGAGCAGTGTGTGCCTTGCTGTTATTGCACCAAAATGAAATCAGGCAAAATCAGGTGACATCACTTAACCTGGTTATCTCATTAATTTTATTAGAGGTAAATTGGTCTTTTATAGCACTCAAAAGAATGTACTCATTTCCCCTTAAATAGTCAAAATCTTTATATTTACAGGATCATTTTTTTCCAGATGAAAAGAAAAGGAAATCTTTAAATGCTCAAAAAAACTGATTTTTCTATTGAAATGGAAAAGATAATTTTTAACTGAATAAGATGTTGAAAGAAACCTATTGAATCGGTATTTCTCAGTGCTCTCCTGACCATGACTACGTTTTTTAGTCAACCAAATAGTTTATATGTGTTTACATTTATGATTGAATGTGCATAATTTATATAATATTTCTGGAAAATACATAAACTCCCTTGACATTTTAGAAAAAGTTGACCACATATACAATACAACATAGCCAAGAAAATAAACATTTGATTCATGGTTACCTTGTTATTTTAAAATTATCTTAAAATATTGGACTTAATTTTAAAAATGGGATTACATAGTCATGATTATTATTTGAAGCAATCTCTAACAGAGAATATTTTTCCTATTTCCTCGATTCTTATTTATAAGTTTCCAATATTAGCAAAAGGTAATTAACTAGATTTATTATATTTTAGATAACTTTCCTAAATTTAATAAACCATTAATTTTATTGGCGGAAAAGAGCTCTGATAAATCATATGTTATCCAAAACTTCAATTTTATTGGAATTTTTTAAATTTGCATATCTCTAAAGGGAATAAAGGCAAAGTTTAAAGCAGAAATTAAAATTATATTACAGATGCTTGTCATAATTGACTATTATTTATATCTTAGATATAAATTCATATTAAACATTACGTTTAATTTTGATATAATTTCACTAAAGCAGTATAACTTTGTGGTTAAAAAACAATGGGTTCTTTGAGAATTTACTATTGATCAAAGGATATTTTGTTTGGTCTTGACAAATAGATACTGTTTTAAAGAATAAAGCACAGCATAGCTAACCAACTTGTTAAAGGAATAGAGATAATGGTTATACATTAGGCATTTCTTCCCTCCTTGAAAAGAAGAATAGAAATCTGAGTTAAATTAAATTTCAAAGGCCAGAAATTCTCAATGTACCAGAAGCAGTGCTTTCCAACAACCTCTGCTCTTTTAAAATAGTCTTTCTTTTTTCCACTTCTCGCTCTACTCCGCTCTCTTCAAAATTTCATTTTCTTCATTCCTTTTCATATTTTATTATTCTGATTGCCAGAAATATTATAGGAAATGTTGTCAACAAGTTCCTGAATGTTGTTCTTCATTAATGGCATGGGCTTGTAATCTTTTTAACACTTGCATTTATTTTTTAATCAAAGTGTTCATTATTTGACTGTCTATTCTTCCCTCCAATGGTCTCCTTGTTTACTTTTTCACTAAGGTTAAAAGGTGTAGCCCTCTTTTCCCTCTGTAGTTTCCTATTTATAGCCCTCAACTGTTTTGTTGGCCCTGTTCTTAACATTGCACAATGACATCTCTTTATTGGTCACTAAATCATAATGAAGCTTTGTTTACTATGAAATAGAAAGTCCAACTTGCAAGCTGCATAGCTCCCAGACCTAGCTACAATAAGGAGGGGCTATTGCCAGGATCATTGTTTCTGACAGAGTTTGATTTCTTTATGAAAAGGGTTTAATGGAATATATTCAAGCCCAGAGCGTGAACATCTATTCTTTTTCTCTTTCTTTTATGCCATGCAGTGATGGATCTGAACCTTCTAAAAGAGGAGGTAAGGTTGTACAGCTGCACACCTCGTAACTTCTCAGTGTCGATAAGGGAAGAACTAAAGAGAACCGATACTATTTTCTGGCCAGGTTGTCTCCTGGTTAAACGCTGTGGTGGAAACTGTGCCTGTTGTGTCCACAGTTGCAATGAATGTCAATGTGTCCCAAGCAAAGTTACTAAAAAATACCATGAGGTAGGTATATCATTTTATTTTCGGGTTCCTTTGGGTATTTTGTGGCTTTAAAAATAACAGAACAGTGTATCTGAAATGAAGTTTTGTTTGGAAGGGTGTAGCATTCATTTTAAAACACACACACAAATACACTTTATGTTCTCATTTTTAAAATTAGAACTTTTAACTTAAAAAAATCCAGACATTAAATATTTTGAAAGCTTATCTTCTGATAGTATACCATGGTGGTCAGTAAAGTTTTTTTCTCTCACACAAAAACAAAATGTGTTTTTTATATGGTAAAATATGGGTGAAATTTTGCAACTTTTCAAAATCTGAAGGGAAATATTTTAAAGAGAAACTTAGAGATGAATCATTGTCTAATTTGGAAAAAGAAGATCTTTGATATGTATTTTTTCATTTGAGACAGTGTAGGCCTATATCTCAAAAAGATATATTCATAATTATACACATCTTCCTGTTATTCATATTGCCCCAAATAGCCTATTATGGATGTTTTACCCTTTTATCTTTTCATAGAATCAAGGAAACTCCAACATTAAAACTTAGCAACTGTTGTTTTTCAGAGCCTCGGGAACCTTAGAACTGATAACACTCTAAATTATCCATGATGCAGGAATAACCCAAATTCTATCCACTGTCTCTCCAAGAGCATCCTGTAGCATTCATACAGTAGGAAGTAAATCCTTCTAGATGAGTCAACTTTGATTTTTACAATACCTTTCCATTATAACAAGCCAAAATTGGCCTTTTTGACTTAATTTTGATATAGCTTCATTTCAATAGATATCTGTTTTTTTTTCCCTAGCTATGTCATTCCAAAGCAATTACTAATTGCAATTTTTAAAAGGTAACATCCCAAACTAGAAGCCTATGATTAAAAATAGGACAATTTACTGCCATAACTCATGTCCTACTTTCATTTCTACACTGCATTCTCCCAATGCGCCTTGTGCTGTGAACAGTCTCCACTCCAGTTACAGGAAGTAGACAGGTATGGGCATGGTGGCTCAAGAAGATCCAGACAGGCTATGCCCAGAGGCCGGCCCGATTGCTGCGCCATGAACTTGGGTATCTAGTCAAGAAGAAACCCTCAATCTGTTTTAAGTGTAAATGGATTAAACTTAAAATACCTTATAGGCCAGGCTGATATTAGAGTTGTTGAATGGCCTAACATAAAAGGTTGGAATGAGAATAGGAATTAAACTTGAGTTATTTTTTCCCATCAAAAGTCATTCAATTTTGAACCACCTAAAGCAAGTTTTTATTAAACAAAGTGCATTTTGGGACCTCATTTAGCCAACAAATATTGGGTATATGACACCATTCTAAGAGCTATAAAATCCAGACCAGCTTTATAAGCCTTCTTAAACCAGCCTCTCAGATGCTGATTCCATGCAATGCTTTTGGTCAGATAAATCAGTCTTCAGATGAAGCATATCCTGAAATTTTCTTAGATTTATATTTTGGAAATAAGTTCTTAGTCTAATACTACCTTGAATAAATGAAATTATTTTTTAAATATAAGTTAAAATATTATTAATATTTATATTACTTGGGCTTTCATTCTCTTTGATGAGTATTGTTCTCATTTACACTTTGAAGATTTTCCCACCTCATGGAGAAGACAGAAGTAAAAACAGAGCTTGAAAGTTCTAAGTTTTCTTTCCTTCATTTCTACTCTACCAGCTTTACCATCCCTATACCATCTTTACTATACCATTATTATCTTGTTTACCTTGTTTATATCTTCATATATTTAATTTCATTTTTCACAATTTAAAGTACAGTCTTTTTTATGCATAGATCTATTTATTTGGGAGGGAAATATACCATTCAATTGACTTTTTGTAGCAATGTCCCATCCTCCAAGGTCCTTTGACACCTCAAAATTTAAGGGCACTTTGCATACTTTGGGCAATGGTACCTGTGCCTCTATTCCTTGATGGTACCTTCTGTGTAATCAATTTCTTTCCACTGGTTTTAGCTTTTCCCTGGATTATTTTTTCATGTGCTTATATTTAGAGTTTGATCTGCTCCCTCAAAATTTTGTGAGATAGTCTTCTGCCTGGTTTTTTGTGTTTTTGTTTCCTCCCTGGTGTCCTAAACTGTATCCTAAAAATCCAGTGATCATCTTTCATATTACCTGGGACCAGCTGGTCATGTTTCAAGTCTAACTTTCTCTTCTCAAGGTAGAACTTTCAAACAGGATGGAGAAAGAAAACAATGAGTATGGTCCCACTACATTGTGTTAGAATTTCTTATCCAAGACTTCAACATCACTAGAACATAGAGAAAGTATTCTTCTATCTGATCTCTACAAACATTCATGGATGAAGACTGTGTGTGTGTGTGTGTGTGTGTGTGTGTGTGTGTGTGTGAGAGAGAGAGAGAGAGAGAGAGAGAGAGAGAGAGAGAGAGAGAGAAGGGGCTTTTGTTGAGTGAATGCATCTTGACATTAGAATTGCAAGAGGGTGGAAGGGTTGTAGGGTTGCAGCTTTTCCCTGTCATAGTAATTTTTCCCCTGCCAACTGGGAAAATATATACAGGTGAAGATAGGAATTAAAGAATTGCCAATGTCACAATTTATCTGTCTTCCTAACCACATTAAAATAGTATACTTTTAGTCATTTTTATTCTAGCATTATAAAATGTAATAAAAATCTAATTTAGAAGTTGACTATTTCCCATAGTTATTATAAGACTTGCAGTTTATCTTTCTGCAAAGAAAGTTACTAAATAAATAGTATGCACGACTAGGTATATTATGAGTCTTCATAAAATTATTACTATCGCTCAAATAATTCATATTTGGCCCAAGTACAAATACTGGCTATGCCACTTATTCTCTCTAAGATTCTGTTCACTCATGTGTAAAATAGGGGGAATAGTGATAAATTACTTCATATAATTCTTGTGAGTTAAAGTCTGTAAAATCCTTATTATAGTGGCTAGCACTCATAAGCATTCAAAAAATGTTAGCTAATTAACCTTTGGTATGACCACATTCTCCAAATGAGTTATACATTCTTTTTATTTTTCCCCCTTATTTTAATCTTCAAGAAGAACAGTCATAAGACTTGACTTGTGCCTTTTTGGATTAATGAAAATGTCCAGGAACTTTTAGAAGTTGCTCTATGAAGTTATCTGTGTCATACCCAGAGAGCAGAGTAACTAGACAACTCCATGTTATCATGTGCTCTAGGGTTTGCTTATAATCCAAACATTATTTCTAAAAATGTATCATTTCTATTATAAGGAATAAAATGCAATGCGCATTAAATAGGTCATTCTTTTCAAGTACATCAGGTAGTCTTTTAGAGAATACACTAGAGGCCTGATGCACAAAATTCATGCAAGGGGCTTGGCCCTCATAGCTACAGCCACTCGCTTCAGTCCTCATCGCCCCAGCTCCATCTAGAAAGTCGTCTGGAAGGTCGTCCTGAAGAACATCTGGCCTAATTAGCATATTACACTTTTATTGTTATAGATAGCTATGTCCTTTTGTTGTGTTGAAAGGAATTATGGTTAGCATCATTGTCTACTTTGCTATATATTTTATTAAGATTCCCAGCAACCCAAACTGCAAGTAATTGCATTAAAATAGAGCCATTATTGTCATGGCCAAATCTCCGTATACTGCACAGTAGGACCCAGCTGCATAAAGTTAGCTGTGACGGAGGCTGATGTCTATGAAGTACATCTAATCCATCTCATCGAGTTTATAGAGGACTTGAGGTAAAGCCAAGAAAATTAATGAGTGGCATAATTGAGCTAACTCAGCTGCAGAGCGGTCATGTTTCTTTTCAGGGTATCACAGTACTCGCGCGTATTGCTTCGCGCATAAATGTTGGTTAAATGTGTGAACAAATGAATGGCTGGAAGAAACTAACAAACAGGAAAACGAATTGTTCCGTAGTGGTTCCAATATACTTCACCAAGGCGAATTTCTCCGTGTTGTTAAAGGAGTAAAATGAAGAGGGCATAGAGACTCTTCCAATTTAAGGACTGTTCTTTATTCTGAGGCAGCATCCTTCCAAGTTGTGGGTATTGAAATACTCTTGCTTCCATGAAAAATTGACCACGTATGATTTCTTTTTGAGGGGTAGAGGGTTATATTCGTACTGCCTTTACTAGGAAAAAGCCAACACACAAAATCTATAGATCTTTGTTGGGCCTCAGGTTTTTGGTTTTTTGTTTTTTCTTCCTGAAATGTTACTTACTTGCCTGTGAACCCATACCTGATAGACACTGATTGATTGTAATGGCAGTTTCCCTTGCTTCCTTCAGGTCCTTCAGTTGAGACCAAAGCCTGGTGTCAGGGGATTGCATAAATCTCTCACTGACGTGGCCCTGGAGCACCACGAGGAGTGTGACTGTGTGTGCAGGGGGAGCACCGGGGGATAACGCACCGCCACATGCCGCCTTCGCCGGGCAGCGCGGCCAGAGGCCGGCTCTGTGAGAGAACTGATGCGTTACCGCCATCCATAATCTCAGTTGTTTGCTTCAGGGACCTTTCATCCGTCAGGATTTACAGTGTGTTCTGAAAGAGGAGACACCAACCGGAACTAGGAGTTGTGCAACAGCTCTCTTGAGAGGAGGCCCCCAGGCCAGGGAAACGGTCTCCGGGTGTGGAAAAAAAAAAATTAAATGTTGTAGATCACTAGCTAGTTACAGAGTGGCCCTGCACGTACTCGGCTGGCTGTGTTCTATATGCCAGGTGTCTTGATGTGACTTTAGTTAATGTCAGTACAGGAAGGAAATGAATGCAGATGGGCACCTGATTCTATTGCCTTGCTTATTAACTCTCAAGCTCCATATTCTGGGCCTTAAAAAAATCACAGAAATCTGGAATGTTCCCCTTATGGTCACATGTATAAACCAGAGTGTTCGATGGCCTTCAAACTTGGTTTTGGAAAAACAAAACCACAAAAAAGAACTATGTTTCTATAAATCAAACGTATGTCCTGTTGATAAGAAAGACTGGATTTTCCATATTTCTTATAATGTATTTCTATCATTTAGAAGATACGAACTACATTTCATGGTTTGGGAGAGACAAACCTGAAAAAGAAGAGTGGCCTTACCTTCACTTTATCTATAAGTTGGTTTATTTGTTTTATTGTGTACATTTTTTATATTCTCCTCTTGACATTATAACGGTTTGCTTTTCTAATCTTGTTAAATATATCTATTTTTACCAAAGGTATTTAATATTCCTTTTTTTATGACAACTTAGATCAACTATTTTTAGCTTGGTAAATTTTTCTAAACAGAATTGTTATAGCCAGAGGAACAAAGACGATATGAAATATTGTTTCTCTGACAAAAATACATGTATTTCACTCTTATATGGTGCTAGAGCTTAGATGAAGTTGCATTTTTAAGATATTGAAATGGGAAATCAATAGAATTTGGTACGTTGTGAACACTGTTGAAAATAAGTAAGTTATATCCAACACTCCTGTTATTGGAGATTCAAATAAAAAGAGACATAGGGGCATAGGGAAACAGACATCCGGATCCATCATTACTAACCCCGGACCCTTATTGTGAGAAGCGCGAGCCTAGCTCAGAAGAACAGAAAGCACCTTGAAAAGAGAGACTCAACAGGCTTCCTGAAACGCATGCTCTGCTGCCCTGTAGGAACACATCCTATTTATTGCTATGTTCTGGTTTTATTCTCTTGCAACTCTGTTCCACACACTTGTATAAATACATGGCAATTTTAATGTACAGAAGTATATCCTTAAACCAATTCACATATTGTACTCCTTGGCGATTGAAAAGGAAATCAGTAAAATACTTGGCTTGTAAATGCTTAATATTGTGCCTAGGTTATGTGGTGGCTATTTGAATTAAAAAAAATGTATTGAATCACTAAATAAAAGAATGTGGCTACTTTGGGGAGAAACCTGAGTATGTGTGAGAGTGTGTGTGTGTGTGTGTGTGTGTGTGTGTGTAAGATTTGTCTCTGAAACACCCAGAAAGTGAAAAAGTGATAACATTTCTTGTTACCATAAATTTTCATTATGCAAAAGTGGATGTCATTTTAAAAGACAAGTAATGAAGTGGATATTTCTATTGAGGCTTCTTTATCTCCTGTCGCCAATGCTTTTTTTAAAAATAATATATTTTTATTGATTTCAGAAAGGGAGAGGGAGAGAAAGAGATTGAAATGTTAATGATGAGAAAAATCATTGATTGGCTGCCTCCTGCACATCCCACACTGGGGATGGAGCCTGCAACCTGGGTATATGGCCCCACCAGAACGGAACTGTGACCTCTAGTTCACAGGTTAATGCTCAATTGACTGAGCCATGCCTGCCGGGTCTCCAATGCTTTTCAGCAGTAGTTTTCTTTTCTTTTTCTCACTGGCCTGGATACTTATTTCTGGTCAATTAAATTGCAAATGACTTGAAAGTTGTTATGTGACTTGTGAAATGCTTAACGGTAGATTATATAGTAATATAAAGCAGGAGAAACCAACAGTCCTGTAACTTTCTACTCATGTTTTTAATTTTCAATGGCAAATCCTAATTGGGGTAAGCCTGAATTCATTTGGCAAATGGATTGGTGTATTTTACATAAGACACTTCAAGGTGTGAAAGCTCAATTTTAATTGTAGATTTCTATTTGAGCTGATCTTATCTTATATCCGCCTTATCTCTGCCTTTCAACTTGCCTGAGACAGGAGGACCCAGGGCCAGCCTGTCCTCAGACACTTCTAAGTAGTACTCTTTTTTTGGGTACTTTTCCATCTGGCAATCCTACCCAGCACACAGACACATGAAAAATAAATGGATAAAATGAACATTCATGTTTTGTCTTATTGCTTCACTTTCTCATAGTTTTGCCCCGTCTTATGAAGCTTACTAGATACAGCTTAACACACTCCACTGAAAATACAATTCCCTGTATCTCTCTCTTGGCAATTCATAACTCATTGAAGTATTTAAAACTCCTTTAAATTTTATAATAAATGACCCATGCAATGGTTCAAACCAGCATTTCCAACCTTTGAATGGAACATCTTCCTCCCCCTTTTTTTAATGTTTATTTAATCCTATATAATAAAAGGCTAATATGCAAATAAACCATGGAACAACCAAACAACCAGTCACTATGACGACTGCTGACCACCAGGGGGCACACGTGGAACATACTAGTAGTGGGCATCAGCAGCAGGCAGCAGAGCATGTAACATGGCATGCCTTGGCCACAGTAGGATGGTGTAGCAAGTGAGGTGATGGTGAAGCAGGTGAGTGGGGCATCAGACAAAGGGAGCCGGTTGCTGTCATCCAGGGGAGCCTCTGGTGGTTACTGAAAATTCTTTGCTCCCACATGCTGTGGTCCTGCCCCATGCTCACACCCTCTGCCAGCACCCAGCGGGGTCCCAATTGCTTGGCACCATCACCAGGTGTGAGCAGTGGCTGCCAACCCTGATCACCCCTGAGGGCTTCTTCACCTCCCTTTGCTCAAGAGGGGCAATCAGGGCAGTAGCCACCACTCTCACCCACTGATGACAGCGCTGGTCACGCTCCCACCCACTGATGGTGCCAGCTCCAAGGCCCCAATCACTCCGCACCATCAGCAGGTGCAAGCAGGGCCAGCACCTTCAGTGCATGGGAACAGCAGTGGTGGTAGTGGGGCTGCTGGCAGACAGGGAACTGGGAGCAATGGGAGGGGCCAAGCAGGGCACAGAAGATGGACCGAGACCTGCCCCTGTGCCCACAGCAGCCTCATGGCCCACAGTTCCTTTCAAGGTGCATGAATTCGTGCACTGGGCCCTTAGTTTAGATAGAAAATGTTCAAAGGCAAATAAATTATAAAGGTAGAAGTGCCATACACTCTTGCCAGTCAGTGGGTGAGAAATGTGTGAGGTATAAGAAACACTTAATACTTAAGATTCTTACTGTGCATTTTATTTCCCATCAATGACACATGTGACTATAATTTCCCATAATTCTGAGAAAGTATTGACTAAATTTATCTCAAACTGTTTTGTATGTGTGACATATGCCTTAATCCCTGAGGGATGGACTGCTTTGCCTAGTGATTTTATAAAATAAAAAAGACAGTTTAATTGGCATACAGCAGGCTTTCATGCTATATTTTTCATTTCCATATCTCATCCCCTTCCTCATCTAATAACCATGTGCACTTTGAAAAGGTATAAATAGCGGTAATGAGAATCCACACTGTGAAAGCATGACTCTATTTATTTATACTTGTGGCTAAGTTTAAGGAAGGGCAGAAAATATAAATCTTAATATCACTTAATATCAGACACTTAATATTTGTAATAAGCTTTTCTCCAAAAGCATTGTGATATTTAAAAATATTTTAATTACTTATGATAAATCCTGTTAAAACTCATAAATACCATAACCCTTTACATTCATAGGAAGGAGTAAAAAAATGAAAATAAAATAGTTCATTTGCTTTACATTCTATTTTCCCTTCATGCTTCATATGTAATTAATCAGCAAGCCCACCCATCAACTTTGCCTTTTCCATTTCACTTGCATTGGTGCCTAGATCTCCAGTTCTGTAGCCTCTGTCCTGATTTAGACCCTCATGTCTCAGCCCCATTTTACTGCAATAACCTTTTCCACATTTCCTGTCTCTAGTCTCACTCCCCTCTGACCTACCCTCTACACCACTGACAGAGAGATCATTCAAACAAATGCTATTGTGTCGGTTGGGTGGAAATGTTACAATGGAACTCCACAAGATTGAATTTTAATTCTTTGCATGGCACTCAACATCCATGATCTCATTTCTGCTCATTTTGCACCATCAAGCCTAATGTATAGCTCTGGTGATCCTTACGTTTTCCCGAAAACACCTGCATTCCCTCACATCTCTGCGGGCACACACTGTGTGCTCTTTGGATCCCTGCTCCTACACTTGGCTACTCAGTAATTTTTCTTCCTTAATTTCTACCAGCAGCCTGAGGCTGCATTTCTCTTGTGCTCCCAGAAGAATGTTTCACTTATAAATTTTATGTTACTGCAGTATAATTGCCAGCCCTCATTTTGATTTCTCATTAGGCTTTTAGTCTAATGAAATAAACGATTTTTCAAAACAAAGCACTTAGCCCTAGCTATAGGTAATTTGGCTCAGTGGATAGAGCATTGGCCCATGAACTGAAGGATCCTGAGTTCAATTCCAGTCAAGAGCATGCACCTCGGTTGCAGGCTCAATCCTGGGCATGGGTTGGGATGTATGCAGGAGGCAACAAATCGATGTGTATCTCTCTTCCGCCCACTCTCTCTAAAAATAAATGGAAAACATATCCTTTGGTGAGGATTAACAACAATGACAACAACTATATACATAAATATGTATATATAATCACTGAATATGACATCAGAAACCTTGGAGTTCCAAAATATCTCTGAGTTTTGCCAAAGCCAGTTTGGCTTGGTGGATAGAGTGTCGGCCTGAAGACTGAAGGGTCCCGGGTTCGATTCCGATCAGGGGCATGTACCTTGGTTGTGGGCACATCCCCAGTGGGGGGTGTGCAGGAGGCAGCTGATCGATGATTCTCTCTCATCAATGTTTCTAACTCTCTATCCTTCTCTCTTCCTCTCTGTAAAAAAATCAATAAAATATATTTTAAAAAATGAGAGTTACCTTCTTTGGTTTACTCAATTTAAAACAAACAAACAAACAAACAAAAATATCAGCTCCTTAATCTGTCAAATGAAGGAGGTAATCCATGGGAGCTGGTACATTTTAGTTCTAATTACTTTAGTCTACTGGTTATGTTGGGATGTTGGGGCACCTACCATCAGGACAAAAATATCTATTCCTTGTGATATTATACCATTCTCCCCCTCTTTCACGATGCTTTGAAACTAAATGTTTGGGTTTCCAGTTAATGATTTTTCCTACCAACCATATTTCATATATCACTTCTTTTCAGAGTTAAAGAGATTTACTAATTCATTTTGCTATTATTCAGATTGTGGATGATTATTTACTGTACTAGTATGATTAAATTTTCTGAGGTAGAATTTAAAAGTTTTTAAAATGTGAACATATAGACATGAGTAATTGTGATTCATAATCTTCTCATCGTTTACTTCTTGACTCATTTGGTATAGTCACATCTAACATAGTTTTAGTGAGAGTACTCATAGCTTCTGGAAAGCACTGTGCAGAATTCCCACACATCTTTGTGCTAGTAAACGCAATGCTTTTTTTGGGAACACTGTTCCTACACCTACTTATGTCAACCATTTCCTTTCCTGTCTATTCCATTGTTAGTTACATGCTCTTGTGCTATGCCTGAGCATTTACCCAGAGACCTACACCAAATCAAATTTATTTCATAACTGCTAAGCCATTATGGTAAATCTCTTCAGTGTAAATCTATATAAAATTTAAGAAAGAGATTTAGTATTGAGGTGGGAAGTGTATGTTATACAATTAATAACTTTAATGACTTTTAAATTATATATACAATTCCAGTTGACTTTTTCAATGAAGAAATTACAAAGCTCTTCTTAAAATTCATATGGGAATTCAGGGGGCCAAAGGTAGCCAAAACATTTGAAAAGTAATAACAAAATTGGATAATGTACTAGTAAGTCATAGAAATAGCATGATAAGTTTAATAAGGAAACTAAGTTTAAACATAAAAAGCAATGGAATAGAATTGAGAGTCCAGAAGTAAACCCTTCATTTATGTTCTTGGTGAGAGTATTCTTTTCAACAAATGTTGCTACAACAACTGGATATTCAAAATGTATCTAGGACAACTGTATATGCAAAAAAAAATTTTTGGACTGTTTCCTCATACCATATACAAAAATTAATGCAAAATAAATCAAAGATCTAAATGTAAAAGATAAAACTATGACTTCTTAAAAAGACATGCAGCGCCAAAACCGGTTTGGCTCAGTGGATAGAACATCGGCTTGCAGATTGAAAGGTCCCAGGTTTGATTCTGGTCAAAGGCATGTACCTTGGTTGTGGGCACATCCCCAGTAGTGGGTGTGCAAAAGGCAGCTGATAGATGTTTCTAGCTCCCTATCCCTCTCCCTTCCTCTCTGTAAAAAATCAATAAAAAAATATATATTTTTAAAAAGACATGTAGGAGAAAATTCTGATGGCTTTAATTTAGACAATATTTCTCAGATATGGCACACAAAAAAGGAGAAAGAAAAGTAAATAAAAAGAAAATAAACTTGACAGTATCAAAATTAAAAAAAACAAAACAAAACTTTTGTGTTTCAAAGACACTATCAAGAAAATTAGATAACCCACATATAATGGGTGAAAATATTTGTTGTTAATATATCTAATTACAGTCTTGTATCTACATTACATGAAGAACTCTCATAACTCAACAATAAAAAGGTAATTAACTCAACTGAAAAGTGCACTAAGGCTTCTGATGTGCTTGCATAGCTGAGTTTGCTCTCTTTGACTCCTGCCATCACTATGCTGTAGAATGCTCACTGGTACCGGAAGACACCTGCTGCAAATTTGGACCCAATAATGTCATAGAGTTAAGTCCCACAGATGCTTGGGTGAGAAATGAATGATTTACTGAGTCCAGGTAACCCACAGAAGTTTAGGCGAGCGATTAATGACGCATGTTGTAAGATCCTGTGATTTTGTGGGAGTTTGTTATGCAGATTTGGCAATAGTTGACTAATAGTTATTATTTCATTTAAAATGAGGTCCTATCATACCGCTTTAGTGAAACTCTTCACTTTATTTGGAACTTTTATGATTGATTTACTTTTAAGAAAAAAAAAAGAGAGAATTGGCTCTCTGAAACTTTAGCCCATCTTTACAAAATGATCCTCAGTGTTGTTTATCATATTATTTATTTTATGTTTTAGTAAACATTAAATTAATACAAAAACATTAAAACATTTAATGACAAATGTTTTATGTTTATGTTTTAGCAAACTCTTTTTTTTTAACATAAAATACATTGGATAATTTTCTTCTGTTCTCTAGGTTATTTTTCTTTCCAAGCTTTCTCTCTCTCTCTCTCTCTCTCTTTCTCTCTCTTTCTCTCCTTCCTTTTTCTTTTTTAACATAGATTATTTGCACAGTTCCCATGCCTACATTTTTTTCTGCTCATTTCCATAATGCATGGTTTGTGTCCAGGCTACTGTTTACTCTGCTACTGTTTACTCTGATGTGGGAAAGGTGAATTCCTGATTCACCTTTTTACTTCTCTGAAACTTGTTTGCCAAAGGGAACTACAGTGTAAGGATTAGATATTACATTCGGTTTATTTTTCTGTTTCTTTGGAGAAAGGGGATGGAGAGCATTTGTAGGAATGTTCAACCTTTGGTGAAATAATTCTTCTCAGCTCTCCTGTAAGATGTCTTTTGCTGAGATTCACTCTGGTAGAAACATGCATCTATTCTTCATGAAGTGGGGAAAGGGGACAGATGAAATAGGTTTCAGACCTGACTCATAACTCCGCGTGAAGACCTTGAGGCTATGCTTTCATTTGAGGGCATCAGTCCCCACTTTTTAATTTCGTTGTTTCATCGGAATCTGCCCAGAAACCATTTCCTTTGCTCTTCTATGCACAGCAAAGAAAAACTAATGGCATTTCCTCTGACTGCCTCTCTTCAAAGTTAGCCATGCTAACTTGGCTAAATATAGAGAGCTCAAGATAGTGAGGGGACTTAGGATCTTATGTCAGTATTATATCAAGAATGGCTGGGTGTCCCGGGAGAGCCTTATGCCCCAGGGGGCCGCATGCCAGGGGGACCGTGTGCCTTGGGTGAGCCGGGTGCCCCAGGGGGCCCATGTGTCAAGGGAGAGCCCTGTGCCCTGGGGGAGACATGTGCCCAGAGAGAGCTGTGTGCCCTGGGGAAGCAGTGAGACCCGGGGGGAGGGGTGGTCTGAACCAGAGGAGAAGCTGATTCTATTCATGTGGTCCTGAGATAGTCACCATCAAACAAGCAGACTGCCAAATGAGGAGCGGATTCTATTCATGTGGTCCTGAGATAGACACCCTAAAACAAGCAGATTTTCAAATGACAGCAGGGAGAGGAAGATCTGTGTGTGGGGGGGGGGATAAAAGATCAACCGAAGGACTGGTATGCATGCATATAAGTACAACCAACAAACACAGAACTCTGGGGAGGGAGGGCAGGAATGGGAGGTGTGAGTGTGTATGGGGGGGCAATGGTAAGCTATGTACACATATAATACCTTAATAAATTTTAAAAAAATGGGAATTATCCTGGGCTTCATGCTGAGCTACTCTTTCATTCCTAAATTCTCATCCTCCAAGATTTATAGCATAAGGTGTGCCCTTTCCATTAAATGCTGTTAGCTAATGAACTGTATGTTGGAATTTTGCTTCTGTGACCTAGCTCTCCTTCACTGTTTTATCCTGAAAACAGAAACTATTTTTAATATTATCAGTCTTTATGATTCTAACAATAATTTAAATTTTGCATATATTTTCATGTTTTGCTACTGAAATAATCTATGCCAGTTTTTAGACTTATAAACGAATTATTATATGGTGCTATAAAAGTTCTGTTCCATCTTGCTATGGGTTTAATGTAAAATGGTATTAATGCTATTCAGTACTGGGTGGGTTGCAGATAGCCTGCCCATTTGTAGAGAAAGTTTAGATTTCACCTTGTTCTCATTTGTTGTGAGATAAAGTCTTCTACAAACTCAGGTAGAAAGTTCAATAATTTTAAGCTAAATTTAAAACACTTCTGTTTTTTAATCTCTTGCTTTAGAAAAATAAAATTATTATGTTTTGTAATGGTCTTAAATTCATTTAATAAGGAAATAATTTACTAAGAATTGCAAAATTTAACTCCGTTTAAAGAGCTTAGTATCAGTTCCTTAAGTGATACCTCTAATATAACTCAAATTTATGACAGCACACCAATAGTATTTGTGTTACTGTTAACTAAAAGACAGCACAGGAAAAATAATCAATTTAATACATTTAATCAAAGAAGTTCTTGGTGGACTTACTGATAGGCAACTAGCTTCAATGACATCATCAGATAGACAGATGTATGTAAAATATTGTATGAAATAACTTAGCTTCTAATGTAAATAAGTGTCTATCCTATATAATAAGAGAGGAACATGCTAGGACTGACCATGTAATGACCAGATCACAAATCTGCAGGAGGGTAGGGCAGCAAACTACAAGAGGGTGGCGAAGAGCTACAGGACTGGACAGGAGAGCAAGCTATGGGGGAAGGGCAGGGGGAGCTACAGGATGGCAGAGCAGTGAGGAGAGAGCTACAGGAGGGCAGCAGTGACCTACTGGTGCACAGATTCATGTGCAGGGCTACTAGTATTTAATAAGAGGCAATACTAAGCTTTTGAGAAGCAATCCCCTTCAAAATATAAAAAATAAGAGGTATTCCTATTATTTCATTTTTAATTTGAACAAGGAATAAAAGCAGTATCTCCTCATCCAGATGCTTTTTTTCTCTTTTTTAAAAAATATATATTTATTGGTTTCAGGCAGAAAAGGAGAGGGAGAGAGAGATAAAGACATCAACAATCAGGAAGAATCCTGCATCAGCTGCCTCCTGCACACCTGACTGGGGCGACTGAGCCTTCAACCCAGGCATGTGTCCTAACGGGGAATTGAACAGGGACCTCCTGGTTCACAGGTTGGTATTCAACCACTGAGCCAGGCTAGCCAGGATGGCCTGGCTGTATACTTTTTTAAAAAGATAGTACCTATGGTACTGGTTATCTTCCAAATTTCCAGACCAGTAGTCTTAATTTTTCAAATGATTATTCACAGATCAGCAACTGTGTGTGTATGTATCTACTATAAGGAAAGCAGGAATTACATGAATAATTTATTGACTGGAGTTTGCTGTGCTTTGTTTTCTGTCCTAAAGCTGTGATCTAAAAACTTGATTTGTCAGATTTTGAACAGAAACATAAGGGAGAGGGCTGAGTGTATTTCCTTCTGCTTAGCTCATCAGAATCCTGGAGACTGTGCGGCTACTGGGCTTTGCCACTGTGAGAAGAAACTAATGTTAAGCAAAAAATATAAAGTGAAAAGGTTTAAACTGACCAGTTTTGATGTTGAATATCTTTTATCTTTTGAAGTCTTCTGGAGGGCACAACAATTCAACCAATGAATTTTGATTACCATTATCTATTCTGATGGTTTTATGTGAATGCTTTGCTAAATCAAAATCTTACTGTATTGCATAAGGCATATCTGTTTATTGTGTCATCATTGTGGAATAAAGGCATATAAACTGTTTTTAACAAGACTTAAGTCTTGTTGCAGTCTTAACTGGTATGGTAATAAATCTTAGTGATTTGTTTTTAAACTGTTGTTTTCCTAAAGATATTTAAATCCTTTGTAATGATTACTTTTGTGGGACATCTTTAATCTCGATTTTTGCAGCTGGAGATTGAGTCAGGAAGTGGGAATGTGATGTGACTGAATAATTGTTCAACATTAGACGCATGAAGAAAATCATGAGGTTCATATTTGGTTTCTTTTCAAGTGAGAAAGCAAAGTATTTTGCATGCTCATGCATCAGCTTTTAAGTTTACCCTGTGGGTAAACAAAGTCTATATTCTTTCTATGAAGCAAGCTTTATTTTTTGTGTTGGAGTGTATCAAAGGTGTTTCCCAATATATATATATTTTGGAAAACCTAGATCGTAGATACCCAGCCAAATCCTGGAATCAAAACAGGTCATGAAATCCTTTACCCTCCATTCTAAAACAAACTGTTTCCATCAGTCACAAGGGAAATGGGTCAACTTGTCACCTTGTCGTTACAACTGATTAACTTTAGGTTCAAAGATAGTTAAATACTCTGACAAGGGATGGCTTGAATTTTTAGGCCAACTCCTCCCCTCCACAAGTTTCCCAGGTAGTCCTCAGTTCCACAGTTGTGTATAGTATTAAATTAATTAATAACTAGCATAAGATCTCATACCCAGTAATTGCTCAAAGAATTTTGCATATATAAATATTAAGCCAATACCCAAATTACTTCTCTATATAATAATTTGCAGCTATTTAATCATGTGAAACCTATGGTTAAGTACTTGGATAGTGTCCCAATATTATTATAGATGTAAACCCCTAATATTTCTCAAAAACCCACCCCTGGGGAAAGGGGGAGACACTAAATTTCTTTTTTGTCTGCTTAACAAGTTGACCATAAAATTGACCCCCAGAATTAAAATTTGTATATAATGACTCCAATTTTTAAATGTAAAGGTTAATTGGATTTAAAAATGACAGATGTCAAGTCTTTAATGCCAAAACCAGATTTACAGTATAAACTGTGTGTTACCTATGAACTCCTACCTCTTTTCTTCATGAATTACATCAATGAGTAGCTCAAACTATGTGATCACTGAAATTTCTCCCAGAAGTTGCTTCTAAAGCTTAGTTTGGAAACATTCACAGAGAGGGAAGACACTGCTCCTTGAGTCAGGAGTCCATTGAACAGTTCAACAAACACATCTGCCTTTCCAGAACTTCACTTCAGTAGTCCAGGTTCTGACCTGTGCAACAGTTAAGATTATCTCCTTCAAATATTAAAAGACAACTGAACATTCCTTCTATATGTTGCTTTCTGCAAGCAAAGCTTACCAGTGTTCATCCCATACCTCGTATGCTGGGGATTGATTGCTGTGTCCTGT
The DNA here is from genome assembly GCA_963924515.1 of Vespertilio murinus. Taxonomy (NCBI): domain Eukaryota; kingdom Metazoa; phylum Chordata; class Mammalia; order Chiroptera; family Vespertilionidae; genus Vespertilio; species Vespertilio murinus. The sequence goes on from OZ004708.1 coordinate 62,821,353, forward strand.
GTGCTGACAACTTCACCTGAAATTGCATCACAAATCTCAGAGGGCACTTGGGACTAGAGCTTCCGTTGACCTGGATGAACTGTTCCTACTCAAGCCGCCTATGTTTGCATTAGGTGCTCTCGCATCTTATAATCAAAGTGAGGTTGACACACTAGTATCAGCATTACCTGGAGTTTGTTAGACGTGCAGAACTTTGGGTCCCAGCACAGACTACCCGAATTGGAATCCATATTTATCAAACCTCTTAATGGTTCATGTCCAGGTAAAGGTTTGGGAAACACCAATGTAATACAGTTATCCAAGTGCTGGTGTACAAGGAGCTTACAGCCAATGACAACCACTAGCTATTTTATTAGCCAGAACTTCTGAAGTCCTTTGATGACAAAACTGAGTCTGAAAAAGGAACATATGAGAATATATTAGACAGCTGTCTGTAAATACGTGTGCTTCTTCTAGGCACCCTTTCTTGAAGCTCTTTTGTTTTTTGTTACCATGATGGCCTTGACTCTTGATTCCCTCCCATGATCTGAACATTGCATGTCAGTCTTCTGTGCTGACTTCTGTCTACCTACCCTTGGTTGTTCCCTGACTCAACCCCTGTACTTCCATGACTTCAACTGTCACTCACAGGCTGGTCATTTCACACCCCGAAACACCAAACCAGCTCAGTTCAACTGAATATCTACCTGAATGTTCTATAAGTAATAAATCAAATAGAATTCACCTTACCTACTGTCTCTCTCACACCTTTCTGTTAGTTAATGGTATCTATCAAGTTAGTAACTTGGGGATAATCCTAAAACTCCATCTCCCACCCCATTGTACATCTTATCAACCATTGAACACTGCCAGTTTTATGGTTGAATCCACCCTTTCTGTACCCACTATCACTGTCCCAGATTAGACCAGCATTGTCTCAAGCTTAATGATCAATTTCATAACCCATCTGATCTTTCATCTTGTCCATTATTACTCTCTGTGCTATCTCTGCCCCCTTTTGTTGCCCCTTCTTGCACCAAACACACAAAAGACTTCTTCTTTCTACAAAGATGCATTGAAAACACACATCTCTCCCTTCCTCAAAACTCTCCTGTGCCACATGATGCAACGAAGTTCACACAGCTTCATGGTGATCCTGGCCCTGACACTCTATTGAGCATAGTCTTACAGTTGCTTTTTTCCACACGGTGCATTGCTTAATCTTAGTACTGAGTGTTCTCTTTTCTTTTCTTGCAAAAAAATGACTATTAATCCTTCCAGACCTGGCTAAAATGTCACTTCTGCAATGCCTTCACAGGTTTGTAATGATTCTATTGAGTGTATGCTCCTTCCATGACCTTATATGACAGTTGTGCTGTTTTGCAGGACCTTGGAGTCAACTCTCAGTTCTGGCATTAATTGCATGACTTTTGGCCAGGTATCATTCACTGTGATGCCCCCTTTCTCAAGTGGAATGCAGAGATCAGAGGACCACAGCTCTAAGCCATTTACCTACTTCATAAGTAAAGTCTGAAGCAAAGGGGTTGGTACAAAATAGGTGTTATTAATCATTTGTGTCTCACAGGCACATGCAACTATTATGTTAGACTAATTCACCCCTTCATGGATTGTGGCCAATTTCAAGAAGGCACTGGTCTAACTTTAGGTATAACACCTGCGGTTAGTAATGACCATTCCATAGGCACTTGGTAAATGTGTGTGTAAATTCAGATCAGGCCAAATCACCTGCATGAGATCCCTTCCAACACTTGTAAAAAGGTATGTCTACCCAGATGTAGTTTGAGATAGATTTCCTAATAACTACAAAGGTGAAAAATGAACAGACTCCTTAAAACATATCATGGATAATTTATCCAATGATATAAATTTCCCATCCTGCATCTCAACAGGTCTTTTCATTTCAGGGTTTATTGTTTATTGATAATGTGATATTGGAAAGTTACTGTTTCAGGGATGCTATGTCTAAGGATCGTTGTATTTTAATCATTCCATAAAAACAAGTAAGATAGGCATCTCTAAAATTGCATTGTAAATTAATGGAAAAACAGGGTTCAATTATAAAATTTTCTGAGAAAATCAGCACAGGACTTAATTAGTATGTGTCCCCCTTCCAAAATCCTTGCTACAGAAATCTGCTTATGTATGTTAGTACTTAAAACAAGAGCTCTTAGACTGAGGTCTATAGATGTGCTTGAAATTATCTGTGAACTTTATGATGTTGCATGTGGACATTTTGCAAACACAAATGTTAGCACTTTCCTGACACTGTCAAAAGACTGCATCCCAAAAGTTTAAGAATCAGTGACACCATATATAGAAGGAACTAGAAGGCAAACAAGATGGTAATGATTTTTAAAATTCTAAATTTCTGAATAGTGATAGGAATCAGCCTGAACCTGTGCTTAAAGCACACAGTCGACTTGGTATGTCAGGAAAGGCCACACAGCGGGAAGTGGGATGTTTTACTTTGAGATCATCTCTTTTATCAGCACTGCAGTTGTTAGCCTGTATTTTTAGTTCCAGTGAAAGCAGTCCCTACAAACCAGAGCCCGTGGGAATCAGGCTAGCAGCCTAACTCCATCTAAGATGTAAAATTCAAGAATGCTTCAATGGAAGGTGAATTTGACTTACAGAACTACAGGAAGATTCTCATGGATTAAGTTGCCAGATGTACGTCAGTGATAATTACCGAGAAAGAAAACAGAACCTTCTTTGATGAAATTATGGGAGAGATGACAGAGAGTGCAACAAAAGCTTAAACACATTAACCTCTGGTCAATTTTGGACTCACCTCCAACAGTGCGACCACCTAATTTTTACATGTTGATTACCTTTCCTTCCAGCCTCCCCAAATCCTAAGAAAGCAACCCTCGCCATGTGCTCAGAGAAAAACCATATGGCTCTGGCAACGTAGTCCAGATTCAAAATAGAATAAAATAGGAAAATAATTCTTGCCTGGAACATGACCCTCGCAGTTTTCTAAATTCGTAGAAAGTTGCATCCCTGATGTTAAGTTTTATAACTTAGAATGTGGTACACACACTTTCTTAAAACCATTCAAATGCAAGATCCACATGTGATATTTCATTGTCCAGCATACGAAGCCTTTGTGACCACAGCAAGAAGAGTCTCCCCTGCTAAAGTCTATCACGAAGTGAAATTTTCAGGGGAGTTTTGATTAGCTTTGATTCAATAACACATTTACCTAATTTTTATTCTTAACACAATTCTTTCACATACCTCTTACAAATTTGGTCTCATAATATGAAAGCTTTCTTCTTACTTTTTGCTACTAAGGTTGCATAATGACCATTTCCCCCATGTCATTAACTTTTCATATTTTAATTGGTTTCATCATATTCCACTGCATGGATATACCATAATTTAGTTATGGTTTCTGTTAAAAATTTTATTATAAACATAATTTAATTATGTTTTGTTATTAGGTGAACATCTTAGATTCTAATCATGAATTGGTTCCTATTATAAGTATAGTGGTGGTTGGCTAATATTTTAAATCTATTATACCAGTATATTATAGCAAAACATGTGTGTTGTTTATTGGTAATAATAAGAATACAAATGATGCAGGAAATTTTTGGTTTGTTTTGTTTTGCTTTAGGGGAAAGGTGTTTCTTATTTTACTGAGTGTTTTACCAGTGCTGATTATATTCTTTATGGGCTGTTTGAATTGTACACAATGTCAGGACAATTGTCAGGGAGGCAATAAAAGTCATTTGATCTCTTTGAGGGTCTTTATTGCAGAAAGATTCCATCTATACCAGAAGTCAATTTAAAAATATATATATTTTATTGCTTGTGTTTTTTGTTTTTGTTTTTTACACAGGGGAAGGGAGAGGGATAGAAAGTTAGAAACATTGATGAGAGAAACATGGATCAGCTGCCTCCTGCACACCCCCAATTGGGGATGTGCCTGCAACCAAGGGGCATGCCCTTGACCAGAATCAAACCTGGAACCCTTCACTCCACAGGCCAACATTCTATCCACTGAGCCAAATGGGATAGGGCCAGAAGTCCATTTTTAAAAACACATTTCAAATAAGTGCATAATCCACATGTTTTTTGTATGCATATTGTTAGTTCAGATAAATTATTGCCTATTTTTGTCTCATGCTGATGCTTTAGTGCAAGTATAGAGCCTATGAAGCTTCGGGTTTAATGATTTTTAACTTGATAATTTTTATTAGTATTTTAATAAAATTGGGTTAATACAATTGTCTGATATATAACACTTTTGTCATATACAGATGTCTGCCCTTATCCACAGGTGATACATTCCAAGTGGATGCCTAAAACCATGCATAGTACCGGACACTATATGCACATTTTTTTCCTACACATACATACAATGATAAAATTTAATCTAGTCAATTAGGCACAGTAAGAGATTAACAATAACAAATAGCAAAATAGGACAATTATAACCATTTTACTAATATGAGATTAGTAAAATAAGAGTTCCAGGCTCACACGCACTGTGATGCCACCACAGTGAATCTGATAAATTGAGGTGGCTACTAAGTAACTAATGGACAGAAAGCAGATATGGTGTGAAGACCCTGAAAAAGGCAGGACAGAGGGCAACAGCGCAAGATTTTTCGTATGCTACTCAGAATCATGCACAATTTAAAATTTATGAATTATTTATTTCTGGAATGTTCCACTTAATATTTTTGGACAGTAGTTGACCATGGGTAACTGAAACTTCGAAAAGCAAAACCATAGATAAGAAAGACTACTGTCAATGTAATAGATCATTATCATTAATACTAGTGACCTGGTGTACAAATTTCATGCACATTAAAAGGGAATTAATTAGAGGAAATATTTTAATATTTCTATTTGCCCTTTTTCTAAAATAAAAAGTGTCAGAGATGAAAGAAAATTAGTAAAATGTATATGAAAATCTTCCTCCTGTCAGAGTCTGGGGCATGCCATGGGAACCAGAGTCAGGGCCCCACTCACTTGCTCCTTGAAATTGCAGTAGATCCAGACCAGGCCGGCCCCACCCCCATTGGGCTAGATCCAGACTCAGCTAGCCCCACCCTCATTAAGCCCTGCGGGGTGGGGACTGCAGCCTGAGGTCCCCCAGCCCAGATCAGGAGGCACACCTTGAGGTACCTTGGCCCGGGCCAGGGGTGTGGCCTGAGGTCACCTGTCAAGCCAGGGTAGGGTGCATGGCCTGAGGTCCCCAGGCCTGGGCTTGAGAAGGGGGAATGCCTTGAAGTCCCCATCAAGTCCTGCCGGGTGAGGGGCACAGCCTGAGGTACCCCATCAAGACCCACCAGGAAGGGGGTGCAGCCTCAGGTCCCCTGCCCAGACCCAGTGCCAAGCATCCTCAGATCCCTGCTGATTGCTCTAAAGGCTCCTTATGGGAACTTGGCCTCCACTGTGGGCACAGCCATTTATGTTATGACACAATGGTCCATTTGCATATTCTCTCTTTATTAGATAGGATAGGAGCAAAACTATTTGTATTTGCCCTAAAGTTAATTGAAGATGCTTTCTTCTTCTTCTATGTCATTTAAGGAATTAAATATGTTATTATGTAGCAATGGATAGACCTAACATAACCAGTAATACTGACGGCTCACAACATAAATTAAAAGGGGCTATCATAACTGAAACAGAGAAGAATTGTAAAACCTCAAAGAGAATGAGGAAAATGATGGTTTAAACCACAATGGGAAACAGGCATTAGCTGTGAAAAATTCTCTTCCAAATCTTGGCAACTTTGGATTCATAAGTTGTTGTTTTTAATGCCAAGGAAATCTCAGTATTGTGCACAGGCAGCGGTGAGGAATAAAAACTATTTAATGACCTCGTGGAGTTACGAACATTCCATTCATAGAAACTGATCAGGCACAGACATACATGTGCATGCATGCACAAACATACACCCTTTCACATAGCACAGCATGCACTTCCACGCACTTTATCAAAATATGCACAGTGCAAAGTACAAAAGGAATGGATTTAATATAGAATATTGTTTCTAAAAGTGCTAAGTACATTTTGGAACTGAGTCTGACATGTGAATACTCAGTGAATATATGCTACTGACAGATTGAATAAATATTTGAATAAATAAAATATTAGCATAAAACCAAAAGTAGTATGAGAGTATAAAAATTTAAATACCCAAGTAAATAAACAAAATGCTCTGAAACATGCACATTTTAAAAATGTTTAGAGGCAAGAGGAAACTTCTCCAGCTGATGGATATGCTCATTAGTTTAATTGTGATGATGGTGTTACTATATATGCATATCCATCAAATGGTATATATTAAATAAGGTGCAGTTTTGTACATCAATTACAAAAAGACACTCTACCAAATTAAATTTTAAAGGCCTACAGTAAATGTAATGCCCTAAAATGATTCATGATTAATGTTTTCTTGACAAAATCCTCTAAGAATCTAGTTTAATCTTAGGCAACTCAGTTTTGCCTTGGATCAAACACACAGATTAGATCAAGTATTAGTCTACACTTTGCATCCAAGATTTTTCTATTTGGCATTTTTGTTGTTGCTGTCACCCATAATACCTAACATTCTTTTCTGTAATATGTTTATATCCTATATTAAATCTTGCAAGCACATTCTATTTCTAAGACCTAAAAAAGCAATTTATAAAGTTTTATACCCATGATGTCTTATTCTTGTTTCTCAGTGCTATAGTATGGGCAGAGACATTTTCTAATTAGGAAAACCTGATGTTTCTTTTCCACTATAGCAGTCCATTACTACATATTACCCATAGGGAGTGAAATTACTAATACTGTATTTCTAAAAGAATTTCTTTTTCTTCTTTGTACCTAAACAAGAAGTGGGATTGCTTCATTTCCCTTGACAAAAGTTTGGGAGCCAGAAAGAGCCTCTGCTAAATAGTTTTCAACCCTGAAATTTACATTTCATATATTAAGGCACCTTCTCAATGTATTTCATGAATAAAGTAAACTCACCATCTTGCTTACTTCTGTCTAATGGCTAATGATTTCCATAATATTGATTTCTAGCATCTGTCTATACTAATTTCTCATTATTGCATTTCTGAGAATGTGTTTATTGTAGTAATTTCTGCACCTAAGAAGGTATTTCTGGTGACAGTATGTAGAGGCATTGTAAAAGGCAATAATGCATGATGGTTTATAGTTAATGGCTTTAGGGTAAAAAAAAAAAAAAAGGTTTAAATCTCAGTGATACCAGTGATCAGTCATGTTACCTTGGAAAGTCTCTTAACCTAAGTGTCTTAGAGTAGTCGACTAAAAAGAGAAGAAATTGAGTAACGATACCTCCTTTTTCAATTGTTTTAAAGATTGAATGAGAAAACCCATGAGAAACACAGCCTAGTGCCTAGAACACTGAATTCATAGAGCAGTGTTTCCCAAACTTCTCTCATGATGAGCATCACCTGGTGGAGTTGTTAAAATACAGATTCCTGAATCCCAACTAAGAAGTGCTAAACTAGAATTGTATACAATTTTACCTACATGTTCCCCAAAATTCTAGTTTAGCCCTTCTCAGTTGGGATTCAGGAATCTGTATTTTAACAACTCCACCAGGTGATGCTCATCATGAGAGAAGTTTGGGAATCACTGATCATAGAGTGACGTTGATTTATTATTTTGGTTATTAATTGAAATCAGATTGCTGCCTTTATGCTGACACCTAACTCTGTGCCTCCTCAGTGTATTATCCTTAGAATTGGAGATTCCTGTGACTGATTGCTTAATTGCCTGCGCTCCTCACTGCGCACTGCAGATTGTTCTCATTGAGCATTAGGGTTCTGGTGTATGTAAGGCTGGTGCCTCTTATCTCTGCCTTCTTAGAAGGGATTTCTTCTGATCACAAATGGTAAGTTACCAGCACGGACTATCTACCTATCCCTGCAGCATCTGAGAAGATGTCGTAATTTCAACATAATTGAACTTTCATTTCAGGATTTTTAGAGGCTTTGAGTACCAAGCATCCACAGAGCTATTTGTTCATGTCATGTCCGAGGGAGACAAGCCAAGGCAGTGATTGGAATGAAGAAATAAGGGCTGATAGATTATGAGCTATGGGTATGCGTATATTTTTTGAGAGAGAAAAAGGAAGAGGGTAGATGAACCATGGAAAACTCTAGGGAGTTGTTTTGAGACAACAGAATAGGGAGAGGATGCCTGGCTGTGGGCTCGGAAAGGAGGAGGAGGGGAAAAGCGAGAGGCTACAAAATGCAGGGATGGGTAATATTACCAGGCATGCAATGGTTGGCTTCCCAGAGAGCATTTGTATTCTCAAAACCCATTTGAAATATCACTGTTTTTAACATTACCTCTTATTACTTTTCTAGTATTGAAACATAGATGGTTTCTGGACCAGAACATTTTTCTTTAACTAGAATACATAAAAGAAAATGGCAAAAAGGCTTATTTCCAAAAATAAGAAGGATTCAAATTGGAAAATGCAGTGTAAGGTTTTTTGTTTTTGTTAGATGAGAATCGTGTGCTTTAAACTTACCTGATCTTCCACTCTTCAAACAACATATGATCTAAATGATTCCATTTTCTCCTTTAGAAGATTCTATGGCGCCCATTTGTTCTCATGATGCAGCCCTTATTATATTAAGAGTTTCTTTTTTTGGTAAAATTTTTACTGATTTTAGAGCAAGAGTGACAGTAAGAGAGAGCGAGAGAACGAGAGAGCAAGAGAGCGAGAGAGAGGGATTTATTGTTCCACTTATTTACGCATTCATGGGTTTATCCTTGAATTGAACCTGAAACCTTAGTGTATTGGAATGATGCTCTAACCAACTGAGATTCCTGACCAGGGCCTATACTTAGAGTTTCTTGAAATAAACTTCTAGGTCAGGTTGCCAAAGCCTAGTCCCCAGGACCTAGCACATAATAGTCGGTAAATATTGAGAGAAAATGTTGAAATCATACTTCAAGGCTTACTCATTAAATTATGGAAAATGTCTCTTCTGGGTTTATGATCTTCACATATCGACAATTTAACTAGACCTATTATTGTATCTTTTGAAAATGTTCCATTTCCATAAACTGTTGAATAGCCATGCCCAATATATTACTCTAAATATTCTCTGACAAAAATCATAGAGTTAGAATTAAGTTCAGAATCACATCTTCTTAATAAACCTACACAAGAAGTCTGGGGCTCCAATAGCAGCACCTTAGCTTACAACTTACAATGGTGCAAGTCTACAACCTCTTTCTAAAATACAAGGAGCTTAATATGTTTGGGAATTCAGAACATTTCAGATTTTTGGAAGGCAAAAGGGAAGGACATATTCTGGGCAATGCATCCCATCCCCAATATTATCTGGAGCAGCACCCCAGACACAAGCATTTTAAAATTTCTTAAGCAAAAATGTCTGAATGAGTTTATAATAAATAAATTACATAAGTGCCATCATGTAGGGTCATGTTATGTGTTTCTACCTACTAAGCTAAGTTTAAGTCAGGGTTTGGGGACAAATGAACTTACAAAGGCTTGGGGTTTCAGATTATTTTTAAAACCTAGACATTGAGAATGAGTTTGTATTTGCAACAAAGCTTCAAGAATAGGCTGAATCCTAAAAAAATGCAAATAAATCTAGCTTTTCTAGTAGCTGATGGTCAAGCCCCAACTCCTCCTCCACCCTAAATATCCAGAATAGGTTCTATTAGGAATCTAGAATTTTCAGGAAGAAGATAGAAAGTACAAGGCAACAAAGTTCCTTCACTTGCATGTGAAAATGAGAAGGAACAAGTAATATAGATTCTGAAGTGGGGGACCACTATGTTGAAAATATATCAGGATCAGAAGTTAAAATGTTTGTGTTACATAGAGTCCTGCATTACCACTCATTAAGATAGTATTTTGCAAATAATTGCCTCACCACCAAGAAAGGCAGTCCAACCAACAAGAGACCCAGCTGTTATATGAATTATATATTCCTATCTAATAAATTATCCTCAAAACTTAGCACCTCCAAACAATAAACATTTGTTATTTCAAAATGTGTTTGGGGGTTAGGAAGTGGCTTAGTAAGGAGTGGCTTAGCGAGGTGGCTTAGGATTCAGCTACAGGCTGAGTGGCATCACCTGGAAAGTTGACTTCCAACCTCATTCCCATCCTGTTGGCAGGAGCCTGCAGATCCTCACCAGGCGGGCCTCTCCTGTTTCAGTAGAAAAATAGCACCATTCTTTGATGCCCCATTCAGATCTCTTTCTCTAGTCACGTGCACCCTTCTCCAGGTTCCATTGTGCTGCTAATGGTCAGCACTGGCCACATTGAGAGGTTTGCTCTTGGCCCCTGAAGTGCCTCACACCTCTGAAAGCCAGAACTCTGGGCGTGGGATGTGGACTGGACTACTGATCTCTTAAAAGTTAAGCCTCAGTGAGATCTCTCTGAAGGAAGAGGGAAACTATGGCCAATGAAATGAGGTCCGATGGAAATTCACAAAAAAATAGTTTAGGACATGCAATTTTTATAAAACACTTCAGGAGTCATTACATGCATATAACAGAGTGAGCCTTAAAACTGAAGCTCAGCACATTTAGAGGATGAGGGTAATAGTCAAGAATGGTGTGCAAAGTCAGTTTATACACTAATCATACCATCGCAGCACACTTGAGTTTAAACCCACATAAGTCAAAGCATGCTTTACGGATCCAAGATGAAAAGGATCTGTAATTTAAAATATTCCTTTGCTGCTCTTCCCTTTAAAACACACTAATGCATATGCTTGCCCCTATGAAAATGTTAAGCAAAATGTTTGTTTAAAGTACATTTTAATTCCCTTTACCATCATTTTAAGATGGCACTTAAAGAGGTAAGTGCAGCATTCCTTCTAGTACGAAAGCCATGAACAAGACTCATTGTATAAATATTTTGCTCTATAGCTCTAGCATTAACATATCACGGCTATAAAAACAACACTCAATCATGGTGTCGGAGTTTGGGTCCTGTCTTAAATGTGGTAGCTGAGGTTTAACTGATTGTAAACACAAAAGGATTCCCTTGAAGGATGTCTGGGAAGGTATACGTTTGATGTAGTTAGCTTCTTCCTTCTCCGGGCCCAGGAGGAAAGGAAGAGAAGCACATATACGCAACACTTCCACATGCATGTCCACCTTGAGTGGTCAGGCTTCCATCTACTCTCAGCTCTCACAGAGGAGCTGTATCAGTCAAGGTTCTTCCTTGCAAATCAAAGAATCCTTTCTGACTTGCTAAAGTAGAAAATAATAGAATGAAAGGACAGCCGAAGAAACCTGTTTGGCTCAGTGGTAGAGCCTCGGTCTGCGGACTGGAAGGTCCCAGGTTTTGTTCCTGTCAGGGGCATGTACATTGGTTGCGGGCACATCCCCGGTAGGGCGTGTGCAAGAGGCAGCTGGTCGATGTTTCTCTTTCATTGACGTTTCTAGCTCTCTATCTCTCTCCCTTCCTCTCTGTAAAATATCAATAAAATATATTTTTTTTAAAAGAAAGGATAATAGGTTGTTCACCGATCCTCTGTTCTAATCTTCTCTGCTTGCTCTTACTGTCTTTCCTCCGCAGTTAACCTTCAGTGGCGGTTACTAAAAAAAAAAAAAAATTTAAGTGTATTTGAGTTCTTAACTAAGACTTCTCAGAGGAAACTGAATTGAGTGGGAAGTGAATTGGCAGAGGCATGGAAAGCAGCAGAAACAGTGCAAGCCATCCTGAAGAAGTGAGAAGCACAAAGCATGCGTGGGTGCAAACACTTGGACAGGAGCAGTGAGGGATGTTACTGGATGATGGAAATCAGAAGGCAGGGACACTTTAAGAAGATAGGAGTGGAAGGAAGTGAGAAATGACTTGGAGTGAGATTTCATACTTTGAAAGGTTTGGAAATTCAATGGAGGAGTTTCAACATTATCCTGAGACCACAAGAATGCTTGACAAGTTAAGTGAAAAGGCAGTTATATGATCAAAGTGTTATTTTAGGAGGTTACATTCGGGAGTATTGTTCTATATATTGGGAAAGTGAAAGACTAGATACAGACACATCTTAAAGATTAAGACTGCAGACCTGGCCAGTTTGTTCAGTGGTTAGAGTATTGGCCCATGGACTGAAGGGTCTTGTTTTAGATTTCAGGCAAGGGGTCAAGAGCACATCACTTGGTGGTAGGTTCTTTAGCTCCAGTAAGGGTGAGTGTGGGAGGAAACCAATGGATGTGTCTCTCTACCCCCCATCCCTTGCTTCCACTCTCTAGAAATAAATAAAAAATATATCCTTGAGTGAGGATTAAAAAAAAAAAAAGTTAAGATGGCAAGATCAATTTTGAAACCACCAAAACTAGTAATCACAGTAAAAGTACACGGAGAAAATTATTATAAAAGAACAGGCAAATTTCTGACTGGGTGTTGCATGTGGGGAAAATAAGGAGTAGAGGGCTGGCTAGGGATCAGGAATAGTCAACAAGGACTTTAAGCCTCATTTGTTGTTACTGTTGGAAACCAATTTGTAGTTCAAATTGTTTGATGATAAAATGGAGATTATACTTCTGGAATGCTTATTCCAGAAATTGTCAAGATAAAGAAGTAGAGAAATAACAAGTTGGAGAGGAGAAACTTGTTCCATATGATTAATTGGAGATATTGAATAGAACATTATGGTGAGGAGGAGAAAATCAAGAGATACAGGATTAATGTTGTGGTGTAGGTAGAAAGGATTGGATGGGGAGCAGAGACAGCCAGTGGAAAGGTAACAGTTAACCTATTTCCTAAGAGAGGAGGGGATCAAGAGAAGATTCCTGTGGAGATGCTTGAGAGGTAGTTTGCTTAGTGGTCAGTGTCAGACTTGAAAGTTGAGTTCATTTGCTTTTCTACCAGTTCTGTGACTTTAGGCAAAATACTCTTGTAAATCTCCATTTCTCAAAACTGTCTCAAGACACTAACACTACGGTATGTATCCATTGTGTTATTGCAAGGAATGAACGTGATAAATTATTTAAAGCATTAATACAATATCTGGCACCTTGCATTCCAATAAATGATATTGTTATATCAGATATTTCATTTTGAGGTGAGGATGAGCTCATGAAATTTTCTGCTTGAAATAGTATATGGAAAATTCAGCTATGTCAGCCAACTTGTTTTTCTTTGCCCTCAGGGCTCTTCTGAGGAAGTTATGTACTGCAGAGCACATTTGCATTTTAATAAGGGCCATTGGAGCCTAGGGGAGGAAAGGAACTTTTCTGCTCCTCCAATGACACCACAAGGAACACCTTTGTGCCTTTGTGCAAACCGACCCTGTTCTATACCACATTTGTAATGGGAGCTTTGAAACATTTTCTAGTTAGTCTCACCTAGTTAAAGACATATTTAATAACACGTTTAACTTTGAACCTTTTCTCAGTTGTCTTATAATCATTCAGTGCTTGTTGGGTTGTATTTCAACACAGCCTAGGCATGAACTCCTGTCATGTTGGGCCAATGAAGAGAGCACCTTTGTCATCCCTAGTTTGCATTTCTGGAAAGCATGCTCTCAAAAGCCCAGACCTGTGGATGCATCTTTGTTAAGCGGGTAGAATTCTCTGGAAGATTATATCTTTTTAAAAGAGGAAGACCAGAACCAGAGAATGATTTATTAATCTGCTTGGTGCTCTCTTGGTTTTGAATTGCTATAGAACAACACCAAAGATTATTTGTGAGAAAGAAATATTTGCCAAAAGTAGTAATTGTGTATTGAGCTTAAGGTTTTCTAATAAAATCAATTCATTGGCGTAAACACATATTTTAAGTTATACTTATGTATGTATTTATGTTAAGATGGAAAATACTGAAGAACATTGATTTTGTACTTTGGGGCTTCAAATTTTTGTTCTGATCTGTAAAATATAAATTTGGATTGGGCTTAAAAATAAATAAATAAATAAATAAATAAATAAATAAAATGAAAAGGAAAGTGGTCTCTCCTAGGACCCAAATAACTTTACAGGAATTAATGTACTTATGTGACTACAGGGATGCTAAAAATAGTTATTCAGAAATCTCTATTGAATTGTTTATTTTTATGATTAATGTCCCTTGTGGGAATTAAATTTAAGAAATAGAAAATTCTGCTGAAACCGGTTTGGCTCAGTGGATAGAGCGTCGATTTGCGGACTGAAGGGTCCCAGGTTTGATTCCGGTCAAGGGCATGTACATTGGTTGTGGGCACATCCCCGGTGGGGGGTGTGCAGGAGGCAGCTGGTGGATGATTCTCTCTCATCGATGTTTCTGGCTACCTATCCCTTTACCTTCCACTCTGTGAAAATCCATAAAATATAAAATAAAATAAAAAAGAAATAGAAAATTCTATAAATTATTTGTTGCGTAAAAACAAATTAATTGATTCCTTCACATCTTAGGGCAGTGTTCTATAATCAAGACAAGTAAAAACAGAAAGGATTTGGCACAGTCACTACCAAAACCATGTAATGATGTATTTGATGAATGAGCTCACACTTGGTTCCCATCCATAGCTAGACTTCCCAGTCATGACTGCTGCTCTGATTCTGCAAATGCATCAGCTTTAAACTGAAACATGGAACACGTCTTATTCCTTAGTGATAACAGATCCATTACCATCAGAGACAAGATTGGCATTTTGCGTGGCAATATTTCATATCCTGTTTCTCCCTGAAGCACAGAATCACAAAGTATGCATTAAAAAAAAAAAAAGTGATTTGGCATATTTCCCTTTCTTGTACTATCCATTTTAAAAAGAATGTTTTCATATCAAGGCTTTTTTTTTCAAATATTTACCTAGTTTATTCTTTTCTAAAAAACGGTTATGTGAAAATTACGATTTTTGTATGCATTTTTAATTTGGGGTGTTACAAACTAAATTATCTGTTTGATCAGCAGGTTTTTGAATTTGACAAATCTATGACTCTATTGATTACATAAGCTAAAATAAATAAGACTGATTTTCTGATTAAACTACTTCCTCTTTATAGGTTGTGTGAATGTTTTTGAAAATGATATTATCTTTTCCAGCCGGGATAATGTTACCAGCAAATTTCTTCATTTACTGATATTTTTTATTGAAGTAGTACCATAGGTCTGGTTTCCTGGAGTTCAGACTTTGAAATACTAGTACAGATTAGCAGAAAGTTTATCAGGGAGCATTCTTGGGTTCAACATCTGTGGGGAAAGGAAAGAAAGACTGTGCAGAGGGAGATGGTGGATTTCCAATGAGAGCTCAACAATGTCCTCAGACAGCTCTGTAGGGAGCTCTGGGGTTGGAATGGTCCCTCAGAGTAGTTCTAAATCTGGGTACTGGAGGGGCCAGGTTACTATTCTCTTTCATTGAGCAGTCACTGGATGGGGGCTGCCCTAGGAAGGAGGCAGGGCCTACTGCAGCAGTGAGTAATTTCTGGAGAGGGCTGGCAGATGTGCACTGGAACCTGGTGTGAAGGAAAAGAGCCACATGCTAACCTAATAAGTTCAGGGAACGCCTGCGTGGCAGTCTTGCAGACTCAGAGACCTGAAGTAACCACAAAGGATGATTTGAAAATTAAATATCTTATTACTAACAGGTTATAGTGGGCAGTCATTTTCTAGGCCAATGTTTTCCCAGACAAAGATCAACTTTGATCTTTACTGAGCTCATCTGCCTTCCTGCCACTAGGATAACCTATCTGTGAGATGTTGAGTAACTTGTAGCTTCCTCTTTATCCGACCCCTGAGGACACAACAAATGGCCCTGAGACATTCCCTCATTGTTATTGTTATCAAGTTAATTGTCAACTGTTTATTGCCTTGGAGTGTCCTATATCCATCTCTATAAAAGAAGCTGATGTCCATCATTTCACCTTTTACCCTATCCCAGAGGTTTTCCACAGGCTTGCTTTCTCCCGCCTCCTTACTCCATCACCAATGAATTTCATGTAACCCACCTATGTCCCTCCTTTGATGGCAATGTATAAATACAGAAGTGTAACCAGCCATTCTCCGGAGTATTATCTCAATCCATTGAGGTTCTGCTTCCTGGAAATTGTGGACAGTTTGGCTCAAATAAACTCACAAAAATTCTTTACAGGTCTCAATGTTTGTTTTTTTTTCTCCTTAACACATGTGAAGCAGAATTTTTGGATTGGAACCCAGATTCTTTGTCCACTGGAGTCCAAGAATGAATCCAAGGACAGAGGGTAGTATAGCAAAGGTGGAGATTTATTGAAGAACAAGTACAGACTCCCACCTGAGGAGAGGGAAAGAGTCCCACAGAATGGACTCCCAAGTGGGGAGGGGGAAAGGTCCCACTGGGTTTCTTTTCCCCATGGCTTATAAAGGCTGCAGATCCTGGTGCCTGATATCCCCTCTGATTGGTCACTATTCTCTTAGACTGGTTACTATATAACTCCTGGGCTCTAAGATTCTCCCCCCACCCCTCTCCTTATTGTTTTCCTCTTCCCTTTGGGCTTTCTTCCTCTCCTTCTAGAAGAAGGGCTTCCTTCCCTTTATTTTGTAAATAGAGACCTGCTGTTCCCAGCTCTCTCATTCTATGGAAATGGACCTATTGCTGCTTTTTAGCTCCCCTAGTCTATGGAAATACACCTTCTGCTGCTCTGCAACCCTGTGCTTCCTCCATAGTCCCCTTAATTTCCCAAATTTCTAAAATTTCCTAAAACCTGTCTTTTTTACCCTCCAAAATTCCCATTTCACTCCCAGAGCTGGAGGAATGGGGGGAAAGGGCCAGGGTATTCCCATCCTGATGTTCACTATAAAGAGTTAGAGTCATTCAAAAAAGGGGAAGCCGAAAGATCCCAGACATTTTTAGTATCTTAGAAAAATGTCTTTAGTAAAGTTTAGTTTAAAAAATATAAATTGCTGAAAAACTATAAATTACTGAAATTATCATAAATTCTATCTGTAAGGTTTGAAGGCACAGGAGACAGACCACCAAGGAATTTTAAAGTAAAGTTTATTCCCCAATAATGAGCCGTACTCATTACAGGGGTAGAGAAATCAGAATTGAAGGAATAGGGGAGGGGGCAGGGGCCCAGCCGGGCTGCAACCTGGAAATGGAGGAGCAGCAGCACATGGCTGGTCTGGGGGTCCTTTTAAGAGTGGAGGGAAAGGGGCTGGAGAGGATTGGACCCAGGGCGAAACAGGAAGGAGTGGGCTCCAGGACACTTTGGCAAGTGCTGATAGGTGGTTCAATGTCTTGGAGATGTCTCTGTGACAGGTGCCAGTCATGTCATAACTCCGCCCACCAGTTGGGAGGAGGGAGAACCTTATACTATCACTTAAAAGAGATTATTATATTCCTTGTATTCTCTACTCACCTTCTTACCTTCTTTTAGAGACAGGTTTTGGAAGCAAACTTATGAAGCTATAAATAACATGGATGTTGGAGTTAAATTTTAAAAGTGTTCAAACTTAGGCTTTACTACTTACCAGCTAGCCAATAACATCTTGGAACCGCTATTTCCTTATTTTTATAAATGAGAACAAACATGGAGGAAAATTAAGTGATATTGCATTTTTAGTAGAGTCCATCTTAATGCCTTTGGCTTAGAAGTAGCTAGAGTTTGTTCTTTTTCTCCCAGTTACAATTACAACCTAATCAAAACCTATAGCATGAACAGTTATATTAATTTTAGGAACTTGGTATTCTCTTGTCAACTTAGAAACCATTCTTTGTTTCTAGGGTAACCTTCTTTGATGAAGTTAGCCTATTCAAGGAGAAACTCAAGTCTACCGGCAGGGAGTTCTACTAATGTTGCCAATGTAGAACTTTACCACACTGAAGCATCATCTTTCTAAATAGTTAGTTAGAAAACCTTTGGAACCAAAAAATAGGGCTATTTCATAGATTTTTTTAAATGGCCATTGACTTTTAATTTCTCCAGGTTAATACTATATACGTTCTCAAAGACTTCACAAAACTAAAATAAATTTATTTCAAAATTATTAACCAAACTAAAAGTTCTCTGAGGAGAAAGATTGTTGACATTCTCTTTTTAATCACTCATCCCCTCCACAAGAAGGGGTGAGATAGCTGGAAAATAGTGTGGCCTCCAGTCACAGTGATGGCAGCTGTGGTTTGTCTTTAGATAACAGAGCCCCATTTTTTTCTTGGTCTCTGACATTTAATTCCTTCTTGCTGTTCTGTGAATTGGCAATATGATCTCTCTGCTCCTCATTTTCCAAAATGCACCTTTCTCCTTTTCTTTATTCCTTCAAATACTTTTTCACTCAACCTATCTTGAGCCTGAGTCTAACCAAATCATTAAGTGGAACATGAAGAAACAATCACCAACTTAATGGGCGAATTCTTTACAGAGAGGATATACACTTGCTTATTCAGTATCCCTTCTAAGGAATTTGTGAGAAAAGAAATCAGACTTATAGAGATGGTCTGGATCATAAAAGGCCTTATCTGAAATGCTAAGGAGTTTACATTTTTTTTCTATATCTGAGGAAGCACAGTGAAAGAATTTTGAGTAGAACAATGCATTGATTACAATTACATCAAAAATAACTAAAGCCACCATCATAATAGGCTTATTTTGTTCAAAATTCTGATATCTAAAACATTAATAAGGTACAATTTTCTGATCCTAAATATTATTTTTTATTGTTGACACTATTACAGATATCTACAATTTTCTCCCTTTTTGCCCCCCTCCACCCAAACCGGTCCCACCCCAAGCCATACCCATATTATTGTCTGTGTCCACTGGTTATTGGTTATGCATATATAAGTATATTTTCTTTGGTAAATATCTTCCTGTCACCTCTCAACCTCATCCCCACTGAGAACTGTTATTCTGTTCCATGCAGCTATACCTCTGGTCCTGTTTTGTTTATCAGTTTATTTTGTTCATTAGATTACACATATAAGTGAGAACATATGTTATTTGTCTTTCTCTGACTGGCTTATTTTGCTTAGCATGATATTCTCTAGGTCCATCAATGATACCTCAAAGGGTAAGAGATCACTCTTTTTTTTACAGCAGTGTAGTGCTCCAGGTTGTAAATGTACCACAGCTTTTTTTTTTTTTTAATCTCATTTACTGCTGGGCACTTGTGCTGTTCCCAGACCTTAACTACTGTTAATAGCACTGTTATGAGCATAGGGGTGCATATATTCTTTCTGATTGGTTTTGCATGGTCCTAAATATTATTATTAGTTGACTCCTTACTCTGTAAGTAACCCTGATATGATATGTCTTCTGAGTCCTATTACATACCCTTAAAAGCTAGATATGATACTTTTAGTGATACATTAATGATGGATTATTGAAGTTGGATTAGATGACTTTTAGGAGCCTTCTTAAAACACCAATAATTTCCTTTCAGCTGAAGATGACTAAACTACTTGACTGAGAAAAAATTTGAATTTCTTCTGCAATTCTGTTTTTTTGTTTGTTTTTGTTTTGTTTTGTTTTGTTTGTTTATTTGTTTGAACTAGATCTGCATGGTCAATATATTGTCAGCAATTTCCATATACATGTGCCACCACATTCTTCTCTTCACATAATGGAAGTCAGCTCATTTTGCTATCTCTCAGCTTTACCTCTTCCTAACTTTGGTTGCTGTATTTGATTTCCAATCATTCATAGAGCCCTTGACTGTCTACTTCAAATTAAATTTCAGATATTTGCCCTTTCTCCCCCTACATATGCCTGATTATAATGGTTCAGGCCCTTATCATTTTAATTCTGAAATGTTGAAATAGCCCCTTGACCCTGACTCTATCTCTAATTTTCTTATCTCTGCAATGCACTCATCATGCTTGCCATTATTGTTATCTCTCTAACATAGAGCTTTGGCCGTGTCACCCCCACCCCCACCCCAAGAACCTTCTGTTGTCCCACAGGATCAAGTCCAAACTTTTTAATTTTCAAAGTCAGTCACAATCTCCCCACTTTCTTTCTTCAGCAAGGTCTCAAGAAAGGGACTCTGAGCACTTAAGAGTAAGTTGAGGATGAAAATTTTAAAAAGTCTGAGTGGAGGCAGAAAGATTAAAGCTACTCTGTGGTAACCTGTTTTGGGAGCAGAAGGAAGGGATTAGTTATCTAAGTGTTGGTGCAAAATGGGGTCAGACAAAGGGGTCCTTTAAGATATACCAAGGTTAGGATCTAGGGAGCAGTCACTCTATTTGACACCTGAAAACTCAGCGGAGCAGACAAAAAAGCAGCTGCTTAAAAGGGCTGTTGGCAGAGCTCTGACAGGGCCATTCTTCGGGAGGCAAAGTGATAGCCAGGCGAATCAGAAAACAGAATCCTAGAGAAAAATAATTCTTTGGAAGACACGCCTATGAACTCCCTGTGCACCAAGAAAACGAGTATTTTCATAAACTGAAAATAACTGAATTAACTGAGTTGCTGCATGTCAGACTTTAGGCTTGGCATGGGATAAGAGAAATGTTCTTCCCTCTTCTGCTGGCCTCAAATCCCATGATGAGTCCTTCCCCTTCCACAAAGATGCACAACCTCTTCCGAGTCACACTGGCTCACTCATCGGTGTCTTCTTTTGCCTCTGGACTTCTGCATGATTGTTTAACCATCGTTAATTTCCAATTAAGGAGCAAGCCCCAGACACCAGAGTATTCTGATTCTCAGTTCACCCCAAGGTAAGGAGTACCAGCACATGCATTTAGTTAATCCATATAATCACCACTATGATATCACACTTCTAATGTTCATATGCTAATTCACTACCATCCATTTAAAAAAATGGAGTTATAGGAACTTGCATTGAAATAAATTCTATAAAAAAGGAAAGCAACACTCAGTTTCCCCCATGCAAACCCTTTTCTGACATTGACTATTTTCCTTAGCAAAATATATGTAATCTTTCTTGAGATGTTGGTAACAAAACACTTATAATAGCCGCCTCTGAAATGTGCCCTTTCTGGTAGAACAGCCTGGAGCATGGGTTCCTGCTCAGAGCAATCAACTTCCTTATGTTCATATCACTCTCCACTGATATGCTTTGAAGTAAACTATGGAAAGTGTACCAATCTGAGTTAAAGCTTTACGTAAAAAGAACTCATCCTTGGGGTGACCCCCCCAGTGGCAAGAATTCTAGGAAAAATATAATTCTTTAGGCAATAACCACATGAATTTTCAGGACACCAAAAATCCTTGGAAATCAGACAGATCTAGATTAAACCTTAGCTCCAACACTTAGTTGTTGAATGACCTTGGAGAAGTTACTTAGCTTTTTGATCCTCTCTTTCCTCATCTATAAATTATGGTAAAGAGTCAGGAATGTACGTATAAACACAGCATCCAGTAGTGCTCTGGAGCTGCGATGGGGCTGAAGTGGTGGCTGGTGGTGTGGAGCCAAGTGATAAATTTTCAGGAATTTTATGAGACAGTTGTTAACAGAGTCATTAAAAAATCAAGGTTTACATAAACTTGCATTTAAACAAATTTTATTAAAAAAAAAAAAAAAGAGCCGAAACCGGTTTGGCTCAGTGGATAGAGCATTGGCCTGTGGATTGAAAGGTACCAGCTGAAAGGTTCCAGGTTTGATTCCTGTCAAAGGCATGTATCTTTGGTTGTGGGCACATCCTCAGTAAGGGGTGTGCAAGAGGCAGCTGAACGATGATTCTCTCTCATGGATGTTTCTAACTCTCTATCCCTCTCTCTTCCTCTCTGTAAAAAATAAAAATATATATTTTTAAAAAAGGAAAGTAACACTGAGCATAACACTTCCTAATTATTTTACTATAATTTTCTATGTTCTTATGCTGCTCTGTCTATAGTAGAATGCTGCGTAACTACAATGTTCTTTCTTCCCAGCTCTCGTTTCACTGGCAGGTAATTTGGTAGCTTAAAATCAGATCTACTGAGAGTATTTACACCAGGAGAATCAGCAAACACTAAAATCTAGAGTTTGCTCTATCATTTTGTTGATTGTCTTTAGACTTAAGAAAGCAATAAAGAAAATGTCAATAAGGTGCATTAAATTAAAAAGTATGTCATGTTTGTGCTTTTTACTTAGTAAATAGCACAAATAAAGTGAAACAATACATTTCCAGAATTCAAACACTATTATCAGTTGTGCAGCATTGCTCCCATCACATATTATTACTTTTTTTAAGGTGAGGAAATGGAGTACCAAAGCATTAAAATTGCTGGTTAAAGATCATACAGCTGGTGAAGGACAGAGCTGGAATCTGAACCCAGGCAGTCTAGCCTCAGAGTTAAATTTGCCAAAGCAGTTTTGATATCCCAGAAAGGGACTGTCTTTTGAGAAAAAAATCAAGCATTTTGTGTTCTAAGAGATTTAAGAGCCTGAAGAAGTCAGAGGATATAGTTTATCTGTAAACCATAAATTTTGAAAGAGCTCATCTATACTAATAAAAGGGTAATATACTAATTAGACAGGATGTCTTCTGTACATCCATCCAGACATCCTTCTGCACAAACCCATGGTTGCAGGGGCTGAGGCATAGGTGGTTAGAGGTGACCAGGCCAGCAGGGGAGGGCAGTTAGGGGTGATCAGGTTGGCAGGCAGGTGAGCAGTTAGGAGCCAGTGATCCTGGAGTAGAAGAGGGATGTCCAACTGCCAGTGTAGGCCAGATCCCTATACTGGCAGTCAAACTTCCCCTGAGGGGTCCTAGATAGGAGAGGGTGCAGGCCAGGCTGAGGAAACCTCCCGCCCCCCTCCCACTCACTCAGTGCATAAATTTCATGCACCGGGCCTCTAGTGTTAATATAAGAGATAGATTTTCTCACCAAAGGATATATTTTACTGTCTGGGAGAGAGAGGAAATAGAGGAAAGGTAACCACTCCAGGGTTAGAGATTGATATGGTTTCAGAAAAAAAGGATTGTGCACTGCTCCGCTCTTCCAAGCTAGAAAGGGAGAGGAGAGGTAGCCCCCAGAGGGACCAGAGAGCAGAGAAGACCTGCATTTCACTCCTAGGGCTAAAGTTTGGGCAATACAAGTCTCCCAAAGAAATCCCTTCCAGAGCTGTTCCCAGCTGTGAGAAAGAATGGCAGTTTGGATGACCTAAGGCCAAGGGGACCTGAGAAAGCTCCATGAGACTCTGGGGTCCTTGGGATTATCAAGGAGCAAGTCAGCAGTTTCCCACAACTAGAGAGAGGTGAGAGGATTAAAGGATCCTGCCAGTCATGATCAGGCCTGTCCACAGCCCTCCCGCAGGTACTGAAACTGATAAATATCAGGCAGAAGGAATGATGACCCACACAGGCAATAGGATATGTAGATTTAAATGCAGAGTGAGCTGATTTTTTTAACCTGGAGTTATGGAGTATTTTCTAATTTCACTGAGTTTACCTGAGGGATGATTAAATAAAGTTTTATGCAATAGAAGGCATTTGGATTTAGAGAAGCTATTAAACGGAATTACAGAAACTAAATTTAGAATTCTTAAAAAGTAGAAGTAGAAACTATAAAAAATTTGAACTGGTTGTACATTCTCCTTAAGCAGTTTTATATGTCCATTGAGGAGGTAATAACTGGGAAATACAACAAAAATTAATATCTTAGTGGACATGTATTCATTATATATATATATATATATATATATATATATATATATATTCTGTAGACACATTCACACACTCTCTCTCTTTGCGTGACTGATTTGTTATTATTTATTTATCTTTTTGTCCATTTGCTTATGAAACGCCATACTTCTCTAGGACATATTGCTAATTTTTTAGATACCAAGGTAGTTAAGAGTGCAGGCGTGGGCCAGAATCCCAGTTTAAATCCTGACTCTGCTTCATACTTCCTGTGTGACCTTGGCTAAGATGTTCAACCTCTCTGCAATGCAGTTTTCTCTTCTCTAAATCCTCACAGTCTTGTTGGGAAAATAAAATGTGTTAACATCTTTAACATACATCAAAGTGTGTCTGCCATTGCAAGTCCTCAGATATGTTTGCTGTGGTGATTCCATGGAGCCCACATTTCCCTGAATGAGATGCTCAGCCTTCTTTCCTTGTCTTCATTTTGGTGACTCAGGATTAATAGTTGTTGACAGTGGGTATGGCCCCATGCTCCGTGGATTCCTCTGCGCCTGGAGTATCACATTCAGAGAAGTGTGTGCTCTTTTTAAGAGCAGTTCTTTTGAGTGCTGCCATAGTCTACCATCTTTCACTCTAATCTCTCTATTCTCTTATCTACCTTGTTTATTTTTTTTGGCTTTGTATGGGAAAGTAGTCTTTGAGAACAGTAAAGAGCCATTATGAATAATGATTCCCAGGATATCACCTTTTTTAAAAAATTATTATTATTAAATAAATAAAAAAGCGAGTGTTGAAGAAAAATAGTTGTGGAATGCTTTCTGTCTGAAGCTCACGTCTCCTTTGTGTTCACTTTAATTGATGTCATAGATGGCATTGTGTTTTCTGTCTTTCATCATGTTCTCCAGTTTCTATATATCACAGATTGTTGCTTCTAATGAAGGATATTTCTGCTAATGCTTTGAAGTCATGAATCCATTTTCTGATCTATCAGTTTTAAAGGTTTTCTTTTCTTTTTTTCTTTCTTTCTTCTAAGAAATAGTTTTGCCCTTAGTATTTAGATTCCTGTAGGAATTTGTTAGCATTTAGTGAGTATTTACTTTAAAATTTTAAAAAAGTGAGTTATCAGTACTTGGATAATTGTGTCTTTTTATCAACATGTCACCACCTAAGGCCTCTGGTTTCAGGAATCACTTTAGTAGAAACTCCAGTGAAACACACACTGTGAACAATGCTTTTAAGAAAATAGGCTTATGCAGTCTCCTAATACTTCTAGTTAAAAGGAGGGCAGCAAATAACTTGTGTGTCTTGCCTTTGGATTCTGTGGTTACTTAGCTATCAAAAAAATATTGATCAAAATTTAAATCTAAATTGAGGTCAAGCTATGAAATAAAAAAAAAATCAATCTGGAGTTAAGTCTCTTGAAGATAACAATTGAGAATGTAGAGTTTGTTATTTCATTTGATAGAAGTTCAGAATAGTTATGAAGGTATTGTGACTTTTTCTCATGTAACTTATAGAATAATTCTAAATCTGAAGTGGAGAGTACATGAAAATAGTTTAGTGGTCTTACCCTCATTTATTATTCAAAAACTTTAAAAGTCAATTCAAGGACTATGTATTCTGCAGTATTCCAGAAAAGTAAAATTTGAGGTAAATTGACACAAAGCATATTTTAAAAAGAAAATTTCAACACATAGACTAATGTGACACATAAATTTTTCTAAAACCAAAATAAATTGCTTTACTTTTTCTTCTTTGAGATTTCAAAGTTATTGAAATGTAAAGGTTATATATTTAATGGTATAGATTTTAATATTTGTATTTTAGTATTTGATTTTATGGTTTTGTTTGTGAACCATTATTTTAAAAAGTAGTTTGTAAAAAAACAGGACACTTTTCATCCTTAATCTTTACTTAGGTGTAAGTATTTCTCATTTAGGCTGATATTAAATGAAATTCTGAAAACTTCAGAAAACTATGACACGGTTTCTTGGGAAATCTGAGATTTCATAAACACACACACACACACACACACACACGATATAGTGTAATGAAGTCATTTACCTTCTTACTTTCTAAAAGATCAGTTTAACATCTTTTTTAGAGAGAAAACTTGAAATTGCATACTTTACTGGGAATAATGAACCTTTTGCAAGAGACACATATGATTTTAGGCAGAACTTGGAGCCCTAGCGGTTTTTTTTTTTTAAATATGTAAGATGACAGATATTAGATTATCCACCTAATATATTTTTCATAAAACCTTTAAGTAAAAACTAAGCAAAGATGATTCAAAAAGAAAATATCCATCAAAGATACTTCTCATTTTTTTTACCCATATTTCCACCAGAACAATTATGGAATTAATGTAAAGTGACTCTGTAATAGAAGCTACTTAGCTTGTTGCTACCTGATTAATTTCAGGCTGCTGCATTCCATGATGAAACTTCAGAGTTCTATGGCCTTCAACATACAATCACCCTAGTGCTGGCAGTGTGCCCCTGAAATTTGGGAAAACACTAGGGATTATAGCTCACCTGGAATAATCTAATAGTAGATTCCATGGCAAAATAAAATAAAATAAATTAATAAAATGACCTCATCAGTTTCCAATTTCCACGATGCTTCAATTGCATTGCCCAAGAAAAATACCTCATTTTATTTCATCCCCAACCTGTGGTGCTTGATATCATTGTTCTTTACCTATGTGTGTTAATTTCAAGAATATCTCAGCTCTTACCATAAAAATCTCATTTTTACTTTCATTCAGATCCTGTCAGATTGCACTAATTCCCCAGTGCATCTGAGAACTTAAAAAGTTCAGTGGAAGGAAATAACGGATTCTCCAAAAATTCTATAGCTCTTTCCACAATGGAAGACATACAGGCATTTCAAATAAATTAAACGTGCTGTCTGCTCTCAGTTGTTGAGCAGCAAATATATATTTTTCTCCAAATGGTATTATTCTATTTTAAACTAGGAGTCTCAATGGGATCAGGCTTTCTTGCATAAATGTTTTAAAGAAATCAATCTGCCACATAGGGAAATTCAGTAATGTCTGCCCTTATGTAGGTCAGGGCTGATAGTAGGATGTGCGGTCTCACAATAGGGATCTCTTACAGCAATGCTGATAATAGGTTCCAGAATAATAAAGCCAGGTGCACAGGGTATGTGTAATTTTCACGATTAGTGACAAGACTGGAGTTGCAGCTGAGGAGGTTCAACCTTCAGAGAGGTATAGAGATGGTATTCCTAGAAGTGAGAGTGAAGGGTGTGCTTAATTTACACAATCAAAAAGAAGTCAAGGGTAGATAAGCAAGAGACTAAAGGCAGCCTTCCTAACAACAACAACAAAATCAGAGTTCCTTACTTAGTTCTGTATGTGAGCCAGTTCTGAGACATAGAACCCATTACCATAGGAGCCTACGATGAAGGACCCTATAGCTCCATACCAAGTAAATTCAGTAGTAATTTCCAAGTCTTTTCCTGAGAATTATAAATATTAACTCATGTAAGTGTGTGTTGTAAAGAGGGAAATACCCAAACCTTAATGAGATTACTGGGCAAAGGGTCTAAATTAATATTGTTAGCCAAAGACTCAAAATGCCAACATGAGTCCCCTGCTAGTGGGGGCAGGTGACAACAAGGTAATATATGAAATCCTGATCCATGTTCAGCTTCCAGTGGGGCCACTATGTCCACAAACTTACCCTCTGGTCATTTCTCCAGCATATAATTGGAATGGGCATTGATTGTTGAAAGAACCCTCAACTGGTTATTGATCTCTGGGGTAAGAGTTATTGGAGTGAGGAAGACTTCCTTCTTTTCAAGATAATAAATCAATATTGCATGTTGGAAGTGAATGAAAGATATTAGTTTCAAGCCCCCAGAGTTCACGGTGGTCTCTATTATATTTCCATTAAATTAAGCAGCCTTGTCTTTATAGACATATGAAGGATCATGATTGATAACAGTAGAATTCTACAAACTTGACCAAGTAGCAACCTTAATTGCAGCTATTATGCTGGATGTGGTTTTTTTGCTGGTACAGATCAACAAAAATTCTGACATATGACATGCTGCTATTGATCTGAGGGATGCTTTCCTTTCCATGCATATCAGAAAATAGAATCAGAAATTGTTTTGTGTTTACTTGGGACAGACAATATTATACACTTGCTGTGCTGTCCCAGATTTAGGTCATATTTCTTACTATCTGCTACAATATAATATGGATTCTCTGGACTGGATACTCTGTGGTGTATCACATTGGTCTATAAATTAAAGACATCATGGAAATAGGATCAGATGAGCACCTAGAGTTGTGTGTTGTGTTAAAACACATGCATTCACAGGTGGGAGAAGATCTCTATGAATAACCAGGGACCTATCATATCAATAAAGTGTTTAGGATGTTAGTCGCCTGGAATAATAAGGTGTCTACAAATTTTTTTGGTAGCAAAAGACTAAAGGCAGCTGCCCCAATTAAAAAAAAATCAGAATTCCTTATCCAGTTCTGTATGTGAGCCAGTTCTCAGACATAGAACCCATTACCTGTAGGAGGAGTCTATGATAAAGAACCCTGTAACACCACAACAAATATATTCAGTGGTAATTTTCCACTCTTTTCCTAATGTGAATTACAAACATTAACTCATGTAAGTGTTTATTGGGAAGAGGGAAAGTAAAGGACAAATTTGAGCATATCTCACTTTCCAGCACTAAAATTGAAATATAGTTCTGAAGAGATATTTTTTATGTTCTACATTTGAAATACTCCTCTAATCCATATACTGGCCATGTGAAAGACTGCCAGCTGTGAGTGGGGCCACACACAGGAAAGAGGTCTGCAGCAGAACCAGGCAGTAACAACCTCAAACCATCATTCAGAAAGCAGTGACTAGAGTGCTATTCGTAGCAACCTGAGCAGGGAACATCAAGCAACCAGCTTTATGTTTAAGAGTTTCCCATTTTGAGCAAGATTCTGCTGGCCCACCAAGCCATAGGATCAGGCATGCCCACCAGTAATCAGGTATAAGATAAGATTAAAGTGATTTCACAAGTCTCAAGCACGAGTAGGACCACATGCCACAAACAAGCTATGCAAGCAGATGGTGCAGAACCTCTTATCTTTTCATCTCCCACCTTTCACCTCTCACCTCATGTATGGGTTGAGGACCCTTCTGATCATCTGACAGAGGGGGAAAGGCTAGCATGGTTCATTAACGTATTTGCTTAGTATATTAGTGACATCTGAAGATGAACTGTTGCTCATTATGATTACATTCAGTATGGCCATGAAAAAAAGTAAAAGTGGTGAGGGAAATCCTCCCATCAGGCAGAGTTCTAGGTAGTGTTCTTAGTTATTTTGCCTGGACCAAAAAAAAGTGAAACAATGTGTAAGTCATATGAGTATTGGTACTGATTGAATGGGGGCCTGAAAGGAGAAAGCTTGGGATATGCAAATGAGAATATCTGGGGAAAAGGCATAAGAATGGATCTACATTGATGCATATGCAATGAGAAGTTCTTCTGCTGGTACTTGTGCTGGTATCAGATATAAATATCCACTTATTCACCATTGAAAAGACATTAAACAAGCTTACAGAAGGACTTGGCCAGTAGACTTCAGTTAGCCTCTGCCATTAGCTACCCCAATTCTGGAAAATGGTTGAATATTTAAAGAGTAACCGGGGTAGAGATGCAGCCTAAGAATCAGGCCAAGAGCATGGACTCTCACACACCTAATCTGACCTAGCTATTGTCACCACTGAATATTAAATTTCCAGCAATAGAGACCAATAATAAGTCCTTACACAAAACCACCTGAGGTCAACCAACCAACTTGGTGCAAACTAACTGTATTGGACCCTTCACCTTGAAGAATTAGTAAGCATCTTGAATGGGGCTGGCACCTATTTTGAGTATGAGTTTGCCTTTTTTTGCACACATGACCCAATGTCAGATTAGAGGGTTTGCAAATTACTTGGTCTGCCAATGGCAGATCCCAATTAACATTCCATTACACCAGAGAAGCTACTTTTAGAGCAAAGGAAGGACAGCAGTGGGTATATGAACCTATCACACTCTGCCCACCGATAGCCTCCTGGCCTGGCAGCAAAATAGAAAGGTCTTGGAAGATGAATCTGTCACCAGGTCTGAGATGATACCCTGAGAGGATGGGCACTTATGTGATGCTGTGCCCTCAGAAGTAAAACACATAGATATAAAAGACAAAAGTGGAAGTATGAATGCTATCACTGCTTTTAGTGATCCATTTTGTGCCTCTCCTACTCCTGAGGCTCTGTGTGTATAAAGATCTTGCTTCTACCAAGAGACACGGTAAGAGTCTCACTGAACTTCAAGCAAAATGTGTTTCCTGATCATCTCAGGGTCCTTGTGCCCAGAAATCAGTAGGCAAGGAAATGATTACTAGCATTGGCAATTGAAGTTGATTATCAAAAGAAAATGGGATTACTGCATATGAGAAAATGTAGTGTCATGGGGCCAACTGGGGCATCTTTTGGTGTTTCGTATCCATTTGGATGACAAAAGGACAAAATTATAATCATGGTCCAAAAAGGGCAAAGATTGATTGGGAATAAGGATTTGGGTCATCCCTCTAGGGGGAAAAAACACACAAAAAAACACAAAAACAAACCAACAAACAACAACAACAACAACAACAACAAACTGAATATAGAATGCATCATAGAAAAGAAGGTTAATAAGTAACAGTTATAACCTTGAAATCAATTGCAGTATCAGGGCTATAGTTTATTCTACTGACCCTTTCATTCTAAGAGCCTTTGGAAGCTCTTCCCAGATTCATCTTCCAACACCTTTCCATTTTGCTGTCAGGCCCGGGGGCTATTGGTGGGCAGTGTGACGGGTTCATATACCCACTGCTGTCCTTCCTTTGCTCTAACATAGCTTCCCTGGTGTAATGCAATGCTATTTGGGATCTTCTGCTGGCAGACCAAGTAATTTACAAACCCTCTAATCTAAACTTAGTCTAACACACTATAAAAAGCAGGTAGATCTAAGCAGGTACAAGGCTGAATTGTAGGGAATTCAATAGTGCTCCTCCCACACTTTTTCCCCCACTCTCAGCTTTATTGAGGTGTAATTAATTCCAATCCATTCTTTACAGGCTCTGTACCCATTGGTATATCATTAGCTGCTGGTTTTACAGAAATGAGGTTTTATTTTCTTCTTTTTCCCCCTCTTCCCCACCCAGAACTGCCCTCACCTCCAAGCAACTGCCTCATTTCAAGTTAAACTTCCTTCATGGCAGGTGTTGGTGATGGGGGTTGCATACCAATGTCTAAGTGGCTCATGTGGGCATACAAAGCCTGGGCCCTTTGCCTCAATTTGGGGCAACTCAGCAGGATCATTAAAGCTTCACAGCTCCTGGTAGAATTATCAGAGTTCTCAGTTAAAACTGCTGTGTACTCACTTTTTCACTCTGCCAACCCACCTTCCACACTTTTATAGGTATTTCACAGAGTTTTCCCTAGTAAATCTCCGCATGCCACTCTTCATCTCACAGTCTGTTTCCACCGAACCCAATCTAAGGCAGATGGAGATAACATTCAGGCCATTTATAAACCATAGTAACTTGGGGAATGCTTTTAGGATTAAGTTAAGAGCCACATATTTGAAATAGTGGAAAGAAAAACCTCCCCACCTATTCTTTAACAAGTTGGTGTATATTTGAACAAGGTATAATCTGTGTATTATGTTGAAGTGAATTAATGGGATTTAAAAAAATAGATTTTATAGTAGCAGTTTCAAAGAATATTTTCCTCACTTTCTAAATTCCTTCTGCTCTTAGAGGTTGGCATACCACATTAGTTAGCCTGTAAAATAACATGGTGCCATTAGCTCGATTTACATAAAATTAAAGTATGAATTTTCTTCCCCCTTCAAGCATACACTTTTTATTCAACCTAAACTTTTAAAACTTTTCTTGACACACATTCATGTTAATTGCATTTCTCCAAAATGCATAGCATAATCCATATACTCTTTTAACAGTGTGCCATACATGAACAAAATAGTATTATCAAACATATATCTGTGGCTTAAATTTCTGACTCAGAATATTAGTAAATTCTTTCTGGTAATATCATCTGTGTCACAAAATAATGCAGTGCTGTAATGATAATTATGTGCTATGAACGTGCTTTTGCATGGGGATTCTGAACTAGTGGGTGAGGCCCATATCCTTTTTGCTACTCACATAACATCTACAGTTCCTGTTTTGTCTGACTAAATCGACTTAATGTCTTACTGTGTCTTTTTTTTTTTGCAAATTTGATGGTGAAAGGGAAGTCTTAGTTTTAAATTCTGAATGCACTCTTCTCCAATGAAAATAAAAGGCACCCTTTTTCTTTGGCCAACATTTTCTATGTCTTAAAACACCAAGATGTTTGACATTCAAATTTCAAGTCACTATATGTCAAAGTGTTACTGAAAACAAAACAAAACAAAACACCAAAACAAAGTTTTGTTTATTTTCTTGAAAAAAAATTAGGACTAAAACATACATTTCTTTCCTATATCCTTTATATGTATACAGACACACACACACCCCAGGTATACCATTGTAGTCAATGTTTATATAATTGCTCTGGTTCCCAATCTTTGGTAGCATCAGGCTCACTTGGAAAGCTTAGAAAATTACTCAAGTTCTGGATATTCTGATTCAGTAGGGTTGACATAGGCTTGGGCATATGGATTTACCCTCAAAACTCAAGATTATTCTAAGTTACACCAAGTTTGGGTAAACACACACACACACACACACACATACACACACACACAATACCAACAACCCAGAGGTAAATGATGTAAGCTACCTGTTAATATTTAACACAAAAATTGTCTATGAGAAATTTGATTTCACTTATAATAATGTAAATACTGTTATCTATCTATTATCTATCTATCTATCTACCTATCTATCTATCTACCTATCTATCTATCATCTATCTATCTATCTATCTATCTATCTATCTATCTATCTATCTATCAGAGGCCTGATGCACAAAATTCACGCAAGGGGCTTAGCCCTTGCAGCCCTGGCTTTGTCCAGAAGGTTGTCTGGATGATCCTTCTGCTGTTCTGTCATTAGCTCTTTATTATATAGGATATATTTTCAAAAATTTATTTTGTTGATAAAACCAAAGCTCTGAGATTATCTATATTAGAACATTGTTTACTTTTATGAAAATTAAATGTCCTAGAAATCATTTGGTATAATATTTGGTGTTTCCTTGACTATGTCTGTATAAGAAAGAGCTTTTTACAATAGTGAAAATATCACCAACACCTAATTTTGTGACTCAGCATAATCACAAATGGGGTTATCTTATAATGTAGGTTAAATTTAAATCAGTTGCTCAGAAATATATCCTCATATTCAGACTGGTATTCTGATTTCAAGAATGTTGGGAGATTTTTAGAACAAATTTAAAGGTTTAGTTGCTGTCCTCTCTACTGAGCTGGATAATTTAAACAAAATCAGTTCACTTCCCTATTTTATAAGGTTCTCATTTGATGAAGAAATGATGATTCTCAGGTTTCCTTACTGAGCTACATGTCAAAATTACACAGTGTAGAAAAGACAAAGGAAACTCTTATCCTGGAGCAACAAAAAGAAACTTATAAAAAATACATAGCTAAGCTTTACTGGAGGTTATGGGGTTCGGGGAGTAAAAACCAACACAGTACTTCTCAAGTGTTCATGGGCATAGGCGGATTTTGGTAAAAATAGAGCTCCTGTTGGTCTCCAGGTGGTCTGGCATAGGGCCTAAGAGTCTTCCTGTCTCAGTAGCTCCCAGGTATTGCTGCTGCGGTGGGGTGTGGCTCATGAACCAGACCTAAAGTAGCAAAGTTGCCCAAGGCTTAAGAGGTCTGTCTAAACGGAAGAGAGAAAGAAGTCTCCTTATAGAAGTATTAGAAGGAAAAATAAAACAGAGCCTCTTCGCTTTCCCATAGTCATAAAGTCAATTTTGAGATGCTGGGGCTGTGTTTTGAGTGGAATGGCAGACAAATCCTTCTTTACAACAAGACTTGTCAAATGGAGAAGGACAGGGTAAAGGCAGGTAATCTGGTTGGATGTGACTCATATATTCATAGTTGTGAGGCCCTAAGAGCCTGAGCAGAAGGGATGGAAGCAGGAATGTAAAGGATCAAGTTGATCAGGTTTGACCTTGATGATGGAAGACAGTGTAGGAGGAATAACAATTAAAATGTAAAAGGGAATGTAATAAAAAATAAAAGGTAGAACCATAAGACACTAATCTGATGAGATATCTCCTTATACAAGTCCATGGATACATTTCTTCATTTTCTATTTTACTATCTTGTCTCTTTGTCTCTTCATTCTATCAAGTGGATATGAATAGAGGCCTTTGGTGCCAAGTTCACCTTTTCCTCAACTGTATTTTTTAAATAATTGTGAATAATAAACATCTATGAACTATAGGTAAGGCAGGGCCCAAAATGCCCAAGATATGAAGGTTGGTATTCATCAATCTCAGTCAATTCCCTTTACCTAAGAGGAACAATAAAACTGTTTTTGTTGTTACTCTAATAAAACCTCCTAGTCACAGTTTTTAAACAACTACTTTTGATAGATTCCCTTGAAACCTCAGAAACTTAGACATATAATAAAAGGGAAATGTAGTGCAGATAAACTCTGATTTCAGCTGGAAAATAAAGGGAAATTTAATACCCTAATAGTATTAGCATTGAATTTACAGCTGTTGCTGCTGCCCACATGAATAAGTGCTCCCCATGGACCCAGATCAAAGGGGCAGTCATGGTGTGACAGAGCATGGGACCGTACTATATAATTTTACAGATTTAGCAGCATGTTTCAAATGAAAGTGTATGTGATATAAGTTGCAGGTGTTCCTAAACATGATGCAGGGTTCAAGCTGCTGTTGGCTTGGAGCTGGGTTACCCTACTTACCACTTTGCCTTGAAAATTATGTCCAAGTGGATCAATCATTACCATGGCTGACTCCCTTTGGGGAGTGATATTTCAGCTTTGTTCTTGTGTGCGTGTGTGTGTGTGTGTGTGTGTGTGTGTGTGTGTGTACTCGCACGTGTGCGCACGCTTGCTTGTGCGCATTTTGGCATTAATGGTCCATATCTGGTGGAAATTTTATTTATATGGCCTTTAAAATGTCTAAATTGCATCTCTTCTTGTCCTTGGATTTGCATTTTATTTAAATGTTGTGTAATGAACATGTAATAAAAATATATGTATATATGAAGATATATGAATATATCTCAAAAAGTGCTCTCTAAAATGCTAGATGGTGGGCTTTTTTTTTAAATTTGCACACTCTTAAGCTTTTTAAGCTCAGATTTTAATGGGAGTGAAGACATTAATGTTCCACACACCAGGGTGATTGATGGAAGCAATTTGAATTGTACTTTCCTACTTTCCAGACACTTAATAACTCTATTAATTTGCAGTCTTCTTTACTGTTGGATAACTCTTAGTTATTTTCAGTTAAATAAGTAACACTTTGGGTCTAACAAATGGCTCTAGCCATATAACTTTTGGCTCTATCTCAATGTTAAAACTGTGAATCAAGAAAATAACCAGTAGCTTATAAAACAAAATAAAACAAAATTTTTTTACTATTGTTTGATTCCAAGAGAGTTCCGTGAATAGGAACTTTTGGCTCTGATTGATTTACTGTTTGACAAGTATGTTAGTTTCAAATTTTATAAATACATTTAAATAATATATGAGAATTTTGAATTGATATATAAATATGTTGTAACTATATGGCTACTAGTTTTCGTATTTCAAGAATTGCCATAGTCTCTTATCATTTAGTTTGATCTGTGCACCTATGTTAAAACAAACTGTGTACCACAGTCATGTTTAATATGTTTCACTGACTATACCTTTTCTGAAGTTAGAAACAACTAGCAGTGGGAGTTTTTATTCCCATAGGTATTAGTAATAAAATTATGATCATTTTTACTTGAAAAAAAGATTTAGAAAGAAACTATTCGAATTAATATGCTATGTGTATGATTGGGTAGGCTATTTCTGATAGGCTTAAAAACTTTAAAAAATAAAATAAAAGGAAATTATATCTAAGGCATTTCTCAGTCCCAACTAGAAATGTATACACAACGGTCTTGAACTGCTACACAGGGGAAGTGATGTTGGTCTTATTCCTGTTGCTGCGTTTCTTTCTGGGTCTTGAACCACAAAGGGCTTCACATTTGTGACTATCCTGTGATGCTTTTTACCATAAATAGGATGATGTCTTGTTTTCAATATTATGAATCAATATAGCTCAATTTTATTTTTCCAAGGTTAAAAAAAATCTTTTTGGTTCTATTCACAGTAGCCTTGCAATAGCTCTCTTCTTTTCTGTGACTTGTCCTAAGATCATCTCAAGAGAAGGTGGATTTTTGTTTGTTTTGATTTTTGTTTTGTTTTGTTTTGTGTTTTGAAATCTCCATGAAACATCAGTAGTTTTCTTTAAGCAAATTGGCATGTGTGCTGCTAATTAGATTTCAAATGTATGTTTCCTGAAAACTGCTACGAAGTTTTAAAATTGTATAAAATAGTCAAATATAATAATAGATCTGACATTGAATGTTGTGATTGAGTAATTCATCTATTTAAATGGTGAAAGAAGCGATAACTGCATGTATTTACTTCTACGATGAATAATTTCACAAAGGAGTGAATTTATCTAATGTAATGAAGTTATATCCATTTCCTAATACCAGAGCTGGTGAAGTAGATGGCAATTTACCTGGCCACATCAAATCATTATTATTCTATATTTTCAACTGAATTAAAAATTCTAAAGACCTAAAATCTGTCAATGACACTTAAAACAAGCACTTCAAAACTTTTGAGAAGAATGTGATATGTTTATCTGTTTTTTCTAATTATGCCTTTTCTCAAAGGCTGGGAAGTTGTTTTTGATTCTTACCTAATAACAATTTTAAAATAATATAATTTACAAACTATTATCATTTGTGGATATTTTTAAAGTTAAAACCTGGTAAGCATAAGATATCTATAAATTGTGAGGTTATGTTACCTCCTACTTTCCCACCCCCACCCTCCACCCCCGGCCCCAGGGAAAAGTCAGAAACTATGTAAAATCTCATTCTGGCCACCCACAGTTTCTTTGAAACTTATCTTAACAAAATTGTTCCTGAACATTTTTTTTTCTTTTAGAAATTGTATATGCTTTCAAAGCAAACTTTTATTTACTTTCGCAAAAATTTTGAAAGACACTTAAAATTTCTACCTTCTTTAATCAATTATGTACACTCAGAATTTTATAGAGATGGGATTATGAATAAATGACATCTTAATCTTTACTTTCTGACAAATATGTCTCAGAACTTTTAAAATGTTAATTAAACTATAATACTTGTCAATAAAATGCTGGCTCAAGAGCACTTTTAACAAATTCCATGTCTCTCCATTACGAATATTTTCCCTTTAGTGTTTCCTTACTGCCCCCCTGACTAGATGTGAGCTTTTTCTTGGGATGTTCAGGGCCCTTCTTCCTCACAGATCCACTGGTCCGTGTCCATCTATTTTCCAGATGGCAGCAGCTTCTGTGCTTAAAGCCCTCCAACGTCTTCATCACTCTCCCAGAGGAAACCCCAACACCCCTTAATTTACTGTTTCCAATATAATTTTTGACCACATTAACCATTAGAAAGTAACTTTTTATGTTTTTCTTATTTATAAAAGCAAAAAGAACTATAAGAATAATTAACAAGTTTGTTTTGATTAGGAATAATTAACAAGTTTGATTCAGTGTGGGTGTGCCCAACAGAATAGCTTGACTGTCCCAATGGCAGATCTTTTAGTCTGCACAATTTCTGAATGATGAGCAGGTTACTTCAATATCAGGGGTGACAAATCCAATATGTGAACTTTTTCCTCAGCAGCTAAATGTTTTTAACCCAGCAGAGATTTGGAATTAGAAATAGAGACATAATAAAGCAATATTCTGATACTTACATTTTTTGTATTTTTTAACAATAATTTGTATATTTTGAATATTATCAACACCGTGATGCATATTTGGGTATCCAGTTTTCAAATATGTCATTGAAAAATTAATTTACATTTATGACTTCTAGTTAAACATAAGTTTACAACTAAAATTTAATACAGTTAAGATGACTTAGGAATTACCACATTTATAAATTGATTTATTAGGTTTATAAGACTTAAGTATTTGCAAAACTTTATTATGTCAGACAATTGCAATGTTTGTAAAGGAATGAAGTGTTTTAATTTTATAAATACATGTTGAAATAATGTAGGACATTTAATTGATTAAAATTTTAAAGTTCCTGACATTGTAATACTGTTTAAAAGTTGAATTAAAAATTCCAGAGGAACTTTTAATTTTTGTAATTTTCATAAACTTAATTTAATTAAAAGTAAAAAATTCATTCCTGACTTCTGCACATTCTCTCTCTATAAAACAGCTAAAGCTGATCTCATATATGAAGAACTCATATAGCCCAATCTATTTAAAAAAAAAAAAACCACACATTTGATTTAAAAATGGGTAAAGGGCATAAATAGACACTTCCCCAATTGTTTCTCAGCCTTTTGGCTAAGATCAGATGTCTAGGATGACTAGACATTTCTCATAAGAGGACATAATAGATGGTCAACACACACAAAAGGATGCTCAACATTCATAATCATCAGGGACATGCAAATCTAATTCTCAATGAGTTATCTGCTCATACCTATCAGAATGGCTATAATCAATAAATCAACAAACAAGTGTTGACAAGGTTGTTGAGAAAAGGGAACCCTAATTCACTGTTGGTGAGGTGTAAATTGGTGTTGTCACTGTGGAAAACAGTAAGGAGGTTCATAAAAAAATTAGAATAGAAGTACCATGTGACCCAGAATTCTATGTCAGCTATAATTGAAAAATAAATTTAAAGGAAAATTAATTTTAAGAATTCCAAAAAGGCTCACAATAATAGTTTAAAGGGTATTATGAATATTTCAGCTAAGGGTAATGAAAATGTGGTAACAGGGATGGGAAAATGATACATTTAAAATGAATTATTAAAGGGGGAATTTTCAGTCATCTGAAATATGAATAATTTGATTTTTATTCAAACAATATTCTCTGAGTATTCACTCAGTATTTAGTGGAATTGGGAAGAAACCAATTTTCCATTCAAATAAAGTATATGCATGGCCAGTTCCACATGCAATTCTTTTCCTCTGAAGAGGGTAGAGTTAGTATTGTAAATTAAAAAAACAACAAATGAGTTTCGGTGTCTTTGTTGAATACACTTTAGTTTTATTTATTTGTTGGTTGGTTGATATTTTAGTGTTTGTATGTGCCATTTTGAACCCATTTTTCTTGGGAACCATGTTAAATGGTAGAAAATTTAGATTAAACATTGAAATAACCAGTTTCTTGTTCACAACAGAATATGTTATTGGCTTCCAGAGTTTTACCTGACTGCCAATTGCAGTTGCATATGCATATTGCAAAAGCAGTTGGTGAAGACTGGGTAGCATTGTAATTTCCCCTCTCGGTTATAGCTACTCTAGAGAAGTAGGATAAATTTACACTCACAGTCACATAAACAATTACCTGTGGGAGCATTACTTAACTTCCCAGCCTTTCAAAAGGGCTTCGTAGCAAATTTATCAAATTGTTAGACACAGACATTACAAGAGGGGAGTCTGAGAGTTTCCATAATTTTGCAACCTGGGTGATAAGAGGAGTGATGGTGCCCTTCATAGAGAGAGGAATTCCTGAGGCATATGGAAGATAATGAGTACATTTGGGGGCATACTGAGTTTGAAATTCCAACTAGTTCATTGCTGGAAATGTTGGACTGAAGCAAAGGACAAAAAACAGGGTAAAAGAGGAAGATTTAAAAGAAAGTGAAGTGATTAACCAAAGAACATACTGTATATACATAACCCATAGGCACAGGCAAGAGTGTGGTGAAGGCCAGAGGGAAAGCAGGGAGAGGGCTGTGTAGAGGTGAGCTAAGGCCGAGAGGGGAGGGATATCTGTAATAGTCTCAACAATGAAAATAAAGTAAAAAATAATAATTTTCTGGAATCCTTGAGATTCCCAAGAAAAAAAATGGTGCAAGAAGAAGAGGTCCAAACAACAAGAAAGCCCACAGCATGGGAGAACATATTTGTCAATGTTATCTCTGATAAGTGTTTCATCTCCAACATTTACAGGGAACTCATGCAACTTAACAAAAGGGAGATAAACAATTCCATCAAAAAATGGGCAATGAACCTAAGTAGATATTTTTTGAAAGAGGACATATGAAGGCCAAGAGACATGAAAAAAATGCTCAAAGTCAATAATCATCTAAGAGATGCAAATCAAAATGACAATGTGATTCATCTCACACCTGTCAGAATGGCTATCATCAACAAATCAACAAATGACAAGTGCTGGTTAGGATGCAGAGAAAAAGAAACCCTAGTGTACTGCTGGTGGGAATGCAGCTACTGTGGAGACCAGTATGGAGTTTCCTCAAAAAGACTAAAAATGGAACTCCCATTTGACTCAGTGATCCCACTTCTAGAAATATATCCTAAGAAACCAGAAACACCAATCAGAGAGGATATATGCACCCCAATGTTAATAGTGGCACAATTTAAAATAGCTAAGATTTGGAAACAGCCTAAGTGCCCATCAGCAGATGAGTAGATTAGGAAACTATAGTGCATCTATACAATGGAATACTATACTTCTGTAAAAAGGAAGGGATTCCTACCATTTACAACAGCATGGATGAAGCCGAAAAGCATTATGCTAAGTGAAATAAGCTAGTTAGAGAAAGATAAACATCACGTGATCTCACTCATTTGTGGATTATAATGAACAACATAAACTGATGAACAAAAACAGATCCAGAGATAGAGAAGCATCGATCAGATGCTCAAACCTCAGAGGGAAGGTAGAGGAGGGTGGGGGTAAGGAGGAGAGATCAACCAAAGGACTTGTATCCATGCATATGAGCCTAACCAATGGACACAGATACCAGGGGGGTGAGGGCATAAATGGGAGTTGGATGTGGGGGGGGTGTAATGGGGGAATAAGGACACATATGCAGTACCTTTATCAATAACATTTTTTTAAAGAAGAGGTCCTGAGAAGACAGAGGACTGGCTGCTAAATGAGGAGAAGCTCTTGAGGTGGAGAGGCACAGATGGGGCTTGCATTGGAAGATCTATGGGCCAGATTCTGCTGACTGATGTAGTGGCTGACACATGTGTGTATGTGTGTGTATGTGTTTCATATGAAAAAAAATATATAATTATTTTATTTATTGTTTAAATTATGTCTCCTTTTTCCCTGATTGACTCCCCTTGGCCACTTCCACCCCCCTAGGATAAGCCCCCATAAACCTATATTTAGTATGAGTAATTATACACAAAGATATAGGTTTCACACAGTTTGAATAGTTTATGACATCACTTGGTTAGAGCTGGCAAGCAGCTCCTTCTTAGGATGGAGCATGCAGTCTCCTCCTTGACTACGGTCCACACATTCACACAATTTATGTTTATTCACTGTAGCGATCAACATTTTAGTAAAGATGAATGATTTAGTTAAGATGGGGGATTTAGTCAAGTTGAGCTGTACTGGAGTAGGGTGGGGCCCTAATCCACTATGACTGTGTCCTTGTGAAAGGGGGAAATGTAGACCCAGACACGCACACTGGGGGCGGGAGGTGCTATGTGAAGATGGGAGCAGAGATCCACAAGCCAAGGGGCACCAAAGATTGCCAGCAAATCCCCAGAAGCCAGAGAAGATTTCCCCTCATCCTTCAGAAGGAACCAACCCTTCAGAATCTTGACCTGAGACTTCTGGCCTTCAGAGCGGTAGGACAGTAAGTTTCTGTCACTTAAACCATGAAGTTGTGGCACTTTGTTAAGATAGCCCTAACACAATCATACAGATGGAAATAATATTCTTTCTGAAGACAACTTTTTGCCATTTTTTAAAGGAAACGTCTTTTTCCCAATGATTATGAATAATAAGTTTGGAAGGAAAAGTGTGCCTAATAATAACATTTGGCACATTTAGAAAAAAAAATCCATTTAGTTGAGTGTGTGAACAAATCACATAGCTGAAACTCAGCTACATAGGCATAACTTTGAATTCTGTAGGATGGATGTGGATTTGGGACTTGTCTTCTCTTAGTATGAATCCAAATTGTATTTAGCTCATTTTTAAGGACTAAGTGGAGACTGTTTTAAGGATATAAAGAGACTGGCATAGTGGCCTCATCAGGGTATGCACTCAGCAAATTGTAGCTTATATTATCTTGAGCAGTTATCACTCTGTTATTACACATAAGGCCATCAAAATTATGTTGAAATCATTGGGACTGTAAACACCCTGACCTTTTGCTTTGTTTCTGAGTCACTATTAAGCTTCTAAAAAGTGGTTTTGTAGTGTATAAGTATGGAAATGAGGAAAAATGTAGACTGGCCCAACTTAATTGTAGTGGAATATTCTAAAAAGTTAGTGTGTCATTCAAAGGTGCCTGCTTTAGAACCAGTGTGGAGTTCAAGTCCTCAGTCTATTGTACAGAGTGGTTGCTAATTGCACTGTCCAGGTGTCTGATCACATTCAGTGTCATCCATGGTTTATGAGTTCATTCTACCACTGGAACCCTGTTTCAGTCTTTTTTTTCTCTGGCCTCAAGGCACAATGGAGTAATTAATGCTTGCTGAGCAAGTGGAGAGCAATTCTCAGTGAATAAAGAGGCAAAGCTACTTAAAGGATGGTGTTATTACTGTAGTTCTTCGGTCTAATGAAATTAAAATTATATTGCAGGGAGTGTTGGTTAGGATAAACTTCTGAAAATCATTTCTTTAACCCTGATTTTGCTTTTTTACCTTAGTGAAACTATTCTTTCTTAAGATTAAAAGGACATTTTTTGATGATTTATGTTAAAAGGAATATATTATTCTG
The DNA here is from genome assembly GCA_963924515.1 of Vespertilio murinus. NCBI lineage: Eukaryota > Metazoa > Chordata > Mammalia > Chiroptera > Vespertilionidae > Vespertilio > Vespertilio murinus. The sequence continues at coordinate 62,863,852 of OZ004708.1, forward strand.
GGCTATTTTCCAGACCTTTTTTTAAAATAATTACTACCGTTACAATTTTTGGAAATGCTTGGCTACAGTTATGCCTGCTGAATATATTATTCATTCTGGAAAGCCTGCAGTAGACAGTTATGCATGTATTAAAGTTAAAAATTACCTATTAACATAATTTTATTATTTCTGATGCACTCTTTAAATTCCATCTTACTGATTCATTTTAAAGGCAACCTGTCCTCCAAAGATATTTCTATTAAAAAAGGGGGGATAAGCTGAAAATAAGATAGCTTTTGAACAGAATATTGCTATTGTCTTGGGCTTTCCTAAACACACTGCTGTTCTCTTCCACTGCTTTTCTTTTAAGTACAAACCAGGAACTAGACAGTCCTAACTGAACACTAGTATAAGATCAAGAGACTCCCCAATAACTCATCACAAATTTCACAGAAAAACACGTGCATTTTATAATGTGATAAACATGAAAATGTATTTCTATATATACTATGGCAAGGTAATGCAGGACTCTAGTTTTAATTTGTTAAAGTTTTTTCTTTCTTTTCCAGAATAGTATAAACAGATAGCAAACAGTATTTTGTTCCAAGCTTTAGCAGCATTTCTCATTTTAAATATAGTTTCTATCTATAGCGATGGAAATATGTAGCTATTTGTGTTTCTGGTATCCTATGCAAAACGATATCATTTCAATTCAGTCCTAAAGGACAGCTGCCAGCATTGCGAAAATACCTAATCCATGTAGAGTTTTATTTACAAGCAAAGAACTGAGCAAGTTATTGCTTATAAAAAGCCACCTGGTTGATTTGGGAATATGTGGTGTGTGTGTGTGTGTGTGTGTGTGTGTGTGTGTGTGTGTAAAAGAAAATATGAATATATTTCTTGGGAGGTATAAATATCACTTTCAATCTGGAAATCCTTTGAATAAAAATCCACCTATCTATCAGTTGGGAAGGGTAATCCTCCCTCCACATCAAGCCTCCCCATGTTCACAGCAATAACATCATTGAGTTCAATGTTGTTTTGTTATAACCTTGATGCGTAAAAACCACTTTCTGTGAATCATGCAGGGATTCTCTCCAGGGACTCCGGTTTCCCCCCACAGCTCAGAGGTGTGCACGTGAGGTGAGGTGTCGTGCCTACATTGTCCCAGTCTGGACGTGGGTGGATGTGATGTGCCCTGCCCTGGAGGGGGGCCCTGCCCTGGATGGCGCCTTGTGTCCCGAATGCCAGAATTGACTCCAGCAACTGGCATCCCTGATCTGGAATAAGCAGATTAGAAAAAGAATTATTTTACTTGTTTTTATTAATGCCTCTGAAATCTATATCTAGCTCACATTCATTTCAGTGTTACCAATAGAAGTGTTTTATATCTTTATTTAGAAATTTTGTGATGTTTCTGTGACCAGAAATACACTGTAGGAACTTAACTCTTGTTTATCTCAGTTTCCTTTATGTCATTTCTCTTAGGGTTTCAGTGTCTAAGAACCCACTGACGATGTGAAGTGAGGACGTACTGTATGTGCCGGGTAGAGCAAGAACGCAAGGCCCAGCCACCTCGCCACGGCCATTGCCCAGGCTTGTGTTTGCCCCTCAAGGACAAAGAGCAGGCTCACCTTGTGCTTGGACCTCTCAAGTTGTGTTTGTTGGTGGCCATGCACACCCCCAGGCCTCCTGTCCCACGTGCTCTCTGTGGCCCTCAGGGTGGATGGGAACTTGGCGGCTGGGAATCAGAGTAACTGGGTGATGGTGCTGCCGCTCTGCTGCTTCCTTGTTTCTGACTCAGGAGACTGGGTCTCCTGCCAGCATCCACGAAACACTGGCAGACCAGCTCACCAGCTTCTAAGTAGGTAGGATCCCACACTCCACAGTATCTCAGAACTCAAATTGGAAACTGCATGCAGAAAGAAAAGAGTGCCAGTGAGAAGGGTCTAGAGGATTTTGTGTTAATAATATTACTGATGATCTAAAATATAGTCAAACCTGCCCAAACCAGTTTGGCTCAGTGGATAGAGCGTCAGCCTGCAGACTAAAGGGTCCCGGGTTCGATTCCAGTCAAGGACATGTACCTGGGTTGCAGGCACATCCCCAGTAGGAGGTGTGCAGGAGGCAGCTGATAGATGATTCTCTCTCATCAATGTTTCTAGATCTCTATCCCTCTCCTTTCCTCTCTGTAAAAATCAATAAAATATATTTTAAAAAAATAAAATATAGTCAAACCTGACTGATGTTCCTCAGTGATTGAGTGTTGACCCAGGTACCAAGAGGTCACCAGTTCAATTCCCAGTCAGGGCACATGCCCAATGTGTAGGCTCCATCCCCAGTAGGGGTTGTTCAGAAGGTGATGATTCTCTCTCATCATTGATGTTTCTATCTCTCCTTCTTCCCCTTTCTCTAAAAACCAATAAAACATATTTAAAAATAATAATAAAATACAGCAGAAATATTGCTAATATTTATTCCAACTCACCAGTTTTGAGTATACAAATCTCAGTGGATTCAAAGTTAGTTACAAACCCCATTCAACATAATTAGTTAAAAAAAAAAAACTAATCTTACTGAGGTAACTTCCTTCATGTCAGGCCTAGTTGAGAAGAAATATTTTAGAACTACTTAGACAGCAGTTTAAAAAAAATGCACTTGGAAAATATATGAAATGGACCAAGTAATGACATATTTGGAGTTAGCTAACAGCAAAATAATAAAAATGATATTTATGATTTACTGTCTATTTTAGCCGAATTTATATGAAGTTTGGACTGTCTCCTATTGAATGTGGTGTGCAATCATGAAACCCCTGTAGTGACATTTGGACAATTCATTTTTTTCTTTTATGAACAATTTTGGAGACAGTGTGTTTGGGTTGAAAGCATGGGGCTGCAGGTACTCAGCATGGGACCTGAAGTATCTCCACAAACTGCAATTAAAATGTGTTTATATTTGGAGATAGGAGATTCTGATTCCTTCAGGGCCTCTTAAATTAGGTGCAAAATGATATGTTCATGTTTGAATTAAAAAAAAACAAAACAGCTGTCAGAGCTGCTTAACATCTGGCAAAACAATCTTTTCCTTTAGAACAGAGATCACTGTACATTGATGGCTGTGACTAAGATTATGCCACCACAGATGCATGCAACTTCAAGAGCAGGGAAAGAAAAGACACTTTATCAAACAGGAAAGTGTGTACTCTATATCTATACTAATAAAAGTGTAATATGCTAATTAGACAGGGAGACCTTCCAGGAGATCTTCCGGACAAAGCCATGTTAGCAGGGGCGAGGTAGAGGTGGTTAGGAGAAATCAGGCAGGCAGGCAGGCAGGTGAACAATTAGGAGATAGTGGTCCATGATTGTGAGAGGGATGTCCCAGATTGGAAAGGGTGCAGGCCAGGCTGAGGAACACCCTGCCCCTGTGCATGAATTTTGTGCACCAGGCCACTAGCATATAAATAATACTACCATTAGAAATGAGAATAATTTTTTGCTCCCTTAATTTTATCTTTTGCAGCTTTTACCATCTGTGAGGGTGGCTCAGAACTCTGATTTCCTTGTGAAAAAGAACCTTGTTAGGATCATTTTGAAGGGGCGAGGCTGGAGCCCTGCCTCCTTGTGGGGCAGGGCGGAGCTATCCTCCATTTTGTGTGGCCGGACCCTACCCCTAGCCCAACCAATCAGGGTCCATATCCCATAGCCCTAACCCAACCAATCAGGGTCATATCCCCCCCACCCCCCGTATAAGTATAAAACCCATTGAGGTGTTACATTCTTTCTCTTTTCCGCCATGCTGAAGGCAGCGTGAGTGGAATGGAGCCCATGCTAGCATGGAAGAGGCTCTTTTGTCTATTGCATTGGACTCGGCTCCCTGGTGGTCCTTGGGGATCATGAAATCTGGGCATAACAATTCCATCCAATAATGATGAGCTAGTGATTTCTATTTCCATATGCATTTTCTTCTGCTGATTTCCCTTCTCCTTTTACCATGCTTTTTTAATGCAAACTGCTTATTATTACATGTACCTATTTTACTTTTTGTCATGTGTCTTCTGGATGTTGCCTATTTCCTTTTTAAAAATAATTCATGTATTTATCAGGATTATGTTTTGGAGTTACTGTGTGTGTGTGTGTGTGTGTGTGTGTGTGTGTGTGTGTGTTTGATTGTTTTTCAGACTGGGAGGAATGGAGGAGTAAGAAAAAGAAGAAAATGCTTCTTTAATATAATATGCTGATGACCAACATTATGGGGGATGGAACAATTTGTCTGTGAAGGATCTTTGGATTGTACTTTACTGTGGAACATTTCTTGTCATTTTACTCATTAAATAGCCCTGCCCTGTCCAGTGTAGCTCATTTACTCTTGGTGTGGGAGTCAAGTCTATCTCCATGTGCACAGCTTTAATCAATTGAAGGTTTATTTCTTTTAGTAATTAAGCTTCAAAGTTGGTACAACATTCCTTTTCATAAAACAAACAAACAGACCCACTCTAAATATCACAACATACCAGTTTTTCTTCTGCTTTGAGAAAACTATTGAGGTGCAAGAGGAAGACAATAAGTGAAATAGTAGCTACCTCTATTTCAGTTTTCCAGGCGAAAGCTCCACATTCAGAGACATATCACTTCCTTCCACTAAAAATGTCGCCACCTCATCAGCGATTGTTGAGAAGTAAAATTGATTTTCCTCTACTCTTTAAATAAAAATTTAATGTCCCCAACGATCAAATAAAAGAACCTGGATCATTCAATCATCCTTTATTTCCACTTTGATTTCTTTAAAAAATAGTTTTATTGATTTTAGAGAGGAAGGGAGAGAGATAGAGAAATAGAAACATAAATGATGAAAGAGAATCTTTGTTTGGCTGCCTCCTGCACACCCGCTCCCAGGCATCAAGCCCGCAACCCCGGGCATGTGCCCTTGACCAGAACTGAACCTGGGATTCCTCAGGACAGTCTGCAGGCTGATGTTCTCTCCACTGAGTCAAACAGGCTAGGGCCACACTGATTTCTTTGATGGTCTTAGGATAAGACAAACAGGTTCCCTTTCCACTCTACAGCTATCTTCCCACGGCTGCTTTCCCTGAGCAAACCTGGAAAATTGCCACCCTCCTGTAGCTCCCAGCACCTCCCATCCACCTTTTCTGCTTTGTCCTGGTAGCACTCATACAATTTAACACAATGTATATTATGCATATCTGCTTACTGTCTGCCTTATTCCTTAGCAAATAAACTCTTTGATCCAGGCTACCTCTGAAATACCTTCAGCAGTGCCTGACACACTGTGAGAAACTGTCAAATCTGTTGTTTGAGCAAATGATTCAATGTGGCTCAGTAGTTCTGTCAAGTAGTTGAGGCAAAATGACAATTTTTTAAAATATAAAGGTTTATTGTTATTATTTGTTTTTTAATGTATATTTTTATTGATTTCAAAGAAGAAGGGAGAGGGACAAATAGACACATCAATGATGAGAGAGAATCATTGATTGATCGGCTACCTCCTGCATGTTCCCTACTGGGGATGGAACCCGCAACCAGACCATGTGCCTAGACTGGAATCGAGCCATGACATCCTGGTTCATAGGCAGACGCTCGACCACTGAGCCACACCAGCTGGGCTGTTTTGTTTTAAGCTTGAAGGTGTAGTATTATGTGCCAGGTTTCCTTTTTTTATTTCAGTCTCAGGACACCTCAAGGGCCCTCATTTCCACTAAAGGATTAGGTAGTAGAGGCCATTATTATGCAGCTGCGGTGGCTGTGAGGAGACTGAGAAAGATATAAGTGGGAAGGTCATGCGGAGACACTACCTGTGCCCTTGAATCCTCCTGTCGAGGCTGCTCTTCCAAAAGGGCCTCCTTATTAGAATCAATTATTCCTCCAGGAAAATAAATGAAACTGCTGTTATATCTGCTTAAAACATATGCTTTCTTTTGTACACGGGAACTTTTGTTTTTTAAGTAATTTGGATTCTGACTTTTCACACCAAGTGTTGCTAAAAATAAACACACATTTCTTCTTATCTTCCATCACATAAATCTTCCCATGCAAAAATTCCATTAACTTAAAACCCTGATAGTAATCTTTTTCTTGCTAAGTTAAAGAAAAATTGTAAAAAGCAAGGCAGTGAACCAATCATATAATTCACACCATGAAGTGACACAAAGATTTATATCTTGTATAATCCACGTGAGGATAACTCTTGCACCAGGTCCCACTCAGCCGTGTCTACAAAGGGTAATGGGATCACCTCCATCTATTCTGCAGAGAGCTACTCTGGGGTTGATGAAAGAGTGGTTTTATAGGAGATGTGAAGGCCTTTCTTATTACTTCTCTACCAATATGTAAACCTGATAATGCCTATACCAAAGCTTATCATCTTACACAGTTTTATGGGTAAGATTTAACAGATCAGAGCTATGACCACAGGTTATAGCATTACATATATCTGTTTCTCAAAACCTATTGTGGCATATATATATATATATATATATATATATATATATATATATATATAATGATTAAAGGAGAAGCATTAAAATGAAAACATGTTTATAAAAATTTCTGAGGTTCATCTGGAAAGAGCAAACCATTATCCCACCCCCCCCCCATTTTCCATTACATTTAGCAGCACTGGCATAAAAATCTCTTTTCAAAATGCAGCAAATTTCTTGTTATACATGGTGTTACATGGATGCGCTCATTGCATCTTGTAAGTGTTAATATGAGTTTGCCAATGATGGGAACTAAGTCAGTGTCCCTTCTGTATCCCCTAGAGCGTGTTGTGTCTGCTAGCTTGGCACATACATGACCACCTTTACACTTGCCACACATATATACACAAACACTACTGTTAATATCCACATAACTATCTATAATGTACGCGCATTATTTTTCCTTCTATGGGAAACAGTGATGTTAGATACATTTTGATGCTTCCTAATGCTAAAATGTGAAAACAATGCAACCCAATATGTTTCCCATGCTTTGGCCTTGCATTGAAAAGCCTCAAATGCCAAATTTATTGCCTGGCATGGTAATTCACTCAACTCAGATGTCTTAGAGCAGTTATTCTAATATCCTTCAGGAAATTTTATTATATTCATCCCTAAATGGTTTATCTCATACTGTGCTTTACTTGGTAATCTGTTTCAAATTTTTTCAGTAAGTCAAACAAGCAAATTGAAACACTGACAGTAAGTTTGTTCTTCCTTTATGAATAAATATGAACCTACCATTAATTCCAGCGGTGACTAAAATTTTAATTCCATTGATTTAAACAGTAGACAATACATCAGGAATGCTTTCCTTGTAGGAATATATTTTCATTAAATCTACTGCTTTGGGTAGCTACATGCTCAAAATGTCTTTCCACCATTGAGGTCTTCATTAGAGAGCTTTTGATCTTAAGAGCCTAATGTTTTATAGCATGCGGATGACTCCATATACTTTCATTGAATCCCACTTTTTTTGTAAATTCACTTATTTTTTTAAATAGCAAAGACATATATGCAGAATAATCTACTCAAGCATCAAGCTGCATCGTACATGATTTTAGTAATATTCCTTTTTTTTTTTTTTTTACCATGTCAACCTGAAGCTCTGGTTCTACACATCATGAAATCATCAGCATGAGGCTTTTATGTTCCTTCCCAGCCAAAATGGATTTCTTTTGTAAAATCCATGATTTCCCATGAATCTGTGAATTTTGAAACTACTGAGCACCATAAGCAGTGCCCGACTCTAAGGATTAGTGGGAAAATATTTGGGGTTTTCTAGCTCTGACTGAAGGCTGGGTGAAATCAATTATCTAAGCACTATAAAGTGAGAGCTTGGGTCTCAGACAACGATTACAAAGCAGACACACTTTAACACCCAGAACAGCCATGTGGATCTTGTTGACTCCTTTACCATGGCCAAAGGGTGAATGAAATATCATTCCTGTCTGCTGATGCCATGGAGATTCCTTCAATCTAAGAGCAGCTGGAGCTTCCATTTACACACACACACACACACACACACATACACACACACACTTCTCTTTAGCTGTACAGATGTGAAGTATGAAGAATTTCTACAGTTTTTATTACAGCAATCGGAAAAGCAATTGACTTTTTTTTTCTACTATATCAGCAGTGATCGCCTGGATCTTAAACACTCAATTTCTACAAAGTAATAAATGTCAATGCATTAAAAAGCAAAGTACTTTGCTCCTCTCTGTGCTCTAGAAATAGTCAAATGCTATGGAAAATGTATGGAAGACTTGATGTGACTTTTATAGACAGTCCACATTTTTAAATGCTTAGAAGGCACATGCTTTCCAATGCCTGGATGCTTAGCAGTTGTAGCCCAAATGTTTCACACCAGAGTTAGATGTGTTGTTTCAAATAAACGGTTGCCTCAATATGACTTTTTTTTTTATAAAAACAATACCTATTTTAGATAGTATTGAAGAAAATTGGGGGAGGTATTGTAGGGACAAAAACTTAGAGGAAGAAAGGAAGGTGTCCTCAAACGATCCTGTTTAGAAACATTATGTGGAAGATTAGTACAAGCTTAGTGACTTTGAAATCTAATAATCACATAAAGTTTCACTTAAAGCAATTGCAGCCTTTGATTCCAGTTTTTATTTGTTGTTGTTGTTTTGTGTGTCTTTTTAGCTCAACCTGAAGTGATATATAAAGATCAAGGTAGATTTCAAAGAGAAATTCTTTAAAAACTTATCACGGTCATTGCTGATTCATCATTCAAATCATAAATCTTGGGTGGTGAGTTAATAGTGACCAGGCATCATCACTGAACTGAAAAAAATATATAATTTTCTCCTTGTTTATAGTGATCAATGTGAGGCTTTAGAATCAGCATAATCTCAATTGAGCATCTTCTGGTGTCTATGAATCAGACTAGAGGGCTGGACTTCAAACTGTAATTCGTTTACTCCTAATTTTTTTTGGTAAAACTATGGATAAATTCACAAATTTAATTAACCATTTTAAAGATTTTATTATAAATGCAAATATTGTAAGTAAAAAAAGCCACACAAACTTCCAGCATATTGTAAATTATCACAACTAAACTAAAACTTTTACTTCATTTTTTGAAATGTATCTTATGGAATGTAAATGGTACAACTAGATATATACCATTATCTATTTTTAAAATAGATGTATGAAATATATTTATATGAATGTCTTCTATTGCTCATTCCCTTACCCTTTGGTGCAATAAGAAAACATGCATATATAATATATAATTAAAATCTAATGTTTTAAAATTTCCTGTGGTTACAAGCATATGATAAAATATCTTTTTGAATTGAGTTTTCATTATAATTATATACCATTGATAAAAATTACTTATGCAGTCGAGACCGGTTTGGCTCAGTGGATAGAGGGTCGGCTTGCGGACTGAAGGGTCGTGGGTTTCATTCCGGTCAAGGGCATGTGCCTTGGTTGAGGGCACATCCCCAGTAGGGGGTGTGCAAGAGGCAGCTGGTTGATGACTCTCTCTCATCGATGTTTCCACCTCTCTATCCCTCTCTCTTCCTCTCTGTAAAAAAATCAATTATATATATATATATATATATATATATATATATATAATTGATTTTTTAATATATATATATATATATTAAATACTCATGCATACTAACATTTTGAAAATAACAAACTTAAAACTAAAATTTTTGATAGTACATCTTTTTAAGTAAACAATTAATTTTAAAGTTAGTCAACATACAATATTATATTACTTTCAAGTACACAGCATAATGATTTGACATTTATATAACTTATGAAGTGATCACCACAATAGGTATAGTGACCGTTTGCCTTCATACAAAGGTATTACTATATTATTGACTACATTTGCTATGCTGTACATTACACCTTATAACTGGAAGCTTTACCTGCTAATTCCCTTCACCATTTTGCCCATTTCCTCACCCTCCTCACCACTGGTAGTCATCAGGTTTTCCTCTGTATCAAAGTCTAATTCTGTTTTGTTGTTCTTTTATATGTTTTAGAATCTACATATAAGCAAAATCATATGAGATTATACATGTTTTAATAGATTTCTCATGAGAGGAATTAAAAATAATAATATATGTATCTAATTGTTACTTATTCAATTTAGAGAGTGTTCAAGCACAATTCTAATTATATTTGATGTATGTGGTCAGAAATCTTGTCATATAGATAAGAAGGGAGGAATAAAAATTTTATTATTAGAATTTGACATAATTCTTTGAAGCCCTTCCTAGTTATCATTCCAATCACACAAATTATGAACACTAATCCTGATCACTATCAGCTAGGTTTTCCTTCAATTTTCTTCAAAACAAAGAATTATAAACTACCTGACTCATGAGAAGACTTGCTTCCTGTCATTAGTAATTTCCTTTCCCAGCAGCAACATTAATATTTTTCTCTGTCTGTTTGACTTCCCAGAAATCTTTACACCCTCAAATGGTAACTTTGAGATGGGTATAGGGAGATTGAAAAGAAGGTCTTGAACATTAATCAAAAGTGTATTTTCAGGAGGATCAACCAACTTAAGACAGTGTCCACTTGGGAGTATAAAGACAAGGAATTTGGGAATCTGGATGTTCATGGCTAAATACTCCTTCAAAAGTCTTTGAATGCCTAGGTATACGCATGCCAAAGATTGGAGACAGCAGATTTAAAGCATTTTAATTTATCCTGAACAATTTTTCCTTAATTGATTATAGATAATTCTGTGGTCATAATCACAATTGAGGCGGGTTTTTTTGTTTTGTTCTGTTTGTTTTTGTTTTACTTCTGTCATTACACATATAACCACTTCTGAGGCAGGTAAGAGAAACCAGGACAACATAAAATAGTCCAGAAAGAATATTATGGAACAATAAAAGATTATTTTTTAAGTAGTCTTATAACACATGTCTAAATTATTTGACTTCCAGAAAAGCATTATGTAAGAAATTTTGTCTTAAATGACTTTCATTTTAATAAAATAAATAAGATATATTCAAATATGTATTTATGATTCCACATTAAAATACAAAGATACTAGAAAATATTTAACTTTTAATTCACTAATACATTAGCATAAATTGTTTATGTGGAAAAGCCAAGGAAATGAAACCCATTTATCTTTCATATGCTCTTTATTTTGACCGTTTCTTTTTCAGTCTTCATCTTTCTAGACTAAACAACTTTTTCTTTACCTTTACTCCCATGCAAAAATCTATCCATATCTCTGGATTTTGGTTGCTAAAACATTTCCCATTTCTTTGAAGTTTTTGCTGCATGGTAACAAACTCCTGAGCATATTTGTAATGATAAGCAAGTTATTTTTGTACTATGACTGGCTGTCAACCTTTTCATTTAAAATATACTTTCAATGAAATTTGGTTTTTCCTTCCTTCCTTCCTTCCTTCCTTCCTTCCTTCCTTCCTTCCTTCCTTCCTTCCTTCCTTTCTTTCTTTCCTTCTTTCTTTCTTTTTTTCTGCCAAGCACATGGAAATTTTTTTCCCTTAGAAATGGTGATAATAGCTAGTTTCCTTTCATAGTGTGTGATCAAAATTAGGGACTTCTTACTATTAAACTTAATATATAATTAACAAACTTCTGCATGCTATGTTTTTTTATACATATGATACGGAATACTTAGAACTACCTTATTAGGAAGAGAAATGAGAAAACTAACATTTAGAGAAGTCACACATTTTGTTCAAGATTATAATTCTAGAAGGTGGTCAATCTAGGATTAAAATTCATCCTTTTTCTTTTTAATCTCCAAGGCTATGATAAGGTTTGAATTATTTTCTCCCAAATGTTTTTAGGAGTTACAGCTTCATTTTCTTTAAATATTTATTTTTATTGCATGTAATATTACTATATTTAAAATCTTTTTCTTTAAATATTAATGTTTATTGCATGTAAAAAATAAATTTAGATAAATTGTAAATTAAAATTACATCTTTAAAGTTGTTCTTCCAAATTTCAGAATTTATTTATCCATGTTATATCAATAGCATTATATCTTTCAGAATGATAAACTTAAATAGTGAGAATGAAATCTCCAGTATGTCTAAAGCTTTCTCTTCATTAAAATGAAAAAAAAAATGTATGTATTATTGATGTATTCTAATAGACTGGTAACTGAAAAGTTGTCTTATTTTCATGTTCCTGAGTTTTCAAATTCATAACTAATCAATAGTCAAATATCTCTAATGCTATGTCACTTTCCATTTATTCTTATTCACTAGCTGAATTGTGAGAATATTCTTTACAATGATAATTAGAGACAGTGGGAGGGAAGTGTGGAGGGAGGGAGAGAGAGAAAGAGAGAAAGAAACATTGATGTGAGATCCAACCATTCATTATCTTCTGCTGGCACCCTGACTGGGGCTTGGGATTGAATCTGCAGCCAAGGTACTTGCCCTTGACCAGGAATCAAACCAGAGACCCTTCGGTGCCAATGCTCTAACCATTGAGTGAAACCAGCAAGGGCCACTTTCCATTTTAATTCTCCTCAGGACTCCAGTCCCACCCCTGAGTTCCTACTGAGTTAAAAAGTCTTTCCTAACTGTTTTGGATGTTTGTTATTTTTACTTTTATGTGGCTAAACCCTACCTGCTGTTATGAATGCATTGCTATATTTCATTTACCAGTAGAATACCCATTTTTCTTTACGGTTTCTTTCCTATTGCCCCCTGTGTTGTGCTGGGATTGCATGTTCCAATTGCCCAGCTCTGTTAGCACTCATTGTTAGGTTTCCTGTGCTTCTTACTATCTGCTTTACCCGGCTCTCATATGTTATTTCTCTTTGTAGTAGTTAGCTAGCTAACATGTCAAAATTTATGAAATGAAGATGGAGGAAAATAAAGGCACAATACTTTCAATTCAGAAATAGTAGAATATAAAAATAGTTATTCTGAAAGAAGCACATAAAAATCACTAAAGAGTCCATCTGTCATGGCTCAGTGATTGAGAGTTGACTTATGAACCATGAGGTCACTGCTTGATTCCCCGTCAGGGCACATGCCTGGATTGTGGGCTTGATCCCCATGGTGGGGCATGCAAGGGGTGGCTGATCAATGATTCTCTCTCATCACTGATCTCTCTCTCTCTCTCTCTCTCTCTCTCTCTCTCTCTCTCTCTCCCTTTCCTCATAAAATGCACTTTGCTTTTTGACACAGCTGCCTATTATATTTTAATTTTGAAAACATAGCATGAGCCAGAGTTTTGAAATAGGGAGCCATAAATTAAGGAATGTTGCCACTGTAAAATGGATAATGTTGTTGAAACTTCTTTGGGTCAGAGTTAGTTTTAAGAAAAAATAAAATAAAATAAATCATTGCCAGATACCATGTCTACATAAGCTCTTTTAAGTTTTATTTTATTATATTGGAAGAGAGTTAGTATTTGGTCACAAAATTATTTTTCATGCTTCGTATAAAGTTATGAAGAATTTTCTTTTGCTGTATGGTATCCATATAGTTCTCTGGTCTCTAAAACAAAGGTTGGACTACATAAAAGAAGAATGATAAATTTGATTTTCTTTTTACCCTTATTAATTCATAGGTATTTAATTCCCACTTCCTAATCTATACCCTACTGCCTGGATCCTGAAAATACAGTAATAGTGAAATTCCAATTCATTGCTATGGAGATGTAAGAGAGTCGTGACATAAATGTAGCTCTGTGGTCTTGGTCACGTTTACTGGGTGGAAAAAAAACACACAACAAAACAAAATGAAAGAAAAAACCCCAAACTCTCTTAATTCACCACTGCTGTCCCCGGAGCATCCTTGTCTAGATAATGTCAGTTAGAAAGAGAATGGTTGGAAATGATTAGATGACATATTCATTTATTTCTACCCACAGAATAGGCTACATAATTATGAACACATATCAATCTTTCCCTAACATTCACATTTAAACAACTCTGTGCTCATCCTGTGTAGCAGACAATACTGCTACTTCCCAATTCAGATATGGCTAACATGATTAGATACCCATAGAATAGGAATAAGCTCCCTCAATGTGACGGAGCAATTAAGTTTGGTATTCTAGTGTGGAGCAAACTGTGCTCCCCAGGAGGCTCCATGTGTTGGCACCGCCCAGCTGTTAGAAGAATTTCTTGGCGAAAGTGAAAACCGATGGAGAACATGGAGAAACAGGTGGTGTGTCAAGAGCAGGGTTTCAGTGTGACATCTGCAGGTGGTTCCCTGGATCCAGGGTCAGACTGACTCACTTCAGAAGAGTTCTCCTCAGGGAGTATTCAAAGTGTGTAAAAACTAAATGAGAGCTGAAAGAGTTATAAGAATCTTAAAAATAGAGAAAGAGGGAAAGAAGGCATGTGAAGACATCCAAAAACCAGAAAAGGTTTGATTCTGCTGAAATACATGCTCTGCTTATCTTAATCTGTATGAATAAATACACAAAATACATATTGCTATTATATCCAATATAATAATAAAATTATAAAAAATGTGTGTTTCATGTCTATGTATTAAAAAAAGAAAAACAAAACACACACACACACACACACACACACACACACACACACACACACACACACCAAAAAAAAAAAAATCTATGTCTTCTATTATCTTTTATTGTTGCCTCACACCAAACCAGTAGGGTGTGCTCATGACTCAACATTCTACTTGAGAAAGCCCACCCAGACTCTTTGGTCTTTTCAGTAAAGGTAAACAAAAATAGCACCCATGTAAGAGGTAAAGTGCCCTGCTCACACATGGATTTTACAAACACACTCATGGCCCATTAAAATGACATGTTAAGATATATTTCACTTGTTTTAGCCCCGCTGCTGAAATGTTGATCGATCTCTTCTCCAATACTCCACTTCTCCTGGGGAGTAATCCCTCAATCTAGGCCCCAATTTCAAAAGCTCTCTGCCTTGTCTCCTGAGTCTCTCTTTGGACAGCTAGCGTTCTTCAGAATTGGATACAGGAATCCTTTGGTAAATAAATACTTTTGCAGAAAGGAGACAAACTAAAATATGTGCTAAATCATGTCTACAGTTCTTCCCTCAAAGGTACCTCAAAGAACAAAGTAGAAGCCAACCAGTCGTCTATTTCATTGCTTTCAATTTTTAGAAGGATACCTCATTTATTTTGCTGCAAAATAGAAAAAGCACAGTTTGGCACTGTGGATTCAAAGTTAAACCGAGAAAATTAACTACGAATACAAACAGTTGTGTTTTTTGGTGTGTTTTTTTTTCCCAGGATAAAAATAGGCAGCAGAACATTGCACTGGCCTTCCTTTAAACTTTCTTTATAACTTGTGGGGGTAGAACACATTTAGTGGCCTTCACTGGCTGTTCATGAAAATATGGCTGAAGGAGCCTGACCAAATAGATAGTGTGAGCTCATTTGCCTCCAAACACTGTTTGGCTAATGGCTGTGTAGACTACTATTGTTTAATTATACCTGGTACAGCTGAAAATGATTGAACACAAACATTTCAAGCCAAATTCAGAATGAACAACAGTACTTTTACTCACATTGCTGTTCTGGGCCAAAGTTCATTCTTCCACTTCTAAGATAGAAAATACCAGGCTGTTCCAAGACATCCTAGGGGTCACATCTATTCATCTGTATTTGGAGTATCATATGCTTATTTAATATGGTCATAATAAAAATCACACATAAAAAGAGTTTTATAAGGTATGAGGCTTTATAATTGCTAAGGTATTTATTTAAAAACTGTATGTTTTGTTCTACACTATTTAAAAATATATCTTTATTTAATTTTTTTTTTTACAGAGAGGAAGGGAGAGGGTTAGAGAGTTAGAAACAATGATTAGAGAGAAACATTGATCAATTGTCTCCTGCACACACCCTACTGGGTATGTCCCTGCAACCAATGTACATGCCCCCAACTGGAATTGAACCTGGGACCCTTGAGTCTACAGGCCGATGCTCCATCCACTGAGCCAAACCGGCCATGGCTACAATATTTTTATAGGATACGTAAGTAATCATGGATTTTGATAACTACGGGAGATCCTGGAACCGATCCCCTATGGATACCAAGAGAAAACTGGTTAGGTTTGGGGGGAGTGAAATATTATATGTGGTTTGTATGTCTGTTTGAGGAAAAGTGTCTGTTCAGGTCATACAAATGGCCTACAGATATATAAAATAATGCTCAATTTTACTAGCTATTAGAGAAATGCAAATCAAAACTATAATGAGACACCATCTCACACCTGTCAGACTGGATATTATCAATAAGACAATTAATAACAATTTGAGAGGATGCAGAGAAAAAGAGCTCCTCATTCACTGCTGGTGGGGATGTAAACTGGTACAGCCACTAAGGAAATAGTATGGAGGTCCCTTTACAAATTAAGAATAGAGTTACCATGTGGCCCAGCAACCTCTCTTCTGAGTACACACCAGAAAAATTTGAAAACATTTACTTGCAAAGATATCCGCACCCATATGGTTATTGAAGCATTATTCACGGTGCCCAAGACACGAAAACAACCGAAGTGACCTTTGGTAGACAGTTGGGTAAAAAAGACATGGTATCTAAATGGAATACTACTCAGCCATAAAAAAGATATAAACACTGCCATTTATGAAAATATAAATGGATCTTGAGAACATCATGCTAAGCTAAATAAGTTCGTCAGAAAAAGTTAAGAATCATATGATTTCACTCATATATGGGATATAAAACTGAAAGCAACAAATAAACAGACATGAAAACAAGTAAACAAAAACTCATAGATACACACAATTGTATATTGGTTATAAGAGGGAAGGATGGTGGGGAGATGTAAAAAGTAAAGAGGATCAAATATATGGTTTTGGCAGAAGGTTTGACTTTGGGTGATGGACACACAATGCAATATACAGATGATATATCACAGAACTGCACACTGGAAACATATATATAATAAATCAATTCAGATAAACATGCATTATTCCAAAACTGAATCATTTAAAAAATGCCCTAGTCAGTTTATCTCAGTAGTTAGAGCATCATCCCGAGGATTGAAGGGTCTCAGATTTGAGTCGATGATACTGTATATAGAGAACCTTTGTTTCAGTAAAGATACCTGGCCCTGGTGGTGGCATGTGCTGGAGACAGCCAATCCACATGTCTCTCTCACATCAGTATTTCTCTCTCTCTGCCTCTCCCCTTCACTTTCACTCTCAGGTAAGGATTAGCAACTATAAGAAGAAATAAAACAACAAAAAATCCCAACAAACAAAAGTTTTTGGCTAGATGGCTTCATAGATTAATTTTATCAAACATTCAAAGAAGAACTAACACCTATTCTTCTCAAACTATTTTTAAAAAAATTCAAAAGGAGAGGATTTTACAAGGCCAGCATTATCCTAATTTCCAAATCAGGACACTACAAAGAAAGAAAATTATAAGCCAATAGTCCTGATGAACATAAATGTCAAAATCTTCAAAAAATATTAGCAAACCAAAACCAGCAATACAATAAAAAAAGATCATTCACCATGATCAAGTGGTCTTTATTCCAGGGATGCAAGGTTGGCACAAAATCCACAAATCAATAAATATGGCACACAACATAAATAAACAAAGAATAAAATCACATGTTCATATCATCAGATGCAGAACAACATTTTATAAACTCCAGCACCCATTTATGATAAAATTTTTCTCAGAAAAGTGGGAGTACAGGGAAAATACTTTAACCTAATAAAGGCCATATATGATAAATCCACAACCAATAGCATACTTGATAGGCAAAAACTAAAAGCATTTTCCTTAAGATTAGAAACAAAACAGGATGTTTTCTTTTTCCATTTTAATTCAATATAGTATTAGAACTAGCCACAGCAATAAAACAACAAGAAGAAATAAAAGGCATCCAAATTAAAAAGAAAGAAGTAAAATTGTCATTATTTGCAGATGACATGATACTGTATATAGAGAACCTTAAAGATTCCACCTAAAAACTACTTGAACTGATAAATGAATTCAGTAAAGAAGCAGGATATAAAATAAATCTCCAGAAATCAGTTGCACTTTTATATACCAACAATGAACTGTCAGAAAGGGAAACTAAGAAAACAATCCCATTTACAATTGTGTCAGAAAAAATAAAACACCTAGGAAATATTTAACCAAGGATACAAAAGACCTGTACTTGGAAAAGAATGAGACATTAAAGAAAGAAATTAAAGAAAATTGGAAGCATGTACCATGTTCATAGATAGGAAGAATTAACATAATTAAAATGTCCATACTACCCCAAGGAATTTATAGATTCAGTGCAATTCTTATCAATATTCCAATGGAATATTTAATACAAATAGAACAAATATTTCAAAAATTATTTGGAACTACAAAAGACCCTAAATAGCCACAGCAATTTTGAGAACTAAGAACAAAGAGAAGTCATACTACCTCATATCAATGTATGATACAAAGCCATAATAATAAAAGCAGCATCGTACTGGCATAAAAACAAATATACAAATCAATGGAACAGAACAGATAACCCAGATCTAAACCCATGCCCCTATGGTCAATTAATATTTGACAAAGGAGACAAGAACATATAATAGGGTAAAGATATTCTGTTTAATAAATTATGTGGGGGCCCTAGCTAGTTTGGTTCAATGGATAAAATGCTGACCTGTGGACTGAAGGGTCACAGGTTCAATTCTGGTCAAGGCCACATGCTTGGGTTGCAGGCTTGATCCTTAGTAGGGGGTATGCCGGAAGCAGCTGATGAATGATTCTCTCTCATCACTGATGTTTCTACCTCTCCCTCCTTTTCCCATCTTGTCTGAAATCAATTATATATATATATATATATATATATATATATATATATATATATATATTAAATGGTGTCAGAAAAAATTGGACAGATAGGTACAAAAACAAATGGACACTACACCACCCTCTTACCCTATACAAAATAATAAACTAAAAATGGATTAAAGACTTAAATATAAGACTAAGAACCATAAAAAATCCTAAAAGAAATCATATGCAGTAAAATATCAGACATATCTCTTAGAAATATCTTTTTATATATAATTCCTTGGGCAAGAGAAGCAAATGAAAATATAAACAAATGGGACTGCATCTAATTAAAAAGTTTTTGCACAGCTAAGGAAACCATGAAAAAATGCAAAGACAATCCACTGAATGGGAGGACATAATCACCAATGATGCATCTGATAAGAGGTTAAGATGCAAAATTTATAAATAACTTATTTAACTCAACAGCAAATTTAAAAAACGAATAAAGGTTCTAAATAGACATTTCTCCTAAGAAGACACACAGGTGGCCAATAGCTATAGGAAAAGATGCTCAATGTCACTAATGGTCAGATAAATGGAAATTAAAACCACAGGAGATATTCATACCTGTCAGGATAGCTACCATCAATATATGAAGCATGTTGGCAAGAAGGTGGAGAAAAGGGAACCCTCAGGGATTGTTCGTGGGAATGCAGATTGGTGCAGTCACTATGGTAAACAGTAAGAATTTTCCTCAAAAAAATTTAAAAATTAAACTGCCTTATGACACAGTGATTCCACTTCTAGGAATATATGAAAAGAAATATGAAACTCTGATTCTAAAGAATATATTCACCTATATGTTCATTGCAGCATTATTTAACACAGCCAAAACAAGTTGTAAGCAACCCACATATCTACCAGTAGATCAGTAGATAAAAAAGCAGTAGTATATTTACACTATGGAATACTATTGGCTGTAAAAAAGAACAAAATATTTTATGACAGCATGGATGGAACTGTAAAGTATTATTCTAAGTAAAATAAGCCAGTCAGGGAAAGGCAAATAGCATATAATTTCATCTACATGTGGACTCAAACGAGCAAAATAAACAAACAAACAAACAAAATAGAAACAAAGTCATAGATACAAGAACAGATTGAGCTGAAACCGGTTTGGCTCAGTGGATAGAACATTGGCCTGCTGACTGAAAGGTCCCAGGTTCAATTCCAGTCAAAGGGCATGTACCTTGGTTGTGGGCACATCCCCAGTAGGGGGTGTGCAAGAGGCAGCTGATCAATGTTTCTCTCTCATCAGTGTTTCTAACTCTCTATCCTTCTCCCTTCCTCTCTGTGAAAAATCAATAAAAAACATATATTTTTTTAAAAAGAACTGATTGATTGTGGTTAGACGGAAATAGGGTTGAGAGGCTGGGTTAAAAGTTGAAAGGATTAAACAAACAAACAAAAATCCTCATAGACATAGACAACAGTATGCTTGCTAATTACCAGAGGAAAATGTGTGTGTGTGGGGGGGGGGGGGAGATAGTAGAAGATGATAAAGGGCAATAAATGGTGATGGAAGGAGAGTTGACTTCTGGTGGTAAGCACACAATACAATATATAGATGATGTACTATACAATTGTACATCTGAAACCCATATAATTTTATTAACCAACTAGAGTCCCAATGCACAAAATATGTGCATGGTGGAGGTGTCCCTCAGCCCAGTCTGTACCCTCTCCAATCTGGGACCCCCTCGGGGGAAGTTCCACTTCCAGACATCCCTTTTACAGTCTGGGACTGCTGGCTCCCAATTGCTAGCCTGCCTGCCTGATTGCCCCTAACTGCTTCTGCCAGCCAGCCTGATCACCCCCTAACAATTCCTCTGCCAGCCTGATCAACACCTAACTGCTCCCCTGATGGCCAGGTTGCCCCAAACTGTCCTCCGTTGCTGGCCTGGTCACCCCTAACTACCCTGCCCTGCATGTCAGGTTGCCCCTAACTGCCCTCCCCTGTCAGCCATCTTATGGTGGCCATCTTGTGATCATATGGAGGTGGCCATCTTGTGCAAGGGCATGACAGCCAATTTGCACATTACCTCTTTATTATATAGGATGTCATCCCAATAAATGCATTAAAAATAATAAAACGAGTGACAGTACTTATTTCAAACAAATTCTCTCTTGTTTTCTTCTATAAATTTTATTTCAATTTTTATACATTTAAAACATTGATATACTTGAAGTAAGACTTGAGGTATGGGTCCAACTTTAATCTTTTCCTGATAGCTACCTGGTTGTCTCAATTTTATTAAACACTTTTCTCACTGATTTGAAATGCAACCTTTATCATATCTACTTTTCCAGATGTCTTTGGATATATTTCTAGACTTCCTGTTCTGTTTCATTGATCTGTCTCTTTATTGTGTGCCAGTATCATTTATTTTTCAGCTTATGCCAATAGGCTGCTATGCTTATTACTTCAATGAAATTTCTTTTGTTCAAAGATGTGCACTCTAAATAATGTTTCATGTACTGGTGCTGGCCATGCAACACATAAAGAAAAAAGGACTAGTTCTTCAAAGGGAGGAGGCAGTTGTGTAGAAATAGGCACACCCTTAGAATCCTTGTACTGCCTAATAGCAAGCCAATGGACTCTGGCCCAAGTTAGTAATTTCTTTCTGCTTTTTTATTTTTTAAAATATATTTTATTGATATTTTACAGAGAGGAAGGGAGAAGGATAGAGAGCTAGAAACATTGATTAGAGGGAACCATCTACCAACTGCCTCCTGCACACCCCCTATCAGGGATGTGCCCACAACCAAGGTACCATATTTGCCGGCGTATAAGACGATTTTTTGGCCCTGAAAAATACGTATTTGCCGGCGTATAAGACGACTGGGCGTATAAGACGACCCCCTAACATTTCCACTAAAAATACAGAGTTTGTTATATACTCGCCGTATAAGACTACCCCCCACTTGGAGGCATATTTTTCAGGGCCAAAAAATCGTCTTATACGCCAGCAAATACGGTACATGCCCTTGACAGGAATCGAACCCAGGAACCTTCAGTCCGGAGGCCGACATTCTATTCACTGAGCCAAACCAGTTTCAACTCCTTCTTCTTCTTTTTTTTTTTTTTTTATAACGTGGGCTATAGGTGTCAGACTATATAGATAAGTGTGCAGTAAGCACATTAATGGGTGTGTCTACATCATATTACACCTTTTCTTTGGTGTTCATCTTGAATAATCCAGTGACAATTTTAGTTATTTTTCACATTAAGAGTGGAAGGTGGCTGGTTACTCTTTTACCCAGAATAGCCCAATTTTGTAAACAAGAAACAAAAAAAGTTGATCAGGACAGATTTTAGATATATTATAATAAAATTATTATTTTGTTGTTGTTTTTTGTTTCAGTTATCCAAAGTTTTTGGAGATTGATTGAATAGAATTCCACAATTTTTTGGTATGATTTACACCTCTCATTCAATCTTTGTTATAATATAAAGCATGAGAAAGTCTTCCAGAGAAATAAATAATTCTGAGGAACATACGTGAGCTAGAAAATTTCAAAATTTTACCTACATTTTAAAAAGGAAATTTCTAAATACATTATTGTTTCTTTATAATTTCTATTGTTTCTTCACAATTGACTTAGTAGATTTTTAGAAACTAGTAACAATAGTGAAGTTTTTCTAAATAGAGTTTTTTGAATTAGCTCTAAGTATAGATTGCAATCTTATACTTTTCTTATAAACAAGCCAATAAAAATTTGTGTCTTACTGTAAAATATGTTTTTGTTTGTATGCTTTCATTTAACTAAAACATGTAAGAGGGTATTATTAATTTATAAATGTTCAGAACTTCTTTTTTCTTCAATTTACCATTAAATAATATTATAATGGGCAGTCATTTTCTGTTTTGTTTGTTTGTTTTTTGTTAAAGAATATATCAGTTACCTATTGCCATAATACTGCTGTATATCAAACCATTTCAAATATCAGAAACTTAACATAATAACAATTTATTTAACTAACCCATCCGCAGTCAAATATTTCCACTGGGCTGGATGGGGCTATTGATCTGTTCTTGGCTGGAATCATGTAGACTGGCTGCCAGCAGTATCTGGACCAACTATTTCTCATTTCCAAATGGCTCTACTAAAGATAGTCTCAAGATGGTGTCAAAGAGCAAGAAAGAGCAAATTCAGTTGGGCAAATGCTTTCTCAAGTCTCTGTTTGTATCCCACTTCCCACAACTTGATCACAAATCACATGGCTGAGACCTCCATTAAGGTAGGTGGGAGCTGAAGCCATGAAGTTTCATGCAAAAGACCATAAATGCAGAGAAGGTTGAATAAATGAGGTCATCAATACAATCAATTGATCATGATGATAAATAGAATGTATTATAGGGAAATATGCTAATTAATAATTAACTATTTGCAAAACAATATAAGACTGTGAAAGAGGAAAAAAAAAACCCTCATGGACTTGGAGTAGAGGAAGGTTTTATTTCCCTTTTAGATAGGGCAAGAAATGGATGAGAAAGAAACCTGTGAGGAAAGTGGAATGGAAACAAAGGGTACTTTAATGAGTGTTTCTAAACACCTTTTATTTCAGTCACTTTAATGTCATCCAAGAAGCCATAGAATGGAATTTGTCTTTAATCTTTTGGATCTCAAGTTGTAATTTGTATGTGTCACAAACAGCATTGATCTGTAGATTCATAAGTGTTTATTTCAGACACTCTAGTTTGCATGCTCTGCATTAGACTCCCCTTTTACTTTTTAAATGATACATTATTTAGGTCTCAAACTGCAGTGTTCTTTGGGAACATGAATGCCCTTTCTAAATGTGCTGATTATAAAGATTGTCTTGCAGCTCCAAACACATACTGATCAGTCTATGCTTTGCTATGTGTTCACGGGGCTGGGTTTCTACAAACCATAGATTACCTTTGCCAAATGAGTCTTTGTTGGTTTTGGCCAATAGGGGGTGCTAAACGGAGCCTGGAGGAAAAGAGGGAGGGAAGCTCCTTCCTTATTGCTCAGTCTACTAATAGCTCTTCATTCTAGCATTTGGTTTGAGTAACAGTAGTTGATATCAGTTTCCAGTTTCTTCTACACACCAAGAATTAGCTTCCTCATGTTGACTTAGAGGTAAGAGCATCAGTTGGCTGATACTTCCCCAGGGACATTTGGGAACTAGCTCTGCAGGATCTTGTTTCTCTGAGCACTTGAAGCACTAGCACAAGTAGCAAATTTTTGTTGTTGTTGTTATTTTATGCTTGAAATAATGTAGAGCCTAAACTACTTTAACTAACATCAAAAGTAAAAGGTAAAGATATTCTAAAGTTAGGATAACTTCTATTATTATGCTAATATATATTTTTCTATGCATGAACTCCCCTTCCACTTACATACAACTTACTGAAAAGTGAACGAATTTCAACTACTATTTAATTTAAAAGCCATTTCTTTTGTGTAGATTATTCTGGACAGCTTATCCAATAGACATCTCAGATTCACTGATTTATCAGATTGCTAAAAAGAGGAACTCTAGTAGAAAGTAAATATAAAAGTGTAATGTCTACTTATAATGCAATAGAAAGCATTGTATGAAATGGACAGAGCTTACCTATGTGAGATTATATTGGAAATTAAAAAGAACTCATGTAATAGAAGAAACATTTTGATAAACACTAAAATCACTTCTCAAAATTGCAAATAAGATTATCTTTTCTGATTCAAAAAGTTTCTAAGAGTTGAACTTTAACTTTGTAACTTTTTAGTTTGAATTTCTCTAGTTAACTGTGAATCTCTTCCTTTGACTCTCTCATTTGCATAATCCTCTGAAAGAATGTAGTTATAATTGCAAGTGTTTACAGTAATAGATCCTGGTGGTATACACTCCTGATTAAAGTGCTAATCCCGAATTTTGGTATTTAAATTAAAATGAGAATTGTTTTCCTACTGCTATTGGTAGCCCCTTTCCCTAGCTATTGATATAAATTTCCAGTGAACCAAAGAGCTTATGGAAAAGGAATAGGCAATAGAAGTTCAAAAATAGGCAAAAGGAACCCAGGGTGATGAAGGTAAATATGGCAGCTACTTCTGAATATTGAATTATAAGGTCATAAGGAAAGTTTATGGGAAGCTGGCAATATTCTTTATCTTGATCTGAGTGGTGGGGGTATGTGTGATAACCTTGTAAAACCTTATCAACATATAGATTGGAGATTTGAGTTCTTTCCTACATGTATATTTACTGTAATAAGCATTCATGTTAAAACAACTATAAAAATTATAAGGAGAAAATTGTCTCACTTCTTTAAGTTAATTTATCTGAGATTACCAAAATAAAGTCCTGCCCTCCTTTCTTTGTACTTTTTACATCAACATTATATTAGTCTTTTGGGGAAGATTGTAAAATGGATAATTGTTATTAAAGTACATGTGGGATTTGATGATCGGTAAATAATTAAAAATCAAGTTTATTTTTAGTATTTAGGCCATCTAAATTCACTAACTGACTTCAAGAAAAAAAAATAGGGTTTATGAGAAGTCTCAGTGGGGAGTGTTTATATTAGATCCTTAGCACTGCAGGATGCTGTGAGTTGGAAAACATAAACAGATCCAATTAATAGATTCTGCGCTGTGGAAACAACCATATTAGGCTTTTGACAGCTTAATGTGTGAATGTGATAACATAATTATAAGAAGTATTATTGTTTTAACTCATATAAGTTTATGATAATTTTTCTGTACCCTAGGGATTTGAGATAAAAATGGAGATATTTTGGCTTTTCATTTGTGGAATTCTTTAATAAAATTCCTTGAGAATCATTATTTAAGAGAATGACAGTGGTTTTGAAGGATTAATACCAGCATATCTGTCTGTATGACACAAGGAAATAGAATATGGCCTTTCACCACTGTTCCCTATCCTAATGATTTGGACCCTCCATACCAGTGAGGACCTGCCCTTATGTGTGTCAAGTGAACAGAGATTGTTGCCTGTGACCAGCTGCTTTCTAGTTAGCATTCCAGCAACTCACCTGACTATTCTTAGTGATGCATTATTTTGGAAAGACTCATTCAAAATGTCAAACTATATATTACCCCAGAAGTATACATTTTCAAAAAGAAATATAAGTTACTCATAAAATTCAGAGTTAAAAGTTAACCAATAATCTCTTTAGAGATTAGTGGAATTTGAATTGGAAACCTTGTTTCTAGAAATGTATCCTGGTATATCTGATCTAATGGACTACATGGAAAGCTTAGGAATAGTGTTTCTTAAATTGATATTTGTAGGTTTTCAGAGAATCAGCGAATTTCAAAAAAAGATTGCAAAAAAACAACAACACAGTGCTCTGGAAACCTCAAGAACTCTTTGGTAGCACTCAGGTCCATTAGCAAGACCTCCTACCATTACATTTGGTATTGTGTTCTTTTTGGCTAACATGTATTCAACCATTCTTGCTAATGCATATTTTCAGGACTGAAACACACCCTGGCTTTGTTTTTGTTCTATATATCAACCTTCTTCCAAGGTTGATAGCCAAGAAATCAAGATGTGTGTGTGTGTGTGTGTGTGTGTGTGTGTGTGTGTGTGTGTGTGTCTTGTGTGTGTGTCTTGTGTGTGCATGTAGTTCTTCTAAGCTGTGCTTTGTATTTGGGTTGAGGATAAAGGAGAGGGAGAGCAGGAAAAAGATAAAAGAGCAGCTGGAAAAGTTGCTGGAGAATGTGGTATATAAAAAAAAAGGAATTACTGTGTTTTTTTTCCAGGAAATTCATTCTTATTAAATATACATTATGAAAATTCAAAATGCCAGGGCTTATTCAGATGAATAAAACTTTAATGATAATTTTTGGATCGAAAATCACATTCAGAGTGAAGTATTTCATGGAAATTCAGTGTGTCTTGGGATAGTCATGTTTTCTTCCACTCATACAGTGCCCCAGAAAATGATTTGCATTAATATCACAAATAAAACTAAAATGATGGATCAGGCATTTAATTAAAATAATTTAAAAATTGAAGTAATTGCTAGAGGGTACTCTTTGAGGGTAATTTTAAGAATTAAACTTTCAAAATATTTGCTTTGATGAGAGGGAAGCTAATGTTTCCAGTGGAGATACGTTTAAATTTTATTTCTCAGAAACATGAGCCTTTTCAGTAGGATACATAGTATGAGGTGAGTGATTTAACAAAAAAAATGCAATAAGCCAGTCAGAGAAAGATAAATATCACATGATCTCACTCATATGTGGAATATAATGAACAACATAAACTGATGAACAAAAACAGATCCAGAGACAGAGAAGCATTGATCAGACCGTCAAACCTCAGAGGGAAGGTAGGGGAGGGTGAGGGTAAGGTGTAGAAATCAACCAAAAGATTTGTATGCATGCATATAAGCACAATCAGTGTACACAGACACCAGGGAGGATGAAGGCATGAGTGGAGGGGTGGGGTGGGGGCAATTGGAGGATAAGGACACATGTAATACCTTAATCAATAAAGAAAAAAAAAGAGAAAAGAATAAAAAGAAAGATGCAGTAGATATATTATCTTTTTCTCTAAAAGGTTAATTTTATAGCTCTCAGCATTTCTTTAGGCTCAACTGAAAGAGATACCATTTTCAAAATAACATTTTTTTAGACTCTGTGATTTTGTGTTGTTTTCATTTTTGTTTTTGTTTGTTTTTGCTTTCAGAATCCAAGTGAATTATGCTACCTACGAAGTCCTCTTCCTCCCCTTAAAAGTTATTTTAAAAAACTGTTAGTAAGTCTTCCCCAGATTCGTTATTTATTCCAGAAGAGGGCTGTTAACCAATTAAAATTTTAAAGAGCTATTGAGCCTACAATATCCAAAACACCTGAGATTTAACCTGCACAAAGTAATTTTTAGAGGGGAAATAATTGGAAAAAATGTTCCATATGCTACCGCCTGGTTTTTATTGGTTTAACATGTAGATTTCCATAGACGTTTTGGAACATGGAGAGAGTATTTTTGTTCTTTTTTGAAAGTAGGAAGGCTTTTTGTGCCAGGTGAATGTTTCAGAGCTCTCACAACTCTGATACAAAACAGCTTTAGGACTGTATGAGAGGAGTACGTGTGAAAAGTAAGGATGGAACCAGAGAGAAGCTTTCTGTGACAGCATTGATTTATACATAATATTAGAAATGATTATGTTATCTGTTGTCAACAATTGATTCTGCAATTGTCAACTCAGCAATTTTGAAAGAGGAGGGGTGATGAACATCTGGTGAATCTTCTAATTTCAAAAAAATATATGCACTGCTGAATAACACTGGCAAAGAAGTTTTTATTTTCATGCATGCTTTTTACAAAAAAAAAAAGAGACAAAGTAAAATTTTAACATTTCTTAACCTCTCGGAGGAACTCAAAAAGGCTAACATAACTTGTAGCTTCATCCTGACGACCCTGCAATCACTCTCATCACCCCATCTTAGTCATCCTTACTCTACTGTTTTTCCTTTTCATTGCTATTCACCTTCTAAATATTTATAGTTGAGTTAATTTATTATGTTCATTGTTTATTTCAGTCTCCACTAGAAGAAGGGGCAGGGATCTCTGTCTGTTGTGTTCACTGATGTGTCTTATGCTTATAATGGTGCCTACCATAAGCAGTTTCTGTGTTGGGCTAAGTACAACTTGTAGATAACACTTATTTAGCCTTTCCTATGTGTCAAGTACTGTAAGTCTCTCTTTCAGTTAAATTTTCTGATTTCATCCTCACAAATAACCTCATGAGCTGGGCATTTAATTGGAGACTACTTCTGACTCTCTAGAGATGAAGAGACTAAGGCTCAGTAGGTTAAGTGAAGATCAAATGGCCAGTCAGAATCAGAATCTGTAATTGAACTAAAGTCTGTCTGACACCAGAGCTTCCCCTCTTCAACACCAAGTACACTTCTTTGGGTAGTAATGTCATTCTTTCCAGTGCTTGAACTGAAATAAATAAATGTTAATTCTAGTTGGAGTTAAAGGACTTCCAAATTATACTGAGACATTCTAACAATAATCACCAAATATGTCTACGGGAAATTGGCATTCCATGGTAATTGAACTGTACTATTGGCTTTTTTTTCTTTAAGTATGGAATTTTGGAAGTTCTATCTGGTGAGTACACACAGAGCCAGAAGGTTGTCACCAACTGTTTATATCTGGCCAAAACTGAGTCTTCCACACATGGAGACTAGAAATCCAGGCCAGGGATTGGTACCAGGGTCACATCACTGCCCTTTGCAGGGTATCATGTAAGTCAACTTGTGTGGCTGACATTGAGTTCTCTTCAGTAATAGGCTAAGAATGGCCTTTTTTTTTTTTCAATTTCATGGTTTTGTTGACCAATTTATTAAGATAACCAAAGCCAAAATAGTCAGATTTAGTTGAGGTCTAAGGAAAGCTCTGAGCACCAGGGTTTGCTCATCTTATGTTATGGGCAGCATAGCTCTCAGGGCAAGCAAAAATATCAAAGGTTTCTATCAGAATATCAAGCTTATATTTATGTTCACTTCTTTGAGTAGAAAAGATAAAGGCTTCTAATTATAGAGTATAAGAAATGAACTAAAATCTTTAGAAAGTGTCCAGAGACAAGTTTACTACTTCTAAATGTTAAATAATGATTAGTACCCTTGGTCTACCTGTGCAAAGTGTGTGTAATTACATCTTTGTGCCTCTCTTCTAGGATTTCTCATATTCACAAGACTCTCTGGTTAAAACACATCCAAGATTGTTCCAGGTTTTTTTGTACCTGCTCTGAATATACAATGAGATGCCTATGAAATGTTATCTGCCTCACATAAACTGAAGCCAAGGCAGACTTTTAGTGCATTGGAGGTGGCTTTAGGGTAGTAAAATGACAAATTCTTGGGACTCAGTCAGATTTGAGTTTACATTCAAACTTCTCTACTTACTAACAATGTGAATGTGAGTAAGAAACCTTCCCTCTCCACGCCTTAGTTTCCCCAGGTGGGAGAATTAGGATCACAGTCCTTACTGTCTTATGTTGTAAAGATTAAATGAAATGAAGTCTGCATTTATTCATGAAGACTCTTTGCTAAGGGCCTGACTGTGACAATTTATGTGCTAGTTTACTGTGATGGATCTAGTATGAAACTTGCTCATATGGAGCTGTAGGAGTGTGTATTACAGTGTCTATCAGAGATAATACTATGCCATAAGTGTCCTATGAGTGCCACCCAGGGCTTGTGTGTATGCCCTCAGATGTATAGTTTTGTGCATATCTGGGAGCCTAATGCTATTGTAAAGTAGCTTCTTCAGAATGCAAACAAAAATTGAAAGGAATATGGGAAAAGCTAACCTTAACAGGTACAAAGAAGAAACCCAAGCACTCAGGGAATGTCATAGAATTAATTATTTTAAATGTGGGGAAAATATGAGAAGACGAAAATCATAAAGTAGTTAGACGTAGGGTCTCTATATACCTGGTTGGGCAAAAGTAGGCTAACAGTTGTGAGTACATGGAACAGTTTATTCTTGTATTATTATTTATTAATTATTGTATTATTTATTTGTATTGTTTCCATATGAAGAACTGTGAGCCTCCTTTTGCCAACCCCTGTATTTGGCTCTGCTCCTCCTCCTCCCTCTTCACCTTTCTCATCTTCTACAAGCTTCATTGACAAGGAATTCCACTATTTGTTCTGGTTCACTTCCTGGCCATTATGATAGCATGTAATTAGTTGGGAAATAATTCTGAAATAAATATGATGAGCAGCTTTACTTATAGGGCCTATTATACTCAAATCATAACCAGATGGTATTTCAAAATCTGACCAACTTGATACATTGGCAGAGGGAGTAGGGTAAAATATATCAGAATTCTGGAGCCATCACAAAAGATTTAGCGTGTCACTCTCACTGAAAATGAGAGATGCCAAATGATATGAAACTCCAAAGGGAAATTTCAGGGAAAGAATAAGATGTGGAGGTCTTGGAAGAAGAGAAACACAGATGCTCACTTTGGCTATAGTCCATGAAACAATATAAAAAAGAAGCCACAAAACTCAAATATGAGTTGGAGGGAGACTTAGGTGTTGTAAAACACCCCCAATAGTCCAAGATGAAAATGCATAGATGACTTCCTGTTACTTGAGGAAAGAAACCTATTTCTAGGAAACTGAAACAAAATAACTAATTCTGGGACAAGGCAACGAATGAATAAAATATTGAACTAAATGTATTGCCTCATATTTCTTTTCATAGTTATTGTGTTTGAGCTAATATGGTGGATACTGGGTGAAGGCACAAATAAGGGAGTGCGATCTAAAATATAATTATTATTCTTTGAAGTTTTGCCTCCTCTTTAAAAAAATGTTTTCTTATTGATTTCAGAGAGGAAGATAGAGAGAGAGTTTGAAACATCAATGATGAGAGAGAATAATTGATTGGCTGTCTCCTGCATGCCCACACTGGGAACCAAGCCCACAATCTGAGCATGTGCTCTAGAAATCGAACCAGCAATGTCCTGGTTCATAGTTTGATGCTCAATCACTGAGCTAGACCAGCTGAGCTTTGCCTACTCTTATATTTTACTGTTCTTTATGCAGATTAATATGTAGCTGAACCAAGATAACCTGAAACTGAAGGAGATCCCAGTAATGACCACTTGAAAAGTTTTCAATGAATGATGGCGTAGGAACAGCCAAGGAAGGGCGTTGATTTTCCCAAGGTGACTGAGCAAAAAGGAGCAGAACAAGAGTGCAGGTCTCTAACCATGTCCTCTTGTATTCTGTCTGCAAGATTAGTTCACTTCTTTTATTATTTATCTTGAATTTCAACTTCTAGAAAATTCAACTATTTGGTAATTTATGTTTTCTTAGAAAACCATAGATTTCATTAACAATTTCAATTGAATTCACACAGAATTGTGCATACTATTATCTTTCCATTATTTAGTCATATCTATTGTTAATTACCTCATTTTAAATTTTGTGTATACCTTATCACTTTTTTTTATATGATTGGCCCTTAAGGTTTAAGTTATTTTTTAAAAGTACTTTAAAAAATCTCTTCTAATATCTTTAACTTCACTTTTCCCCTCTTTCTTCTTTACCACTTTGTTTTGACTAATTTAGGTTTTTTTTTAAAAAAAAACTTTAAATATTTATTAATTCATTTCGTCCTCTTCTTAATAGTAAGAAAACATTTAAAGGAATACATTTGGGCTGATTACAACTTTGATCACATCCCCTACGTTAAAATAAATATATCTCTTAAAATTAATTTATTTTAAAATATGCTTTTAATGATTTCAGAGAGGAAGGGAGAGATGGAGACATCAATAATGAAATAGAATCATTGATTGGCTGCCTTTTTTCTATATGCCTTCCCTTGGGGATTGAGCCTGCAACCTGGGCATGTGCACTTTACTAAAACCAAACCCAGGACACAATCTGATGCTCAATCCACTGAACCAGACTGGCCAGGGCTAAATAAACTCGTATTTTTCTTGTTACTTTCTAAATAACCTACATTTAGAGTTTGGTGTCCTCTTTGGTTCAATCACCTTCTGTGTTTGAATTGAAGAGAAACAAAAGCAGTTAATAGAAATGTGGGCTATATAATTTCTACTTTAAACAATATTGATATGATTTTATGTATTAATATTTACTAAGACTTGTATTTACATAGACATTTTAAAAGGTCCTAATTACTTACAAAATGTTTATCTTTATTGATTTATCCTTTTATTGATAATTGTTTATATTTACCAGCATTGTGTTATTCTATGTTTAAAACTCACTGCCAACATTTAATTTTTAAAATTTTAATGTCGTTTTGAATTCTGCAACCAGCACAGCAAAACATTATTATCAATGTTTTGTTTGCTTCATTTTATCCAAAAATTTAGAAGTTTAAAATTTTGTACCATACTTTTTGTCCAAAAACACTTAAACTCTATGCATTACTAATTTTTTAAACCAATCTTTCTTTTGGATCCCCTTTTATTTTAAAAAAGCAAGATATTTTTATATTCCAAATCTCCCATCTAAAATCACTGGCCTTTTATTTATCTTTGTAATTCTTAAACTTTCCAATTTTTTTTAATGCCTAAGTTAAAACCTGATTAGCAATGTATCAAATCTCAAACACATATTTTGCTTGGCACCCTTCAGTGTTTTTTTTCAATAGTTGGATTGCAAATATATATAATTTTTTTAATTGCAGTGTTACATGTAGATTTCTGGCTTCTGTTACTGATTTGGCACATACTGCATGAGATGAAGTGAGGGAGTCAAGTAGCTTCTGCTGTCTTTGCATGGCAGACATGCTTCCTAGTTCAGCATCATCCCCATCACTCCCTGTTCATTAAGGTTAGAACTCTTTACTCATATTCCTTGTACCCTAGGCCCCAAGATTGCTTAAGTTGTGATCATTAATCTAGATAGTGCAAGCAAATTATTCTTAAATTATTATTTATGTCATATATCTTGTTTTTTATATAAAGTTCAAATACTTATTTTAAATGTATACATATGCCATTGAACTGTATTTAATATTTACTGTCAGCCTTTTTATATGGTCATTTATTTATTTAAAGTTACGTTTGATTAATCTCTAGCTGTTAAGATACTGTTTCCTATTATTTTTTCCAGGTACACATGTTAGCATTATGTCTCCTATGTTCTTGCATATTTGCAAATGTCTTTTTTTTGGCCTGCATACATAAAGGACAACATGGCAGGATCATGTTGTCCTTTATGTATTTGATTGGGGATATATAAAGCTATATATATACAAACTCTAGAAATGCAACTTATTTTTTTGCAATTTATCATTTGAAAGAAGTTGAGTGCTAACCTAATTTTTATTAAATTATAAAATGTTTGGGTACTTTCATTAATTTTCTTTATGGTTTTAACCACATTTTTCATATATATATATATATATATATATATATATATATATATATACAATTCTATTAATTTTATGCTCAAAAATTACTGAGCCTTTCTAATATATATGTTGGGCATTTATTTAATATAGGAACATTTTATTACTTTAAATATTTCATTATTTCTTATGTATTAGACATTGTGCTTTCTTCCATAATACTTCTGTTCATTTGGTTATACTATCCTTTTTCTGTCTTTCACAATTGTAAAGTTTTGGTTCCTCTTTTCCTTTCCTTATGCTATTTTCCCCCTCTGCTTCATTCAGAAATCTATGTAGCTGGCTGTCCATATTACTGTTCCATTTTTATTCTTTGTCAAATTTACTATTGATTATCTCCAATCAGCATTGTATTATGATATTTTCTCACTTTATTGTTAATAGGTTGGGGATCTTTTATCACAACTCCCTTTTAAAGTCTTTTTACACGTTTTGGATGGGCCTTGTCATTCTTTTTTATTATTTTATTTTATTTTAATTTTTGAGAATTTCAAACTTTTCTGAACTATTTTCCTGTCTGCTCAGTTATTTAGCCTTCAGAAACTGGTTCTCTTTTTCTTGCTCTGTAATATTTTTCAAAGCTCATATAGTTCTTTTTTCTTATTTTCATTGGAATGAGTAAAGATCCCCTGAGAACTAGTGTTTTTCCACAGACAGGATAGATTGACTGCTCCTGTCCTTATTTCATTGATTTCATGTAGATTTATTCCAGTACTGTCACTGCGTTACTGTGCACAGCTTCTAGCTTAGTGCTCAGACTTAGTATAGCCATTATGTTGCAAAGCAATGGAATATATACAAATTAAAATGACCATGTTCTTTGATTTATTAAGGTTTTTATTTCCATCTATAATTCTTAATTTAAATGGTTAAATTTTCCAAAATAACATCAAACACACTGACCCCTCTCCTCCCAATTCATTTTACTCTCTTTGTGGCTAGTTTTAATCTCGAAATAGATGAAGAAAGTATTCGTGTGTGTGTGTGTGTGTGTGTGTGTGTGTGTGTGTGTGTGTGTAGGCTGGAGGGTAAAATTAGGTTTAGCAAGAAGGTCACTCTGGATTAATCAAAATGTGATATCCATTCAATAGTGGGCAATTGCTTTGTTTACTGTTGCTATGTATATTATGGAGCTGACCCATTCAGCAAAGCTTAAGGTAGCCAAAGTTCTTCCCACCTTATTTATTTTTTAAATATATTTTATTGATATTTTACAGAGAGGAAGGGAGAGAGATAGAGAGCTAGAAACGTCAATGAGAGAGAAACATCGACCAGCTGCCTCTTGCACACCCCCCACTGGGGATGTGCCCGCAACCAATGTACATGCCCTTGACCGGAATTGAACTCGGGACCTTTCAGTCCACAGACCGACGCTCTACCACTGAGCCAAACCAGTTTCGGCCCACCTTATTTTAAGAGGATTTCAGATCAATCTAATCTGTCCTGCAGTTCACAGAGTCTCTCCTGGGTTGATTATCCTAGTTTTCATATTAGGTTTCATGTTTTTTCTAAATATTCCTAGGCATTGTGTTGTGAAGTTGAGAGAAACTGCTTTTGGAATGACTTGCCCAACCTTCTTTTTACTTTTTATTTGAAAGTTCCCTTAAGTGACACTTTGAACTAACTTAAAGATCTTGTTTATTATTTCATATACTAATAGGAGAACTAAGTAAGAAGAGGTAAGGAGTATAGTCAGAATTAGACACAGTGATAATAATGAAAAATTTGAAATTATATCTAGGTAATTAATTATGAGTAGCAGTAGAAAACACAAAAGCACACTGAAAAATATTTCTAGGCCACTAAATGTATTTTAAAACTAATCTCTCATTAAGAAAAATTTAAATTGTTAACTTTTTAATGTGGTAATGTACATAATGCTTTAGTTATAAAAAGGGAAAAAATAAAAATTCTTGGTACTTGAAGAGACTCAATTTTATTATCTAAAATATTAATTAACTAATTCCCCAATATTTTTACTCTATTAGATAATATAATGCATACATCCATTCTCCACACACAAAGGCACATACACACATACACATTTATCTTAGATTAGTTGTTGTTCCACTTAGTTTTAGATGATATATGTGACTGGTAATTAAGATCTATAAATATAGTTAAAAACATGACACCACTACCCCCATCCTATCTAATAAAAGAATAATATGCAAATTGAGTGTCATTCCAACACAAAAGAAGGCCGCCCCCATGTGGTCAAAGATGGCTGACACCATATGGTCAAAGATGGCTGCCCACATGTGGACACAAGATGGCCGCCATACGATGGACGGCAGGGGAGGGCAGTTGTGGGCAGTCAGGCCAGAAGGGGAAGGCAGTTAGGGATGACTGGGCTGGCAGGGGAGAGCAACTGGGGGCAACCAGACCTACAGAGGAGGGCAATTGGGAGGGACCAGGCCTGCAGGGGAGGGTAGTTGGGGGCGATAAGGCCTTTAGGGGAGGACAGTTAGGGGTGTCCAGGCTGGCAGGGGAGGGTAGTTAGAGGTGACCAGGATGGCAGGCAAGGGTAGTTAAGGGTGACCAGGTCAGCGGGGGGTTGGGGGGGTGGGGGGACCAACAGTTACAGGCAATCGGGCGGCAGAGGAGCAGTTAGGCATTGATCAGACTGACAAGGGAGTTCTTAGGGGGTGATCAGGCTGGCAGGAAGAAGCAGTTAGGGGCAATCATGCTGACAGGCTGGTGAGCATTGGGAGCCAACAGTCCTAGATTGTGAAAGGGATGTCCCAGATTGGAGAGGGTGCAGGCTGGGCTGAGGGACATCTCCCTCCTATACACACACACACACACACACACACACACACACACACACACACACACACACTTGTGCATGAATTTTGTGCACTGGGCCTCTAGTAATAAAATAGGAGAACATACAGCATGCTTTTTACTTATGATTTTCACATACCATTTGAAAAGCATACTTAGACTTTTCCTTTTAGGATTTCTAGATGTCTTCCCACAAAAAATGATTAACAAGTTTCCTGAAAGCTACCTGAAGATGTTTCAGCAGTTGCTATGGCTTCTGACCACCCATTTTTCTGCTTCATTGAGGTTGTGTCCCAGGAACTCTTTAAAAGTTATGATCTGCCTCATTTCATCTTGCTTTACAACAACTTCCAGGGCTTCTTGCATTTATTTATCTATGCTCTGCACACGGTCAAATATTTTTATGGACAACCAAGGGCTGAACTCTGCCACAGCATTCTTTTACCTGGGCTTTTTGACAACTATGTAGAGAGTGGAAGACTAAAAAACAGTGTGACCTTGGGAAGCTTCACACAGAGTTCTGAACAAATGTGATGTCGATATCCAGGTCTAATTCAAAGTCACTCAAGTGAGTGTACCTTAAATCCCATGTAGTATGAAGAAATTTTTCATTAAATACAGTGGAGATTAATTTTTGCATATGCAAGCATTAATGGCTCTACATATGTGGTTGTGGGTATGGGTGTTAGTGCATGGGCATGCTCCTATATAGACCGAGAAAGACTGAGAGTAAGAGAAAGAGAAGCTGAAAAACTGAGTATGCCTAAATATATTGGGGATGTTGTAATACTATTGTGACATTTAAAAAATCTTAGTTTTTGAAATGATAAATGGATACTTGTTTGTATATAGAATTTTCAGAGTGCTGAGATATTTTATTATTCTATATAAATTCAAGATACAAATATATTAATATAGTTTGCTGAAATGTTTACATTATATTATTTGACAATGAATTTCTAATACTACTAACCCATTACTCCCAGGACTTTTCAATGATGACTGAGTTGTAAACTAGTTAGCTACTGACATAACACCTTTAATGCAAGCTCAAATACATCCTCGATGAGCAAATTTATGAAGATACAATTTGTTTTGTTTATTTAATTAGTTTTTAATTAGAATTTACATTCAATATTATTGTGTATTAGTTTCAATTGTGCGTATCTGAAGAAACCCAAAACACTAATTCAAAAGAATACATTCATTCCTGTGTTCATTGTAGCATTATTTGCAGTAGCAAAGCGACCATCAATAAGTGAGTGGGCTGAACAGCTATGGTACATATATACAATGGAATATAACTCAGCTATAAGATAAAAAACAAACAAACAAAACAAAAACCTTACAATTTGTGACAGCATGGATGAACCTAGAGGGTACTATGTTAAGTGAAAGTAGTCAGAGAAAAACAAATGCTATATGATTTTACTTATTTGTTTATAAAGAAACAAAACAGAAATAGACTCTTAGATAAACAGAACAGAATGATGGTTGTCAAAGTGGAGGGAGCTTGGGGGTTGGGTAAAAAGGTAAAGGGATTGAGAAGTACAGGTTGGTAATGAGAAGGCATTTAAAAAAAATCTAAGGTTCTAAATAGTTTCATGCCAGATTTCACAACTTTTGAGGGGGGAAAATAGACACAATTTTACCTGATATCATATATCTGCAAGTTATGCTTTTTTTTGTCAGGAATTTATTATCTTAGAGATAGGTATCCAAATAAATAAGTACATCATAAACTACACCAGGTTCAAAGGGCCTTGAGGGTAGTTTTATGTGAAGTATTCCCAAGATTCTAATTTATAACAAAGTAAGTAAAGATATATGTTCATCAGTGGTAGCAAAGCTCAGGTTAAAAAAACATTTTTTGAGGAAAAAAAGTCTACCCTCCAATTTATTTTCTTTAAAACTTGATTACTTCAACAACAAAGCCCTTCTACATTTACCGTGTTATTTATAACCATGTTCAATAAAAATAGTAAATTTATCTATGTACATTATAATTTAGATGAGAAATACATGTATATTTTGGTTGACTGTTTATTCATTTCTCAAGTGTCTTTGGAAAGGGATAAGTGCACCTATAGTTTTAGAGCACAGGTCACCTTGAATGTAACATTAAAAGGAAATTCAGATGAGCCATCCTCAAGAGCCTTCTGAAAAGCTCCTTTAGAAATTTTTTTTTCAATATTTCAGTCATACTGCCACCAATCCTACTATTAGAAAATGGCGTTAGAATTAAGTATTTTTAAAGAATGAAAACATCTCTTAATATGGTCATCCCTTAATATGGTGAGTTCAATCCTCAGTAGGACACAAAAGAATGGCCCTTCTTTTCTTTTTATGAACCTCCATTCACTCAAGTGGTAGGTTATCAGTCATAACACCTTCTCTGCCTTGGGACTGGGATCTTTGCTGACTAATCATAGTCCTATCTCATCCCACTGAAGTTGGTGACTGTCTAGCAGGGCCAAAAAAAATCTAAACAGAACCCATCAAGGTCCTTTTGGTGGAAATGATATACTATATGTTATAAGAGGAAGGACCTCTTTCCTTCTGTGATTGTAAAAGCTAAGTACCATGTAAAGCTATACTTTTTCAGACCCATTTTTGCTCTTATGGACAGAATCTGCCCAAAATTAAATACTACATATGGAAAGGAGGAGTGAAATATTCCTAAAGATATTGTTTGTAATTCTGTATACAGTTTTGCTTGATAGTTCTGTAACCACTTGAATTTCTCAATTATGACACCCAATAAATTCTCCCCCTCCTCTCTATCTCCTCCTTAAACTACTTGATCAGAGCATTTGCCCCTTAAAAGGAATAAAATTCTTACTATGATCCACATTTTATTCCAAAAACTAGTTAAGTACTGGCTTAGATCCAAAGAGAATCAATGCTTGGAAAGACCAGAAGAGTTGGAGGGAGAGGTGATTTTGGAGCATACATTATTGTCAGGGAGAGTATTTTTGAAGAGACCCTTGAATTAGGAACCTTGAAGAAACTAGGGTGTAATATGGATACACTCATTGGATTTGGGCCACCAGGAGGGTAGAGGAGAAGTGCAGAATGAAAGAGAGACATGAAAAACCATTGCTATAACCAACATGTTTCTAGAAAGAGCCAAGAAGGAATGCTGTATGTTTTGCTTTCACTGCATTTCAGATACTTAACAAATGGTGAGAGCCCAAGTAGCTTGTGCATTTAGAACTCTATTCTTCCTGGAAATTTGACAATAGAAAAATCAGGAATTAAAAGAATGTGCACTATAACACTGTACTTCACAATAATTGTTGATTTAACTTTGAAATGTACCTAATGTTGACAAAGTAACTGGATAAATTCTATTGGGTTTCCTGTTTAGTAAAATGGAACTTTTAGTATTGCAATCAACCCTGAGAGTTTTCTTTCATCTGAAGACATTTTAAAAAGATAAAACCCTTCAACGGAAGGCATTGTGTCTCCATAGTTCAGAAATAACAATTTCAGTATTGAAGAGATTTAAGGGTCACATTCACCTAAATTGTCACCTTTATAATATAATAAATATTCTGAAGCCAATTTTAAGTTGGGGGCATTTGCTAAGATAAAACTATCTTTTATACACTTTTTCCAGAATATAATTTGGTGGAAACCATAAAACTGATGTTTTTCTAACTACAATAAATTCTAAAAATATATGTAGCCATTCATAATCTACTTTTGGTTGTTATGCACTGTGTATGGTGCCTCTAATTGGCTAGATGTGAAGCAGAATGTACTGCTTCTTAGCATGTTGATAAATGGGTCAACTGGAGCAAGGGCTGAGATTTCATAGGGAGTATTAGCATCTGTGAGAAAACTAACTGTGAGGGAGTGGAAGATAATTAAACCTGAGCTAATAGCAACAGACTTGAACTTCAGAGGGCCACCCAGATATCTTGTTCTCAGTCACTTTTTCTCATGTTTCATTTTCCTCATTGGAAAGGTCAACAGTCATTAAGGGTTTTTTTGTGTGTTTTTTTTCTCATAACATCAGAGACAAATCATGGCCTTAATTTATTTGTAAGGTGTTTAGAAACCACTTATTTTATTTTTAGCATTTAAAACATTCCGTTTCCGCCATTTTTTCTTCTTTATTTTCTTTTAAGTTGAAATAATCTGGGAATCATTAAGTGCCAAGTGCTTTCATCAGGCCCATAAACAATACAAGACTACATAGTCAGTGCAGTTACTTCTCGGGAAGTTTCAACAGAACTCATTTTCACTCATTCAAAGCTAGAGGGAATAAATCTTCAGGTCTTTTAAGAAAGGCTCACTTTGGAGCCTAGGAGGCTGACACGGTACTGGATTTCACACAAAAAGATCACAAAAGCTGTCCTGCCAGCTCAGTAAATTCTGGAGGTTCTTGGAAGATTTGACAAGCTACTCAGTATTGGAACCTTTCTTTTCTGTCACTCTGTTTATCTCTTGACCTAACAATTGAGATAAAATATGAGAGCAGGGAATAGGCTTTCAAGCAGCTCCCTATTTTTAATCAAAGGGAATAAAACGAAGGTCAGGTTATCATCCAAGGGAAAGGACAAACTGTTAGATCATTGTTTCTCAATGTCTTATGATCTTAAACATATTTTTCTTCCTGATAGATATAGTTCTGTTATGTGTTTTTATTTGCGGCTTATTCTATAAGTAATAATTTTTTGGGCTTTAATATGCAAACGAATACCATTTCAATGTTTTACCTATTGGGAAATGACTTAATAGAAATGAGTTAAATGTAGCAGTAGATGTAAAATTAGAAAGTAAATACCAATAAACAAGTTATTGTCAGAATCTATGATGATGGGACAAACAGCAGAGAAATGGGCCCTGAAAAGGAATTCTCCTCCACATTCCTTTCTAGATACTTAAAAAATAAAGCTCTATTGAGTCTCTACTCATAGAGTCTCCTTAATTTACAGAAATAATAATGTGAAACTAAAAGAAAAAAAACACAGATGAAAGGCCAGCAGTTTTCACAGTATTATGATCTGAAGGCTACCTGTCTCAAAAATAACAGGGGATATTTGCTAAAAATTTAGCATCCTTGTCATCATTTTAAACCATTTGACTTGATATTTCTGGTGGTGGGGGACAGGAATCTGCGTTTAACAGACTCCCGTGTGATTTTATTGCTCTTAAAGATGAAAAGCTACTGGTGTGTGATGGGGATAGGGTTATCAATCTTGGTTGGAATTGTCATGTCTCTGAGCTGAGGAAGGAGTGGATCAGGGAGAAGTTGGTCTCAAAGAGCCATGGGTCAGCAAATTGTTCAAACATGTTCTTTTTAAAAAAAATGTATTTTTATTAATTTCAGAGAGGAAGGGAGAGGGAAAGAGATATAGAAACTTCAATGATGAGAATAATCCATCAGGTACCTCCTGCACACTCCTTATTTGGGATTGAGGTTCCCCAGCCAGGAATTCAACTGTGACCTCCTGGTTGATAGGTCAATACTCAACCACTGAGTTATACCAGCCGGGCCAGACATGTTCTTAATGGTGGTCATAGCTGTCCTCCGTGGTAGCAAATTGCGACACTCACCCAGAAAGGGACAAGAGTGTCTCTGTTATAGTCACTTCTCAGAAGTGCTTTTGAATCCTCTTTTCATCAAATAATAATTTGGTGACAGGTGTAGCACAGGCTGAACTACACAGTCAGAAAGCCCAGACTACAGCGAAACTGCAAGTCTATGAAAATATGTGTAAGATTGTTTCCCAAATAGTCCAACCAGAAGATACAAACACGATACATCTCACTAAAGAATATATGGTTGAGATTAATGGTCCTGGATTGCAGCCAAAAGAGTCTCAGAGGGTAGCTGAGGACAAGAAGAAATCCATCATTCAATGCATCATCACCAGACCAGACACATAAAACAAGAAGTCTTCATAAAAGCAATAGCACATGAACTAATGCTTTAAATTTATTTCATTCTGTAACTATTTGTAGAAAATGTCTATCCTGATTCAGGCAAAGAATTGGTATTGAGGCCGAAACAACTACAAGTCAATTTACTTAAAAATGAAAGTGGAGACACTTTGCCAAATATGTGTGTTCAGGTGGGGTGGGAAGGAGATTGGTGAGAGACATCATGGGCATTTGTGCTGATGGAGGAAATGGAGGTGGGGAAATTTATCTGTAACTGGTGAGATATGTTTATTTCAATAAGTTGACAGGGCTTTAAACTGTGTATTTGAAAAACCTTAACACCTGCAAATCCATTGCAGTTGATCCGGTTACTGCTTGACTTTATCATTATTTTTATGGCATGTATTTACTTCACTGGTAATTGGTTCTTGTCTATAAAAGGTTCTGGTTTTGCTTTCCTAATGTGGGGTGCTTGCCAAATATTTGATAATGGGTTATCAAGTCATGTATAATGAAGATTATTACTATAACACCTTGGGAATGGACATTCAGTAGAATGCAAATGACGGCACCATCCCCAATGCAACAGCACACTTGAATGAGCCAGTTTATGGGCAGGACAGAGATCATATTGAAAAGCACCAGAAATGGAAATACTGTCCACACAGGAGCTGACAGACATTGCAGTGTCTTTTAGCAAGATCTTCACAGAATGGGCTATGTAAATGATCCTGGGTCTCCAATTTGTTGTCAGTTTTAAGATTATGAATTCGTCCCTTCATTTATTCTTTCCTGTGTCTGAGTCCTCTTCTTATGACCCTGTTTTTTTTTTTGTTGTTGTTGTTGTTGTTGTTCTAAGTGCAATGGATGACATCACGCACTAGACCAGGATTCAGGGGACCTACAGCTTTCCTGCTAAAATTTCCTGAATGATTATAGTCTTGCCATTTCATCACTTCGAGTTTGCCTTGATCTCCTATGAGAGGAGAGAGATTTACATGGCTCTATTCCATTAAATTAAACCAGAGTTTGCTGAGTAGCAGGTCATAAAAATGAAAAGGCAGGGTACTTCCTCTAGGGAAGCTGAGAGCTACTAGAAAAGATAAA
Source organism: Vespertilio murinus (assembly GCA_963924515.1). Lineage (NCBI taxonomy): Eukaryota > Metazoa > Chordata > Mammalia > Chiroptera > Vespertilionidae > Vespertilio > Vespertilio murinus. The sequence continues at coordinate 62,907,348 of OZ004708.1, forward strand.
CATAAACATAAATGGAGCACATGTGTCTCTTGATAAATATCATGGGTTTTGGAAATAAAATTAGATGGATACAATTATATCCCATAGAAAATCTATTGTCGCTTAATATCTGAAAATTCCTGGAAGATGTATGTAAATGATGTATGTAAACACGGTTAGCTGTGGCTTCAGGTTTGTTGTCTGAGTTCCCCTTCCTGCTCTGTACTTGATTCAATCTCCTGTGTCTATTCTGTCTACTCCAGGACCAGACATAGAAGTCAAGCGCTTTGGTTGCAGAGCACAGGGTTTGTTTGGTGAAAGGCTCAGATTTGAAGTCTAGCGATGATACTACCTTTGCAAGTTGGGCAAGTGCCTTAGCATTAATGTTTCCATTTGTAAGATGGGATAGCATTGTTTCAATGGACAGTACTTTGAGCAAAGTAAATGGGTGATTTAAACAAATACTTAACATACAGATGATGTTACAAATACTGAACATATTGTTTGATGTCATTTTTCAAAATCACTTATACTGGCATTGAGGAGCATAGTGTGTACTCTGGAGGCTGGGGTGTGTTGCGAGAGTTTATTACATTGCAGAAACACAAACTCTCGAATATTAGATACCCTTGTTTTCTAAAGCCACATCTACTAAGACACCTTTTTACCAAACTACAAAAGTAAATTGTATTACAGGGTAATAAATGTAATACTATCAGATACAATGGTAGAGGGGTGATTAAGATGATTAACTTTGTTTTGGGAAAGGGGAAATGTAAGAATTCAGGAGATATTTGAATTAGGCTATCCTGGGTAAATAGGAGTTCATCAAGTCAACAGGATACAAGAGGGCATTACAAGCAGAAGCAAAAAAAAAAATTTACAAAGACCTTAATTTTTTATTTACCCAGTCATTTCATAGCATATTGATTTGTCATCTGACAGGTATTACCTTTGGATCGGTGGTTACAGGAGAAGATGCCAGGTTCTCCAGGAGTGTGGACCAGGGGGTCCTTGCCTGGTCTGATGCCAGGTTTCCTTGAGGATGTCACATTGAAGCTAACACTCCATCAGTCTTCCTTTCAAAGTATCCAGAACCTTGTACTGTCTCACCACCACCACCACCACCACCACCACCACCACCACCACCACTACCATCCTGCTCCAAGCAACTATCATCCTTCTTGCCTCCCCTCCCCTCCTTCCCTATGGTGCATTCTCAAATCTGCAGCCAGAGGGATCCAGTGGTATTTGTTATCATTGAACATATTTCATGTTATGTATTTATTGCCTCAGTCCCTTTCCTCCCATGAGCTCACTCATGTACAACCTATGTCTCCAACAGTGCTGGGTTCACGGGAAACTCTCCCTGAATGCTTGCTGAGTAAGTGGATAATGTGGATAAATACATGAGAGAAAAGTGAGCTTTAGACAAAGAAGGTGGACGGCGGTCTGGGGAGGCTTCCGGGCAGCGGGACAGCCAGTTCATTGGCCCTGAGCTGGGAAATGCTCATCAAATTGGAAGAAATGAAAGAAGTCCAACCTGGATGGAGTACAGAAGTTTCAGGAAACATGAGCTAGATGATCTTTTCTGTTACCCTCCACGGTTCTATTATAATGATTAAAAATGAGACTCACTTATGTTTCGGACTTAGTGGTTGGTAATGGCAGGTACCTAAGGATTGTAAAACGACTAGATTACTATACAGTAGAATATTTTGCCTGTAGAAAAATCTCTACCTTGCCGAAACCGGTTTGGCTCAGTGGTGGAGCGTCGCTCTGCGGACTGGAAGGTCCCGGGTTTGATTCCGGTCAAGGGCATGTACATTGGTTGCCGGCACATCCACAGTGGGGGGTGTGCAAGAGGCAGCTGGTCGATGTTTCTCTGTCATTGACGTTTCTAGCTCTCTATCTCTCTCCCTTCCTCTCTGTAAAATATCAATAAAATATATTTTTTTAAAAAAGAAAAATCTCTACCTTATTGTGCTAAAATTGTAGGTTTGATAAACTTTTCTGGAATAATTTGATTTACAATATATGTCTTTATTGATTTTTTTAGAGAGAAGGATAGACAGATAGAAATATTCATGAGAGAGAAACATTGATTGGATGCCTGCCACATGCCCATCACTAGGGACCAAGCCCACAATCTGGGCATTTGCCCTGACCTGAAATCAAATTAGTGAACTCTTGTTTCATAGGTTGACACTCAACCTCAGAGCAACACTAGCGGGGCTAATTTGACATTCTTATCTGATGGAAAATACTCTTTGGGGACAAATCTTTTAGGTTGTTAACATTTTTAAAAAATGTGGCTTTCTTATTCTGCTTTTTCCTTCTGATCAATTTTAGGATTTTCGCGCATTTGGTAGTCAATGCCTGCAAGATATTTTTGAAACACTTTAAAGTATTATATTCTTTTTTCCTTGGCTATGAGGTTCTTTCTTTGGCTGTTTTACCCAAGAAGACTAAGGAGTTTCCTTCTGGCAAATGGCCGTCTGTGCAGAGTGATGAGTGCTTTGCATCTGTTTTGGGGACCAGAATGCTGAGCTCTGCCAGGCAGGCCTGCAACGTGGGCTGGCCACTGTCATCCACAATATGAAATGAAAAGTCCAGTTTTGAAAAAACACATGTGGTGAAATAAAAAAGTTATTTTTGTTTAAATATGGGAATAAAGCCCTAGCCAGTTTGGCTCAGTCAATAGAGTATCGGCCTGTGGAATGAAGGGTCCCGGTTTTGATTCCAGTCAAGGGCATGTGCCTTGATTGCAGGCACATGCCCAGTGGGAGGTGTGCAGGAGGCAGCTGAATTGGTGTCTCTCTCATCGATATTTCTAGCTCTCTGTCCCTCTCCCTTCCTCTCTGTACAAAGTTAATAAAATATAAAATTAATAAAATATATTTTTTAAAAAATATGGGAATACATTTTAATTCAATAAAACATACATTTCTCATATTTTATCCCCATTATATATGTATATATATATATATATATATATATATATATATATATATATATTTCTCTAAATGAGAACTCTGCTGAAATAGTTGAATTGGAAAGAAAATAAATGGATAACTTTACTTATGAAGCTAGGGAGGGATGCTAAAAGAAAGTATACTGAAAAGTTTGAGTCCCATCATATTTTTACTTGAAAAATGCTTCCTGGCTCCTTTCCTTAAGCTTAAATCATTTCTTCTTGAAACAAAACATTCTCATGGAGTTGGATCTACTTACAATCTAGTCAACAGAAGCTGGAGGAAACAAAGGAAGTGAGTCTTAAGTGGTGATTTGTATAAGTGTGTCCCTGTGGCCGGCTGGGCCTTCCCAGCATGGCTGCTGCTGCTGGTGGGAAGGTGTCTGTGGAAGAAAAAGTGGTCAGCAGGGACTATTGTCAGGTAAAGCAAACGGAAATCTGGCTTTGGGGAAGGGGTTAAGCTTTTGTTCAATGTGCCTTAACTCATGGATGTGGCAAACCTGACTTTCCTTCTGACAGATGTGCTATCATAAAAGAATAAGCATTGCATGTTTAACACAGTATCAGAATATTCTACATAGCAATCTGTCATGGACAGTTAGGTAGAGTTTGCAGCTATGCAGTTCTGGTGAACACAGTCTGTCCACAGTGTGAGGGTGCAGTTCTGGGCAAGTTGACCAGGGTTTCAGATGAGCTCTAAGATTAGTACAGAATGACATTGCAAAGCATGGAAACAAATTAGGTACTGAGGTTTATGGTGGGCATGAGGTGAGGTTGCAGGGAGAGGTAGAGTGAGAGGAGAGGTTCATATGGATAACAGCATGATGGGAGTACAGAAAACCTAATCTTTTTAGAAAATCGGCAATCATTGAAAGTGAATATCATGATCAATCTTATTTTATTTATTTTTGTTTCACAAACAATTTAAGGACTGGTAATTTCGATATTACAGAGAGGTATAAAAATGAAAAGCAAAAGTCTTATAAATTGTCCATTCTCAGAAATATCCGTTAGGCTTATATGCATACATACAAGTCCTTTGGTTGACCTCTCCCTCTTACCCCCACCCTCCCCTACTTTCCTTTGGAGGTTTGATGGTCTGATCGATGTTCCTCTGGAGGGGTTGTGGGGGGGAGCAATGGGCAATAAGAACACGTATGTAATACCTTAATCAATAAAGAAAAAAAATTTAAAAAAGAAATAACTTATCTCTAAAGCTGCTTCATGTATAGATCTTTAAGTGTTATATATAAAGTTTAAAAAAGTAACAAAGAAAAGAAATCATAATTATAATAATAGAGGCCCAGTGCACAAAAATCCTGCATGGCAGGGGGATATCTCAGCCCAGCCTGTACCCTCTCTGATCTGAGACCCCTCAAGGGATGTGCAAATGCCTGTTTAGGCCCAATCCAGGTAGGATCTGGCCTAAACAGGCAGTCGGACAACCCTCTCACAATCTAGTACTGCTGGCTCCCAATTGCTCAACTGCCTGCCTTCCTGATTGCCCCTAACTGCTTCTGCCTGCCAGCCTAATCACCCCTACTACTCCCCTCCCGGCCTGATTGAATCCTAACTGCTCTACTGCCAGCCTGTTTCCTCCCCTGCAGAACTGGTCCCTCCTAACTGCCCCCCCCTGAAGACCTGGTCCCCCCTAACTGCTCTTTCCTGCAGTCCTGGTCCCCCCCCCAATCCCAACTGCCCTTCTCTGCAGGCCTGCCCACAACTTCCTTCCTTTGTCGGCCTTATCGCCCACAACTGCCCTCTTTTGTAACTGCCCTCTCCTGCTGACCATCTTGTGGTGACTATCTTATGTCCACATGGAGGCAGCCATCTTGTGTGTTGGAGTGATAGTCAATTTACATATAACTCTTTTATTAGATAGGATAGAGGTGTGGTGCACAGATGGGGGCCAAGCTGGAAGGGTGTCCCAGATCAGGGTTAGGGTTTACTTGGGGTGTGAGGTGGCCTGAGTGAAGGTCTGATGGTGTTTTGCAGGCCGGCTATGCCCCTTGGTGACCCAAGCGGAGGCCCTGGTATCTGGGGTTTATTCATCTTCTATAATTGAAACTTTATAGCCTTGAGCGAAACCAAGCCTGCTGCTTGCTCCATGACTGCCACCATTTTGGGGGGGATTTATTTATCTTCTCTAATTGAAACTTTTTAACCTTGAGTGGAGGCCTAGGCCATCCAGAGTGTGTGGGAAGCTTGGCTTCTTGCATTACCGGAGAAACCCAAGCCTCCTTCTCGTTTTGTGACCAAAACCATATTGGCTGGGTTAATTGACATACTTTCTCCTGATTGGCTGGTGGGCATGGCTTGTGAGTGTAGAGGAGTGATGGTTAATTTGCATATTGCTCTTTTATTAGATAGAATTGGTAATAATAATATTAGTAACAAAGAGAAGTCAGCTGGTGGAGGTCTGATTGTTCCTTTTATAGCAATAAATTGGAAGGTGAAATTTGGAGTTTATAGACTATGATTTACAATTTTAGACTAAGATTTAATTATGTGACTATATGGAAGTCATTACCTGAAAAACTACACATTAAATTGCTTGTAGATAGTTAAAATTGTGTTTGAAATCAAGGTGGGGAATGGATTGAGAAAAGGAGGAGGAAGCCTGGTTCAAAAAGTTAATTTTGAAGCCATGGTAAGAAAGCAGGTTGGAAATGAAGAGTTCTTAGTCTATGGTAGAATAATGTAAAAAAATAAAAAAATAAAAAAAAAATAGGGCAGGTAATGGTGAAATCAGGTAAGTAAAGTTTTATTGAGATATCAGAACCAGAAGGCCAGGGCATTGAGATAGTCAGCCATACAGATGATATGGCTTTAGATGTTAGGCAAATAGAATGGGGACAGTGGGGAAAAGAAAAACTTTGAGTCTCATCCCTGATATGTTATGGAACATAAAGAAGTGACCTGTAGTGATAGGACTCAAAAGAATAAAGGACAGTGAAGATTTAAAGCTAGTTGCCTAGCTAGTGTAGTTTAGTGGTTCAGCATTGACCTATGAACCAGGAGGTCATGGTTTGATTCCCTGTCAGGGTACATGTCAGAGTTGTGGGCTTCATACTCAGTGGGGGGTGTGCAGGAGGCAGCCAATCTATGATTCTCTCTCATCATTGATATTTCTATATCCCTCTCTGAAATCAATAAAAATATTTTTAAAAGATTCAAAGCTAGTGTTAAAGTGCCAAAAACAGGAATTGGGAAGTAAAACAAGTGCTAATCATATCACTTGTATCTAAGAGAGAAGATTTGAAATGACAACAATGCTTGCGTTTGAAAATTGTGGGTCATCTGGAGTAATAAAGTAGGGAAGATGCTTATAAATTATGATGCATGGGTTTTTTTGTGCTTTGTTGTTGTTGTTTTTGTTTGTTTGTTTGTTTGTTTGTTTGTTTGTAATCATAGTTTTTGAGTGGAAGAAGAAGCTGGTTAGGTATTTGGAAATGGGACCAAGGATGAAAGATGATGGAGTAAAATTGGATTAACCTAGAGTGAGAGTGAAGCACAGAACTACACATAATATGTATAAACTAGGACACAGAAAACTTGACCTGCAATCCACACATAATCTTAGTGCTTTGTTAAAAATCTTTACACATACAACCCTCATATTTATTATTATTCATTTCTTATTCATTTAGTAATTTCTGATCTTTAAACTCTTAATAATATTACATTTAATAATGCAATATGTTTCTTTACTTAATATCCATAGACTCCAGTAGAGAAAGAGAGAGAGAGAGAGAGAGAGAGAGAGAGAGAGAGAGAGAAAAGAGAGAGAGAAAGCTCATACATGTAGAGATGCATAATAAAGACTCTAATCAACACATTTTGTGATCTTTTATTTAGACAGGTAGACAGACATGCTTCCCTGGGTACACTAAAATCACTTTTCTTTAAGTTCTATAAATTAGTAAATAAAAATACTTAGAAGATTTCCTTTGAATTCAGCTATATTTTCTTTCCTCTATGCGATTGAAATCTTTCCAAGTCTGAAATTTATGGCTTTGGCCCCATTTGATATATATGAACAAAAAGAAAAATCTTAACAGTACTTTTTATAAACGGAGAAGCACACTTCTTCTATTTTCACATAACTCACAAATAGCTAGACATATTTTACTTAAGTTTTCAAAAGAAATTCCATTTTAGACTAGACACTAATGTGGAAAATTTGAGGCCAAATGATTCAACTTTTTAAAGTCTTATAACTAGGAAAGAAAGTGACAAGAGAGACACAGAGAGAGAGAGAAAAAAAGAGGGAATGAAAGAGAGAAGTAATTTATAAATTGATTAGAATACTTTTTTTGTATCATTCTTCTATAATTTACTTTACAATACTAAATGATGCTTACAGTGCACATACATGCACTATTTGCTTCATGCATAGTGTATATTTTTATATTTAGTTGAATGATTGTCTTTGTTTCTGGAAAGCATTCAGCTTCATCTTTTTTCTAAATTACATAATTTAAATGCAACTTATAAAAAAACTCAAATGTAACTTTTATAATATTATAACAAAAAACAGAAGATGCAGCATGAATATATGTCAGTTTAACACTAAATATTTGTTAAATGTGGGGGAAAGAAAAAAAAAATACACCAAAGACCAGATTCACCAGACACAGTTTCTCCTGTATGTAGAATGCCCCTAGACTTCAAAGGGTTTACTGCTCAGAAACCAGACTCACAATACGGGAAAGGGAATAAAAATCTGCCGACAACTGCCAGTTGCAGAGTCTCAGCCAACTTTTACAAACTTGGGAGTTGTTCTCCTTTGATTTTTTATCAGTGAAAAATGTCTGGAATGACTGAAGGCACTTCTAAAGGGTTTTGCTTCTTTACATTTGTTCAGACTAAAATAAGTTGGAAAATTTGGATTTTCATTAAACATGTCCCAAGACATAGTGTGTTAATCTTATTTTTCTTCAGAGAAAACTAAATTCTTAAAGTGTCCTTGTATTTACTAGAATCATACCATTTCAAGCTTTGGAAGCTTTTGGGAACATGATTTTGTTTTATAGGAAAAGATTCTTTGGGTGCATTTTTACTTGCATTTACACACTTTGTGCCTTCCTCCTTCCCTAGGAGGGATGCATTTTCTGACTGTCGTCTGCTTTCCACCACTGAAACCATTTTCAGAAACGTTACTAACGGTTTTGCTTGCATTTTCCAGCCAGTTAGTTACTTGACTACATTAGAAAACGAAGGTGAATTTGGGCTGTAGACCCTAGAGAACAATGTTAGCCTTGATGGAAATGATCAATAGAGAAAAACAGGACAAACCAAACGTGTATTCTCTTTTGTTCTTCTGAACATAAATACCTATGCAAGAGGCAAAGGAGTAAATGATAAACTCAATTCTAAATAGAAAGCAAGAATAAACATCATCATTGACAAGTGGTTGTCTTACATGTTCCATTAAATTTGCTGGATGAAAATACGCTTGAGAAAGAAATTTGAGTAATTCACCAATAATAACCCAGTTTAATGTAAATATGAATCTTACGGTCTTTCACTGGAAAGTGATGCTGCATGTGTGTTTGCAGATGTGTATTTGTGTGTCAAGTGTAGAGTAACTTAAAGGTGGATCTGTGGGTATGGCTTTGATAGAAGCCACTGATCTCTCTTGCCCATAAACCTAGAGCCTGGTATCATGCAAAGCCAATGGATAGACTTGATAAAAAAGATGTGTCTCTATTTATTTTTATGGTGCCAAAACAATGTTGGGAGAACAATGTGCTATTCATTGGTTTCATCCACACATTGCAAAACAAACAGCTTATTTCATTTTTTTCCCTTTGAATTGAGGATTTGTTATTCTAACCTGCACACAATACAAAATGTTTCTGTTTCATTGTAGACACGGCTTTGGGAGAGTTTTACTGCCCCTTCTATTATAGCCTGACAGCTGCAATAAGTACACACATCTGCCATATTGATGTCAAGTGGTACACAGTCATCCATCATAACAGCTGTTGTTGGCAGATCATTTCAAGTATCCTGGGATGGATGGAATATAGATGATCATTGCACAAAGAATACAAAGGTTGGGTTTATTGGTTTGGACACTGGTTCCATATCAAAATACTCTGTGTTTTCATCTTAGTACTCCTCTAATGCTAAAAATTAGGTTACAAAATGGAACCAAATGTTTTCTTATCTAATTTTCCAAATATTGAATGATGCTGGTATTACTGAATAGTGCCAGAGAAAAAAAGTTTGGTTGAAAAAACAGTTTGCTGCCTACTTGAAATATATCACAACCTAAACTTAAAAATATACAGATACAACTATAATAACATGTCTTATATATAATTTAATATGTAAAAATCTACAAAATAATATGCTGAATTGAGTACATTGGTTAAATTCTAGTGCTATACAATAGGCCTTAGTTTAATATTATTGATAAAGTCTCTCTATATGTATCTCTGTCACTATCTCTGTTAGAAGAGATCACACTTTTCCTAAAACCACCCTGGGGCAGCAGGTCTTCTAAGTGCCATGTGTGCTTGGTCACAGTTTTGCTTCTACAAAATCAATGTTTTATAAGAAAGTAAAAAATAGTGCTTGAGCATGCAGTGTTAAAGTGGAAATGTACTGAAAACATGCATAAACAAGATAGGGCTCATAAATAGATTTGTTCAACCTGATTAGAACTAAACAAGGCTTCTTCAGGGAAAAGAAGTTATTGGTTATGTAAAGGAATTACAAAGATGAAGATATATTCTGGGGTAATTATCAACAAAAGGATGATTGTTGGAGGCAATTATATGGTTTGGTACTATATAATTCTATTTTTCACTATTTGTTATTTTCTTTATTTGACATCATCACACTCAACTATTAAGTTCTGGGGGAGAAAAGCTTCTATGAATAATAATCCATAGAACTCAGAATTTTTACAACCTACCTTTTACATACATATATGGAAGAAAGAACCTCTATGATAATATGATGCCAGATCTTGGTTGTGTATCAATTCTATAAAAACAGAGTGTTTGACTCCATATGAATGTCAATGTGGAACTCTTCCTTGGGAACATGCACATTAATACAGGTCATACAGTTAAAAGTTACTTTTTGTTTTCTCTAGCCATACTTCTGTTAATGACCTCATCCAATTCCATGGCATTCAATACTATCTCTATACGCTAATGACATATATAATGTCATCCCAGACTACCCTTTAAAGTTCAAACTCCTTCATCCAACTATTTATAAGACATTTCCCCTTGTGAATGTCAATATAACTGATCAAAATATTCCTTTCTTTACCCAACCCACTATCCCTATCTTAAAAAAAAACACACACAAATAATTTTATTCTATCAGTTGCCTGAGCAAAATAATTTGAGTTTGTCTTTATTCCTTTTTTTTTAATGTCATACCTCCCATTCAGTCCACCAGCAAACTCTGTAGGCCTTTAAATTAAAATATATTCAGCATCAAATCACTTCTCAGCTTTTGCATCTGCACTATTACTTCTCCCTTCACTCCTCTACAGTATAGTCTTGATATAGCAGTTAGATTTTTAAAAAAGTTTTAATCTTAAAACTTGAGTTAGACTGTGTCACTCCTCAGCCTAAAAGCTTGTAAGAACATTCTATTTCATCCTAAATGGAAGTCAAAGTTCTTACAGATTCCCAGGTCCTACATGGTCTCATTTTCTGTTCTTCTTAAACCTCATCTTCTAATATTTCTCTTGCCTCACTGGCTTCTCGCTATTTCTCAAATATGCTGGGCATATTTCTACTCTAGATTATTTTTACTTGCTCTACTTTTGTGCTGAATATTCTTTATTGCAGTCATGAATAGATATATGCATGACTAACTTACTCATTTTTGGAGGTTTCCATTAAGCAAGGTTTTCTCCAACCACCTGATTCTAAATCATTCATCTCCACTATCACACTCTATCCTCTTATCTTACTTGAATCTTTTAAAAACATCTTTTTATGACCATCTGGTATTTTATAGTCTCTATTTCTTTACTAAAATAAAAGTTCCATGACAGTGTAGATTTGTTTTGTCCTCTAACACAACTTCAAGTCTAGAAGAGTTCTGTGGTATTTAGTAGGCATTCAATAAATAGTTGACTTGAATATTACTTTAATGCCATTTGTAAAGTCTCATTGGGTACTAAATGTATTCAGGAGATTTCTGTTAGAACAAGAAGTAATAAATTGATTTTCCAATTTATTTTTTACAGTAGAACAGATGTAGACTTTTTTCCCTCAAGAAAGATAATAGTGGTTTTAATTCAATCAACACTGTTCTTGTTGGCAATGAAAAACTTTCTGTGCAGAAGAGGCAACTTGACCTCTAAATAATTTTGCCTCCTCACTGCTGCAGACAAAAAAGAAATATATCAAAAATTATTTTTTAGAATATGCGTAGTTGAATTAAAATCTTCAATGGAAAATTGAAATAAAATGTTTGAAAATACTGAGATGAGTCAATATATTTACACTTGTTCTTGGGTTAGTTTTCCTATTAATATAAAATAATTTATGATTATTTGATCAAATTCATTATTATTTTAAATTAAGGTAATAAATGAACACTTCATATAAGGAATGAGAAACAGAAATAAACATAGCAGAATATCATGTGCCAAGGTAAATTTTTAGCTTTTATATTTTATAGCCAAACACACATGCATTCTCCCACCCACTCACCCCTGCTTTAATTCTCTGCAGTGGGAAGTTTCTCAGAGAAATCCAGGAATAAAGTAAACCTGAGGTGTGAGGTCACAGTAACCTGATTTAGTGCAGAAGGTGAGCATTCTATTAAAAGATATTTTTTGAAGATCCAAATTTTGTTTTTTTCTGACAAGAAAGTTAGTTTGCTTTTCAGACACCTTCAAGTGCATGCTGTAGGATGTTTTGGATTTTGTTACAGACTGATGTAACTATTGCTGGGCAGGTTACCCATGACTTCATCCAGAGTACAAATGACAGTTAGGAGATTTAGTATGCGTATGTAATGATTTGCCACATATGCATAGAATTAAATGTCCCAGGCTGCTTCTATGTTCCATGTGGGATCTATTGTTTTGCTTGGTACTTGACTGTAGAAAGTAGCCGAGTTAAGAGATTTTAGGAACATGTAGAAACAGTCCTAATGGCTTCCATATGGGAAGACATAGTCTCAAGAAGTGACTGATACATGTATGTATGAGCACTGACCTAGGAATCTGAAGACCTGGATTCTGGGGCCCAGATCCATTACTTCCTAATGACATGCATGGGTGGCCTCATCCTTTGAACTTAAGATGTCTCATTTTCAATATGGGGAGAAAAATCATTGTTTTGCTTATGTAAAACTTTTGGTGAATATTGAAAGCCATAATAAGACAGTTGGCAAATGTAAAGAAGAGTTTATACATTTTTACATGGGTAAAATGAGTGTTCACTGTGAATTCTATGGGAACAGGATCAAGAACACCAAAATTCCATGTAAAATTAAAAACTCAACACATAACTGACAAAGTTAGACATATGCAAAAGGCAATATAAACATGAAGTAATTCTAGTGCTCAAAGCAAGAAGATCAAGACAATCCTGGCCAATTTAGTATGTTTAAAGCCAGTCAAGTTCAATTCCTTTGCAACAGAGAACTACAAAAACAGTCAGAAAACAATTACTAATAAGATGGCAATAAGTACATACCTATCAATAATTACTTTAAATGTAAAAGGATTAAATGCTTCAATCAAAAGATGAATGATTAAAGAAGATGAGGTATACATATGTGCAATGGAATATTACTAGACCATAAAAAAGAATGAATTTGCAATGGCATGGATGGACCTAAAGGGTATTATGCCAAGTGGGAGAATTTATACCACCCAGGATGAGTGTTGTGGTACCACCCAGGCTTTACCTGGATTCTGACACATATTGTTCAAGAGAAAGCAAAGCAAAGGATAATCAACAGCACTATCCTGGTTTCGAATTCTGGCTCCATAATTCATCACTCTGTGACCCTAAGAAAATTGCCTAATCTCTCACTCTGTGTCAGTGTTCTCATCTGTACCATGGTGATAATAACTCTACCCAAGTGCTAGTAGTGTTTTTGTAAAGTGAGATCATACATTAAAAACAAAACAAAGCTTCGAAGATTGTTAAAAATTAATATTTATTTCTATTGAATATTTAATCCACACAAGTAATCTTCATTTTTCTGATTCTGGTTTTCCCAAGAATCCTGAATGTAATTTGGATTTTCATTTAGATTTGCAAGGGCCAGGGGTGGGGGGTGAGTACTGGTGATAGGATGGGAATGGCTTAGTCTCCTGGCAGCTATATTTCTCACTGTAAACCAAACTTCAGTGTTATAGACTGCTGGCAAATTAAGATGTTGTTAACATCTTTACTGCAACTTAAAGTATGGTGGAGTCTGGTGACAGAAAGATTATTTTTTATTTTTTTTTTCTTGTTCTTACATAATCTTCTCCTCTGTAATGGCCTTCCTCTTTCTTACAGGAAGTATTAAACATTACACAGGGAATGCACATTTGGGGGTCACAGAGAGCAGAGTTCCAATTTACATGCTCAAGAAAGACTGGAAGTCAGAATCCCTGAAGAGGATGGACTGAAGGGGCAGTGCTATATTGCCTTCTCTTTCTCCCATTGGTGAGGGAAGGATTCCTGCCCTGGACTTATGGGGATATCTGTACAAACAACATTGGCCTTGTACAGAGGTCAATAGCAGTTTAGTGATGTATACTCACAGCTCAGTGGGGAGGACACTGCATGCCATCATGCAAGTCTACACAGGGTCACCCTCACAAATAGAGGAAACAATTAAGGACTCAGGGAGATATGTATTATCACAGGATTTGTACCCCTTGGTTTTGTTGGGGGAATGTCAATGAATTGTTAAAATGATTTTGCATGCAGGCAAGAAACTGAAAACTGCTACTCCATGTCAAACAGGAACTGCATCTGGTCCAGGAATAAGGTCTATTGTTTGAGGGAACCTCATCTGCTGGAGCAAAGTGAAGAGGGAAATTTTTAATTAGACCCTCCCTGGCCCTCTGGATTTCAATAGTTGTCAAGGCAGCACACAATCTTGAGCCTTCATTTTAGATTTTACGCCACTGATGGCAACAGAGAAGGAGTCCCAGGGAAGGAGGTTCCTTGGCTAGTCATGGTAAAGAGAACTTTGGGGGGTGAGGGGGGGAATTGTAGGTTTGCTGGAGATGTTGTGCACTAATTCTTGTAGGTGTGCAAAGTAAAGCCTACTCCTCCCTCTCTCCTCTAAAATCCCCAATAACATCTACTTCCTTATGCAGGATTTGATACAAGTAAATCACTAAGTGACCACAGCAAATCACTCCTGAGTCTGGTTCTAAGATTGGCATGGATTCATAGTAGAGGCTGCCTGTGAAGATAGTGGTCACTTTGGTCAGTATTTTCTGAGCTTGGTTTTCTGAGTCTGTTATCTGTTTCCCAATTTTGTAAGCATCCTAAAGCTCAGAACCTGTTTTTCAGTCATTTGCTAAATAAATGCCAATCAATGAGCTTTCTCTGCTGATACCCTCTGTGGACCATGTGCTTTCTGTATCTGACATGTGATCATTCTAAGTTAAATCTGCTAATGTTGAAATACACATGCTACATTTATTCTCTGGAAATTTTTTCTGATACAGATGTTCATTTATTTTATTTCTCTTTTATTTGTAACATCTTTTCAGAATATATAGTAGGAAATAAATATTTTAGAAAATTAATTATATGACTTTTCTATTAAGTAATTTTTGCAGAACTAACTTTCAGCAAAATTTTGTCTTTAAATTTTGATTTTTATCTTTCAAATAATCTATTTTTGACCTTGTGTTGAAACATTCTCTTAAAGGAATAGCATTAACATTTCCAAGAAATGCATCTGTAATTGCATTGAAGCAAACAAGAAAGAAAATGAAGTGAAGAATATGACTAATTCTTACTTCCAAAATTTTCAGAGATGGGCGCGAGAGAGAGAGTACATATTTTAAACCGGACTAATGATTTCATGTATATTTACATAATTATATTAAAATCTTATTGAAAAAATTATGGATGTCTCTAGGCTATGGATATATCTTCAAACCATATTGAATTGTAGATAAAAGAGTAGGAAGAGGTAGAAAATGATGTAGAACAGAAATTCTAAAGCACTGATGTTAGAGGAAGTTTAGGGTAGACACTCATAAAAATGTGGATTTCCTAATTGTCTCTTTTTATTCCCTTTACCTTTTGTGCTAAATTACCAAAGTATTTCTTAAGTTTATTTGACTCATGTACATTTTTTAACTTCCCAGAAAATAAGTGGTAAACTTTGTGGTGTATAAGTGACCCATAATATAACTTAAAAATGTGTTAATCTTAACATTGACCTACTTTGACCTTCCCTCTATTTTTTTTTCCCCCTGAGGATGTGGTGAGATTTTGTTGTTTAGATATCTTAACCTCTCTTCCATCTCTTTGTGGCAATGTTACTTCATTTTGCCTTGGAGAAATGATCTCTCACCATTTTTACCCAATATGCTGACCCTTCCCTGACATGTCAAGAATGGAATACAAAAGCTAAGAAGAGTCAGAATATCTAGTTCCACTGGGAAGTTACTAGTTCAAGGATGAGCTCATGACCAAAGACACATATTCCCACTTAGTTAGGTCCAGTTCTGGCAGTGTCATTACTTTAAGTTGTTTCATATTTTAAATGTTCCAGCTGTATGGGGATCCCCTTGAAACTCACTCAAAGAACTCTTCTACTCTGCACCAGAATCTGTGGGGGGTGGGGGGGATTCCATCAATGTGTCAGATGTTTCTTTGCTTTGTCTTAGCCTTTTCTTTACCTGCGTTCTTAAAATTGTTTAGTAAAGCTTGATGCTAGATTAAAAAAATCTCTGAGTCCTATGAGTCAGATTTTACTATCATATTTCTATAAATTAATCCAATGATCTGTATTGGAATAAAGAGAGGCTTGATTATATCACTAAAGATACCAAACAGGGCCTACCAGGGAGTTCAACAGGGATATCTCATAGAGTCCTATGTTAGTGCTGGAACATATTTAATGTGTGTCTCAAAAGAGCTTGGCTAATTAATATGTATGATTTCTTCCATCTATTTTTTAAATATATAATGTTTAAAACAATTTGTCAAAACAGGATTCTTGTAACCTTATTGTTGAATGTGGCCTATAGATCACCAATGAAACCATCATGGCAAGTATTACTATGGTTCAAAATGGTAGGCTGGATCATCTATGCAAGGTTTGGGGGGAAAATGAAGAAAACTGACTTGGAACGTCTAGCCCTTTACTGGTTTGTAAAATACATGAGGTTGAGGTTGAAAAGCCTGAGGATATATTGGAAATCAAGTCTTTCTTTGGAGTATTGGGACGCTATGAATTCCCGCGGGAAAGGGAATATGTCATCCTCATATTGAGTTTAGTAAGGACTTCACAAAAACTTGTCAGAGTTTGGGGATCAACTGAACAGACCCATGTCTGAAGCAGCAGAGACACTAGCCGAGTGGGTGGAAGCTATACTTCCATTCATACCAGGTCCAGCGTCTGAAAGTTTATTGAGACCAAATGTAGCCTCTGAAGAGAGAGAGGTGCTTGCTTGCAGTCATTTTACTAGTAAACCTTCTTAAAGATTGACAAAAGTGCAAAGGTCAGCAAATATGTACACATGCCTTTAGAGTCCCAGAAGATCTGAGCAGAGGAACATATCTGGTAATTCACAGAAATTGCCTTCAGATACTGGATGAGATGTGGCACTCTGAAGAACACACAATATTACACACAGTGTTTAGGTTTACATATTTGCAATGGTGAGAAGAAATTAATAGCTCTGTGCCAGTCAAGTTAAAATGACTCTTGTTCCTTTAACTATTCTACTTAATAACTAAACTGCCAGTTCTCCTTTCTGTCTGACCTTTCCATCCAGAATAGGAGAGATCGGAAGTCAGAGATATCCTGGGGCGGTAGTCAAGGAAAAGTCAGATTAGTGGCGGATAGAGGAAGTAGCTCATTAAAACTTCCTTTCCTGTGGTCAGCTAGTCTGAAGGAGATAAAATCCTGAAAGGAAGAGAATTCCCACCTTAAATTAATTCTGTGTTTTAAAAATTGTATGGCTTTTGCCGAAACCGGTTTGGCTCAGTGGTAGAGCGTCGGTCTGCGGACTGAAAGGTCCCGGGTTCGATTCCGGCCAAGGGCATGTACATTGGTTGCGGGCGCATCCCCGGTAGGGGGTGTGCAAGAGGCAGCTGGTCGATGTTTCTCTCATCAACGTTTCTAACTCTCTATCTCTTTCCCTTCCTCTCTGTTAAACATCAATAAAATATATTTTAAAAAAAATTGTATGGCTTTTACTATGCTAATTAGTTTAAAAAGTAAAATTGACATGTAACCATGACTGGAGTGACCAGAGGACTTTTTAATTTCATTAGGTTGAGTAGACAGTCACAGAGCCTGCCTGAGTTGGCCTCCATGGATCAAGGAAGAGCCAGCCCTTAAAGTGGATTTAAAAATATATATATTTATTTTTGTTGGTTTCAGAGAGGAAGGGAGAGAGAGAAAGATATAGAAACATCAATGATGAGAGAGAATCATTGATTGGCTGCCTCCTGTATGATTGAGCCGCAGCCAGGGCAAGTGCCCTGACCTGGAATCGAACTGTGACCTCCAGGTTCATAGGTCAATGCTCAACCACTGAACAATGCCAGCTAGACTTTAAAGTGAATTTGAATGAGCAACCGTGGAGGTGAAATTAAGGTGATTTCTAACCTTAGAAAGTTTTTTTTTTTTAATGTCATTAACATACTAAGGGCCCAGTGCACAAAATTCATGCACTAGGGAGGGGTCCCTAGCCCAGCCTGCCCCCTCTCACATACTGGGAGCCCTCAAGGGATGTCCTAATGATGGCTTAGGCCCTCTACCCAGTGGACCTAAGCTGAAGTCTGGCCTCCCTTTGAGCAAGGCAAGGGGCTGATCAGGGGAAGGAGCCAGCCCCATCACCCCGCTGCTGCAGCCACTGCCAGTCACCACAGCTGCCAAGGTATTTTCATCATCTTGGATTCCAGTGCCTTCACCATGAAAAAATGACAACTTTCTTTAAGCATTTTCAAGATGTGTCTTTCATAGAATATGACATTTCTTTCTTTATTTTTCTTTTTATCCTCACTTGAGGACATGTTTCCATTGATTTGTTTTTCCCCCCCCCTTCTATCCAATCCCAGACTTGGCCCCTTCCCAAGCCTAAAGTCTCCACCCCAGGCTTTAAGCTTGGGAAGGGGTTCCCCCAGCCACCCCTCTGATCACAGGCTCAGCCCCTTCCCAAACCTAAAGCCTCTGCCCTATGGACAGCTGGGAGTGACCAAGGAGGTTCTCAGGACCCAGGTATGTATGCAAATTAACCACCAGTTTTGTTGGATTAATTTGCATATTCACTCTGATTGGCTGTGGGCATAGCAGAGGTATGGCGAATTTACATGTTCATCTATTATTAGGTAAGATACTCATTGTATTTCCTCTTTTATAATCCCCCCACTTCCATAACTTTTGACAGCATGCCTGTGGTAAACCACAAAAATAAAATGTAAGTATATAAATAGGGGTAGGCATATTTGAACAACTGCTTCTATTTGAAAAGCTCAAGGCCATGCCTATGTCAATGACCAATTACAGACAAGGGCAATAAGTGTCTGGATCTCTTGCCCCAACCAAGAGAACTCTGAAAGGTCACCTCAGCTTTAGATCTCTGCAGAGGGCTGACTCAGGCCTTTTTGAGACTGTGTGATAGATAGCCCATCATCTCCCTTTATCTTTTCCCTCCTCCCTTGCCTTTCACAGATGTTCACTGCCAGAGCACTCTTTCCTAAGCCTCCTGTATGCACTGGCCTTGTCGCTCCATGTCAGAGCTGGCCTTGCAGGAACCAAGGCTGCCACAGTAACCACCATGGTTTTCGCATTATGTTCAGGAAGTTCACATATAAGCAAGAGGTGCGGACTGTTACTTGGTTCTTAGGTGTGTTACATAACAATTTTTGGAGGACTGCTTTTTAATGATTACTTTTTTTTTCCCTTAAATGTGTTCAAATATATTCCTCTTAAGGTCATGGAAGAAATGCATATTGGCATAAATTATTTTATGTGGAAATATTTCAGAGGAAATTTAACACTGTATCATGTGAAATAAATTCATTTTTATTTTCATCGCCTTCAAAAGACATAATATTATATAAATCGAATGAAAAAGTTTTAATTGTAGTTATTAGTTCACCAGCTATGAAATAGTGCTAATATAAATTCTTTAACATAGTTTTTTTCATATTAAAGGATATTTTTTTTTGATGATAATGTTTGAGTATCTCCTGAGAAGGATACAGCTCTAACATATATCCTCTCTTGCTTTCAAGATAAGAGGCATTTCTCTTCATGTCAGTTGGATTTATTTATTGTTTTGCTAAATATATTTCTACTAATTTAAACAATTTGATTTAAGTTTTTATTTAGATGATAGAAAATTTCAAACAGTGCATTCTTAATATATGTTTTCTATTTCCAAGACATTTCCTGAGGGCCTGTAAATAGAAGGATATATATATATATATATATATATATATATATCATATAGATATAGATATAGATATAGACATTGATATAGATATGCAATTTTCCCAAGTATTTTCCATTTGTGGAAAAGAGATGATGGGAATGTGAGAAAGAGGGAGGGAATAAAGGAGTATGTGACTAATCTGGAAAAAAAAGACATTCACAATTCCTCTTGCTTCCAGAGTTCACAATATAGAAAAACAACATTTTTAAAAATTAAGTTCTGATGGTTATGAAAAATAACATTTCACTTTCTAATCCATTACATTAATTATACCTTTACTTTGTAGCCAGGAATAATCACATAAATATCATAGTAAAATATAGATTCTTTGAATAACAAAAGAGAGAGAGAGAAACACAGCAAAGACAGAGTAAGTAGTCCTCATGTTGAGTTTTACTGATCTCTGGAACAGTAGCTCCCCTTGAACTGAGAACCATAACAGATTTAAGGAAATATATTTCCATCCCAGGGACCAGACATTTGGAGAGCAGCCATTGTGAGTATAAAATGTGAACCTGGCCAAGTATTTTATTTCTTATTGGATTCTTGACGATTTCTGACTCTCATCATTTAGTGAGTCATGACTGACAGTATATATGCGCATCTGCAGTCACTGATTCTGAGAGAAATTTCTCCAGGGATCCTTGCTGCTTTCTTTGGAACATACTAAGAGGGAACATTATTTCAGTCGCAGAAGCTTTTAAAGCAGAGATGGAGAGCCTCAGACTGGGAAGCTGATTTCACCCTGTACATCTCAGGGTACAAATTGGTTCTAGGTCAAGGTCCTGTGAAAAACAACCTGAACTGGGTGCCACTGGTCACTCTAGCAGTACCTTGGAATGCACATTTGTGATCTCAAATGTTTCATGGGAAACAGAATGGCAACATGCAAAGGACATAGGACTTGAAGTCAGCAGTCACGGGTCGAGTCAAGGATTGAACACTTCCTAGCTATATTATTGGGCATGTCATTTAAATTCTCCAACCTCAGACTCACTTTTGACAAAAAAAAAAGTAATTAAATCTGTATAACTAGATTAGTGGACATTTCAAGAAGAGCTGGATTTCTATGTGAAACCATCCAAATTATATGCTCTGTTAAATTTTATTTTTTTAATTGAAAGACAAGAAAGAAAAAAAAAGAACTGGATGAGGCTTCTTTAGTATTGATTCCATCTTTCTTCTCTAGCCTTCACTATCTTCTTTAAGAAAGTCTGTTTTCAATTCTTCTTTTCCCTCTGTTTTTCAGTGCTTACACCATACACTCCATGAACAGGGGTGAAAACAACACTCAGGAATTCTTGTCACTAAACACAATAGACATTGTTCTGTCTGTATCTTACTTGCCCTCTAAGCAGCCTTTGAATATCTCAGACACCCTTTCCTTCTGAAAATTCTTTCTTTGGATTCATTGACAAGTATTTCTGCCTTTCTCTTATCTCTCAGATACTCCTTTCAGTGTCCTTTTAGAAAGGTCTTTTCCTCTTTCTCTGACCTGCCAATATTGTATTTTTAAGACCTCCTCCCAGCCCTTTTCTTTTTTTTTCTTTTCTTTTTTTTTTTGGGGGGGGGTTGTTTGGTCTTATTAATCTTTACCACAGGATATTGTTTTCATTGATTTTTAGAGAGAATGGGAGGGAGGAAGGGAGGGAGAGAGAGAGAGAAAGAGGAAGAGAAAGAGAGAGAGAGAAAGAAACATCACTGTGAGAGAGACACATCGATTGGTTGTCTCTTACAATTGCCCTGACTAGGGCCAGGATGGAGCCCACAAGCCACGTGCATGCCCTTGACTGGAGTGGAACCTGGGAACATTCAGTTGTGGATCAACACTTTATCTACTGAGCCAAACTGACTGGGCCCAGCCCTTTTCTTTTTAAATGTTGTATTCTCTCTCCATATATAAATTGTATCCATGCTCATGGTTTCATGTGCCCTTTTAACAAATGGTTTCCAAATGTTTACCTTTAGCCCAAATCTTCCTGTGGGCTACTGGGGTCAATTGCTTTCTAAGTATCTCTCCCCCCACCCCAAACCTGGTCCTCCTCCAGGATTTCATATATATATATATATATATATATATATATATATATATATATATGTGTGTATATATATATATATATATATATACATATATATATATATATATATATATATATATATATATATATATATATATAAAATTCATTTTTTACACAGAGAAAGGGAGAGGGGTAAAGAGTTAGAAACATCAATGAGAGAGAAACACCAATCAGTTGCCTTCTGCACACTTCCCACCTGTTATGTGCCCGCAACCAAGGTACATGCCCTTGACCGGAATCAAACCTGGGACCCTTGAGTCCGCAGGCCTACGCTCTATCCACTAAACCAAACTGGTTAGGGTCTCCACCAGGATTTCTTATTTCAGTGCTTATGGTTAAAATCTATTTAATTATGCAAGCTAGAAACTGATGAAGAAACTATCACTGCTATTTCCCCCCTTCTTTCTTAGAATTTCTAATACATATACTCACATATTTCTTAAAACTTCTACTTTTCTACATTTACCCTTCTGTTACCTGGATACAAGGAATGGCCTCCACCCTTTTTCCTTCTTAATGCATTCAACAGATAGATTGACTGGTTAAACAAAAATCTCATTATGTCCAATTTCTGCTCAAAACTATTCATGGATTGCTAACATTTTAAAAGAGAAAAGACATTTTTAATGTTATAGTTCTAAGACCTTCCCTTCTTCTCACTAGCTTTACCAGGAATCACTTTTTTATCTTTAGAATTAACTCATCAGGTTTTGTTTGTTTGTTTTTCTGTTTCAGGTCTTTGACCTGGATGACACATACTTTTTTTTTTTTTTTTTTTTTTTTTTAGACTCCTCTTAATGCTTCATCCCTAGAACTCATTGCGGAGCTGTCATTGTAAGCATTACTTCCATTGCAAAGACTTTATTGACCCTCCAGACTTGGTTAGATTCTCCCTAAGTTTGCACTTTCTACATTTCCCCTTCACATTTATGTCATTGTTTGGTTACTATGGTCTCCCAAGTAATCTGAAAGTTCCACAAAGAATAGTAATATGTATTTTATTCATAATTATATTCTAAACTAGAGGCCAATTGCACAGATTTCTGCACTGAAAGCAAATTAATTAGAAGGTGGCTGGTTGGGCAGGACTGGGCAAGACAGTCTGGACATGCCCTAGAGCCAACCTCCCACAACCCCTTCTTCACTGGCCGCATCTGGGGTGGCACTGGGGCTCAAAGGGCATCTGTGGAGTGAGTGGGTCCCTCTGGCAGAGGGGGTCCCTTGGTCTGGCCTTCGGGTTTCAGACTGAAACTAGATCTGAGGAATCCCAGAGTGTGAGAGGGCACTCTGCAAAGTTGCTGTTGCTGGGCAGCTCCTGCATTGTGTGTCTGCTCCCCTGGTGGTCAGAACACATCATAGCTACTGGCTAGTCAGCTGGTCACTTAAGCTTTTATATATATAGATATCGTGTTTCCCTAAAATAAAACATCCTCAGAAAATAAGACCTACCCCCAGGTTTCCTTCTGAGTGAAATATAAGGCATCCCCCCTAAAATAAGGCCCCTAGGCTCTGTCTCAGAATGAAAATTAATTTACCGTAAACTGGTCGCTAGAGCCTCCCTGACTGCTAGTCTGGGATGCAGCCAGCACTCACCACGCTAAAGACATGAAGACATTTCTTCACAAAAGAAAAATAGATCAGATAATGATTCCTGCAGGAATGATGGCCTATCTCCAGACTCTTGATATTGCAATAAAGAAGCCATTCAAAGACAATTTATGCATGAAAATTAATGAATACATTGAAAATAGAATGGAGAGAATTCAGCGTGGAAACTTTGGGAAGCCTAAACTGCAAGAAGTTGTAACTTGGGTGAAGAATTCATGCAAGAAAATCACTGACAGTTGCATTGCAAATGCACTGTGAGCAGGCTGCCTTGACAAGAAGTACTCATTTAAAGACAGTGCTATTGCTAAACATGAGAGATTTGGTCCACTGATTCTGAAAGAAATGGAGTCACAAGAAATTCACCAGGAAATTCAGGAATTGGATTGTTATGATGATGTTCCAGAAGATGACAACATGATTGTCATTGATTAAAAGAGTAAATTCTTGATACTGTAGGATTCACAGTTTGTCTGGTTTGTGTTGATAACTACCGTACTACTGTACCGTATACAGGTAATAAATTTCCTTTATTTTCATTTAACAATAAATGTGTATCATATTCTTCTTCATGGAAAAATAAGACATCCCCTGAAAATAAGACCTAGTGCATCTTTGGGAGCAAAAATTAATATAAGACACTGTCTTATTTTGGGGGAAACAGTGTAGTTAGCATAGTTCCTGGTATTTAGAAATCTGTAAATAAATACTAAGTGAATGAATGAGTTTTACTTTTATATTTTTATATTTCACATATATTTAGAAATTACAAAAGTATTTTTGATGATACATAAAAATACAATAGCATGTTTCTTCTCCCATCCATGTCTTGTATCTTATAGCATCATCCAATCCATTCAGATGTTTACAGGAGACACTACACCCGGATAAATGTTTATTTAAATATTGTCTTTAGAGAAGTTAGAAAATCATTTATTTATTTCTGTTGTTATTGTTATGATAAAAACCTGAGAGAAAGTGTTCAACCATGTAATTTTAGAGTCTGGAATAAATGTCATTGCTTAGATAAATAATTATGGGATTCTATTATAGCCATTATTTGTGTTTTAAAAAATGTTACTTTTAAATCTCAGGTCACTTTCTTACAAACCCAGCATAGATCCTTGGTCCATTACTTAAATGACCCCTTTGATCACAGATTCAAGGTTCTTTGCTTTCTTTTCTATATGCCTCATTCTTATAGTAACTCCAACATCTTTGTGATGATCATTACATTTGAGATTGTAGAAAGAGTTATAGAAGAATCTTTAGGCTCTGATGTTAGCCTTAGCTACATCTCAGTCAGCTGGAAGATGCCTGTGCATGGCCCTGGTTGCTTAATGTCCTTTTGATTGTTCCAAATGTCTTGCAAATCTTCCTATTATTCCTCAAAATCCATATCCACTCATTTCCTGACCTCAGAAACAATTTCTCTTTCACAAAGAAAATAACATATAGTCTAGATTTCTTACCTATTCAGAACAAAGAACCCTTCCTGCAATCTCTGCCCATCTTTAGATATTGTTATTTATTCCTATTTTACCCTGTGATAGGGCAGTGTGTGATATTCAACTACATTTATTCATTTTCTTCCCAGCCAATTGCAATTTGGCTTTCCCTGTTACTTTGACTTTTCAGTGGAGATTACCTACATCCACCTAATGGCTGTCTCCTAAGCATGGAGATATAGATATACATATACAGATATTCCTTTTCTTTCTTGATTTCTAAACTATTGTTAGCACCTATCTCAACATTAAAACAAAACAAAACAAAACAAAACAAAAAACCTCACTTAAGATCTGTGACACCCATTGTTTCTCTCTCTCTTTTTTTAACTTCCTGCCTCTTGATTTCCTTTAAGCATGTCTCTCTCCCACATTGTAAATTGTAATATTGCTATTGATTCATTATCAACTATCTTCTTCTCTTACTTTCCTGTGTCATTTCAGCAATTCCATCTGCACCCCTATGTTTGATCACCATCTCCATATCACGTCTCTATAGGGTTGTGGTGAAGTATTGAGCTCAGGGGATAGACCTCATTAGAATTCCAGTGCTTCCATTTCTTAGCTCAGGGAGGAAATCAGAAAACAGCTTTTCTAATATAGTTTCTATTAACTGAGAGTACAAGATATACTAGAAATGTTGCCAATCTACGTATTTAAGCCCATGTTTTGGGAGCTAGTGTTGCAGATTGGTAGAATCATTGACTGAGGAATGAATGAGGCCAAAAGGGGTAAACAATTAAACATATATTATTTCATCTGCTACCTTGTTTCCCCGAAAATAAGACAGTGTCTTATATTAATTTTTGCTCCCAAACATGCACTAGGTCTTATTTTCAGGGGATGCATTATGTTTCCGTGAAGTAGGTCTTATTTTCGGAGGATGTATTATTTTCGGGAAAACACAGGTAGCAGAAGTGCTAATACCAAAGTGGCATCAGTGGAGCAGAGTAGGGGAAGCTGGGTATTTATTTCCCTTGTAAGGGTCAGTCATATAATCAGTCGGATCAGGTGCAGGTGGGGGCCAGGTGTAGGCAGTCCACTGGAAACTAGATGAGGCGATTTACAGGAAGCTGAAGGCTGTTAATCATAATGGAGCTTCCAGGGAGTGCCTCAAGAATGTGCCTAACACAGAGAAGCAGAGATATCTGTTACTCCGGGGTTGGGAAGATCCAGTTTTCCAAAGCTGTGGCAGAAGTTCTGGCAGTAGCCTCCATGCTCTGGCTCTGGTGAGTCTTTGAGTGTTTACATGTAGGTTTGCCCTGGTGTCAATAGAGTTATTTCAAGGGAGACTTAGTCTCCAGTGAATTTGTGGTCCTTGAGCCTGTGATTTGCTGTGTGACTTCAAGTCTTCCTGAGGCAGTGATAAGCTAATGAACAGCCTTTAATATATATCTTTCCTGCTAAACTAGTTAAAGCTCTTTGCCATAGGAAGCTGACCTTTTTTTCCCTGTCTAATGAGACTTCCTGACTTGATGAATCTTGAATAATCTTGCCAAAAACAATAATCTTGAAAGGGGAAAGAAGATTTTCCCAATGATACAATTTCCCTAAAGCTACTTCTGCATCTCCAGATCTATAACTGATTAGAATCTGAGCCCTGGGCTGGGTAGATATGTATTTACAAAATAGAACCTAGAAGGACAAGGATTACACCAATAAGGATTATACAGTTTTGCTCATTTATATATAATGAGAGCCTAGAGTTGATGAATAGATTCTGTGAGTATAGATTCTGAAGAGAGAGGCATAAACTTAGATTACACAGAATTTACTGATACAGGTTCATATACCAGGAGTTAGGAGTGGTTTTAATTGCTTTCATTGTTCACTGAGTGAAATCTGGACTTGGTGATTAGTGCTAAAATAATTTAATGTTCAAATCATAACTGGTATGACCTTGGCTAGAATTCAGCCAATTTTGGCCTTGGGAGCCAAACTAGCCAGTGGCCTATTTCTCTGTTTTATATTTATTTTTTGAATGGCCCATGGGCTAAGATTGGTTTTATGTTTTTAAATAGCATCAATTTAAATGCTTCTATATGTACCCATATTATATCCATTATTTTATATTTTAGTCTAAATTATTTGCCATTTTGGCCTTTAAACTGTGATGTCTCCCTTTGTAGTAGTATATAAGGATGTTTTGAATAGTTATGATTAAATTATATTAGAGGAAAATGGTTTTTTCTTCTTGCACATTTAAAAAAGGAATAAATGTATAAATATAAAGGATTAGTTTATAATGCATTTAGTAGATTAAGCCAGCATCATTGAAGAGTATGCTTTGGGGCATTTCTTGATTTAGAAGCCAATTCTTCCATAAAGTCAAAGCCACAAACTTACCTGCTCTGTTATTGGAGGGCAGGCATATTTCCCAACTATGAAAATCATACAGACCTCCTAGGGACTTTAATTTGGAAGCTAGTGATAAAAAGAGGTGATACATGGGATCTATCATGAAGAGGGAGCAGTAGTTACATTAGTTGCATTGAGTCTCCAAAAGTTTCATGGGCCCAACTAATAGTATCCAGTACTCAGTGACCAAAGTGAGACATGGAATTTTGTGTGGCTCAACCCTGTGGTGGAGGCAGTGGTGTACCTAGGAAACAGTTTCTGCAGTATTATTGGGACTTTGGTTTTGGCTCCAACGTTCAATAATCTGGCCCTCCTGGAGAGTCTATGAACTGCTTAATATTTTATTTAATGGAATCTTTCCTTGTCGAACTAGCTAGAGTCAGTTATGCATTAAAAAAAAAAAAGATTTTAGAACCCTGACTGGCACATTCTTCTACAACATCTCAACTCTCCAAACTATCAAAAACTAGCTTTTGTGGTATAACCAGCCAGACTCAAAAGTTGGTGCCTTAAGAGAACAATTTCTTAGCTCACTATTGGTGAGTGAGCATTATTTTCTAGTTTAAATGGGCTCATCTCTGTGGCTGCAGCAACCTGGCTGATCAATGTGGAACTTGTTGGTTTCTGATGGCCTCATTCACATGACTGGCAGTTGGTGTTGGCTGTCAGCAAGTGTTCAGTGGAACTCAGGCATGTGCCTAGTAGGCCTTCTTGGGCTTATTTCTGTGTTAAAAGTGAAAGAACTTACTGACGTTTGCTTGTATCACATTTGACACTATCCTATTAGCCAAAGAAAGTCACATGGCCAAGCCCAGATTTAATGGGTAAAGAAATAATATTTACCTCTTGCAAATTCATATTGTAAGAGAATGTGCAAACAGGGACGAAAAAACATTCAGCCTATTTTATAATCTCCCTGAAGAGCATAGAATGTCTTTTGTTCGTTTTATTCTCAGAACTTTGAACAAACTTTTTTTGAAGCTTCTATATCTTTGAACATGTTATGAATTTTATTTTCTAGGTTATAACTTCTTCTTAATCTTCCTGGGGATATGGCCTGGCAGTCTTGTTCTCACAGTTCAAGATTCCATTTCTTCTGTTTTTATCTCGGTTCCTACAAAATGTTGTGGGTCTACCACTTATAGTACTTTTTACACTGCCCTCCATCATTAAAAGCCCATTTTACAACAGTTACTCAGAGGATGGAGATTTCCTAGGGTTCAACACAATGATTAGCAAATGGTAGCTGCTCATCTGCCAAACTGCTATTGAATGAGGTTTATATCCAGAGTGTTGAGTTTCTTTTTCTTCTGGGGCTCATTAGTAATGACCATGGCCTGGAAAAATATCTATCTTTAGAGCTGAAAAATTTCTGTTTCTAAGAAGTCTTGCTATGTACAGGCTATTATAACCATATGATGGTTAGACCTTTATTGTGCTGCCTATTATTAATCCAAGATTCTTAGTAGCAATCCACTAGCTAGAGATTTTAACTCTAGAAAATATCCAAAGCATGTATGACTACCATTATTACTGCCCCAACTTCTTTTTTAATAAATCAAAAGACAATATAAAAGGAAATCCCAGTGGCACGCACTAATCTCATTTATTTAGATAGGCATGGCTTATATTTAATCTCTTTTTTACAGAGATGGATTTCAACATTTTATTTATTTTTTCTTCATTTTAGAAGAATGGAAAGTAAATTATCCATTTCATCCAATTCATTTTTTTTCCTAATAAGCAGGACAACATGTTTACAAGCTGTCTATTTACTCTGTATCCTTTCACTGAACTTATTGAGGTTGGTGAAATACAACTCTTTCCAAAGACTTAGGCTGAAAATAAAATTGCATATATTCTGGCATTTCTGTTACCCTAAACAGATGAGAATCCATTTGGAACTCAGAGGGCTATTTAGGGACTTTCTCATTATCCTCACATAGCCAGAATATCTTGTTCTTCTCCACCCTCCCGTCCTCCACCTCCCAAACTTTCCTCCAGTTCTGGCCAGATCAGATAGTCATGGACAGAGCTTTTTCCTTACCCTCTTTATGGTAGGAGAATGGAAAATGCTCTGTTGGTCAGATTTGAGCTCCTGGCAGCTGCTGTGTTGGCAACAATGAGAGATTTTGAACTAAACGTCTGGCTGCTGAAAGTTTTTGGATTTGGGGGTTTGATGTTATCAAAAAAATTCATCTGGTCAGATGCAGAAACATATTGTTTAATCTAGCAGGAATGTGAGCAGGTTGTCCTTCACAGTGCATTTCGGAGTGCTCTGTCTTTTTTTTTTTTTTTTTTTTTTTTGTGGTGAAGTCTACAGTAGTTGCTCTGTGTAACTTGAGAAGGGTATGTCTGGGGACACTGCTCCACCCCATTGCAGTTGAGTCTGTTTCAACCCTGAGGCAGATTCCGGGAGAGATTTCTCAAATGAATGAACCGGGGTTAAGTTTCCTGGTTTCTTTTGCAACGTTTGAATTATTATACTGATCTTAAGCTAATTCTCTCTCCTAATAAGATTTCGAATTCTTTAGTTCAGAGATTATGTTGACACACACACAAATGATTTTAATATAATGATTTATTTGTTTCATTCAGGCAAAGTATTTGATTGGTTAAAAACTATTAATTCTGATAGTAAAATAATTTTGACCCAAATTTTCCAGACTCTTTATGTCTGTTATTTAATTGTATTTAATTGCAATGGTTAATAATAACAACTCAGAGCTCATCAATTGAAAACACAATGTCTTGAAGTCCTTCAATGTTAAGGTTATAGTGAGTTGGACACATGTTTCTTCTAAAACTCTAAAACACATCTTAACTTTAGAATCTTTGGTAAGAGAGGGACACATATAACCTTCTTAAAGGGGTTAGATTGAGATTATCTTGGTTAGATTGAGATGTCTTCAACATACAATGTGATTGGTAAACAACTGATTATAGTGTGAAGAAAAGTCTACAAAAGGGGAATGTATTTATTTCTTGTTCTCCTGAACACAGTCTACTTATCTACATTTTCTATTACCTACTTTATGTTTCTTAACATTAAAGTCTTAATATACTGGAATAATTGGTTCTTTTCAATTTCTATGAGCAAGTTATTTTGTTGGACAGCATGTGCTCAACCTTTATGTGCTTAGGTTTGGTTTCCTTTGTAATTTATAAAGCATAGACTAAACAATTCCTTTAAACTTTTGAGGTCATTTAATTGTGACTTAAATAATGGAATTTATCTATTTTTTAAATTAATAGTTTTTGTGCATTTATATTTAACTATATCATTCTCTCTGATTATTTTTATAATAACCTGCTATTTGATAGCTTCATTTAGTTTATTCATTAAACAACCTTAATTGGTCTGCCCTTTCTATGACTGTCTATGTTGTCTCATATTTCTGAAACAGTAAGATAAAAGTTATCTGACAATTTTCCTTGAAGTAGATAATTTTTATATGGTCAAAGATGTTTTTAGGTTCATCATTGCTGGGTCTTCATACCAATGACCAAATTGGATATTGTGGGATGACCCAAGAATTTATTTCAGCTATGACTATAATTTCTAGTTCCTATATAAGCAAAGAGCAAAACATAGAAAATTAGGCCAATGCTATACTTTGATGCCTCTACTTCTGCTATACTAGTATGCAATAAGACTAAAAGCATAAGCTAATGGTTACTCAACATATTTAGAAGTATCAAATGTCTAGAGAGTTTCCAGAAGCTTAAAATATGAAATGAAAAGCTCTATGTGGTTCTCATACAGTATAATCTTGAAAAAGAAAGTGTATGTGTATAAAAATAACTTCAGGGATGCTTGATTGAGATTAACTGGGGCTGCATTGTGCAACTCAACAAGCCCAAATTTAAATTTATCTTTCTCTTATTTTAAAACAAAAATTTCCTTTTGGTAAAATTCTTACTACAGTTTATAGTACATTTTCTTACTCCATCTTAAAAAACAGATGTGACATGGATTATGTGATTTATGTTTATTATACTCATTACAATATAAATTCTTGTTAATTATTTTAAAAATATATATTTTATTGATTTTTTTACAGAGAGGAAGGGAGAAAGACAGATAGTTAGAAACATTGATCAACTGCCTCCTGCACAGCCCCCACTGGGGATGTGCCCACTACCAAGATACATGCCCTTGACTGGGATCAATCAAACCTGGGACCTTTCAGTTCATAGGCTGATGCTCTATCTACTGAGCCAAACCGGTTTTGGTAAATTCTTGTTAATTGTTTTGAAATATGTTTTAGATTTTCCCTTCTCTTCCTATGCCACCCATCTATTTCCAATTCTTAATAAGTGATGCATTCACATTATCTCTTCATTAATTTATTTTGTTGTCTTTATTACTATTCTCTTTATGATCATTCTGTTTATGCCCTTCCTCCAGTTTAATCTTCTGTGGAGTCACTTTTGACTCTTTCCCCCTTCCCTATCCTTGCCTGACATATCCATTTAGTTGTTACTTGTTCATCAATTTTACTTTATCCATGGACACCTTCCATCAAATCAGCTGTTTCTATTTCACACCACATAGCCTTGTCAGATTAGTGTTTTCAATCACAGTTATGATAATATGACTTTCCAGCTAACAAACCTAGAGTACATCCCATTATCTGATGCATAAAGGTCATATGCAAAGGAGGTGGAGGCCTGGCCTTCTAAGTATAGCTTTCACCACTGACCTATGTAGATGAAGCACTCTAGTCAAATAAAACTTCAATTCTTACTCCTGATTTCCCACCTCAGCACTTTTTCTGGGCTGTTTCTTCCACCTGGAATGAGCTTCCTTCCAGTTACATATCTATTTTTTTCTTGTTATGTCTATAAAATGTCACCCTTTATAAAATGTCCCCCTATTGCCTTTAAAGATAGTCCTATAAGATTTTTTACATAATAATAATCAAATCTTATGTTATTGATATTTGTGATTAAGGTATATCTTTCTTATAGCTCCTATTTCTTAAGATATTGTTTTTTGGTTTCAACTACTCTCTGTCCATAATTATTATCATAACACTTTGAATGCTATTGTCATGAAATGTATTTGCTTACGTTTTAAAATTAATATTCCACAATGCCTCTCCACTGCCAAAAAAAGCTTATTTTATTCTTTATGGCCATTTTTAATCCTGTCTCAAATCACCTCCTCAAATTTGTTTTGTTCTCTTCAGCAGACATTATTCGCTACAATCATTAAAATGATTTTAATTAAAAAGATTTTAATGATTGTCAATTCTTACTCTGGCTTGAAGCTTTGCATAAAATGCATGTAAAGTATAGCATCCTATGTTGGCTTTGGGACCATTGAATAAATAGGGGTTAAGGTACCTGTCATTGAAGTACCTTAGTTTAATTCCAGCCCTGATGCTTGAAGATTAAACTTCAGGAAGGGTATAAACATAATTATATAATGTCCCCAAAATGTGGCCTATCTATTGTTGAGTGGAAATTAATACTATCCACATATTACAAAAGAAAACCATTTCACACAGTGGCTGGCATATATTACTAATACATATTGTTAACTATCCTCTTGTATCATTTTCTCATCTTTATTTTCTTCTCTATCTTAAAGAGAAAGAAACATTTAAAAAAATTTATTGGTGCTATGTCCCAAGCACTATTTTATTCCAAGGCATAAAAATATGAATAAAGCATAGTCTCTGCACTCATTTCCATCCTCCTTTTCAAAGGCTTATACCTTCAGCAGAAGATTTAATTCTAATGATGTATAAGGGATAGGCTTGAATATAGATATTTATAGTAGGGGATGAAATAGAGGAATTAAAATTACTTCTATTCTCTTTGTATTATAAGAGCACATACCAATGTTGAGAGGAATAGATATGACTACACCAATACACCAATGCAGTTTCAGGTACTATGCCTTAAGACATGAGAGAGACACAAGGAAAGAATACTAGGAGAGAGTTGTGGATTTGATGGAAAGATATAGAGATTGACTACAATATGTAATGGAAACACTGCAGTGTTAGACAAGAAAATATGGCTTTATTTCAACAAACATTTAGTGAGTCAGCTCTATGTTCTAGACACTGCACAACTGAAGTGTGACACAGCTCTATAATTGAAGTGTGACACATCTCTATGAGTATCTAGCTATGGTGATGCAGGACCTCAGAGGAGGGAATTTGGCATAGTAGTGATTTAGGGAAGGCATTCTGGAAGAGATGATGTTTGAGCTCAGTGTTCAATATGGTTGGAGTGAGACAGAAGGATTTAATTGGTTTCAGAGCGACACAACAATGATGATGTTCTAGGCTTAGCTCTCACAGAGGGTTCTTGAGTAGGAGCAGAGCTTGCTGAAATGAGTGATGAGCTCATGGGTGCTGAAGTTTTATGGTTGGGTAAATTTTATTTTGTGAGTCAGGTGAAAACATCCATAATAGGAAAGGAACTTAGAATTTGAGTGGGAAGAATAAGAAATAGTAGAATATGGCCAAATGGCATTAGCCTCAATGGAGGGGAAATTGATAGACTTTTGGAGCTCAGATTGATTTTTTTAAATGATTAAGTAACTCAGGATGGCTCTAATGAACTACCTATGCCCCTTCTCTCAGGTTTTATGCTTCTGGTGGAATTTGTTCCATTGTCAAATTCTGTGGGTTGACATATATTCAGATCCAACTACTCTTGTTTGACTCTGTCATCGCTGGTCATTCCTCTTCACAAAACAGTTACTTTCACTAGACATTTAGTCATTTGATTATATTGAAATTTTTACTGCCTATGTAAGTATTATACTGCAACTCCATCATATCTAATAGCTAAAAGAGTGCTTGTAACAAAGGGAGCAGTTAGTAAGACGTAGATGAAAAAATAAAGGCAACTGAGAAGTTGAGAAAAGGAAATTAACTAGGTAAGAACAGAAAATGAAAAGGAATGCTTAAGTTCTAGGAGAGCTTTATAGAATTACTGAGTAGGAAAGAGGCCTAGGATGGGTTTTCTGGCAAAGTTAACAGGTACAGAATCAATTTTTGGTCTTGCATGATAAGGTAGTCAATTACTGAGGTGATATATGATAAAAAAATGTTTGAGAATTTTGTCAAAAATGCTTGGCTCTGAAATAGGCTAATCAAGAGACTTGTACAGTTGTCTTTCAAGGAGACATGAGTTTTAAAAAGATAACTATTAGGCTTAATTGGATGTTCCCATCTAAGACAGTGAGAAATAAACTAGATATTCCCTCAAACCCATTAGCATTTTATTGTGAATTAATATATGAACACAGGATTTATAATTCACTTTAATATCTCTGTGTTTTCCAAAGAGTATTATCTATCATTTTATTTTTCTGAGATAATCCAAGATTTATTAACTCTTTAGAGCACTGATGTCCTGGCATAAAAATTGAGACTACCTCATTTACAGATGAAGTAATTGTTATTTATTAAAATAACTGGATGGGTTAGATAAATGATCTAGCCTATAAAATAGTAGCAGGTTGTCCTCAAAAGCATTCCTTCCATTCCTCATACTTCCTTCTGAAAGCACAGACTAATGTATCTTGCTTATTTGGCCATTAAAATGATCTTGATTTCATTGTAATGACCGATATATGTACTTTATTTTTCAAAGCATGACCTTGATTAATTATTCTTTCCCATTTGTACCTCTTAGAAATAAAGTTTACGGAATCATCATTCACTAGTGAAAAGGGAGCTCTTAGTATATTTTAACCTGAGTTCACTAGTTCTGAGTGACTCTAAGCAGGTCTTATATCTCACTTTCTCCTCAACTCAAACTTTAACTCCAAATGTTTTAAGGAATAACACAGACTTTACTGAATGTTTCATGGAAAGGAAAAGAAGTTTACTTTTCACACTGTCTATTAAATCCTTCTCCTCTAGATCACTTTTAAACATTTCCACTCTTTCTTCAAAGTTCCTCTCAATGAGAGGTACCTCACCACAGGAACCCCTTCTTCCCCCAAATCTCTTCTGCCATTTCCTTCATAACACATCATGTTAGTATTTAAATCCCTGAACTTGACTGTACTAATTAATTAAAGAGTCAAACAAACACTTTTATTTTTCTCTAAGTATGCTTTTCAAGACTTTCATTCAAACAATTTATATTTTTAAGAAGATCATTCTCTCATTTTGTTTTTGTTATTTATTACAATATAACAATTTATACCAAAAATTAGTGCTTTAAAACAACATTAATTAGCTTATAGCTTCTGTGCACCAGGAATCTGGGTGTCACTTAGTTGAACTCCTGTGGCTAGGGTCTCTCACAAACTAAATAAAGGCCTTGGGAGGCATGCAGTCATCTCAATGCTCACCGGGAGAGGATCCACCTCCCAGCTTGCTCAGGTGGTTCCTAGCAGGACTCAGTTCCTAGAGGGGCTTGGACAGAGGGCCTGATTTTTAGGCTGTTATCAGGAAGAGACAGCTACTTGGAACTCTATTTCTTGCTAAGTGAGCCTAGGGCAGCTCACAACATGACAGTTTCCTTCATCAATGCAAGCAATCAAGAAGAGACAGAGAGTGCAAGTAAGACAGAAGTCTCAGCCTTTCATAATCCAAAAAGTGACAGTTACTTTTGTTGTATTTCATTTCTTAGAAGCAAGTCATTAGGTCCAGGCCACACACAAATTGAGGGAAGTAAAGAAGGGTATGACTATGAGGAGGTAGGCATCATTGGGCACCATTTTAAAACACCACAGCACCCCAGGTTATATTCTTCTACATATCTTGGTAACATGTGCCTATTTACAAATTAATTTATAGCAGTCATATACCTAGCAATGGTTGTTTAAGTGACAGCATTATGTTTCATGCAATAATCTGCAGATAGAAATAATTATGTCTGCTACCTCACTTTTTGTACAGCTCTTATCACAACTTTAAAGGAGGAAGATGATGATTTCTCCTCTTGTCCCCATAAATATAAGTGCTGAAAATCATAACGAAGGAACAAATATGGAAACGCTTACATACCAAAGCAAAACAAAATAATGTTCAGCCAAGGGGGAATAAAAAAGCCAGGGGGATGACGGATTGGTTAATATCTTTTGTTCCAAACAGCAGAACCCATTCTGAATAATCTTATCAGAAAAAAAATCCATTAGAAGTTATTGCCAAGCAACCAGAGAGCCAAATTTAAAAAAATACAAATAACATCAAACTCCACCTCAATATAAAAGCTTCTGAAATAAAAACAATATGGCTATCTCCATGGAAATCCAAGGACACCACAAATTGTGCACCTGCAGACCCCGAAGAACTGGGTTTCTCCAAAAGCACTTGTTGCAAGATCAATATCTTCTTACTTGTCTCACTCTTGAATTCAAGTGTCACCTGAGTAAGTCTGATTGGTAGGAGGACTTAGATACTGCATTGCAATTGGGTTCCAGTGCATGCATTTTATGTTTTTTATCTTGGCAAGATGTGGAGAAAACTCATAATGTGGAGCAAACCCAATTTATAAGGATATTATATTTTTAATGATGTTGGGCAGCCTCCAGTGATAAATGTAATGCTTATCAAGTAAAATAGGAAGTGATAAAAATGGCCCACACCTGCCTCTCCCCATGCACAAGTGCACGTGTGAATGTCATTACTTTGGGGTTCTGTAGCCTTAAGGAGGGCTGTCTTCCCCGCTTACCAGTGCCCAACCTTTGGATCTAATGTAACCTCAGACCACAGAGACTCTTCCCTAGCTCCCTTATTCTCTAACACAAACTGACCACTCTTTGGGCATTGTGGTTGGAAATCTGATGAGTTTTCGTTGGAAAGAAGTTCTGCTAAAACTTGATAAGAGTG
This sequence comes from Vespertilio murinus, assembly GCA_963924515.1. Classification (NCBI taxonomy): domain Eukaryota; kingdom Metazoa; phylum Chordata; class Mammalia; order Chiroptera; family Vespertilionidae; genus Vespertilio; species Vespertilio murinus. The sequence goes on from OZ004708.1 coordinate 62,944,298, forward strand.
CAGCATGCTTGGAAGGAGTGGAAGTGTTCTGCTCTCAGAGTAACCACAATACATCAATCATATTCAAAGGTGAGCCAAGGTGCTTCCTAAAATCATGTAAATAAAGAAAAAAGATGTGCAAAGTGCGGTGGAGCATTTCTACCCCAGCTATGAAAAAAGATAAGTGAAATTCAGAATCTACTAGATTCCTTTTAGGTTCCTAGGCTGAGAACCCAGTTTGTGGTCTGGTCATCAGTTATGGTACTTAGCCACGGAGAACAGAATACAAAGGTGGCCGTGCCTCATAGCTCAACTACTGTAGGTGAAAGGAATGAAGGAAACCTTTTGCAGAACATTTAAGCATTGAATCACAGATCAAGTGCATGCTTGCTTCCTCCCACATTTTTTTTTCTTTGCAGAGGTAGGTAGCGGCCTGTTAAACATCATTCAGTATGTCTTGAGCTTTACAGAATTTCCACTGGGATGTTAAATTCCTCATCCAGGGACATTTTTTTCATTGTTTTTTCCCCCCCTTCCCTTTTATGATGAGCTAGGGAAAAGCCTGCTAATCATCTCTCACAGCCCCTAAATTTTCCGAAGTCATATATCAAATATATCATTTTCTAAGCAGACATTTTTCTAAGAAAGGAATGATTTAACCATAGAATAATTGTATTACATGAAAGATTTTACTATGTTCTTAATAAAAGAAAAATGGCTTTGCCATGACCACAGCATCCAAATATGGATAGGAATGCTGGGAAGAGAAATAGTAATTCACTGAGATATCACATTATCAGGTGTTCTCTTTCCAGTAGAATTTTCCAAGGTGGACTTAGCTGAATCTACTATGACTCATAAAGGAGCAATAGAAGCAATTACAGTTGAGGGCAAGCAGTTCAGGCACAGAGATTGAAGACTGAACAGATAAATTGTAGAGAGAATTTAAGGAGTAGAAGACCCCATTTATCATCCAGGGAGGCTCTGCCCTAAAACCTTAACCATTTTGTCTGCAGCAGCTCTCACTTCTTTCTTGGCATCCTTGGAATTCCCGTCAGGATGAGTTGCTTAGAGTTCTCAATGTGTCTGATCTCTAAGAGAGTTCAGGATCTCTCCTGGGAAGAAAATGGATGTGATCTGCTTCTGTGTGACTCTGTTTAATCTGCTGAAATCACTGAGGGGTCATGAAACAAAGGAATGGTTTTGCAGTGGTGGGTATTTCCCATACTGTAGCAAATGAGAGGATAAGCTATCCTGGTGCCGTGTTTGGCTTTGTTTCTGCAACTTACCTGCAGCCACACCTCATAGCAATGGCTTTTTTCTATAAGATGGGTACAGATAGCCATGTTACAGTAGAATGGGTCAGAGCATAGTGGCATCAGGAATAAAGTTAGGAAACAAGAAGAAAGGCTTGATTCTAAGACATTTAGTCGCTTAACTAAAGTTGACGGCTGAGGCAAGGTGGGGGCTGTTCTGTCCTGACTAAAAATTAATATTATAAGTAGCTGAGCTACTGATACTCTGACAGTGGATATTGGTGACATGATCTCATATTTTCTGTTATGTACTTTTTTTCCAGTTCTAGTTTAATACCGATATGTATTTTTTAAAATTCATCTTGATTGATGAAAGTAATACAGATGTACCCAACTCCCTGCCCCCCACTGATCTCTGCTAGCCCAACCCTCCCCTCTCCCCAGCCCAGGCCTTCACCACATTATTGTCTGTGTCCATGGGTTATACATGTATCTGTATATAGGTTTTTTGGTTAATCTCTTCCCACCTCTGCTTTCCCTCTGTTATTTTCTTAATAAACAGAAAAAGCTTTTGAATTAAAAAAAAAACTGAAATGGTCTGCTTCTGGTGGCAGTGTAAATTTATGAATTTTAATATTTCATTCTTACAAAAATCCATTGAATTTTTATTTATTTATTTATTTATTTATTTATTTATTTATTTATTGGAGGCCCATGAACAGTCAAGGCTAATATGGTTTGGCTGCAATAGGATTAATGTTTACATTCCAGAATTGATACAACCTGGTCTCTTAAGTATGAATCTATAGTGCTCAAGTGCTATCAGAGTTTTCATCAATTAGACTAGCTGGGGAAACTCAAACTCAGAAGAGATAAGTGCACACACTTAGAAATGTGATCATCTTCACAGAAGGAGTTTCTTTTGAACATTTGCAAATAATAACAGAATAAGGAAAGATAAAATAGTAAGCACTTTAATAGGTGAAGTTTTGAGGGAAAAATGATGTTGGTGAAATGCCTGCCATCATTAAAGGAAAATAATGAAATGCTTAAACTAGGCTTTCTTTGGTAGCTAAAGAATAGATTTGTGCACTAATATTAATGAATTATTAATTAATTATTATTAAGTAAATGCCCAGTGCACAAAAATTTGTGCTCTCAGGGTGGGAGGGGAGGTGGGAGGTGGGAGGGGGTGGGGCTCAGCCTGGCCTGCACCCTCTCACAATCCAGGAGCTCTTGGGTGAGGTCCGTAGGCCTGGCCTGAGATCAGGTCCTGTTGGGCTTTCCTTCCCCGGCTGCAGACAGCTGGCCCCACCCCTGCCACTATTTGAGGGTGGGTGCTAACAAACTGTAATAACGGTTATGGTTCTATAATTAATAGTGATCAAAGTCAAGTTGCTCAACAAACTTGTCATTGTAGGCTCCATCACCCCTACTTTTTAAATGTTGACTTTATGCCTGATGATCTGGCTCAATTCTTAAAGCACGGGCCAGAAACAGCTCCCCCCTCCCCTATTTTGGAAGTTTCTTTTCCCATCACAAGTTAAGACAGGAAGTGCCAAAGCCCATGGAAAAATGGAGGGAAAAACAAAAATAAAATGTCTCTGAATTTCTGGAACATTTGCAAATATTTAGTTTCTATGTCAAGGTTTGGTTATTGGGCAGACTACTTAAAAGGACAAAACTTTCTTAAAAATATTCCCCTGAACATAAGAAAATAAATTTTCAATAGAATGGGAGCCATAAAACTCTTTAGCTTATAATATTAGATCAATTAAAACTTTCAGTTATGCGTGCATACTTTCCATATGAGATATTTTGATTGAAAATTCAGAATAATAGTTTAAATGTGAACAGAACAGTTTGTAGAAATAACCAGCTAAAAAATTTAATGGCAAGTAGTGATAATGGCACTGACTATTTTGGCATTTGGGTGTTATAGTCTTTTTTCCCAAGCCCCGAATTTTGCTATTGTTGTTGTTTGTTTTAAACCTTGCATTACTCAGCAGACATTCAAGAGAAAAATGATCAATATATTTCTTCCAGCTTTCTATTTCTGCCTAATCTTGACTCCACTGATCTCTGGCTTCATTCTTAGAGGATGATTCTTAGACCCTGTTTTTATTATTGAAGCTGAACATAAAAGTGAGAAACCTTAAACATAATTACATATGCAACCAGAAACTCCATTAGATATTCCATTTCCCAAATTATATTTATATTTGAATCGGGCCATTTCCTTAGTATGATAGAAGTAACTCAGATGAGTCTCCTGTTCTGTTTAGGAGTAAAAATGTTCCATTTACAGCTCTACTGTAGTTTTCTCATCTGGAAAACTATCTGCTTATATCTAGACTAAGATATCTCCTAGCCAAATTATCTTTGTAACATTAGGCAAACCAATATGACAGAGTGAATTAAAGAAAGGACACTTTTTTTTTTTTTGCTAAAAAAATATCTCTAAGTAGACTCCTAAGTGGAGTCAGAGAGGACAGAGGTCGAGGGAAGCACAAAGTGCTACTTGAAACAAGCAGTGACCCTTTGACGGTGGCTTGGGCACTTGTTGAGATCCAGACACACTGCAATCAGAAAACCAACATTAGTCCAGACAGGATGTGTGAGTCAAGGCTATCTAAAGGAGATGGAAAACGTGGCATCCGGGCATTTTCAGCTTTCCAATTGCCAGGCTCCACTTGCGGTCCCTGCTGCTGGTCGGAGCATTCTGGAAAGGAAATATAAACAGTTTAAATTGAGTACCAGAGTTAAGCGTTCTCATGCAACTTTCTGAAAAGATGAGGGATGAACCTCTCGGAACCACTGGAACTCCTAAGTCCAGTGGGGCAGGGAATAGAAGAGGGAGCCTTGGCACAAATGCATAGAGAGCAGGAGGACGCTGCCATATATGGGTATGAGGCAAGACTTTCAGGCAAAAATTCCTGTGATCTCAAAACTCATGCTACTCCGACAGCTGCATCAAATTCCATTCGATGTCAAAGTAGTACCTTAAGCTAGTTTATCTGGTTTGGCTTTGAAGTGGCAGTAAAAGCCAGGAAGCCTCCTGACCTGGGTCATTTCTAAAAAGAGTTGTTTTCTTTCAGCTTTACCCATTTTTAGAACAGCTACACTTATAGGTATGTCTATGAAAGCATGTAATAAAGAGGACATTTACTCACGCAGGAAAGGAGTCCAGAAATTGTTCCAATTCATTGGCAGTTTGGGCTTTTAGCAGCAACAGTATAAAAAGTGGACCCAATAGAATAAAGCAAACACTGTTTTCAATCACACACCATATACCAACATTAGAGAAAAACCATTGATTTTACTCTTAAGTTACCTTGTTCCATCCAAATGGCATTTAGGTTTAGAACTCCATTCACATAGAAAGAGGATGCATGTGTCCCATTTTACAATCAAATTCAACCAGTAGATATCCTGTTTGGGTACATTCTGCTTCAACTAGGTTTTGTGTTTTTTTTCTGGAAAACCTACAGTGTTAGCAGTTATCTTCTTCATAAATTTTAAAGAAAGGCATCGTTTTGAGATGGCTGAAAGTCAGATGTATTCAACAGTAGTTATTCGACAGTAGGAGTTTTGGAAAATGCAATAGCCAGTACTTGTCTTTGTGGTGATCAACATTCCACTTCTTATATTTTACAGGTTTTCCTCCACCTTCATTTTTGTTTTATTTCTTCTCAAAGTATCTTGCCTAATCCACTGTTCATTATAAATACTAGACCAGAGAATAAGGGATATTAGAACCAGTTAATTTCTAAGTTTTTTTTAATTAGTTTTATGAAAAAAAAATCATGTAGAAAGAGGTTAAATCCATTAATTTATATAATGTCTTGGGTATTTTACTGAGAAATTCAATGCCCAAGGATTCCTATGGAACTCTCATACATGGAAAACTTTACATGGGCAAGGAAGTCCTGTGCTGATGCTGAGGCAAATTGAACCTGTCCTGTCATTAATTCTGTTTCTTCAGGACTCTTACAAGCTAGTTTTACAAAACAATCTTATGAGATCTGTGATGCTCCTCAAAATAATATTCTCCTTTAAATTGAAAATCTCTGGGTGCTATAACTGAAGAAAAGATTATATTTAGGGCATTTCCAGTATGCTGACCATTGGTGGAGCTCTGCAATGCACCTTGACTGACTCAACTACATTGGTTCTGTCTCTGAAAGAAGAGCCTATTGTTTTGGTTACTTGCTTTGTAAATCATAAACAATGTCAAATTGATTGTAAGTTATTACTTTCCATTTTGTGTTAACTTTACCAGTAATTGCTAACATATCCCATTTTCATTTTATTTTTCTTTCTTACACTAATAGACTAAAAAATATAAGCATTTTCTACAGTGAGGTGTGTTTTATTTGTATTTTTATCTAGTATTTCCTTCCCCAAATTACACCAAAATGGACATTAAAATCACCAGCCTCATATATTAAATTACCTTTTTAGCTTGCTTTGATATCCGTCAGGCTGGGTCTAATTTCTTTTAAGTTCTAAGTATGAGAGTCATTTACTATTTTTGTGGCTTTACACACAGGTGTGCTAGATAGATAAATAAATGAGAAGCTTGTATGTTAACTTTCTCTGCATATATAGAGGGTGAGGAATCCCTGCTGACCTGAAAATAAGATATAAAATCTATGACTGATTCCTGCACAAGGCATGCGATGGGGAAGTCTAACCAAAACTCCCATTTCTCAGAAGCTATTTACTTCAACAGGAATTATATTGCCAAGGAGTTATCTTTGGGGCTACTAAATTTTAAACTCATTTTCATTTTGCCTGATAGTGTCATTGAACAATGAAGACTTTTTTCCCATGTATGCACAAGTTTTATTTTTTGAAGCAAAATTAGAATTCATTTCAGGAGAAAGCCTTTTGAGAGTTTAGAGTGAGTTAATATTTTGGCAGAGAGGGCATGAGAAATTTCCTTCATGGATATTTCTGATCCATTGGGGAAAATACCAGAAATGCGCCTCAATCCAATTGCACAAGGTTTACAATGTGAAATTCACACGCCCACAAGAATTACTTACACAAGAGTCTATTGAGAGTTTGGTCCTTGTGGATGCTTCTCCAAATCCTAAGAGAATTTCCTCCCTTTGCTCAGTCTCCTCTTCCATTTGTGCTGATACCTGGACCATATAACCCTCATTTGCTAAATGATAGAAGAAAAGTCAGTGAAAATGACACCTTGTTTTGCTTATAAAAAAAAAGAAAGAAAAAAAGTTCATTGGAAAATGTCTTGGGTGTTTGCAACAGATACAACTTTCATTGACCTGATTCTACTATTTTCCTTTGAAGATAGATTGCATATAATGCCTTTCTCAAAGAGAGTTGCTGCATTTAGATTCTAAATCCTTTTGGGTTCATGAGAGTTTTCTCAAGAGCCTTCTCTCCCTTTTCTTTTGCTTCATGGATTATATAAAAAATCCCTTTCTAATCTCTTTCGATAAGAAAGTGCTTCAAAAAAAGTCATCCACATGCTTAGATTGTCTGGAAGATAAAACTAAGCTCTGAATTGATATGTGCATACTTTTAATAAAAACTATTTGATTCAGAATTTTTCTTATACATATCTTGAGTTTACAACATGGGATATGGTTTAGCTCCAGAAATACTTAAGGAATCAATAATGTCAAATTGATCAAATGTGGATGCTGGGGAGATATGTTTATTGAGCTCTGTGTCAGGCACAATGCTAGGTGTCAAAATAATGAGAATATCTGATCTTTATTTTATAGTTACAATGTATGAGGTCATGTTAGAAACACATTACTCTTCACTACAAATCTGGTAAAATATTGCTGTTATTATTTTTATTTTGCAGATGGGGAAGCAGAAGAGGGATTAAACATTTTTAACAGTTGACACAATTATAAATGACAGTATTGGGGTTTAAGCCCTAAATTCTGATTCCAGAATCTATGTTCTTAACTGCTATCCTGTATTTTGTGGGTACATGTGTGTATTTTTCCAGATACTTTTATAAACCATTGTTAGATAGAGAACATTTACTTTTGTTCCTTTTAAAAAAATATATTTTATTGATCTTTTACAGAGAGGAAGGGAGAGAGATAGAGGGCTAGAAACGTCGATGAGAGAGAAACATCGACCAGCTGCCTCTTGCACACCCTCTAAGGGGGATGTGCCCACAACCAATGTACATGCCCTTGACCGGAATCAAATCTGGGACCCTTCAGTCTGCAGACCAATGCTCTACCACTGAGCCAAACCGGTTTCGGCTACTTTTGTTCTTTTTAATCCAGTTATGTTATTGTGAGAATTAGTTATCTATTGGTGTACAAAAAATTACACCAAAATCTAATAATTTAAAACAATGAGCATTTATTATATCTCATATTCTATGAGCACAGCTTAGCTAGGTTGTGTGCATCAAAATCTCTCTAAAGGTTGGCATTAAAGGATTAGTAGGGATGTAGTTTCATTTGAAGGCACAACTAGAGAAAGATCCCCTTCCAAGTTCACTCTCCTGGTTCCTAGCAATCTTCAGTTCCTTGAGGAATGTTGTACTAAGGACTTCAGTTCCTTGGTGGCTGTAAACTAGGGGCCTTCTTGAGGTACTTGCCATGTGGGCCTCTCTGCAGGCAGAAGAGAGATTTTATGTATAATACCTATCTGAAAGAGAGTTGCTCACAATAAGTCAGCTAGCATAAAATAAGATTTTTACAACATATTAAAAATGATTGTTGTACAATAAACTGTTTTACTATAATGAGAGTTTTATTCTGTGGCTTTTACTTTTTTGAATATCTTTTATATTTTTTAAAGACCATGCAATCAAGTACTTACCAAAGAAAATATGTTAGGCCCATATTTTCAATGGCAACATACATCATATTAATTTTAAAGTAAAAGGGAACACAGAGCAGTTGTACAATCAAACTTTATTCACTAATTAAATTTACCAATACAATACAACCCAACTGAATTCAATGTATTTTAGAGAATGAAAGAATCATATTCTGTAAGAATGAATAACATGCATTTGTTCACATAGGTATAGATGTTAAATACATAATGAAAGGCTATATTTAAAGTTCTGACAGTCTCAAATATTTAAACATTGCTAATATGCTATAAGCTAATTCATTCTGTACACTGGATAGCTTTATAAAGACATATATCATGTGTGTACATCTGTTTTAGTATAACATAGCCCGTTATAAAACTACTTTTTCAGAGAATATAGGTGACAAATATTTGATATATAGGTAAGAGTATCCTCAAATAAACATTTATTTTCTTTTATTTAATGAGAATTTCTATGAGTGAAGATTTATGCTCAACTCTGTTGGGAATTTTTAAAAAAATGAATCAAATATCTGCCTTTTTGGAAAGAGTTTGAGCTTTGTAATCAGACAGGCATGATATAATATACTTTAACTTTGGGGACCTCAGTTTTCTCATCTACACAATATAAAAATATTAATATTTATTTAAAGATGCTTATAAGAGACTTAAATTACATAATGGTTGTGATGTTTCTTGAGCATCATGTTTGATAAATACAAAAATCCATCTTTCATCTCCACTCCCATATTTACTTGCCACCAAAGAATTTAATAGGAAAGAAAAGAAATAGCTCAGATAATTGAAATATAAAGAGCAGAGTGATAAATGATATTAGAGGAACAGATAAATTGATATTGAGGTTTAGGAAATGAAAATGCCTTTTTAGGAATTATTTGAAGATGGTGGAGTGAGTCTATTACACAGACTCTGGCTCCCCCAATAGACTATTAGAAAACATAAAAAGTATATTGTTTGTAGAAAGTTTAGCTAAAATTCAGTTTAAGCCAAAACCGGTTTGGCTCAGTGGACAGAGCATCGGCCTGTGTACTGAAAGGTTCTGGGTTCGATTCTGGTCAAGGGCATGTACCCTGGTGGCAGGCACATCCCCAGTGGGGGTGTGCAGGAGGCAACTGGTCGATGTCTCTCTCTCTCATCGATGTTTCTAGCTCTCCATCCATCTCCCTTCCTCTCTGTAAATAAATAAATAAATAAATAAATAAATAAATAAATAAAATTCACTTAAAAATATTTGAGGTATTTGGGAAAGATTGAATAATTAGGGGATAGGCATGCAAACTAGATTTCCTGTCTATCCAATGCTGTGGAGACTTCATATTGTTGATTCTTTCCTGGATCACGATAAAATTTCCCTCCTAATTCCAGAGCAAGGTGGAAGCATTGTAGATATTTTTTTTTTCTTATAGAAATGCTAGGTTCTTTCTCAAATGCTTTAGCTTTAAATTATTGTCCACAGCCGAAACCGGTTTGGCTCAGTCGATAGAGTGACAGCCTGCGGACTGGAAGGTCCTGGGTTGGGTTCAGGTCAAGGGCATGTACAATAGGGGGTGTGCATGAGGCAAGCTGATCAATGTTTCCCATCGATGTTTCTAACTCTCTGTCCCTCCCTTTCCTCTCTGTAAAAAAATCAATAAAATATATTAAAAAAATAAATTAATTAATCTGCACATTACCCCTAGAGAGTAGTTTATATTATTTTCTTCATTTTACGGATGAGGAAAACGAAGCACAGGACATTTTAGTGAATGTCTTTATAGTACTGATTTAGTGAGTAGAAGCCCAGGCTGTCTGGCTCCCTAGCAGAACTTTTGACCCCTACTATACCACTTCTTCTGTAAGGCGTCTAGATATTAGATTATGTAAGAGCAGATCTCATTAAAAGTTATTTGGGCATGGTCAGGGTGGCTCAGTGGTTGATCTTCAATTTATGAACCAGGAAGTTGGGGTTCAGTTCCAGGATTAGGCACACGCCCAGGTTGCAGGCTAGATCCCCACTGCAGGGCATGCAGGAGGCAGCCAATCAATGATTTTCTCTCATCAGCCATATTTTTATCTTTCTCTCCCTCTCCCTTCCTCTCTCTGAAATTAATAAAAATATGTATTTTTTAAAAAAGTTCTTTTGGATTTGGAGTCATGTTTCTCATATTAAGGCTTCTTGTTATCATCCCTAAAGATACTTGTTACTTAGTATGTTTTTATACTCTAGACTAGGATAATGAAATACCAGAACACCTTTTGGATTTGTCAATGTGAATCATCAGGCATGGAGACTTAATTTACATCTCCCTAATATGTATCGCCCTTCCATTCAGCTGGGCCTGGAGTGAACTCATAGTAAGATCAGTATCTTCCTATCCTTAAAGCACATCATGGAATTTTCTGCCCATGTGAAAATGGGGTGATACTGAAATGTCTCCTTCCATTTCAGCCCAGCTCAAATATCCCTTAAAGATCATTGTACTGTAAACACACTTTGTTATAAATAACCAAAACTATTGGATTATTACAAAAGAAGTTTATTTTAGACTCTATTATAAAAAAAAATTAAGATTAGACTAAATTTATTCTCTTCCTTGTTACTCTATAGTCCCAAAATTTTCTCAAAGAAAGTAAAAACACAAGTATAATTGTATGTTTTGAAGGAACTGAAAAGTGATTCAAGAATTATCTCCAAAAATGCTAGAAGAGCATTTCTTCTCCTTTGAAATGAACACTTTACCAGCTTTCTTCAGAAACTGGTTGGAGTATATATTTATAAGCCTTCTTTAGGAAACAAGCCAGTGTCTTATAAAGCTGAAAATGCTGTTGCTCAGTGATCCAGCAGTTCCACTCACAGGTACATACACAGAGAACCCTTGTTAAGTGTAAGCTCGAGGACACATACAGGAATATTAAAAAACAGCATCATTTACTAGTATAGAAGCCCTACCCTAGAAACAATTTGATACCTTGTCACAAGGAGTCTAGAAATAGTATTGTAATAGTTTTCATACTTATATTTCATTTTATCAGCAAAAGTAATCTCAAGGGCACAGTGAAGTGAATGAAGCAAGGTGCAGAGGAATATATTTTATTTATATAGTGATATGCAAATTGTTCCCTCAACTGGGAGTTCGACCAGGGGGGACCAGCCCAGCCAGCACACCAACAGCCTGTGGCCCCTCCTTCCTGCCTGCTGGACCCCTCCTGTGCACGAATGCGTGCATCGGGCCTCTAGTATATATACATATAAAAGAAGTTAAGGATATATTGTTTACAGATATACATAGGTAGTAAGAAAATAACAAAAAATGCAAAGAGCCATAAAAAAATATTCACAGTAATGGATACTCTTGTAGTGAAGGATGAGGGCTGTGATCGCTGGGGGGAGGGGCACACAGAGACTTCCCCGGCATTGGGGAAAGGTCCATGCTGAAGCTGATGATGGGTCCAAGAATGTTTATTATTCCTCATTCATTATGTACATTATAAAGTAGGCTCTTAATTTATCTCCTGTTATTCTAAGAATGTTCCTTCTAACTACCATCAATCTTCATGTTCAAATGGGGAGACTATAAATAACTGATTTGGGGTACACCATTAAATTACAGGGTTTCATAACTCCAAAGCTCAGAATATTTCCACTAAGTAGTGTCCCTACATTTCAAATTTTAAGAAATCCCCAAATTTCTAATTTCAGGAAAACTCTGAAATTAGAATGCATGCTGAGATGTGGACATTTAGGATTTTTCTTTTAATTAAGGGAAAAAAATTAAAAATTTAGAAATTTCACAAGGAGGTTTAGAACAGAAATGGGGCTCAATGTTATCTGGTCAATGGAAGCCCCAGAGAAGTCAGATATTTTTCTCAAAGGCAGACAGCAAAGAATTCACAGCTCTGTAGTGGCACAAAGACTGAAACTAAAATATCTAGACTTCCAGTCTATAATTTTCTAACAGACAAAAATAGACTAAACATGTTTTAATAATATTGCCCCCCCCTTTTTTTTTCCTATTCCAGTTTTGTCTGCCTGGATGCAGGATTTAACAATATAACACCCCTTCAGATAGTTCTAAAACAAAGTGAAATTGACAGATTAACCCGATCGCACTAAAAGGACTAAAATATCCTGTTTTTCCCCCTCCAGGTTTTAATACAATGGGTCTTTCATAATTTTCAAAAGGTATGTGGAAATCGTAAAGAGTTATGCCGGCCTGTTAAGGAGGAATGTTTTTTCTTAGACAGATAAGGATCAAGTTAGTATTTGTGGTGCCAGAAATAAGATACAATTTCACTTCAAAACTTGAGCTGTGTTGATCTACCTATCCTCATTACATGTGGCCATTTATAGCAGTCAGGGCCAGCAAACTGATCTGCCGCACTTACTTTCCTGCCATCTTAAAAAATGCACCAGCTCCTCTCAGTACCCATGGCGTTCCACAGCACCTCACATGAACTGAGTGCACCGAGAGCAGCACAACTGTACCTGCTGGCACAATGTTGCATGTTTTTCAAAGGAAGCAGGCAATTATAAGGCTTCTTTTATAAAGTCAGGTATTTGCAGTAAATGGTATTTGACCTAAGGTGAAAACCCTATATTTAATACCTAGATACTCCCTCCCCAGCCCAGCTTTGCTCTACTTATATTTATTTTGCCACAGAGCTCATGGCAAAATGTTGTGCTCTGAGCAGCACAAACACACTTTCCTTCTACCTCTTGCTTTTCTTGCTGCTTGCTACCTTTAATAATAATTATTCCAAGTTTTGAGAAGTTGCACGGTTGGCTCTTGATCAACGCTGACACTTACTTTGGGAGATCAGAAACATTGCATTTTATGCACATACATGTTCATTTTGTTGAAAAACCTTTATAAAGTTTTTTTTCATAAGAGCAAACTTCTTACCGAGTCCTTCAAATTATATAAGTTCCATTTCTCCAAATTCAAAATACAAAATTGGATTTTCAGATAAAGGCTTTCATAGTAAGTCAGTGTTTTGTCCATGTAATAAGATAGAAGTTATTGGATTGCATACCATTCAACAATCTTGCTAAACAGATCTGAAACCTGAAGCCTAGGGCAGGTATGAACTTCTGGAAGACTTTGGCAAAGATAGACCACACCTGTTCCAGATCCTAGTAAAATAAATCACAGTTGTAGAAAGAACTGGCCATTAGCAGTAAGAGAATATCCTTCAGTGCACTTTAGAAGTGAAAATCAAAATACCCCTCTCTTCTGCGTATCTTCAGTCATATACAAGTTTTCTTTGTTTTTACGAAAGCTATTCCTAAGTGTCCCATATAGTTTTATGCATTCTACATTTCCGTTTGTCTTACTAGTATTGACTAAAACTCTTTAAAATATGTCAGTCATATTTAAAGTGCTTAGATATCCTGGACCCAACTGCCTTGTAAATGTGAAGTACTATATTGTCCTTTGGGATCCAGACTTGGCCAATATAAAATTTTCACTCACCTTGTCAGTGTTTATGATGACAGGTTGAGGAATGCAATAGCAGGATAAGAAATAAGTGGGGCGTATTTTATTTTAGTAATGCCACCTATTGTATTTCATAGTGATCACCAGCAAGGTTATACAGCTTGCTTTTCTTTTGACATTTCCTTATGAAAGATGGTGATAGAGGCTAGAAATAATTAATGAATCATAAAGCAGTTAATTTCACTCAAACCTTTCTTAGGGTAAAACATTAAACAGATCATTCTTAAAATAAACCACATTTTCCCATTCCCCAAAACAATTTTATTTTTTTTAAAAAGACCGAATTGTTAGCATAAATCAGTCTATCGCAGTGACCATTCAGGAGCTATGCACCTCAAACACATCAAAGTAATAAAATCCTATTATAAAAAAAATAATTGCATTGCCCTTTTATTATATTCACGATGGAGCATTTATTTGATTACTATATGACCCTTTCTTTTTAATAGGTCTGTTATTATACCTGGTGCATTAAAACATGCATATAAATGTGATTGCATTACATGAGATGCTGAACTAGAAATACTTTGCATTATATCATATACCTAGATACTAAATCACACAAAAATAAATGTCAAACGCTAACACTATCAATAAGAAAAATCTAGAAAGTGAATATAGTGTATTTAACCAAAGAAAAAATGTCCTTTGTACCTACAGACAGTGATTAATAGGTATAATAGAAAGAAAATGTATGGACAAGGTAGGCTAATTTTTTGAATGGTTCCTCATCATACAATTTTCTTCTACCCTTTGTATCTCTCGTTCTATTGGGTAGAGTGTCCTATTTCTCTAAATGGGAAATATAATATAAATATGAAATGTAATATTCATAAAAATCTAGGTATGTTGCTTTTGCTATTATTTATTATTTCTGCTCTTAATTATTGTACATGGTTATAAACTTTACTGCAAGGATTAAAAGCATTCTAAAGTGAGTTATGTAACCATTGTAGTTATAGAAACCTAAATTTCTTTAGGTTCATTGTCTTTGAAATGTCTTTGCCCTATTGATATCTTCTTCTAATTCCTTTTTTTTTTCCTCCTTCTAATTCTTATTTCAAGTGCTCAGTCAGGAATTTTATTAGTGGCATAATTTTCTCCTTTAAAACCAATTGGCTCATCCCCAAGCCTCCAGTTCTTTATATAGCATATTTGAAATGTTGGATAAAAGTCAGAATGCCAATATATTTATTGGCAAAATGACAATAACCTATTGTATTTTCTATAGCACTTTCATATTTTATAAGGCATTTAGTGTGATTTTGTTTGTGTGTTTTTAAAAATTCATTTTATAAGAGCCATTAAAAATGTAGAATTTTATTCTCAAAGCTTCTGAAATCATTGGGTCTTTATATATTTTTTCACCAACCAAAGTATAATTACTTATTTACTCTTAGGAGTTACTCTACTGAGTAAGTTAGATCATTGGCCCCATTTAAACCACAGACACTTCAGTTATACTTCCTGGTGACCTACATTTTTAGGAAGATAATTGAAGACATATGAATTCGCTTTTGCCTGTATTTACCTAAAAGGTACTCTAAACTTATTTTCTTAAGAAAAGAATTAAATAAACAGTGGTACAGCAACGAGAAAGAGAGTCCTGGCCCTGACCTCAGTTTATACTGACAATTGGGGAAAATAAAGAATTTAACTAGTAACACAAGTATAGTGTGATTGTTCCAAGAGTGAAAGTGCTGAGTATTTTAGAAAGACATGGTGTGGTGGGTGGGGGATGTGTAACCTAGTGTAAATTTGTTGGAAAGGTCCACTAAAGAAATTACTTTTTAAAGGTGACATCTGAAGGGAGAATGTTGAGTAGAAGATAGCCAGGCATATAGGGAAAGAATGATAGAAATGGAGTCATAGGCAGAGAAGAAACAATGCAGGGAAGTCCAGGTTAAATAGAGTTTGGTATATCTCATTTGGTATAGCTAAAAGGTCCAGTGTGTGTAGAGAGCAATCCAACAAGAGATCAGTGAGATGCTGATCTAGAAAGACTGTAAATTACATTGAAGGTACAGAAAATCACTGAAAAAGTTTTTGTACGTGTTGACTAGGATCCCTGGGGTTGCAGTGTAGGCAAAACAATTCAATGAGCAAACATTTTTATCATTCACCCTTGTCAGGATAAAATTTTGAGGAACTACTTCAATTAATTTAAATATATTTACTTATAAATTATACAGCTGTTTTATTGACCAATATCTCAAGATCCAACGTGCATTTAGGCTAAAGTTCATTAACAATAATAATAATCATAGATAATTTCAAATTTTATCTTATTTCTTGTCCAATTTGTTTAGATAATCATAGTTTTTTGTTTTGTTTTGTTTGTTTAACCTGGTAACTTACCTAAGAAAACATTAGGTTTAGAATTTTATGCTCTGATATTTTCTTATTGTTTAATTATATTATGACTACTAACCTCAATTGCAAGTTTTATTTTAGAAATATTTTTGTATTTAACTTACAATTTGTTGAAGTTTAAAATGTAGTAATATACATTATAAATTCACTTAAAAATGCCTATTAATTGCCACCCATTGCAGCAAACTGAAAGTGAATATGGAAAAGAAAGAGTGATATAACAACCAAGGGCCAATATTAGCGGCTTCCTGTTGAATTCCCAGGCTTGCCTCTGGATACCTTCAGTATCCTTTGTAACATACTAATAAATGACTTGGGGATTGATTATAAATACCTATTGATTCAAGATATTAAATAATTCTAAAGCTTTATTCGTGTGTGTTTTTTTAGATAAAAAATAAAGAAGTTATAATATTTTCTCCTGGAGGTGAAATAAGTCACCTTGGATCGCCTGATTCTCATTTTAAAGATAATCACAATAGAGAATTGAATGAGGAGGAGCAATGCCCAAGGAAAGGAATCAGATAGAAGCTGCTGTCTTGCTACAAAAGGATCTATTGCTAAGTACTCAGGTGATGATAGAGGGATGAAAAGCAATGTGGGGGGTGTGGTGGGAGTTTACAAGATGAAATGGGTAGAAAACTAATCCTTAGAGAAGTTCCCAGATTCTGTTTTCTTATCTTTATCATTTCATGACTTCCAGCAGAGGATCAAAACACATATTTTGCAAAGAGTTGTAGCTGTACCAATTGTAACATAATTGCCAGAAGGGATGTAAATGCAGATTTCTGTGTACTACTTTAGTTTTATTGACATAGAAACTTTTAGGATATTGTACAAGAAGCTAAATTAAACACTAACAACCCAGGGAGACTTAATGCAAGTTTGAGTTATTGATCTAAACAGAACTTGAAGTAAACTGCTATAGAAACAAATGTGGACTCACCCAGTATTGGAGGGTTACCCATCTATGCTTTATAAGAATTGTTTGATCAAGTTATTAACTTGTAAGCTTATTCTGAAGTTCATTTTCAAACTCTAGAGAACAGAGAACTTAGGGAAGATTTTTCCATAGATAGACATTTTTGTTTGTTTGTTTTGTTCTCTGCTAAATAAATGGATATATATATATATATATATATATATATATATATATATATATGATGTATTGGGGTGATGTGGTTAATAGCATTAGGTTTCAAGTGTACATTTCTCTGGTACATGATCTGTATATTGCATTATGTACCCAACATCCAAAGTCAAGTCATCTTCCAGCCTTTATATTTGGCCACCATTTATGCTTAACTACAAATTAGATAGACTTTCAGTAGCCAAGTAAGTTCCCCCCAAAAAACAGGCAAAGTCTTACCAATTCACTATTTATTATTATTATTATTATTACTTGATAATGAAAATTATATAGAATTTTACAAAAGACATGAAATACTGACAGTATTGTTTTATACAACATGTTCAGTACATACAGCTACAACTCTGTATATTATAATTAAAAAAAATCATTATTGCTCAGATACATTTTCTACATTTTTCCCAATTAAGATTTTATGTTTGTCTGTCCTCTTTATGTTTGAATTTTCTAAATTACTGCAATGATAAAATGTGCCCAGCAGTTAAAAACACAATAAAAACTAAAGTAAAAACTGATTTTCCCTGGCACACATGAACTTTACAGAGACAAACTTTGGTAATAAAATTTACTGGCACTTGCATTTATCCATTGGATCCATAATTAGAGAGTTTAAGATAGTAAATCCTGTGTACAATGGTGCGGATTTCTGAAGAAGGCAAAAAGAGCTTAGACATACTTGAAAGTGCAGCTCAGCTTCACTGGATTTTCTTTGGAGAACAGTTTGAATTGTTTTGGAATTAATCACGAACTATTTAGTTGCAAATTCTCAAAACACAGCCCATTGGAGGTCCTTTGAAAATTCAGGGCTAAATCTCCAAAGCCTTTAGCTCCATTTTACTTAGGGAATAATATTTGAAAACACAAATACCATTTTCTCAGGTTGGCCTCTCAACCCATCCTTGAAGGGATTAGAGAGGTCACAGTAAAAGTAGGGGCTGTAGAGTGATTGTCGACACTTTCAGTACCACTTGCTGCCTGCGAAATTTTCTGCAAGTTAACTTAGTCTGTGTGTGTGTGTGTGTGTGTGTGTGTGTGTGTGTGTGTGTGTGTGCCTTAATATCATAATTTAAGGTGACTGTTGTGATTGTTATATTCTTATTGTTTTATCATAGTCACTGCTGTGTTAAGTCTAACTCAACAGGAGAATTGTCAAATGTTGTGTAAATGGTCTAGGAAGGAGAAAGAGGTCATAAAAGATGGTGGGGGCTGGGGCTGGAAGTTTTGTCTCCAAAAATGCTCCTTTCAGAAAAGAGTCCCTGCACTGTTGGGGCAGAGCGTGCTCATGGGCCAGCACTGGAGAAACACAAAATGTGCTATTTGTCTTAACAATGAGGAGGAAGAGAGGAAGAAAGAGGGAATTAGAAAGAGAGCTAGTATACTAGATACAAGTCAGTGCAGGGTATTTTTTTTCTTTGAAAAAAAATATATATTTATTGTTGAAAGTATTATACATGTATCCTCCCCCCATTTGCCTCCCCCACTGACCCCTTCTAGTCTGTCCCCTCCCTCCCCAGCTCAGGCCTTCACCACCCTATTGTCTGTGTCCTATAAGTTATGCATAGATGCATAAAAGTTCTTTGGTTGATCTCTTCCCATCCACCCATCCACCCCCACCTTCCCTCCCAGATTCTATCTATAGTCTATTCCATGCTCCTATGTCTTTGGATCTATTACCCTTTGAGACAGCATGGAGGGACCTGCAGAGTATTATGCTAAGCAAAATAAGACAATCAGAGAAAGACAAGTTTCACAGGATCTCACTCTTCCCTCATAAGTGGAATCTAATGAACAAAATAAACTACTGTAGGGTATTTTGAGGCAAGTTTTCCAGGAAGGACAGTCAGAGCAGAGTACTGTTGTGTCTAAAAGAAGATGATCCTATAAAATGTTAGTGTCTCCTTTTCTATTTTGGCCTCATGACAGTCCTTGGTCAGATTTACTTGTTAAATCAATCCATCTACTGCTCAATATAACTACTATTATATGTACTAGCATGTGTTCAGTCTTCCTTACTACCCTGTTTCCCCGAAAATAAGACAGTGTCTTATATTAATTTTTGCTCCCAAAGATGTGCTAGGTCTTATTTTCAGGGGATGTATTATGTTTCCATTAAGCAGTTCTTATTTTCGGAGGATGTCTTATTTTCGGGGAAACACGGTAGTGTCCTATTTCAAAGGGGGTAATATTCAAAGGGGACATATTTCCAAATGCCACCTAATCTCCTTCCTCATATCTCAAACTATTTCTTCTATATAAGCTTATTTCCCTTCAGACTACAACTATAGTTTTATCTTTCTGTTTTTTTCAAAACAACAAGTTATTTTCTCTGGTCCATCTATTCCTTCCCTTTCTCAAAAGCACAACCACAGTTCTAGAAGCAACAGTACAGGCTTCAAGCTCCACTCCTCACCCTCCTCTCTCCCATGCCCATTGCATGCTAACTTTCCCACTCCGGTCTATTAACCTCACTCTTGTCCTGCCAAACAGAAGGGGTCCTTTTCATAATTCATCCTGCTTAACTTCTGTACAACTTCTCACCCAGCTGGTTCTCTTCTTCCCAAAGCCTCTTCTTCCTATGACTTAATCACATGCTCTCTTTCCACTTCTCTGTTTGTCTCTCTCTCCCTGTTTCTTTCACTGGCTTCTCTGCCTCTATGGGCTGCTCTTCTCCGGTGTCCCATCCTCTGTCCCCAAAGTATTACTTCATATCACTGCTCTAGACTTGGCCATTTATCCTGAAGTATCCTTGCATGTTCCCGATGTACACTTTCCAGCTTGTGCCCATTGGCCTTCTCTGTATCCTTCTCCCAGGAACCGGGGCTAAATCCTGCCACTTTACAACATTCCACAATCCTAAGAATATGCAAGATTTCCCCTTCACCCTTCCCCGCCTTTAATTATGTTTCCCTCCTGACTGAAATGCCCTTTCTTTTCCTCTTGGAGAACTCTTATTTATTAACGTTTTAAGGAAAACTTCCCTGGGGTACTTAGTAGCAAGACCTTTTCCCTGAAACAGAGAAAAGAAATGTAGTATTTTTTGTTCCTTGTGCTTCCACAACCTCTTTCTTTTACTGCTAATATAGCATCAATTATATTAAGTTATAATTAATGGCATAGCTATACTTTCCTATGCTAGAGTTTTAATCCCTTGATAATAAAGGAATTAAATACTCATCTTTTTACCCATAGGAACTAAAACAGTGCCTAATGTGCAATGGCTTTATTTTAAAAAGGCATTTGCTTGCATATTATATGTGTGTTGGAAACAAGATAAGCATTAGTTTCTGCATATTGTGACTTTCAGATGTAGGAGAAATAATAGAAAAGACATTTTTAGAGTTAGTCTTCTTTAGATGGATTTAATTTAAAGTCTATTTACTGAGTGGTAACATTTAATTAGTAACATGACATTTATATTAGCTTTAAAAATATGAATTTGGGAAAGAAAAAAATGAAATTTGCTTCAGGAAAGAATATATTATAAGGATGCATGTTAGATTTATAGACTATTTCTATATTTCAAATTTCATTAAGTTATAAATTTCACTAGATATCAGACTAAAT
The DNA here is from genome assembly GCA_963924515.1 of Vespertilio murinus. Taxonomy (NCBI): domain Eukaryota; kingdom Metazoa; phylum Chordata; class Mammalia; order Chiroptera; family Vespertilionidae; genus Vespertilio; species Vespertilio murinus. The sequence goes on from OZ004708.1 coordinate 62,964,946, forward strand.
GTAGTTCTTTAGACTCCTAATATGACAATAATATCCACGTATCTGGATGTTGTAATCACTTATACTTTCAAGACTCTTGTCTTTCAGAACAGTACAACACCATCTGTTTCCTATGCCATGCTTAGAAATACATATATTCTAAATGTTCCACCACTCACTTGTGCTTTAAAACATTGTTTGGTTTACATTCTTGTTACTGAAATGACTGGCGCTGCTTTTCTTTTAATAAAATAAACAAACACACAAAAGGTGCACAAGCCATAAATGCATAGCCTGATGAAATAGAAAATAAACACACATTCATAACCTGCACTTAGATTAAGAAATAGGACGTGACCAGCACCACAGAAACCACCCTTCTTAACCACTAAGGTCCTTCTCTTCCCTAAAGATAACCACCACCATGACATCTCATGCCATAGTTTAGTTTTGAAATTCACATAATTTGAGCCTTACAGAGTGAAAATCGTGGAGAGTGGCTGCCTAACTCCCCCCTGTTGAGAATACTCCTTGCCAGCTGCCAGGAGTGTGGTTAGCTGACAGCCTCTAGCTGAGAGCTTCCTTAGGATCTGTCTCAGCTTTTGAGCCAGAGCCACACTATTTTTGGGGTTCCCCAGTCAATGACTCAGTCAGGTGACAGTAACTTAAGGACATGCTCATCTTAGAGCAGCCCACAGGCGTTACTAAACAAGCTGCTGGCAAAAGGGCCTAGCCATTTCTACCCAAAGCAGATGGCACTAATTGCCAGTCTTTGCTCCAGAATTCCCCACTGGGCTGACAGCGACTGTCAGATTTGCATCATGCTCTGACAATGCCGTTTGCTCAATTCTGTTACCCCCTTTTTCCCTTTCCCAGGTGAATAAACTTTTTGCTGTGACACAGAACCTATTTTTTTTCTTTCATATGTATGTATATGTGTATATATATATATATATATATATATATATATATATATATATATTAGAGGCCCAATGCACGAAATTCATGCAGGGGCTTGGCCCCCAGCTGTCTCTACCTCTCCTCCTACCCACCTTGGCGGCCGCCCCAGCTTTGTCTGGAAGTTCATCCAAAAGGATGTCCAGTTTAATTAGTACATTATGCTTTTATTATTATAGATATATTTACTATTATATTAGGTTTTTCCCCCACTTTAGACTGTTGTGAATTAAGATGCTGTGAATATAGGTGCATTATTTTTGTGGACATATGTTTTCAGTTCTTTGGGCAAGTTTATGGTTTTGAATGGAATTGTTGGGTCTAACAGATATCTAATAAACAATATTATGAGAGTTTCAGTTGCTTAATGTCCTTACCAATAGTTTGTACTACCAGTCTTCTAAATACTTGTTCTTGAATGTATGAAGGGTATCTCATAGTGGTTTTTGCTTGAATTTCCCGAATGCCCAATAATGTTCTGACCCTTTCCATAGGCTTACTTTTTCATTCTTCTCTTTTCTGTCCATATATTTTGTCCATTTTTATGATATTATTTGACTTTTATTTTTAACTTGACATTGCTTATATATTCAGGGCACAAGTCCTTTGTCAAATACATGTATTGTTAAAATATCGCCAGCCTATATTGCCTATTAATTTTCTAATGATACTTTTCAGTGTACTGAATTTTAAATTTTGATGAAGTCCTGTTTATCAAATTTTCTTTTATTGCTAGTATTTTTGTGTGTTCTATCTAAGAAATCTGTGTCAACCCATGGTCATATTCTCCTAGTTATCTCCTAGAAGAGTTGTAGCATTCGCTCTTATGTTTAGGCATGGTGGTAGGCCTCACCCATTTTAACCAAAATTTTAAGAAAATAATGGTTATCTGAACTTCTTAAGATATCAAATAAAACTTGTTTCTAATTAATATAAGGGGTAAAATTGAGTGGAGGTAGAGGGAGCATTCAACAGATTCATTTTTGTTACTACCTATATGGCTTCAAAGAGAGAGACATGCATGGATACACCTTCACACTCACTCACATTGTACATTTATTGAAAAAGAACAAACAAGTTAATTGGGGACAAGACAAAATATAGTCAGATGTAAACTGACTGAAGAAATGAGTACATTGCTGGGAACTGAAAGGGACATGGAAAAGACAAGGAAAGAATGAAACAAATTATGCTGGTTTGATCAGGAGTTCAACAAAACGGAGAGAAAAGACAGATAAAGGGTATTGATGATATCACATTGTTAAGTATTGAGTTTCAGGGCTTTATTTACTTTCAAGATAAACATATAATATCAGGCTTCCAAGTGAGGAAGGTTACCTACAATTTGAGATTCAAAAATACATAACTATCTGAAAGTTATTTTGATGTAAAGTTTTAAAGATTAATATAAAATCAGTCCCTACTCATTTTGGAATTGCGCTTAAAAATTTTTCCAATGTTTCACATACTAGTAAAAGTAGTTTATTTACTTTCAGATTAGAGCATCGAAAAAAAGCTTAAAGGTCTATCCTCTCACCTTTCTACTCAAGAATTCCTCTTTAGAGATCAAAGAAAAAAACAATGCGTTTCCTGCCTTTGATGAAAAACATGCTATTGCTTTGTCATCACATAGACAAAGAACATTAGATCAAAATAATTGGGAACAAATCCCTCTGGACAACTGCTTTTGCAAACCTGACATGCTCTGTCTTTGATGAGAGAGACAGAGAGAGAGAAAAATCAAGTAAATAGTTGTGTGAAATATTGCCATGATTAATCATGGCTGCTAAAAATTCTATAGATATAGAGCAAGCATTTACAAGATTGTTTTTTTTTATATTTTACAGGTACAGAATGACCATATTTAAAATCTTCAAAATAAATTATAAATACATAATTCTTTTCCTAAAACTGAAAAAGGATATCATATGATCATGCCATATGAAAATTTATATTATCTTTATTCAACTTAAAAATCCAATCAATGTCCTTTTTTATTTTTATAGTGACACATTATCTAACAGTTTAAGGACACGGTGTGATGATAATATTGTTACATAGTGTAGATGGGCCGCTGGGTTCAAACACTTTTGTCTTTCTTTCTTTCTTTGGGTATGTGTATAACAAAGTTGGAAAAAAAACCAAGTTAAAAAAAATCAAAGCTGCAAAGGTGACTGGGCTAGCTAGCTTGTTGTTACCCTTGCTATTTAATTTACTGCTCTTCAAAGTAATATATAGCTCTGAGCTTCAGTGACTAGAAAGTACATGGTAGAATATAGTGTTGGGGGAAAACAATGATGTTGGTATGTCAAAGCGACTTTTTTTTTTTTTAATTTGAAGGAAAATCACTTTATAATTTTCTACATGTAGGGATATCATTTGCAATGTGTTATATATTATCTGCTGCTTTTTTTAAAATAAGGAGATCAATTTAAAAAATACTAATTCTGTTTTTAAAAATATAAAGGCATAATCTGAGAAGAAAAAGCTGTCATTGCAAAAACGATGTGGGGGTTTAGGTGGAAGGAATTAGCAGGATAACTACGATGAAGTGGAATAATTAGAGTAAGCTGGTAATTAAAGGCTGCTGAGGCCTGAGAGGGGACGGAAGAGCAGGCTGGTGATGGAGTGACCTCTTCAGCCACTCTGTCAAGCAAATAAAGGAAGGGCTGGTACCAGAGCGGGAAGTCAGTTACTGCTCCCAAAAGAATGTGCATGTCAATAGCTTTTGGGACCCAAACCTTTGTAAGTTACAGGTACAAAAGCAAAATGATTTTTAAAACTCAAGTTTCAGCTAAATATTTTATAAAAATATTGACCTTTGTCACCAATTCAGGCAAAATATATTCCTTAAGATTTCTTTTCTAGTTTATATCTTTATTAATATTTGAATGTAAGCATCACTAGTATTTATCACATTGCTTTAGAGAATATTAGAATGCTACTCTCTCAAATGTTTACATTAGGTTTCACTGGTCAGCAGGGATATGGACTCAGGGTCAGATTTGCAGATCCAAACTTGTTAAATATTGGCATGTCTTAAGAGACATGGTTATGGCAGCAATATTTACAATAGTCAGAATATGAAAAACAAACACCTTTTTCCACTAATGGATGAATGGATAAAGAAAATATATATATTTCCAAAGATGGGAGGTGGGATAAATAGGTGAACTGATTTTTTTTTCTTTTCTTTTCTTCTTTTACTTGTTTATGTCAATTTAGACAAGTTTTTAAAAAGTAGACTTTTCTAACACCATTATTTCACCTTTTTCCCTTGTTTGACTGCCCAGAGGTTTTTGTGACTTTAGGGGTTGCAACCTAAAGGCAGATAAGATCTCAAGCAGACCAGTTAATGCAAGTATGCCAAGGCAAGCTGCATGCTCTAAAATTCACCCCTCAAATCCAGCTTTTCCCGTGAGAAATCTCTCGCCTACAGAATTCTGTGCTCTCCAGCTATTGACTAAATTGATGAGTTAATTTTCATTCCCTCTTTTTCCCTGTGGATTTCAGTCACAGGGAACTCTTTATTGTTTGTTGGTTGGTTTTTTAATGTAACTTTTGCTTTACTAAAAAGCCCGAGCACTAATAAGCTGTCTATAATTTTGCAGGCATAATTATCTTCCTATTGTTTATATTTAATGCTACAATTTTTCAATAATATACAGATATGTAGCTGTGGTTTTGGTTCTTGGTTCTCTACCCAGTAGTTATACTCTCCATCTTATTTCACTGGCCTGTACCTCCACTTAACTTCCCATACCTACTTTCTTATGATACAACATAATGTCTACTCACCTTGCAGACGTACTGTGAAGTGTCATTGATTTTTCTGTTTCTAAAAACACTTTCAGTGTTTTGGAGAGAGATTGTGTTTACATATAACTTGTTTTTCCTACATGCGTCTTTGTACAAAGTTCAACCTGATAAATATATCTCTTGAATCTGTGTAAATTACCAATATATTTGCTAAAATGTTGAAGTTAATTTGCTATGACTATTACTCAGAGGAACTATATAGAAAGCCCTACTGGCTTTTATATGTGTATTGGTACAGAAACACCTAATTGTTATAAAATGAGTGTTTAGAAGATAAAAAATAGAAAATTAAGTTTCAACTAATTTAGTATACTGAAGATTTAACTGTAAAATGTTCATATATTTTTATAAGGTTTTTACTTTATCACTCTCATTCCTCCCACTTCACTAATGTAAAAATCTAATAACAGGCCAAAAGTAAATTAGATACATTTTCTTTGCTTGTCTGATAATTATTCGTACTTCTATTTGGGTTTGTTGCTTTTTCTTGGTATAATGACACAGGTTTTATCAGATGCAATGTGATATAATTTTTTAAAAGAACAACTGTATTTGCAAATAAACATGCAAGCATTCTTGCATTTGGTAGCTCTTTGAAATGGAAAGTTATCTCTTACTTTAGGATATGTAAGGTTGATTATAAACTTATATTCAGAAAACATGATAATTTTCTATATTAATTACTAAAAGAGAAAGAAAGCAGCCACAAAGGCAGAAGTCAAGAGTAATATACTACATTATTTTCAGAACAGTGTGCCAATATGTCATATACCAGGCAGTCAGACTATGTGGTCCTATGTTAATTAACCGTCAATTCTCTTGACCCTGGACAAGAACTCAGTTGGTTAGAACATCAGCCCAATAAACCAAGGTGCCAAGGTTGTGGGTTGGATCCCAGGTCAGGACATATACAAGAAGTAATCAATTAATGCATGTATTTCTCTCTCTCTCTCTCTCTCTCTCTCTCTCTCAAATCAATTTTAAAAATTCATTTCTAGAACAAACTATTTCCAACAAACTAAAGGAAAATGGAATCAAGTTGACAACATTAAATTCAAGCAAGACAAAGAGAGAGAAATAGCCTAGTAATAATCAGGTATTGGGGCAATATGAAAAAAGAAATGACTACTGAGGGATTTCCAGACAAAGCCATTACACAAATAAATATACAGATCAAAATGCGATTAGTGGCAATAACAGATGACAAATTACATGTATTTTATTATTAACTATTCAACAATGACTGTTTTTTACCCTCTCTATCTCATCACTTTAACCAGCACAAGCATTTTATTTCTGTCTCCACTGGGAAGGATAAATGTTTATTACTACAAGGAAGGATTTTCACTTTTGCTGTATTTTTAGCTCTGATCACTGCCAATGGAACCATAAAACTGTCATGAAAAACCCAGATATATAATACCTTTGGTATCATGCCCTTTTGCTTTCCCACTAAGGAGAAAGCCACTATCACTAATCTCTCTCTCTCTCTCTCTCTCTCTCTCTCTCTCTCACACACACACACACACACACACACACACACACACACACACACATACATTGTGGTAATCTTTGAAGTTTCTTAAATAGAGATTAATGGGTTGCAAATATGGCTTACTTGGTACAATCTAGGTTTTACCTATTACAGTATTAAAGACTAGCTCATCCTTTCATACTCATAATTATTCTACCATGGGAAGTAAATTATATAACCATACTACTGATAGGTGCAAATGGGATTAATATCTGGCCCCCAAAATGGAAAATATTTAGAACTAATTTTTTCAGAGATACAGAATATGAGAATTAGTTGGATGATAAAAAAAAAGGTAATTACTGTTTTCTAATTTACTAGCATGGCCTCTCAAATTAATTGGAATAATATATTTTGATTTAATTACATATGTATATAAACTCTAAATAATTGCTTATATCAGGTTATAAAACAAGCTACTACAGCTTATGAAACTACTGTCGTGTGCAAAATCTAAAATTTCTCATGCTTTATATTCATGAACATTCATACCTAAGAAACTAATTTTATTTCTATGTTAGCCTTTTAAGGATGTATAGATTTATATTTTCTTGTCATCTAAATAACTCCAAGTTCAAGAAGGATAAATATGTTTTTGGTAAAAGGGGTTTTTATTATTTGTATTTTAAGTCCACAATTGCTATTGAGTTTTAGCCCAGAATATTATTTAATTTGTTGTATATTTGAGGATGTAGAGATTGTTTAGGTCTTGTTTACCATTTAATATTTTGTCCATAAAATAGTGCCTGACAAGAGATGCACCTTAAATGTTATTTAAGTGAAGATTGGAGGAAGGATTATCTAAGATCATATTCCCATTAACCCCAAGGCAGGGACATTAAACTTTTATCCTCCTAGGATAGCACTTTGAGTAAGCCCACAGTTTCTGGGTAATGTCAACCTAGTTTAGAATCATGGCTTTCTCACTTCCTGGAGGTGTAGCTTTTGGCAAATCAGCCTATCTACATTGTTATTTTCCTACCTTTAAAGCAGAGTAGTTGGGAAGATTATGGACTGAAATTCATGTTAAAAGCTAAGCATTGTGTCTGACACATGCAAATTTACAATGATGCCTGTCTTCTAAATCTTACTTTATCCTTAGATTTGGTTCTAGTGGGAGTGTCTCACATCCTCCTTAAGAAATAGCTAAGTTTTTTTTGTTTTTTTTTACTCTACTTTGAAACTAAGGTTGATATACAATTATTATATTAGTTCAGGTATACAACCATGTGATCAGACATTTATATAACTTACAAAGTGATCATTTTGATAAATCTAGTACCCATCTGACTGATACCACATATACTTATTACAATATGACTGACTATATTTTCTATAATTCCCCATGATTATTCTGTAATTACCAATTTGTACTTCTCAATCCCTTCACCTTTTTTACCTACCCACAACCTCTCTTCTATCTGGCAACTGTTAAAATGTTCTCTGTATCTTTGAGTCTGTTTTTGTTCTGCTGAGTTGTTCTTCTTCTTCCTCTTGATTCTCAAGGACCTAAGTGTCAGGAGCTTTCCAGTAGATTTGCCATAGTTAGCAATAAAAATGAAGGACAACGAGTTAAATTTGAATTTCAGATAAACAGCAAGTATTATTTTTTATTTGTTTAAGTATGTTCTGTATTTTTATCTGATAACCTATCCTAAACACTATTCATACATGCTATAGAATCCTTTAGTTGTGTTCACTGTAAAGACTTGGACAAATGATGGATTAGGGTAGGAGAACCAAACTTGGGAGAGCAAAGTTTAGTTGTTTATTTAACCTGATATAGTGTTATATAAATATAAGTAATGTTTCATTTAACTATTAGCATATGACCACAATGATAAATTGATTTGAAATAGCCAAATATTATGAAATAGAATGAAAATGTAAACCATTACTAAGGAAACTTGGAAGCATCGAAAATAAATTAATGTTCTTATAACAATATGTTGATGGCCAAAGAATAAGTTAGTTCTTTTAAATTATTATAGAACAGTGTTTCCCAAAGTATAGTACACGTACTCTCAGGGGTACGGAAGAGTTTGGTGGGGGTACGCGTTGCACTGGAGTTTGGTGGGGATATGCACTGCACCATGCTTAGCTGCGACTAATTCTACGTTCTCATGAGTCAAGTCAAGACAGTCTTGGGAGGCGTGAGATGGTCCGGTGTGCAAATAAATGTTATTTATAATATAACTTATTTATATTTTATTATGAATAATATTATTTTTTCATTTATTATTATTTTGTGTATGTTCCAAAAATAGAAAAAATAAATGTATTTTGATTGTTATTAAAATACATTCTTTTTTTTGACTAGGGGTATGCAGCATTATGAAAATTATGGAAGGGGTACACATATGTCAAAAGTTTGGGAAACACTGTATAGAATATCTAACTATATGTATAAGGAAGACTTAAAGATGTTCTTCACAATTGAAGGAGAGTTAAAGACCCCACAATAAGTAAAACGTGAGAGGGTTTATCAGCATCAGACCTGCATTAAAAACAATGCTAAATACATCTCTTCAAATTGAAATGAAAATATGATAAGCAGCAACATGAAATCATATGAAAGTCGAAATCTCACTGCGAAGATAAATATATAGACAAATACAAAAACTATACAATTAAAGTTATTATCAGTTTAAATTAGTTTTTGTAACATAAGGTATAAAATATAAACCTCTTGGTAACCACAAAGAAAGTACTAATAGTGGATACACTAATGAAGCAAAGCATGTGACTGTGGAAAAAAAAAAACAGCAAGAGAGGGAAAGAAGAACAAAAGAACTACAAAAATAGACTAACAGAAACAATAAAGTTGCATTAGTAAGTTCTTTAATATCAAAAACTACTTTAAGTTTAAATGGATTAAGCTCCCCAATATAGACACAAAGTGGCTACATAGATTTTAAAATATCCAATTACATGTTGTCTACAAGAAACTCACTTTATATTTAAAGACACACATTGATTATAAGTGAAGTAAAAAAAAAGAACAGTAAAATATATTTCATGATGACCAGAAGAGAACACGTATATCAGACAAAATAGACTTTAAATAAGAAATGGTCACAAGAGACCAAGAAAGGCATTATATAACAGGAAAAATGTAAATTCACTAGAGAAACATGGCAATGATGCTCATTTGTCCATGCTTATCATTTATATTCAACATAGTACTGGAAGTCCTAACTAGAGCAATTAGGCAAAAACAAACAAACAAACAAATAAATAAATGTAAGTAAATAAATAATAAGAAACCTCGAAATCAGAAAAGAAATAGCAAAGTTATTTTTGTTTGCAGATGACTTATCTGCAAATCCTGTATAGAAAACCCTAAAAAATCAATTTAAAACAAATAAACAAACTAACAAGCAAAACTGTTAAAACTAATAAATTAATTCAGCAAAGTTGCAGGATACAAAGTCAACATACAAGATTTAGTTGCATTTCTATAGCCAAGCAATCTGGAAAGAATATTTTTTTTAAAAAAATCCCATTTACAAGTATATCAAAAGAGATAAAATACTTAGAAATAACTTATTTAAGAAGGTAAAAGACTTGTGCAAGGAAAACTGCAAAACATTGCTGAAAACAATAAAAGGTCATACAACTAAATGGAAATATATATTGTGTTTACGAATTGGAAATCTTAATATTGTTAAACTGTCCATATGACCCCAAAGAATAAATGGATACAGTAAAATCCCTATTGAAATCATGTCACTGTTTTACAGGCAAAAAAATCCTAGAGTTCATTTGATACAAATGATGCTGAATAGGCAAAAAAATATTTTGAAAAATAAAGTTGGAGGACCCTTACGCTTCCTGACTTCAAAATGTAGTGCAAAATAAGGTAAAAAAACAATAACAGTATGTTACTGGGATGAAGACAGATACAGAGACCAATGGAATAGACTAAAGAGACCACAAGAAAACACACACATGCATATACTAGTATGTCCAGTGACCTTTAACAAGAGTGTCAAAAATACACAATGGGGAAAAGATAATCTTTACAACAAATGGGGTTGAAAAAGTGGATATTGATATGCTGAAGCATGAAGTTAGACTCTCATACCATGCACAAATATAAACTCAAAATGAATTAAAGATTTAAACATAAAGAACGGAAACTGTAAATCTCATCTAAGAAAACATAAAGGAAAATTGTTATGATATTAGTCTTGATAAGATTTATTGAGTATTATGCTAAAAGCATGGTCAACTAATGCAAAAATTGACAAGTGGGATCAAATAAAATTAACAAACTTTACCCAACAAAGAAAACAAGAGTGATAAGATAGCCAGTAGAATGGGATAAAACATCCACAACCATGTATACAATAAGGGGTTAATGTCCCAAATATCCCACACCCCAGCAGTTAAAAAATAACCTATAACCTGATTAAAAACTGAAGAAATGGCTTGAATAGACATTTCTCCAAAGAAAACATAAATGGCTAACTAGAGACCCAGTGCATGGAATCGTGCACATTGAAAGTAAATTAATTAGAAGGTGGCTGGTGGGATGGGACTTGGTGAATGGGCCAGGCATGCCCTGGAGCCAACCTCCAGCATTCCCTTCCTCACTGGCTGCACCTGGGGTGGTGATGGGGCTGGAAGGGTGTCTGCAGAATGAGTTGGGGTCCCTCCGACAGGTGGTGTCCCTTGACTTGGCCTGTTGGGATCTGGCCAAAACCAGCACTTCGACATCCCCTGAGGGGTCCCAGAGTGCAAGAGGTTTGCTCTGCAAATTTGTTGTCACTGGGCAGCTCCTATGTTGAGTGTCTGCCCACTGGTAGTCAATATGCATCATAGCTTCCTGCCAGTAGGCTGGTTGCTTAGCCTTTTATATATATATAGATACCTATGTTGGCAAGATGTTGGAGAACTTGGAATCCTTATGCAATCTTGGTTACTATAGAAAACATTGTCAAGTTTCTTAAAGAAACACACACACCTGAAACTAAATATACAAATACTGTATAATTCAACAGTCCCACTTCTGGATATTTAGACAAAAGACTAGAAAAATAGGATCTTGAAGAGATATTTTCAGTCCTATGTTTATTACAACTTCATTTGCTTTGTCATGAAGTGGAAACAACATAAGTGCCAGGTGAATAAATAAGAAATGTGGCATATATATATATATATATATATATATATATATATATATATTTATGAAAATTCATCCTTAAAAATGGAAATTATATAATATGCTACTATATGAGAGAAACTTGTAGCCATTACATAAAATAAACCCATCACAGAAGGAAAAATCCTCCTGATTCCACCATGAGGTGTACTTAAAGCAGCCCACCCAGAAGCAGAAGGTAGAATGGTGGTTGTTGGGACCAGGGAGGGAGTTCCTATTATATGAGTATAACATTTTATAGTTGATGAGTATAAAATTTCAGTTCTAGAGATCTTCTGTATGACTTCGTACCTGTAGTGAATCATGCTCTACTAGCACTTACCAATTTAAGAGGGTTGATCACATGCTATATTTTGTTTTTTGTGGTTTTTTTTTTTTTTGTTTTCTCCATAAAAAATGACTTAAGGACAGCAAATGAAAAAAAGATTACCTTCCTTCTCATATCTGGTTCTGATTCCTCTTTTTCACAAAAGTAAAATTTTCCTATAAGGATTCAAGTCTATTTCACATGAAATATTGGTTGATTGAGTCTGAATGCTGTGCAGAAACTATTTACATTGAATAATCAAATATGCATAACTGCAGTACTTATGACAATATAAAATGAATTGGCTGCTAATATAAACACATTAGTCACACTCTAGGGTTGCAGCTATCCTTAGTATTGAACAGAATGACAGTTAAAATCTTATTATCTAAAGACTGAAGTACATACACAATGAGTCAAAACATCAGTTTGACTTTTATGGGCTTTATAGTCTGGTCATATAATATGATAATAATGGATAATTTATTCTCTTGTTTAATTTCAATTAGCCTTTGCAACTTGGTTGGCAAAAATGAGCACAAATAGATACTGTGTAATCAAATTTTACTAATATAACATTTAACAGCAATTAATCTTATTTAGAAAATAATAAGGCAGCATAAAAATGTGTACTACGCTGTTTCAGACTTAACTTTGAAAATGAGAATCCTAATAAGTCAGAAATTTAATGCATATTCCCAAGCATATAGAAAGCTATTATTTTACCATATTCCAAGAATATGAGGACAAACTCACTAGCTAGAGTGACTACAGTCATAGTCTTTGTTTCCAAGAACCATTTATTGCATGAAAAGATAGTTATCTATATGGCAAAAACAAAATGCTTTTGAGGAAAAATAAAGGAGTATGAATATTTGCATTATAATTAGGATATAAAAATAGAGATTTGGGGACCTTGAATCTATCTATAGTTATTCTTAGAACTGGCCTAGCAACTCATTGAATATGCTTTTCTTCTTTTTCTTTTTTTAATCTTAAAAGAGTAGGCAAGAGGAGAAGAAAGGGAAGGTACAAGCAGGATGAGATTTTTCATGCAAAAATTTGAAAAAGAGGGAATTACTTCAGTGAACAACATTGATATGCAAAGATTATTTCCATTTTAAATTGCATGATAGAGCATTAATGAGGTGATTAAAACACAAAAACAACAAACTAAAGAAATTCTCAGTAAATGTGAAAACAGCATCAGATTAGAACATGAAGATAGGTTTGAATTTCAACACTTCCCTCTGTGTAACCTTGGACATATTAGGTAACTTTCCTAAATTTGAGTTATTTAATCCACAAATCTACGCTAATAAATGAGAAAGATCCAAATTGCCCATACTTTCATGGCTCCCACCAGCCAATGAGGAGTGAGTATGCAAATAACCCAACAAAGATGGTGATGATGCAGGGGTTCTGCACTGCCCCAGTTACTCAGAGCCTCTGGCAGCATGGAAAGGAGGGGCCAGAGAGGAAAGAAGTGGCTCTGGGACCAAAGGTGGTGCAGGCAGCCAGGGAAAGAAAGGCCCATTCTTGCATGAATCTTGGTGCATGGGCTTCTAGTGGGATAATAATAATACTGACTCATTGGATTATTGTGATCCTCATATGTGATAATATATGTGAAACAGAGTAGAGGCTCAATTCTATTATTTTAGGTTTCAAATTCAAAAGTAAACATGAATATTAATACTTGACCTTCCTACTCACAGCCTAGTTAGTAGTACTAATGGAATTATTATGCATATACTCTATACTTCTTCAAGATCTGGTACTGTTATTGCAATTTTATAAAAGTTGAATAGTTGTAAAAGTACAATGGGATAGAGAGTGGAGTGTAAACAATAGGATAATTTAAATTTTCAAAAATTTTTCTTGTGACTGCTTACCCACTTTATTTCGGAGCACAACAAAATCAAAGCTTGTTCCTCAATTAATTACTGGACTGTAGGGTTTGGACAAAGATAGCAATGAAAATAGACCTTTATAATTCTAATAGAAGTCTTTCTGTCTTTTCTTCTTTTGGATTTATAACTAAACTTTGGAGCAACACAGGGCCTTGCTTCAGATACAACCGATTTGCTAGCTGATAGACTGAGGCACATAAGATTGAAGTTGTATTAGTCTTCTAGAATGGTTAAAATTCCTCTCCTCCAACCTCCCTTTCTCTGCCACTTCTATTCTTGGAGGCAAAATCATACATAGAAATGTGACTTTGCTTTCATCTGTTTCACAAATGAAAAAATTTCCAAGTCTTAACACTTCACCTATTTATCATCTCTCTTATAACAGGCTGTATGCCTATCTATCTTGCTTTCTACAGAAATAAATCCCCTTGATCTACTTTATTCGATTAAAATATTTAATCAGAGTGTAGACTTCCTATGGGTCTACACTTTGCATTACATGCTGCAGATAACATTGTTGGATGCTATATAGAGTCCTTGACTATAAAGAGTTTACAATATACTGGACAAGTGATATAGCCAAATACAATAATGTAACTACAGGAGGTTACAGGAACATATAGAAACAAAGCCCAGCCTAAGTTTAGGAATAAAAGTGTAGCATTTAAATATTAGAAGAAGTAATTTCTGAGCTAATAATTGAAGAATGAGTCAGCATGACTCAGATAAGAATCAGGGTGATGTGTGCTTGAGGGACACAAGAGTTTGTAGTAGGAAGAGTTCCAGGCCAAGGAAACAGCATGCTTGGAGTCTCAGGATGAGAGACCATGACATATTCAAGGAACTGCAAGAACTAGTTTAGCTGGATTATAGAAGAGCAAAGGGGAAGAAAAAATAAAGACAACTAAAGGCTGAGGAGGACAAGTATCATATGAGGAAGGATCTTGTGTGCAATGTAAAAGAATTGGGACTTTTTAATGCAATCATACAAACAAGGGGCATGCGCTTTGTTTCTATTTACTGGAGTAAAATGGACATGTGTCTTAGAATCTTCTGGCAGAAGAATGGAAAATTCTACTGTAGTGGATCACAATTGAGGCAGGAAGAACTGTGAAGAGTAAATAATGGTGATTACCTGGGCTAAGTTAGTGCCCTAAGAAAGAGGTGGTGGTATTAGAGAACAAGACAGGTGTAAGAGACAGAAAAAAAAAGTCAACTGAAATTTTATAAGTATTGACCAACCAGATCAGAAAAGGGAGAACTTAAATTCTAGTATGACCTGGATATAGCACAATGCTTTATAAATAAAGATGTTACTAGCATTCCATCAATGCTTTTTCTTATTCTGAAAAGTTTGCCAATGCAGGCAGATATAATTGAAAGCTCTAATTTATCCTGACATTTTTGCATTAGCTCTGATAGATTCACCAGAAGTTTATTTTTAGAGCTTACTAGGTGAATAAAGTCAGAATGATTGAGATTTCTTTCTCACAAAGCTAACAGATTTCTGACAAGTCAGTTAGCAATAGGGCTGGATAAGAGCCACAAAGGAAGCTCATGGAATTTTAGATGGGCACTTGAACATGTAAGAGATCCTCATCCCAACTACCTCATAGAATTGCCATTTACTGTCAAACACATTTCCTGGAATTGGGATAGGGACTGGCTGCCTCTTCTATCTCCATCTCTCCACTGTCAGCTATACACACTCTTGTTTGTGCTTTTTTTTGCGCATCTGGATCACTCTCCTTTCTATTTTCAAAAAAGGTTCTTAATTCTGCTTTCTTAAAATGTTGGCTTCTCGAGTCCCATCAACAACCTTCTGGTCTTTCTTCAAGCTTGATATACCGCTTGAAATAGCTTTGCTAATGACCTCACCGCTCCATATTTCATATACTTAAATTGTAAAAAAGAGTCTGATAATTCCATTTGAATGTTTTTGCATTGGGAACAGTGAAGATTCTTGCAGTTCATATGCTTTTGTTGTTGTTGGGGCCTCTGTGCACTTCTGGTCTAATTATATGGCTGGGTATAAAGGAAAAAAAGCTCATTCTGGCCACACATTTCAGAATTTCACCACAAATTACAATTTGGGCTGTTTGTGGTAGATAGAGACGGAGGTATGTGCACAGCAGCTTTCTCGGGGTCAGCTTATTCAATATACAACACATTGAATTGCAGCCGAGGAGTGGAGCATCCACTATAAAGTGCATGTATGTAAGGGGTGGGTGTCTGTGGAGGAGAGGAGTCTGGCAGGAAAAATGTCGCAGAGTAGATGATGTTTATGTTGATTCTTAACAAAAAAAAGAAGGGGGTTAAAATGGGGGGGGGAGGATGTGCCCTTGGTAGTGGTAACTGCAATTACAAAGAAATGTGAGGGGAAAGGCACCTTCAAGAAGCAGCAAAGTCAAAATAACGGATTATTCTCACCTCACTCAGCTAAGATAATGTAAACAGTTGTTCTGTAACAGTGTTTTTCAAAAAGGAGTCTGGTTCTCCAGGGAATGGATCCGTACTTGTAATGGAGCCACGGAGATAGCAAAAGCTATAACCTCCGTTTCTTTGTTTTCACATGGAGAGAAAATAGCGAAGGTACAGCATTTTCCATTTTGTATTTAGTTCTCTAGGATGGTCATAACAAAGTAGCACCACCTGGGTGGCTTAAAATAATTAGACATTTATTCTCACATTTCTGGAGACTAGAAGTAAGTAAGGCATTGACAAGACTGGTTGCTTCTGGAAGCTCTAAGAGAGAAACTGCCCCATGCTTCTCTCCTAGCCCCTGCTGGTGACCAGCAATGCTTGGAGATCCTTGACTGGAGCTGCATCACTGCAATCTCTGTCTCCTTCTCCGCATGGTCTTTTATAAGGACACAAGTCATGAGAGTCCCAGCCCATCCTAATCCCTTATGATCATTTTTCTTAACTTGATTACATATTCAAAAATGTGATTTCCAAATAAGGTCACATTCACAGGTACTGGGGCCTAGGACTTGGACGTATCTTTTGGAGGAACACAAGTCAGCCAATGAAAAGCAGTGCTTCTCAAAGGAAATCTGTGACTCTCCTGGGAGTGATTTAGTTGGTGCACTGATTCCATGGAAACTGCCAACTTGAAACATCCTTTTCTTTGTTTTCAAGTTAATGAATAGACCAGTTTTTTTTTTCTTGAGTAATTGTTGATTTCCTCTGAACTGAGGACATGTTTTTATTTTGAAGACTGAAATTGGAATCAAAATAGCAAGCTGGCCTGATGCTATGCTTATGCGGACTACTCTATTTTATTGAAAACAGCTATACCTACCAGGTCATTCATATAAGAAACGTGAATGAGACCACGAGAACAACATAATTGTACTGTATCAAATGGAACAGGACAGTTGTAAACATAGAATGTGGATTAGCTGTGTATTGCTTTGAACTTCCAGCCCTCTGACACACTGCTGACAGCGAGGCTACAAATGGAAGACAAACCAAACCGCAGCAGGGTGCAGCTATAAGAAGGGAGGCAGCTCACGTCCAGAAATGTTCTCCAATGAAAACAAAGGCACTCCAAGGAATATAAGTTTGAGAAACAGGGCCACAGAAGTCACAGACCTCTTGAGCAGTTTCTGAAATATATATGTACATTTTTAGCCTAGAATAAGGGGATTAGAAGGAAAGCCCAGGGCCTAGCCTCATCTGAATCACCAGGAAGTTTACCCCATCTGAGCAGTAGATCTGTGGTATTAAGGGTTTCCCCCGTGAGGGCTGCTCACGGAGTAAGGCTCAGTAGAAACACCAAATTAAATGATAGTAATCCTTGTTGACATGCAAAGTGTGCCAATCTTACATCTGGCACTCAGTAACACGAAATAAATTTTCATGTATTTGAAGGGGATTAATCTGTGTTTCCAGTTCATAAAGATGTTTTTCATCTTTATTTTGGCTCTTAGAAAAAGATTTTCTTCAAAAACTTAAACAACCAACTTTTTATAGAAAATGTTTCAATTGAGGAGCAGATAAAGAGTTCCCCAGACAAGAAAAAGCTAAAGGACTTCACCATCGCCAAACCAGTATTGTCTGAAATGTTAATCTTCTTTAAGAAGAAGAAAATTATTTAAAATATGAACAATAAAATAGCAATAAATACATACCTATAAACAATTGAATCTAAAAAATAAATAAATGAACAAGGAAAACAGACTAAGAGATACAGAAAATATTTCCATGGTTGCCAGACAGAATGGGGCTGGGGGACAGGGGAGGATGATGATAAAAATGAAGGGATTAAGAAATACAAATTGACCCAGCTGTGTGACTCGGTGGTTGAGCTTTGACCTATGAACCAGAGTTCATGGTTCCATTCCAGGTCAGGACACATGCCCAGGTTTTGGGCTTGATCCCCAGTAGAGGGCATGCAGGAGGCAGCTGATCACTGATTCTTATCACTGATGCTTCTATCTCTCTCTATCCCTCTTTCTTCCTCTCTGAAATCAATAAAAAATATTTTAAAAAAAGAAATACAAATGGGCTATTACAGAATAGTCATGAGGATATAAGGTACAGCATAGGGAAAATAGTCAATAATATTCTAATAACTAGGTATGGTGTTAAATGGTTGTGAGATTTATCTGGATGATCACTTAGTAACTTATATAATGTCCAGTCACTGGGATGTATATCTGAAACATATAATACTATATGGCAACTGTAATTGAAAACTAAAAAAAAAATTTTTAAAGAGAAGATTGAAGACAAAGTCACCCTAGGGGGAGTTGAAATACTCAAGGTATGTGTGTGTGTGTGTGTGTGTGTGTGTGTGTGTGTGAGCACGTGTGCGCGCGTTTCTGGAATAGAGCTGATCTGACTAGTTCACAGCTTCACAACTAAGCTGTATCACAGTTAGGCTGTTTGTATTGAATAGAATTTCATTCTCCACCTTAAAAAAGAAAATTCCTCCTCCAAATAGAAGATATTGACATTTTATTTTTAAACATAGTATATAAATTATTCTTATAATAGCACTTAAATACAGACATTTTTTGGATTTTATTATTTCTTTCTTTACTGATTAAGGTATTACATGTGTATCCTTATAGCCCCATTACCCCTCCAAATACAGACTTTTATTGAACAACTCTTAGTCTCACCTATAGCACATTAATGAGGTTGCACTAGGATAGATGAGTTTAATTATGGAAAGTAAAATGGGGGTTAGAGGAGAAGTTTCTCATATCCAACTCCCTCTTTGACATTCTCAGTTTCACTTTCAAGACTTCCATGAATGAGCCCTAGCCTAACCATTAATTTATTTCATTTTGTTTTATTAGATTCAATGTAATTAAATTCATTTTAACCAAGATGTAGTGAGTCTCTACAATTATCAAGGCTTAATTCTCTTTGGTATCATTTTCTATTATATATTCCCACTTGAAATATTTTTTCAAATGGGCCATTTGTTTTGACTTTATTACAAGACCATCCTTAAAATATACTTACTTGCACCTATACTTCTCTAAATCTATCATATTTGTTAAATGCTCAGATTAACTACAACAGCCTCTATGAAGACTGATTTGATGATCAGTCCAAAGTAAGTTCTTTAATCCTATACTCTAATAGTACCTTGCTTGAAACTGTCTTATATTTCTTTGTGCCATTTGAGTTATACCATATTATTTGTAGTCATCTTTTCTTCCTTTCTGTTTCTTCTTTATTTAAGCCAGTGTTTCCCAAACTTCTCTCATGATGAGAATCACCTGGTGGAGTTGTTAAAATACATTCCTGAGTCCCATCTAAGAAGTGCTAAATTAGAATTTTTGGGAGCATATAGGTAAAATTGTACAGATTCCTGAATCCCAACTAAGAAGTGCTAAACTAGGATTTTACCAATATGCTCCCAAAAATTCTAGTTTAGCACTTCTTAGTTGGGATTCAGGAATCTGTATTTTAACAACTCCACCAGGTGATTCTCATCATGAGAGAAGTTTGGGAAACACTGATTCTAAGCAAATGTCTTATGCATTTACATAACTAAATAATTTGTGTTTTAAGATTATAAATTAAGAATGTGGCAAGGTCTTTGAAATTCAAATGCACAGTGAAAATGTTTATCTACATTGAATAGAAAATTCTGTGCTACAGACCATCTGGTGAGTAGGCTGATTCAAAGTCATTTTACTTTTATTAGTATTTTTCTATGTATGAATTCAAAAATTTCTGGAATATTTTATTACTACATGTAACCTTGGCAGCAAACTTTCCCTTATTTATTTTAAAGAGTAACTTACATAGAAAAATTCTTTGTGATTATTTATCTATTAAAAGTTAAATATACTTACACTGAATTTAAAATTGCCCTATTAAATTTCTATATAATATTTCATAAACCATTGCCATAGGAACAGTGTTTCAGACATTTGTCCTCCCCTAAATGTCACACCTGCTATCATGCTATATATATATAATAACATCATATACACACACAAAATAAGATACAGACATTTTTAGCTTTTATGAACATCAAAGTAAACATTTCACAATCTGAATACACTATTTCTTTATACTGGTGGCTAATATTAGGAAAATAATTTGGGAAAACTAGGACACACGTGATTTTAAAATGTTGACTGAATGTAATTTATGAACTGAATTATTTTTGTTTTAGTAAAATGTTATTTTCAAGTGTTCAGCACATCCCCACATAGTTCTGTTATTTTGAAGTTCTTTGTGAACATCACTTGTCTTTTAAATTTAGTCAAGTAAATAATTGCCTCTTCATGTAATGTCAGTTCTGTTAAGAGCCTTCACTCTTCCTTGAATTCCTAGGTTAGCCTTTGTACCTTTCTCACTCATACAATGAGATGATGGAATCCATCCTTTCACTCTCATACTGCCATATAATTATGCTCTTAATCCTTTTCATAAAGACATTGACTTAGCTGTTTATTTTCCTTTCAGAAAAAGGGCATATCATCATCCCCAGGTAAAATGCATAGATGAAATAGACAAAGATTAGATATAAAGAATTCTGACTGGTGGCATTTGTGTTGAAATAGGAGTTCTCACCATTCAAAGGAATCAGCAAGGATTAATATCTACAGGGCCTTTTCTTTGAAATCAATTATGTGACCAACAGTACAGCTTCATATCCTCAACCAGGGTCAGCAGATCAGTGACCCTTCACAATTCTACCTCTTCACTGAGGTGCGCCCTGGAGAAAATATGGAATATGAGTACTGCAACTGCAGGCTTGGTAGGGTCATACATCTTTTAGAAAAGACTATATATGTAAATTAACTCAAAATTAATTATTTTTTTCTGTAAGTTTCCTTTCAGTAAAATTTATTTCATTGTCCAATTCATTTAATCCACATTAAAAAACACAATATGAACACTGTTTGGGGTGGGAACTTGATGATAGGAAGACATTATATTAGGCTGAAGGAGTTTATGGCATGGCAGGACGTGTCAAATGGAGTCAAAGAGCATAGTAAATCAAAACTTGATAAGCATCACAACAATATTCAAAGAAATTGTTAGAAATTCAATAGCTTACTTCTGAGTGGGAGGATCACGGACTAGCATGAGTAAGGACAAGGAAGTAGGGCGATGGATGGCCTTGAGGCTTGAGGAAATATTGTTGCCAATTACAGACATGACAAGTGAGACAGAATATTTGATTGAGGATTTCCTTTTAGATATTCTTTTAGACCTGTTAGCTTTGTTTTGCTCATGGAACATGTAGGGTGATTTCTCTAGCATGCAGTTATAAAAGCAAAGCTGAAACTCAAGATATAGGTTAAAGGGAAATATATCCATATGATTGAGTACACTGACACATTGGTTGGAGCTTAAAGACCATTGACTTATGAAAGATGACAGTATTAAGATAGAAAGGAAGATAGCATAAGGGTTGCTAAGGAAATAGCAGTAAGCAAATAGATAAGAAAATCGAAAACTTGGGCATGTTTATAGAGAAGATAAGGGGAAGAATCAGAGTTAGGATGAAAACCATGAGATTGCAGTCAATAAAATGTGTGGAAAACACATAGAAAGAAAAGGGCTTATGAAATCTATCAGTTGGATGATTAAGATGAAGAAGCAACTCTTAGTTATATTTTTGATACCAGATTTATGGGACTACGGGGAACAAAGGTTGTATGGGGCTATGGGATAAATGCAGAAGCAAGCATACACTTATCATTCAAGAAAAATGAGGAAGGGCACAAATAGAAAGGGAAACATCCTGTCATGTTTGCTCATTCAGTTCATAAAGCAGACAAGGTTTTAATTTAAATCAATTAGAATTTTCTCCCTGGCTTCAGGCACCTCAGAGAATCATGGAAATCTTTAGAAGTTTAGCAAAAATATTTGTTAAAAGCCGAGAATATGGCTTTATAAATTGGTTTGTTGTCCTCTCTGCAACCTGAAAGCAGCTTCCTTCATTCTTTTGAAGCTCTCCCATCAGGCTGCCTGCCAGGTGTGACACAGACCTCATTCCTAGTGCGGAGATCCTCTTTCTTTGTGTTTGTGCTGCAGGGCATGTTTCAAAATTGATAGATCAAGTTCTTGGTTCAGCCAGTCTTTAAAACATGGGCAGTTTATAAATGAGCTGTTTCAGTTCTGAGAAAAAAATGTATTTGTTGAATCATTACTTATGGAATGTTCTGATCTTCAATACTCTACATATTTTGTACAGTTCCTGGAACCTGAATGATTAAGCTAGATTTTATAGAGGAGGAAAGAGAATTAGCTGTATTGCTTCTGTTTACCTAGTATGCCAAAGAAAGTTTTGGGGACCTTTAGAAATATACACTTTGGGGGGAAATGCTTTAAAAAGTGCAATTCAAAATCAGTGCTGTAAATATGTATCTTATAAATTCTGACGGTCCCCCATTGTGCGTGACTTGAGAGGAAAAAGCCCCTGATAGAAAATATCCTATGCTTTTGCTTTACATCGTAAGAGGAAGAAGGTTTTAGGAAAGTTAAAAAGGTTTTAAATGGCCACATTTAAAAACTCAAGGAAAATAGCATGATCCTTGAAAATAACTATAAACAATATTTTGTTTGAAATACCTTCTAAATAGGGAAGTTGGTAAAAATTCTCCTTCTCTCTTTTTTCTTTATAATTAGCTAGAGGCCTGATACATGAAATTCTTGCAAGGGGCTCAGCCTTTGCAGCTCCGAGCTTGGTCCAGAGGTTGTTGGGATGGACGTTTGGAAGGTCGTTCAGTGGTTTGGTCTAATTAGCATGTCATGCTTTTATTATTATAGGTGAAAGGTGGAAACACCTTGAATCACTTATGTGAAGAAGTAGGTGAGTCAAAGGCTAAGTCCTACTAAGTTTGATTAATTCTCTTGAATTTTAGAAAATGAGGATACCTCTAGAACTCTGGTTGCTTTGCTTAATACAAGTGTTATGAGAACTGAAGATTTGGCTCAATCAACAATCAATATGTTCTTAATTTCTCAAATACATTTTATAATATTTTCAATAATTGTAAAAATATGTTTTATTTTAACATAGGGACAAGATCTCAAACTTAGGGTTAACTCATGGAGCTTCAAGAATTATTTTTATAATAGATCCTATAGTATTATTCAGAGTATTCATTTTTGCTTTATATTTTAAAACAATGTTATTGTTGCAGTTGAGTTGCTGTCATTTTTGAGCAGTGACTTTTCAGGATTTGGTTGTGAGTTGTAGTCTTATCATATTGTGTATGATGTAAAGCTGGGTCTTGACAATATAAAGATGAATTATTCAATTCCAAATGTTTTTAAGGAAAACCAAAAACTTTTATTGAAATATACCAAAATTTCCCCAGCTTGTGTTGCTCAGTGGTTGAACATCAACCCATGAACCAAGAGGTCATGGCTCGATTCCCCACCAGGGCACATGCCTAGGTTGTGTGGGCTCCATTCCCAGTAGGGGCTGTGCAGGAGGCAACCAATCAATGATTCTCTCTCATCATTGATGTTTCTATATCTCTCCCTCTCCCTTCCTCTCTGAAATCAATAAAAATATATTTAAAAATAAAGAAATAAGCCAAAATTTAGGAATCATCTATGAATTTCACCACTACTTGCTCTCCTTATTCCCATCCTTTCTGTTATTATTATGTAATAAAATTATTTTATACCTTTTAACCACTTTTAATTTCCAGAGTTTTTGAACTGAGACATGCTGTTTTCATTCTAATCACTGTAAATTTAGTTGTGACTATTATTTTGAAAATTCATCTAAGATTAGTTATGTCTTGAAGATTCTAAATAAATTATAACCCCACACAGTTAGCATTTTCTTGGCAGCATGTATATCATAAGGCTTATAAAAGAAAATAAATTAAAATAAAAAGTACATTTGCATATATTTTTTATTTTTTATTTATCTCCGGGTAACATCAAAAACTATAAAGGGTAGCCCATTTCTAGTACATTTACTAAGATGTTTTTCCCACCCTTAAAATTTCTTTTTTATGCATACCACCTCTCTCTCTATATATTTTTTTTCATAGGAACTCTTAATTTATTTTGTTCATTTGATTTCTTCTTTTCTTCTCAACCATTTTTTCATGTGATTTAACCTTACTATAAAAGTTTTATAGCTAAATATATCAGTTTTGTTACCTAAAGTTATTAAACTATTTAAATTTCTACATTGCCTAAATTTCACATTTGGATATTATAGTTCGAGTGAATAAAGGAAATATTTGTAAATTCAACAAATATTTACTAAATAAATACTGAGTTCAAAGTCCTTTGTCTAATGCCACAGGTGGGAATAGAAAAATAGCCACTCAAGAAGATTATAATGTATGTAGTTGGGGCATTATATCTGAAATACTAGTCAGAAATAGCTGTCATTAGGTAGGGCTTTAGGATGGCTGAGAGGATTAGAAAAGACAAATCTGAAAGAGGTGAAATTTGAACTGGCATTCTTTAGAGATAAGTAGAATTGATGTTATGTCTGTGAGGAAGAAAGGGGTAGAAGAGATTCCTAGGAATGGGTGAAGCATGAGTAATGTCTCAAAAAGAGAAGAAAGAAAGAAAGAAAGAAAGAAAGAAAGAAAGAAAGAAAGAAAGAAAGAAAGAAAGAAAGGAAGGAAGGAAGGAAGGAAGGAAGGAAGGAAGGAAGGAAGGAAGGAAGGAAGGAAGAAAGAAAGAAAGAAAGAAAGAAAGAAAGAAAGAAAGAGTTAGTTTGGGGGACACAATTGTAGCTGAGCATAACTGGATTTTAGAGGTTTATTTTAGATCAGTGGGATACAGAGGCCACCTTATAGAGGACTTTAATATCTGATTGCATGTATTGAAATAGGTAATTGTGTGTCCTTAAGAAGAGACCTGATAACATTAAGAATAATAACAGAACAACAATCAGACATTAGCATTTTCAATTGATTAGCGCAGCAGAAAGGCATGCAGGCATGAATTTATAAGGATTTACAATAAACATTGTAGTTAAAGAGGAATTGAAAGGCCTTGCAGACATATACTCTATCGGCTTTTTCAAAGGTGTGAATATGGCCCAAAATGTCTTTAATGATCAAAAGTTTAATCCATTTGGTTAATGAGCAAATAGAGGCATCAGTGAAAGAGCTAGAGAGGTCAGAAGGAGGAGATACCCACTGAGAGACAAGTGCAGTGTTCTTTGGTCATGTTACCATTGTGATTCAGGGGAGGCATTCAACTGACAATGCCTAACACCTGCTTGTAACCACAGGGCTTCAGCTAGGGAGAGAGGACATTTGGACTGGAGATATGGATGAGGAAGTGAATCATTTTCATAGACAGAATTGCTACAGACCATGATAATAGATGAGGAAGCTGAGAGATAGAGTTCAGAAGATAAACACATGCATATTGAGAAAAGTAACCTTGAGTAATATGGTAGAATGGGAGGTGGGAGAAAGACAGTGGAGTTACAGAGCAATTTAAAAAGAAATGTCAAAATTTCAAGTACAAGATATGTAGTAATAAAAATAAAATTCTGAGCATAATTAATACAGAAATTTAGTGGATTCAGTCTAGAAATTTAATTTTATTCACAAAAATAATAAAGATTTTCATGATTAAGAAAGATGGCAACTTAAATTTCACCAGTTTACAAAGTCAGAGAATTTTAGAGTTGAAGAGAAACTTGAGTGCCCAGTTTTCTAGTTAGCAATTGAATCTTTTTATAATGTTTTGACATGTGGCTGGAGAAATTCCTCTAATACCTAAAGTTTTCCTCCATAGGGTGAATGTTTTATATATATATATATATATATATATATATATATATATATATATATATATATATATATATAATGTCTATTTATTTTATAACATGGTCCCAGTTATCTCAACATACCTGTGTATACTATCCTGTTGCAAGGTGCCTTTCAAATGGAATTTTCTAGAATTCGATGCAAAATCCCAAGTGTGGTTTGACCCAAGCAAAGTTTTATTTTGTACTTCTTTGGAGACTGCTACAGATGTAGCACTGTCTTCTTGGAAAGTATATTAAATAAAGGAGCACTGAACTTTCAATCAACTTAAACACAGACACTTATGCAATACCTCTTCGAATACTTATGAGATTAAACTGTTGACTTGGAATGCAAAGTATACCTATTAAAAACTATTTTCATAAATTTAGCCAATTGTACCAGACTGTTCAATACTTTTGCTCTATTTATGACAACTAATAAAAGGCTCGTTAAACTTTGGCCTGAGGGCAATATCCAGCTCACTGCCTCTTCTGTAAATAACATTTCATTGTAACACAACCATCTCCATTATTTTACACGTCATCGGCTATTCCTGGTTTCACTGCAAGTGAAACTCAGCAAAATTGAGTACTTTTAACAAAGAATGTGTGGTCCACTTAATGTAAAATATTTAGTATATTGTCATTTATTAAAAAACAAAACAAAACTCCCAATCCTAAATCAGTATATCAGTTGTTCATGTCCTTTCCTGCAGATTCCATGAAAATGCATCTATATCCTCATGCAGCCTAATGATTAAGTACTTGGACGGAGTAGGTCATTAGAGGCAAAAATCCAGTGAATACATAATCATTTTTATTAACCTATTTAATCTGATGTGACCCAAATAATTAAACTATCATCTAGGCCACATTTTTTGCTTCATGATGAAATGTCTTGCTGAAATTCAGATATACTCTCCCTCCTACATTCCCAGGTATACCAGTCCAGTGATACCCTGAAACTGCATGGAAATGCAGTAATTGAAATGACTTCTTAGTGAGCTATGTACCAGCTCATCTTTTCCCAATTGTGTTTTTCAGAAGACTAACCTTGTAGGACCTTAAATAAAGGGTCCAAAGTCAGATAATTTTATAAAATACTACTTGCTATATATTTTCTTTGAAGTCACATTACACATTAGCATGTTAAAAGATGAGAAATTCTCTAGTAAATATAACTGCTGAACAGAAGTCAATGCATTACTTCCTCATGTTATTTACCCACACACTCTCTTTTCTTATAATGTTATTTTCCAGAAACTTTAGAAATAGTGATAAATTCCCTTGGGGAATAATGCAAACCAAATTAGCCTCAGATTATGAAAAACTATTTCTTGTGGACAGGAAAAGTAGATGGCAAATAAGCAGGAATAGTTTGGAGTATGTATATATCTCAAAACTTTAAAAAAAATAGTAATATAGTTTTATTTTAAGAATGAATATTTATTTTGTTCGGTTTTAATTAAATTTACTGGGCTGAAGTGCAATTTTTTTTTTGCACAGTGGTAAGAGTGAATTATAGCTTCATTTTTATAAGAGCAGTCAGTTATCATAGAAATAGCCATAGGTATAAAAGAAAGGAACAAAACATATAAATACGAAAAACTTCCATGAGGACTAGGGTTATTTCTTACTGATTTGTAGTAGGTACTCATTAAATTGTTGTTGAATGAATTAGCAAATGAATTAAAGCATACATTTTAGAATATTTTTGTCTTACTCCCTTTCCATGTATTAGTAATAGAGATTTTCCCACGCTACTGCTAAGATAAAAAATAATTAAATGTTTCCATTATTTTTGATCAAGATATATACACAAAAACTAGGTATCCCATATTATAAGATGAAAGAAATGTGAGTTTATCCATTCCATAAAACTAAAATTTAAAATTTCACATTTGATTAAAGAAAAAACAGTCCTTAAGTATTTCTACATTCATAGCCTTTGGAGACAGAGTTTGAAGGTCAATAACCATTGGGCAACACAATTTCTTGGTTTAAAATTTAAAATGAACATAAAATTGGAATATAAAATTTCAGTAACATGAATGTGCAAATATCTTAGATAAGAACTGCAGGTTTACCTCTAAAACTGCTTGGGGACATGTTATTTTATTTTAATTTTTAAAATATATTTTATTGATTTTTAACAGAGAGGAAGAGAGAGGGATAGAGAGTTAGAAACATCGATAAGAGAGAATCATCCATCAGCTGCCTCTTGCACACCTCCCCCCCACTGGGGATATGCCCACAACCAAGGTACGTGCCCTTGACTGGAATCGAACCTGGGACCTTTCAGTCCGCAGACAAACACTCTATCCACTGAGCCAAACTGGTGTTGGCGGGACATGTTATTTTAGTACATTATTTCTAAACATTTGAGCAAACTGTACAAAAATGAATATTTAAACATGATGATTAAAATATTTATCAGTCATCATTATACTGTTAGGTAACTATTGACATTAGATAAACCCATTGATAATTTATTTTAAATATAAATATAGTTTAAAATAAAACCCTAAGTAGGATTAAAAAATACACAAAAACAAACAACAACAACAACAACAAAAAAAAACAGGACCTGTAGCTGAAACCAGTTTGGTTCAGTGGATAGAGCGTTGGTCTGCAGACTGAAAAGTCCCAGGTTCAATTCCTTTCAAGGACATGTATATTGGTTATGGGCACATCCCTGGCAGGGGTGTGTGCAGGAGGCAGCTGGTTGATGGTTCTCTCTCATTGATGTTTCTAGCTCTCTATCCCTCTCCCTTCCTCTCTGTAAAAAATCAATAAAATATATATTTTTTAAAAACCACACACAGACACACACACACACACACACACACACACACACACACACACACAAATAGAACCTGTGAATTTTCCACCAGTAGGCATTTTCATTTTTTATTTGAGTTGTTTCAGATGTCTCAATATATCTCTTATATTTACTATTACTTTACAATCCTGCTAGTTATTAGATTCATCCTTGTATCTCATTCTTTAATGTATTAACAAATGTATGCATATTATAATAGCCCATTTTTTCAATGTGTTTTGATAACTGTATCATAATACATTGAATTCTTTTACACTTCTCTTCATTGTATGCATTATCCTGATAAGAAGAGCATAATAAATTCATGGTGCAAAAAGTTAGGAACTTCATTAAATGTTAGTTCTTAAGCCTTTCTTTTGCTGTTTTTACTCCCTAGCAGGACTCACTTGAGAACCTGTTGATGAACTCAGAAATGATAAGTTGTAAGAGAATTTGTTCATTGAAAATGAAGTTAGCCTATCACTCTGTTGTTCAACAATCTGTTTATGTTGAAGTTCAGGTATCCTCAGGAATCACATTTCTTTAAGTTACAAATTGCATAGTCGTGTAATTCAAAGAATCTCAGGATGGCTCTCAAATATAAGTAGAGGCAGAAAGAAAATATGAAGGATTTAGAAAGATCCATTGTTCAGTTTTCTTGGCAATGGCTCACCTAAGAAAACTGTCTCTCATTTTAATCTTTGTTTCTCCATTTTGTGTCTTTTTGAAAAAAAATTTTTTTTATTGATTTCAGAGAAGAAGGGGGAGGGGAGAGAAATAGAAACATCAATGATGTCAGAGAATCATTGATCAAGTACCTCCTGTACTTCCCACTTTGGGGTCCAGCACACAACCCAGGCATATGGCCAGGCTGGAAATCAAACCGTGACCTCCTGGTTTATAGGTCCACGCTCAACCACTGAGCCACGGCAGGGCTCCACGTTCTGTCTTTTACCTCACTTTTTTCTCATTATTTCATTTGGATATTATCATGTTCCTGATTTTTTTTAACGATTTAGGCCTTTAAATTAGATGTGAGCTTCTAATAGTAGCTCTTCCATTAAAAATTCTTTATTGTTGAAAGTAATACATATATCCCCTTTTTTTCTCTCCCATTAACCTCTGCTAGCCTGCCCCTATTTACCACCGCCCCAGGCCTTCACCACACTATTGCCTATGTCCATTGGTTATGTATATATGCATACAAGTTCTTTGGTGCAGCTATTCCATTTTAAAGAATGCATCTCTCTCCCATTTGCCACAGAAGATATTTGGCCTTCTCACCCCCACACCACTCCAATTTGCACTGTGGATGATTAAGACAACCAAGATTCTGTGTCAGACAATTTTACTAGGAGACAACATGTAGCAACTAGTTCATCCTTTCAGCAACTCCTAAGTAAAATTACTGTCCCACTGGGAACTTTGGCAAAGATTAAGCTCTGATAATTCAGTAAGTCTTAGTCTGCAACTGGGACCCGGGTGCCTTGTGAGCGGCTTGAAATATTGTCCCATTAAACATCTCATGCTTGGGTCCATATAGCTACATAATCCCCCACCCACTGTCATCATTGCACTGCTTTCTTTAGTATCTCTTTTATTTTTTGTTCCATTGATAACATCTCTTCATTTGTATTAGTCTGGGTTCTCTAGGGAAACAGAGCCAATGAGAGGTTTTTGCACACATGTATGAAAGAGAAAGTGGAGAGAGAGAGAGAGAGAGAAAGAGAGAGAGAGAGAGAGAGAGATCATAAAGAACTGGTTTAAGTGGTCACAGAGGATAAGAACTCCATGATCTGAAGTTGGCAAGTTGTAGACTCAGGAGAGCTGATGCATAGTTGTAATTCTAATTTGACTCTGGAGGCAAGAAAAGATTGACATTTCAGCTAGAAGAAAGTAGGTCAGACAGTGAATTCTCCCTTACTGAACCTTTGGTTCTTTTCAAGTCTTCAATAGGATGGATGCCAGCCACTCACATTAAAGAAGGAAATCTGCTTTACTCAAATTCAATTTAAATGTTACTCTTAACTGAAACACCCTCACAGATACATCCACATACAGCCCATATGTTTGGACAAACCTTCTCAACCTCCCATGGCCCAAACAAATTGACATAAAATTAACCATTTCACCATGGACACTTATTATGTTCTATCTTATGCTGGGCTCATTGTTAGCAAACATTTTTATATCTCCAGTTTTTTTTTTTCAGAGAATGACCAATATTTTCACTCCTTACTCACTTTTAAATTTTAAAACTTAGATTTCTTCTAATATTAAGAATTTTTCATTGAAGCCCACTGCAATCAAGGCTGTTGGATCATTCATACAACATAGAAAACATGGAAATTCTTTAGCTCTCCATTGATAATTCCAGACAATTATTTTTTTCCCTTCCTTCTTTGATATTCTATGACTAGATAGGACATACCCAGCCCTTCTAGGTTATCATTTACCTACTTCACTTTCCCCATTACTTTAGAATTTTGGCTTCTAGCCAACATATTTTTCTTTATCATGATGCCTCACATCCTCTTTGGTAACTTTAATGTCTTTGTATATGACTAATCCCTTCTTCAAAAATGACTGTGTTCTTTGAGTTTAAAATGTGGCTCATAGTCAATCTTAACAACTCATACTCTTGTAGTTGATCCCTGACCTTGTTAATTTACCGATCAAATTATGAAATTTTAAATAATAAAACTCCGATAAGCCAATCTTTCATGATATTATTTTGTCATTTCAGATCTTTCTCCTTTATTCCTCTGATACCTGTTCTTTGCCTCCTGTCTCCCCGAACCCTTCTTTTTCTTCACTATCACTGTTAGGTTTCCCTTTATAACTCTCTGATCCTGCTGACACAGTTTATAACATTAATTTAAACACCTTATTGCCGATGTCTTCAATGCTTTCACTCTCTAGATTTCCAGAACACTTTTTTTTTTCTGAAACTCCTAAATGATTCATTCCAACCACTTGTAATTTTTTTCCTCAATATATGGGGTGTTGAGTGATGTTTAATAAAAAAAAATCCATTTCTAATGTTAGCTGTTGTCTCTACAAACATATAATCGGAATTGGCTAAAGAATAAAGTTCAACCTCTTAGCAAAGCAAAAGAGAAACCCATGATGTGACCCTATTTACTCCTTTTCTAGACATAGTTTCTAATAAATGTCTGTTCATTTTACTATCAAGAACTGGGTCAAATCTGACATTTTGTCCTAATCGAAAGCTTACCAAATTAGCCTGCCATAAATTTCAGGGATGCTGGCAGAAAACATGAGCCCTCTGGTCTGAAGTTTAGAAAATAATTTAAATTTGCCCAAAGAGGTCTAGCTTTTGTCTTCAGTTCCTGGGAGTTAATGTCTAAGTCCTTAAAATGTGCTCTATGAAAAAAGTGTGTCAATCTACCTGGGAGCCTTGAGCACTGCAGACAAGTGTGGCAATGCTATTTGTAATAGGGGTTTGGATCATGTTGCATCAGCTAGACCTCTGGAGGGGCTGGAGACGAAGGTCAACTACATAGGCAGTCAACCATTTCTAAACGATGGAGTCCAAATAAAGACGGTGGAGATCAAGGTTCAGTTGAGGTTCTCTGCCTGGGAATACTCAGTATGAATACTATACACCTTATGGGGAGTAGCGAGCAGACATATGAGCTCACTGGAGAAAGACAACTGGGAGTGTCATGTTTGGAATTCTTTTGGGCACCACCCATCTTTCTCTTCCCTTGGCTGACTTTAATCTCTACTTTTCTTGCTGTAGTAAACCATAATTGTGAGTGTAACAGCTTTCAATGAGTTCTGTGACTACATCTAGCAAATTATCAAAACTGAGGGTATTTATTTTTATTTTTTATTTTTTAAAATCTATTTTATTGATATTTTAGAGAGAGGAAGGGAGAGAGATAGAGAGCTAGAAACGTCGATGAGAGAGAAACATCGACCAGCTGCCCCTTGCACACCCCCCACCGGGGATGTGCCTGCAACCAGTGTACATGCCCTTGACCTGAATCGAACCTGGGACCTTTCAGTCCACAGACTGATGCTCTACCACTGAGCCAAACCCGTTTCAGCTGAGGGTAATTTTAAGGATTCCTGAACTTTGTATTTAGTATAAGAAGTGGGAGTGATCATGTGGACTGTCCCCTAAATTTACAATGATATGAAGCACTCTATTAGAACTCAGAGCACAGTATGAGTATTACATATGCATCAGTTTTCCTTGTCCCCCAAGTCCCGTGTGAGTATTTAGAGGAGTCTAACTGGAGGCTGCATGGAGAATGGACTTGAAGCATAACGGAGGGACTCAGAACTTGGGGAACTTGAAACTTTTATACTGGATATAAATCATGCCTGTGTCTTAGAAAACACTATGTCTTCCAAGGCCCTAGTCCAGAAGGAGTCACTATCTTCATCTTCTAAGGTTACTCAGTATAGAAAGATCTTTGAAAAAGTAGTTTGGAATGAAAGAGTAGTTAGTGCTTCTTTAGCATGATGTGCAGAAGCATGACCCATGGAGAAGTGTCTTCCCACAATTTCATGCTTCAATCACACCAAACTACCTACACTTTTCCTAAAGTACTTTCCTGGATCACATGTCTGTAGTTTGTTCAAATTGCCCTTCTGTCTGAAATATACTCATCATTATAACAAATATTATTCATTTTCAAGACTCTTTTCAAAGAATATTTTAAAATTGCTCTTAAATTCACCTTCCCATCTGGTCTTCATTATGAAACACCTCTCTTTGAGCCTAATTTACTTTTCTCAAAATTCTGCTGTAACAATTACATCACTCTATTGTCCTTGTTGTTTAAACAACTTTTTATCTCTGCTGAAACATACAGGGGCCACTGATGATTTGTCCTTTTATATATTGGGTAGCTTTGCTCCATCACATAGTAGTCACTAAGAAATACGTCAAAATGTAGAACTGCTCCACAATTTTTATAAAAAAGAATCTCTAGTTGATTCATAAATGTAATCATTAAAATTAGCATAGCGCACGAATGAAGTTGCCTCTAATTTTTCCACTATATTCATGCTATTGACTCGGAAAATAGAAATATTTGGTAATTCAAGACTCAACTTGTGTCTATAAGGGCCTTTATGGTACCCAAAGAACAAGATCCTTACAATTTGTTTTCATTACCACTTCCTGGAATCTGGTTATTTCTCACCTCTCCACTTTTACCACCTGGGTTTAAGACATTACTTTTCACCTACTTTACTTAACAGCCTACAGTTTGTCATTTTGCTTCAACCTTTGCCCCTAGAGTCCCATTATAGCAGCCAGAGTGATAATTTTATAACATAAATCAGATCATGCCTTTTTTCTGTTCAAAAAATCTACAGCAGTTTCCTATTTCCTTCTCAGTAAAAACCAAATTCTATAAAATGACCTTTTTGGGGTTGTTTCCACTCTCTGAAACCTCCCTCCCCAGTTAGTCCATGTGAATCACCATCCACTGTAAATGTCACTAACTTAATGAGTACCTGCCTAATGAGGATTATACTAAACACACTTGAAATTTCAATCTGTGTCCACACCCTAAGCACTCTTGATCTTACATTTGACTACATTTGTTCCCCAATACATGCTCTATAATTTACTCATTTGTTTGTTTATTGTTTCCTGTAGGCTTCTTCTAGAATGCAAATTCCATTAGGGTGGAGATCTTTGTTTGCTTTTTCTATGGTGAATTACAATGCTCGTAGGACAGTGTATAGTGCATTGTAGGTGGTCAATAAATAATTTTTCTGTATAACTGAATCAATTAATGGAAGACTTAGGTAAACTTATGCAAATACTACTTATGTTGCTTCTATTTAGAAGAAGGGACAATGAAGGATAGAGTCAGGATAACAGTGAGTAAGAATACATTAGGGAGACTGAATATAAGGCACATGTGGGACAATGTAAGACTAGGCACTCAGAATCTTGACCATTTGATAGTGGTGTGTGGGTTAACATTGCATCACACCTATGTGAACTTACATGAACTATTCCTATTATGTTTGGGTATCTCTTTTTTGAGTAGAATTGGTATAAAGAAAGGAGTGATTTTTAACCAATTATGTATACTCTTAATTTAATGTTACCAGTGCTCCTTTCCTTAGTTATTTATATGGTCTATTAATTTTAAATTAATTTTATAATGTAAATAATAATTTATTATTTTTATTAACTATATAATTATTTTTCTGTAAGATAGGTCATTTATTTTCTACAATATTCAATTATGTAACTTCCCTTTGGATATAAGTATTTGACCATCACATGCCCTTGGAAATGATATAGTTTGGTTCTTATCTTTCTCTGATAACTATAGGAGAAACCAGAACAGAAATCTGACTCAAGTGAGCAGCAGCCACACATACACAGGGTGTGGTTTATACTGTATTAGATAATCATGCCTTTGGGGATTACAAAATAGTCAGCATAATTCTGAGATCTTTATTTTGAGGTTACATGGCCTACATGGATAATACATTGGAAAGATGTACGTGTATATTGTGAGGGTGGAAAATATTTTGTTGTCTCTTTAGAAATTTACTTTTACTGTAGTAAGCAATTGATTATTTTTGTGGGTAATTAATTACTTATGAATCATCTAGGCAGAGTCTAGATGACGTTTTATCATGTTTTATAATAGTGAGCCTCATAAATATTTGCTTTGGAAAACTGACTCATTTTTTTTTTTAGGTTTTTTTAAGTTGGTTTTTTGTTTTTGTTTTTTGTTTGTGTGTGTGTGTGTGTGTGTGTGTGTGTGTGTGTGTGTGTTTTCCTAACTTTTTCTTCAAGGAAAAAGTCTTCTTGGTTTAACTATTCTAGGTATTATCTAAAAGTGTTCTCTTTTTTATCCTCTCCCCTAAGATGAAATATTAATGTAATATTTAAGCCAAAACCGGTTTGGCTCAGTGGATAGAGCATTGGCCTGCAGATTGAAAGGCCCCGGGTTCAATTCCGGTCAAGGGCATGTTCCTTGGTTGCAGGCACAACCAAAGTAGGGGGTGTGCAAGAGGCAACTGATTGATGATTCTCTCTCTCATTGATGTTTCTAACTCTATCCCTCTCTGTAAAAAAAAATCAATAAAAAATATAAAAATAGCTGAAACCGGTTTGGCTCAGTGGATAGGGCATCAGCCTGCGGACTGAAAGGTCCCAGGTTCAATTCCGGTCAAGGGCATGTACCTTGGTTGCGAGCACATCCCAGTAGGGTGTGTGCAAGAGGCAGCTGATTGATGATTCTCTCTCATCAATGTTTCTAACTCTCTATCCCTCTCCCTTCCTCTCTGTAAAAAAATCAATAAAATATATTTAAAAAAATAAAAATAAAAAATATAAAAATATATATAATATTTAAAATGTTTATTTTAGTTCCATCACTAGTTTTATATCCCCACAATACAATAAAAGTAGGTGATTTAAGTAAGTTGTTGAATTTTTTTCTGCCTATAGTTTTGCTATGTGTGCTAATCTTAAAGGACAAGTAGTAAAATAAATAAGTTTATTTGCACTGTGCATGTTTTTATTATGGAATTAATGTCTATTTGAACAAGGCTGAAAGATAATACTATAAATAATCCTAATATAAGACCAGACAGATATAATGCTCAGCAGTGTTTGGAACAAGTTTGTGCATGAACATGTTCTGCAAACAACTTGGTATTTAGATCTAATGAATATTTCCTACTTGGAAAGTAAATTGCTGAATGTGCTTCCTGGCATCGTCTTCCAACTGCCAACACACATCATGTTTTCCTTTGAAAGATCTTTCATAAAGAGATTGGTGCCTACAAACCAGTTGGAGCTAATCCTTACACGCTGTGTTCCCTTATTGCACACTTGAGAAAAATAAACACTGGATTTTATATTATGAAATTGAGTCCCTTCAGATTCTCACCTTTGTCAATTGATTTTTTTTTCTCTCTCAAAATATTTTCTTGTACTGCACTCACCTTTTTACATAAAGGAAGCGCTTGTTGGCTTCCTTTTGGCATATCCAGCAGCACTACTTTTGCACTTTAGGGACATTATTAAGTAAAGTAAGAATAACTTGAGCAAAAGCACTGTGATACCATCATAGTTGAAGTGATAACCAAGCTGGTTAGTAAGTGACATATCCAGAGTGTTCACATTGGACAAGGGAATGACTCACATGTCAAGTGGGATGGATCTGGACCACATGAGATTTCATCACACTACTCAGAACAGTGCAGAATTTAAAATGCATAGTTTATTTCTGGAAATTTTTGTTTAATGTGCCAAGTATCTAACTGTTAGACATATTTCTTGAGAAACACACACACACACACACACACACACACACACACACACACGCATGCACACAAACACAACCAAAAACCATACAACAAAAATAAAACCCAACCTGGACATCAGCTATTCCTTAAAAAATGTTTTTTATTAATTTCAGGGAGAGAGAGAGAGAGAGAGAGAGAGAGAGAGAGAGAGAGAGAGAGAGAATCATTGTTTGGGTGCCTCCAGACTGTCCAACCTAAGAGGGAAGGGTGGAGGTGGAGGTGGGGTAAGAGATCAACCAAAGAACTTATATGCATACATATGAGCATAACCAATGGACACAGACACTAGGGGGTGACAATATGTGCTGGTGTGTGGGAGCAGCTGGAGAGAGGTCAATAGGGGGGAAAGGAAACTTATACTTTAAATAATAAAGAATTTTAAAAAGAATGAAAAAAAGTAATGATGGTGACTCTGACATACATTGATCTAGAATAAAAATATATAGTTTGACTCTTTTTATCCTATACTCTATCTCTAATATTTGACCAAAGGTTTTGATTTGATGGCCAGAGTGACATACTTTACATGTGAACATTTCAATACATCTCTTGCGTTTTAGAATGTCTTTTAATAGATGTTAAATGGTAAGTTGCAGAATAGTGAAAAATAAGAACCCATAGAGAAAGCAAACACACATTTAATATTAGGTGTTTTTGAATCTGAAAACATGGCTGACTTAATGTCTTGCACCAAGACATTAGGTTATTTTTAAAAGACTTAGAGGTAGTCAGTTTATAATGTCAGAGTCCTCTTCATTATATAACTGACAGTCTAAAACCTCATGGCATTACTTGAGAATGAAAGAAAAATGAAATGTGTGGATGATGAGGAAGACAGTATTTTTTTTTAATTGGCCCAATGGAAGACAACTAGTAGTATTTGAAGAGATGGCCAAGAAAAAACAAACTGTGTCAAGTCAAGGTCAGCCTGATCTAAGGTACTGGAAAAAGCACACAACAAAATCATTTTGGGTCATTTGTTTTGGGTTCCAGCAAAGTTTTCATCTCATTCATGGCAGCAAATGGGGGTCTATGAATTGCTTTCTTTCTTAAATCTTTAAAAAAATGTATCATGGACTTTTATATTTCAGTGGTATTCAATTAATAATATTTAACCCAGTATGATATCACATGATAAATACACACACTCTGGGTTGACCAGAATAGTCCACTGGGCTCAGGCACTGAAGCACAACTGTTTTCCTCTAACCCCAGTAACAGAGGCAGGTATAGCTTTCTTCATTTCCAGTTATCTTTTTTCCTTCCTTCATCACAACTGTCATTAGCATCACCTTCTATCAGAACTCTTTCTTCTCATTGTTACTTTGTCCTTGGTCCCTCGGGTATATTGATAACCCAAAACATGAGTGGTAACTTGCTAATCTTCTAATGAACAAGCATGGAGGAGTGGTATCATTTCTTTATGCTTGTCCATTTGGGGGATAGGGTGGCTATTATCTCTTGTAGGAGAGATGAAGTTATGTGAAAATATGTGAGGTAATGTTTCCTTATAATCAACAATGTTGGCAACCACTAATTGTCATTTCATTGTCAAATTGCTATAAATTAGAGGTGTCAATGTACTTACACAATCTCGAGACCGCTGTATTCTATTTTGAATACCAATATTAACACTTCTTAAAATATTATTAAAAATATTTTACTGTCTGTTCCATGCTTCTATGTCTCTGGATCTGTCAAATCTCAGATGTAAGAATGGGGTAGGTGGGTGGGTGGAAAGTCATTAACCAAAGACCTTGTATGTATATATGCATAATCCATAGACACAGGAAATAGGGTGGTGAAGGCCTATGGCAGGGATGGGTGCAGGCTAGAAGGGGTCAGTAGAGAAATAAAAAGGGACATTTGTCATACTTTCAACAAGGAAGATGTTTAAAAAATTAAAAATAATGTTAGAGTTGTCCAAAGTTATATGGATTTCATGCTGTTCATGCTAATGACAAGGTTGGGTTAAAGGAAGAAGTTTTGTTTTTCTAGGAAAGCTTAAAATTTTCACAGGAAGTGTCCTCAGCACAAATTACATGTTTATTAACTTTCTTCCTGTTATGACAAGGTGGAATCACATAGAATTGCAACAGACTGTAAGCAAAATTGGGAATTACTATACTATAAAAACCTCAGCCTTCCTCCATTTCTCAGATGCCAAGTCGAGTAGAATAAGGTAAACACCGTTTCCAATAAATGCCTTTTGTTTTAGAGGTGAACTTGTGCCACTGACCTGGAGAGCATTATGCTAAGCGGAATAAGCCAGTCAGAGAAAGACAAGTATCACATAATTTCACTTATATGGGGAATGTAATGAAAAAAATAAACTGACAAACAAAGATCCAGAGACATCAAAGCATGGAACAGACTCACAAATCTCAGAGGGAAGTGGGGAGAGGGGCAGGAAGAGATGAACCAAAGAAGTTATATGCAAATATACATAACCCATAGACTCAGATAATGGTGCAGTGAAGGCCTGGAGAGGGAGGCTGTGGGGTAGAGGGAATCAATGGGGAGAAAAAGGGGGGCATCTGTAATACTTTCAACAATAATGATAATTTTTAAAGCAAAAATAAAAAAGAGAAAAATTTAGCTAGATCTACTGATACACCTCATTTTATATCTGTGGATAAGAAACATGGGTCTTATGTCTTTTCCTACATAATAAAGTGTCCAGTGGAGATAAAAATGCTAACTTCATAGCTGCTGTGTTCAAAGACACTAATCAGGAAATTAGTGTTGCCAAAATTGGTGATGCTGACCTCCATTGAACAAGAATAGGGCAGAAGAGATAGAAGGAAGATGGTAATTGGGAAAAAATAAGGTCATACTGGTAGCTGTTGCTGGAGTTGGCGGGAAGCAGGTGTGCTTTGGTGTCTGAGACTAATGGGATATTTTGGTCATCCCCAGAGTGAGTACATTCATTATGTCATATCATTCTGAATAAATTTCCCCTGTTATTTTCAAGGTTAAATTTCAAAACCTACTTTCAGAATCAGGTTCAATCAACTATCCCGTTTTCTGATTGCCTTGAATATTCTTGCTATATTATAACATTTATAATACAAATGTTAAGGGACAGTTGTCAACAAATGGAGATCTGAAATTGTTGCAATGAACATTGAAACCAGTGATACTGCCTTTAAAACTTAAAGATATTTACCACTTCTTTAATTCATGTGTTGTTTTACCCTGTACAGGTAAGTTGTATGTGGCATTTAAGAAATGAAATCAAATGTATTGGTTATCTCATTAAAGGAAGTGCCTTACAAATGAGGTACATAAGAGAAATGATGTCAGGTTCAGAACATTTTAAAGTAAGTTGCCTTTGTAAAGAAAATCCAATTAAGAATCCTAGGTGTCAAATTGCGGGGAAGTTGAAAATATTGCTCAAAGATGCTGAATGAAGATTGTCCCAGGGCACACAGTGGCTACAAAAAAAACATAATTTTAAAAGAGTTATTTCACAGTGGTGAACTTATAAAATTGTGCTAAAAATTCCTCTGTCTGCCAAAAGCACCAAATACTAAGTGGTTCACAAAACTCTTTTGGGAAACATAATGGCTTATTGAGAAAGGAAAAACCTAGGTGAATTCATCTCTGAATTTTGCATGGAGTATAAACATCAAGTATCTTATAAAAGAAAAATGCATTTCTGGTGGTAACTGGCACTTTTATATGTTCATTGATTATATTATAGCACCCTTTAAATGTGAACCTATTTAGAATTTTAGAGATTGATATGTGAAAATGTGTTTAAGAAGCAGTAACTTTGGCAGGGCTAATTATTCTGAAACAATGTGTGAATTAGAAACTTTGAAAAATAAGGTTATTTGACCTAGTAGTTCATTCCATGTTAGTAGGTTTTAGTGAACTACAGTACATGTACTTAACATAAGATATGGCTACAAAAGTCAAGTACAGTGACAAATCACACTGTCATTTTCTTAATTTTGATTTCATAGCAATTAGAAGACCTCTATTTCATGAATTTTATTTACTTGTAAAAACAGAGTTAACTATGTTAAGCTCTAGTTTCTCTAAAATGAGAAATATTTGAAGAGATATAATGACATATAATGTGCTTAGAAAAAAATGAACAAATAATGATCTCAGTGCCATTTTCTTCATCTTAGGTTAGACCCAATGTTTGAAAAATGTAGGGCTTTTTATGAGTGATCAATAAATGAAGTTATTAGTGTTACAGGCTTTATTGCATTAAGACCTGAGTAATTTAGTGAACCTACAGCCACATTCACCAAGAGACAATTTGGGGGATATTGGTGTCTATTTTTACCTGACCTTGGAATTTCCTGGCATTTGGGAAAGTGATCTCTTCTTGCCAGGTAAAAGTTAGATAATTCGCAGCTTCTGCACTGACTCAGATTTCCCCTGAAATGAGTTGAGAAAACATTTTGGCTGAAGAATGAGTGTTTGTCTCTTCAGCAGTTGAGCCATGGAAGCCTTGTACAAATTTGCTTCCAACAATTCAAAGTCAAACATTCACCTCAAGAATAACGTTTAGTGCGGAATATAGCGTATCCTTGCAGCCTTGAGAGATCAGATGTGTGACTGAGTCTTACAATATTGCATAACCTGAGCTCGGATGGAAAAAATAACTGTTTTCACAGGTCATTGAAAAAGCCATTCAGTAGAGATTGCTTTTGTTCAATATTTGGATGTCTGCTTCATGTCTCTGTGTGCAAAGAAAATGAAATAAAGTGCTCCTTGGAATTAGTGAGAGGCAGGAGTGCCTCTGGAAACCAATTTTATGCATTTTAAAAATTCAATGTGAATAAGCATATCTTTCCTAGTCTCATATACCGTTTCAATTTAATATTTTAGAGAGAAACATGAGTTCAATCTCTATCAATTAGTACTGAGACTCACTCTAGAGATTTGCTGTCCTAATTCTGTAGATTTTCAAAGGGAATTTGGACATTTTACTGACTGGGAGGACATTTTGGTGACTCTTGTTATTTTTTACTGAGGAGAACCCAGCCAACATTGCTCTGTGGTTGAGCATTGACCTATGAACTAGGAAGGCACAGTTCAATTCCGGGATTGTGGGCTCCATCCCCTGTGAGGGGTGTGCAGGAGACAGCGATCAATGAATCTCTCTAGTCATTGGAGTTTCTATCTCTCTCTTCCTCTCCCTTTCTCTCTGAAAGTAAAAATTAGTTGCTGAGGAGAGACTTTCTTAGCATGATTTAATTTAATATTCTTTAATTTTAATATTCAGGATACCATTGTAAATAATTTCTGCCGGTCTTGTTGCTATAATAAGTATTATTTCATTTTGTAGGACCTTCATTAGCCTAATCATTTCTAAAAAGTAAGTTTAAGTATTTTTCTTATAGTTTTTTTAGTAGATTTCTGTTCTTAGAGTTTAAAATGCCAAATTGCTTAGGATACCACATTAAATCTTCATTGGCCACTGATAATTTTGTATCCCCTTTTCTGACACTCTCCTAAAATGCAATCTCTCCAGCCTTTCCCGGATACCTGCCATTCTCCTACCTTCTATTTTATCTATCAGAACATAAAAACCCATGCATTTGTTAGGAGCAAAAATATTAATAAATTATACTTTCTCATTAATATCTCCCCAAATGCTGAAAAATTATTTTTCTTCCAAAATTTGTGGAAATAAAAAATTCTACTAACATCTGTTGAGTGCTTACTACTTTCCTTCCAAACATTAACTCAATTAATCCCTATAGTAACTCTATGAGGTTGATGGTTCTTTAATTATTTCCACTTCATAGATAAGGAAACTGAAGCTCAGAATCCTTAAGACTTAAGTCTAAGTCTTGCCCTAGGAGACAGAATAAGAAAATGAATAAACTCTAGTTCAAAACCAGACGGTTTGGTTTGAGATGTAAGCTCTTTTTTTCATATTAAAAGGATATTGCTTAATCTCTCCCTACCATGCCTCTATGTCTCTGGATCTATGCATATATCCATAACCCATGGACACAGACAATAGTGTGGTGAAGGCTTAAGGTGGAGGGTGGGACAGAGTGAAAGGGGTCAATGAGGAAAAATGGGAACATTTGTAATACTTTCAACAATAAAGATATATTTTTAAAAGAATATTGCAATATACTTCTTAGAAAAATTTTACAAGCACCAGTATATTTTTGGAGAATAATATTACAAAATTGACTTTCAAAGACTATATGCTGTTTTAAATAAATAAAAGTGAAAACTAAAGTTTGGTTATTGAAGCATGTTGATTAAACTATTAAATTTGATTTTATATTTTATCAAACATAAACAATTCTAATAATGGACTACTAAAATAATTTATTTTATCTTAAAATTCTTCTTATTTTCAGAAATATTAAAGATGTATTAAAGCGAGATGAAAATAATAAATTCACTACAGCAATAATAAAGAGAAAAGTATGGAATTTGGAATAGGATAATTCAATATAAGAAAAAAGGTGTTTCTTAGGATTCCCTAAAAAG
Source organism: Vespertilio murinus (assembly GCA_963924515.1). Classification (NCBI taxonomy): domain Eukaryota; kingdom Metazoa; phylum Chordata; class Mammalia; order Chiroptera; family Vespertilionidae; genus Vespertilio; species Vespertilio murinus. The sequence goes on from OZ004708.1 coordinate 63,008,486, forward strand.
CAAAGTACCAGGAAAGAACCCCAAATAGCATGTAAACAAGGAAGGCCCACTCTTCATGATGGCACTAGACATCCTTAATGAGCTCAAGTGTGGATCTCATTCATTTTTATGTGCCACTGTCATCAACATGAGTTTGGTGTTATGACCACAGACATGAGAGATGTACAGAATCAACCTGATGACATGTAATATCTATAAAACTTGTGCCCTGCCAGACAGAGAAAATATGAATACTGAATACAGAATTCTGCTTACCTAAATCAGGCAATAAATTTAAAAGAGGCTATGCAGAATGACATAAGTATATAAAGGATCCAGTGCAATGGCATTAAAGTGCCAGACAGGAAAACACTCAACTGTATTAAGGGAGCCAAAGATTTTCAATATTCAACCAAGCAATAAAGCCTTTAGCTACCATTTCTTTGTGGCTGCAGAATTCTTTGGTAGAATGAAGAATGATTGATGTACATGAGGTAAGAATAAGAATAAGGCAATGGCATTTTGAACCCTCTGAAGGTCACAACAAGGGTCCTTGTTGTTAGAGTCTATGAAAGGGGCTCTATTTGTTGTGACGATTCTCAACTGAATTGAATTTTATGTATTAAGTAAACATTTCTAGTAGAAGAGTGACCTAAGTATAATTGTTTCCTCAGAGGGTCTCTTAATACCAGGAAGAATTAGAATATATAGATATATTTTAAAGATGAACTATATTAAACTACCAACAACCTTTTTGTGTGAATTTTAGAACTGACTTGAGCACACATGCTATTTAGTGTAATGAATTGTTCAAAAGAATTCAAAATTTTAGAGTTGCTAACTCTACATTTAAATTGTTATTGGACATTTGAATATACACTTTAGAAATTATGTTAAAATGTTAAGCATGTATTTATTATCTATAAAATTATTAAAGTAATTTTAAATATACATATATTTAATTTGTTAAATTAATAAAAATAGCTTATATAGTTTGACATTTTGTCTATTTTAGAGTGAAGTGTAAGAAGTAAATGGAGCCCAGCTGGCTTGGCTCAGTGGTTGAGTGACCAATTTATGAACCAGAAAGTCACTGTTCAATTCCTAGTCAAGGCAGATGCATGGGTTTTGGGCTTAATCCCCAGGAGAGGGCATGCAGGAGGCAGCTAATAAGTGATTCCCTCTCATCATTGATACTTCTAATCTCTCTGTCCTATTCCTTTCCTCTCTGAAATCATATATATATATATATATATATATATATATATATATATATATATATGTAAATATAAATAATAAGGGAGTTAAATTATTAATTAAAGACTATGTTGAAAATAATTATTATATTTGTTAGATTGAAAAAGGATACAAAACTTTATAGTTTGAATTAATAATTTAGGGAAAACTAGAATTTTTAATTTATATTTTGATACTTTCAATGTTAATTTTGATAACATATTAACTGTAAGGTCATCAAAATCACATGGCTCATGCACATAGCTTGTACTCTATGATTGTTCATTGGTCAAAAGATAGAGAAGAAGCAAGGGTAAGAGAGTACATGAGAGGATTCTTCCAGGCAGTAGTTCATTTTAAAAGGAGGTAAGAAGCCACTTTGAAAGACAGTTTGGTGCATTTTTACAACACTAAACATACTCTCAACTTATGATTCTTCAATCATGTTTTGAATTTACCCAAAAGATTTGAAAACTTCAGCTCACACAAAAAACTTGCATATGGATGTTTATAGCAGCTTTACTTATAATTTCCAAAAGGTGAGGATAAGCCATGCGCCAGGACCAAGCCACATTGTCTCTATAGAGAGGCCACAGACAATAAGTTACAAGGGACATAAATTACACAAGAATTATTAGCAGCAGATTCCTGCAGCATCCTTTGGGAAAAGCCCAGTCAACCCTTAGCTCAATGGTCACCACTCCAGGAACATCTCAGCAGCTACCGCCTGGAAAATATCAGCAAGGATCCCAGGGCTGTAACATGGATCCAAGGAACTCGCTTCTTCTCTGCAACTATAAGGTCCCATATAACAGCCTCAACCTCACTCACTGAGAGGCCACCTCATCACATCTTGAGAGAGTGTGGATTTATTTGCACTTCTCAAACAAGGGTGGGATTGCCTTAAGGAGACAGTTTCAATGGTTGAATTGATCTTAGATTATCTGATTGGACAAAATACAGGTTTATTTATTTCCTCTGCAACTCTGAAGGAAGGTCAGACGCTTGTTTGGGGATTCCCTGCTCTTTTGAATGTAGTATGAGTAATAATTTTACCCTTTCACATTTAGAAAGATGTTTGGCATCTTTAAGAATCTCTGTAAGTATATTCCTGTACCAAAAGCTAAAAGCAAACGTGTAGTGTAAATTAGAGAGGTGAGTGGATGAAATCCTGAGAGAAAGGATGACAGTGAGACGTAGGATACTCATTAGGGAATGGGAGAAAGGAGTCCAGAAAATGTTTTATTAAGGTCCTGTCTTGGATGCTGACATTTGTTTTTTGATATAAGAGAGTAATCTTTATTTATTTTTATTTACACTATTACAGATGTCCCCATCACCTCTCACTTTGCCCACTCTGTGGGCCCACACCCTTGGCCCACTTTCCTTCTGGCCATCACCACACTGCTGCCTGTGTCTATGGGTTATGCACAGGCAATGCCTAGGTTCAGCAACAGCGACTCAAACCATATATACCGTGGCAGAGGCTATATTTAAAGAACATGAACTCGAAAGGAGGGTAGTCTCTGAAGCAAGCCTACAGAAGAATCTACACTTAGGAGCAGGTTGAGAGGTTCAGGGAAGCTCAAGAGTGTGGCCATGCTGTTCTCATGAGGACTAATACCCATTTTCCTCTCAAGCCAAGTACCTGAGGCCAGATAAGGACAGGGCTTTAGAGTTTGGATCAGGGATGGGGTGGAAAGCAGATGAGATACATTATGTGGGGCACCAGCTTGCACTTCTGGCAGCTTTTCAATGGAACCAAATGCTCTCCATGAGGTGTAAATCCACTCAGTGGTTGCCTGGGATCACATCTCAGCTCTCAATGGAGATAACATCAGTGCCACGGGAGCTGGGCGCCCAGAAGGACCAAAATGTCACCTGTCAAGACTTCCAACTAGCAGGCAGGGCTGCCTGTTAGATTAATTTGTAAAAAGGGGAAACACATTTTGGATAATGATCTGGCACTCAATTCTTGGTAGGAGATAAACTCTGGGATCATAGTAAACACTCATTATAGGACCATATAGATTTACTAAAGGAAGAATATAATTGTGTTTAATATTTTAAAATAATTTATATAAATGTGTGTGTGTGTGTGTGTGTGTGTGTGTGTGTGTGTGTGCCCTCTGTGTTTCATTTGCACTTAACTTTTTTTTTCCCTAATAAAAATGAGACATGCATTGACCTCAGCAGAAATGTTCATTGAATGCAAGAAGGCAGAAAGAGTTAATATTCATCATTTCCAGAACTGACTTGATTCAGAAAAGATATGCATATCCTTTAAGAACATCATTTTAATACTAACAAATATTCCAAATCCATATGCTATGTCAAGAGGACACACATTCCCATGACCTAAAATTCATTATCTGACTGTTTAAATAGAGAAGAGGAAGTAAAAAAGGTATGACATAGCTTTATATTACACTATTCTGGACAGGAATTTGCTTTGCCAAAGGCCTGATTTCCGGCATTCTGATTCTAGAATAAGATTTTTGAATATGCATTAGAATTGAGGCTTCCATCAAGATTACACTGCTGATTGTGGAGACAGTTATTGCCTAGATGTAAATCTTTGAAGATGGATTGAAACATGTTTGGCAGCTCTTAAATCTCAAGTACTTCCTCAAATGAATGAAGCATTGTGGCAATGATTAACTATGAAATGGTTGTTTTTCAAGTTGCTTTGTTTCTCATAGATGCAACTAGTATATTATGGTTTAATTTATTAAAAAGGAAGTTGGCAAAGATTTAAAGGAAATGGTTGGTCTGTCATTTTGGAAACCTGAATGGATACAGCCATAAAGAATTACCTAAGGAATGTAAAAGCTTGCGTATCTATCTAATTATTGAGGTCTTTGACTATCCTAAATATGATTTAAATAGTTTTGGTGTCAGATCTTAATGCTTTAGAGACTTTTAAAGTTCAGACTCTAAGTTGTGTATTCTAGTAAGACTGAATTTCTAAGATTTCTAAAGAAATGTATAAAAAATTTAAGGGAAAAAATTTTGTGCAAATATCACCAAAATACATATATTAAAAATCCTAGTGACTTAGTCTTGCCATGATTTTCAATCTTAAATATTATGTGGTAATGAAGAGATAACATTAATATGTAAGCTTATATTATAATATTAAGTGACCAAAACCTGAAATATTTATTATTATTATGCAATATTTATTATATTATAAACCTGCAATATTTATTATATTATAAATATAATAATAATAACATTTTTACTATGTTGAAAGAAAAAGTTATTATATCCTAAACACTAAGAATTTGAGAGCCTCATCTCTAAAAATTTCCATTGAATAAAGAAAACACAAGAATAATTGTCTACAGGGTTCAAGGCAAAGGGATGATGGAGAAAGATATGATTGCATCATGGGTATTAGGATTCCTGAAAAGGGATCTTAACCCATGTTCCAAAGTGTGACATAATAGGGACCTGCAGATCTGAAGACTGAAATGGCTTGTGCCCTGTTTCCTTCCTGGAATCCTGGAATGAACAGCCTTATATATGTTATACAGGGATATCAAATTATAAATGGAAAAATGGTTTGTCTATGTCTTTGAGCTTGCTTTGGTTCTCTGTGCTCACTACTCTACTCCCTACTCCTAGTCATGGAAGTGGTATGCAGGCCCAAAGAGCTTGGCAGTTAATACAGGTCAATCAATGACCACGGCAGATCTCAGACATCAGCAAAAGCTTCAAAGGACAAAGAGTACCAAGATCAAGTGTCAGATGGAATTTTACCTTCTCAGTGGGTGCTGCCTTGGAATTGTTAAGGATGAGGTGCCTGACTCCATGCTGCATATAAATCCTTCTCTTATGTATAACCAGAATTGAGAGTATGCCTCAACTGTTCTAGGGACAAGTGATAAGCGGGAGAAATCCATGAAGTTGACTAAGTTTAAATCAGAAAGTATTGTTAAAATACTGATGATTTTTTTTGGAAGAAACTAGATTACTTGTTCTGTTATTAAGCAGAAATGGGAGCTCAAGAGTATGTCATGTGTACATTTGACAGATATTTTTGTCACCTACTGTGAATCAGGGATTTTTTATAGTCACCAGGATATAGTAGTAGACCAAAGGAAGTCAGAAAAGCACTACTCATAGAGCTTTGATTCTAAAGTGGAAGGATAAACATAGAAAATTATAAATAAAAATAGAACATGTCAAGTGGTGTTAAGTGCTATGAGGAACAATAAATCAGGAAAAGGGATAGATAGTTATGTGGAGCTATTTTAGACAGAGTGGGCAAAGAAGGCTTTGTGTGAAGCTAGTGCTTCAGCAGAGACCAGGAGAAACATTTCAGATAAAGGAACAGTAAAGGAGTAGGCCTAAATACTACATACTATGGCTTGAAATCATAAAAACTAAATCCAATTTTAAAAATTTTATTTATTGAGTTTTAGAGAAGGGGGGAGAGAGAGAATGGGAGAGAGAAACATTAATTTGTTGTTTCATTTATTTATATATTTACTAGTGGTATGGTGCATAAAATTTGTGCATGGGTGGGGGGGGGTTGGCCCTCAGCCCAGCCTGCACCCTCTACAATCTGCCGGTTTAGGCCTACATCCCTCTCACAATCTGGGACCACTGGCTCCTAACCACTCTCCCTGCCTGCCTACTCACCCCCAACTGTCCTCCATTTCAGGCCTGATCCTCCCAACTGCCCTTCCCTGCAGACCTGATCTCCCACAATTGCCCTCCCCTGCTGGCTTGATCTCCCACAACTGCCCTACCCTGCTGAACATCTTGTGGTGGCCATCTTGTGTGTTGACCACATGGGGGTGGCTATCTTGTGTGTTGGAGTGATGGTCAATTTGCATATTATCTCTTATTATATAGGATTGGTTGATTCTTATCTGTGCCCTGACAGAGCATTAAACCCATAACTTTGTTGTTTCTGGATGATGTTCTAACCAACTGAACTCCAGTTAGGGCTAAAAACTATACCCTAATAAGGATAATATTGAATTACATTATGTTATATAATAAAGGCATACCATAATAAGAGTTTGGTATCTAAAGAATTTTGCTTAACTATGTACAATATAATTGCTTAAAAAAGAAATAAAAACAAAACTCAAAACAACTCATAGCTCATGAATTTGATAAGGACAAGACAACCAGAGAAGATTGGGGAAATATATATATATATATATATATATATATATACAATTTATATACTTATATATTTTTTTAAAAATCTTAATGTCTTATTGCAGTTTTAAAAAAGGAAGTAAATGTTTATTCATTCAGCCACTTTCCATGCCAACAAAAGATTTTGAATTAATAGACATCAATGTTTTAAGATCAAATACAATATTAAAGGCATTCACATTACATATTTTATTATAGCAACATGTTTTTGACAAATGGACAAATACAGTTTATATACATTAAAAGAACTTAATCCAAATAGGAGAAACTAATGGATTTTAAAATTTCTTAGTAATTTTATACTTCAATAAAGACTTTCTCTCTACCTAGTCATTCTGTTTTGATGCAGAGTTCCTTTCTGATTTCAAATGTAAGTTTCCTCACCTAATGGTGAATAAAATGACTGCAGAAAAGCAATAATGGCAAACAGTCAATACTACACACTATCTTTGTTTTAATTTGCATTTTAAATGAACTCTTTTCAATTACTAGACAAAGAGAAAGGATCAAAATAACAAAGAAAACAGTGAAGGATATCCTAATTCTGTGGAAGTGCTAGAGTTAAAACTTCAAATTTCTGAATTCTTTTTGAAACTGTTTGGCTCTTATGTGTATGTACGTGGGAGTAAGACAGACTGGTATATGTGAATGACACATTGTACAGTTCACAGATTTCTATTAAGCTTACATCTAAAGAATAATAAAAAAAGTTATAACACAAAAAGAAGTGAGATCAGCATGCTCAATGCTAATTATATAGGAATGAAGACTTTTACTGGGTCAGTCTATCAAGCTTACATTTCTTAGACAAAAGCAACTTTATGAGACTTGTTCCTGAAGGCCTGATTATCCTGTCTGAAATCACTTTTCAAGCTTAAGTATATTTTAGTATATTTCAGAAGTTATTCAAGAATGTTTTATTCAAGAACCTACTCAAAGTGATTTTACTCCCCTTCATGTATTTTTTTTAAAGCAATAATTTCTTCAGACAGTAGGTTCTTTAAAAATCAACAACACCCTCTATCTCTCGCATGATTAGTGGCTTTGAGCATGTTTTCATATGTCTCTTGGCCTTTTGTATGTCCGCTTTCAAAAAGTGTCTACTTAAGTCCTTTGCCCAGTTTTTGATTGGGTTGTTTGTTGTGTGAGTTCTCTATAAACTTTGGAGATTAAGCCCTTATCAGATGTTACATTGACAAGTATGTTCTCCCATGCAGTGGACTTTCTTGTTTAATTGATGGTTTATTTTGCTGTGCAGAAGCTTTTTATTTTGATATAGTCCCATTTGTTTATTTTTTCCTTCATTTCCACTGTCCTAGGAGATGTGTCAGTTAACATATTGCTACGAGCTATATCTGATATTTTGCTACCTATGTATTCTTCTAAGATTTTTATAGTTTTCAGTCTTATGTTTAATCATTTGAGAAGTGCAAAGCAAAAAAAACAATGAGATATAATCTCGCACCTGTCAGAATGGCTATCATCAATAAATCAACAAACAAATTCTGACAAGGGTGAAGAGAAAAGGGAAGTCTCATACACTGCTGGTGAGAATGCAGACTGGTGCACCCTCTGTGGGAAACAGTATGGAGTTTCCTCAAAAACTTAAAAATGGAACTTCCATTTTACCCAGTAATCCCACTTCTAGGACTATATCCCAAGAAGCTAGAAACACCAATCAGAAAGGATATATGCACCCCTATGTTCATAGTAGCACAATTTACCATAGCTAAGATTTGGAAACAGCCTAAGTGCCCATCAGCTGATGAGTGGATTAGAAAACTATAGTGTGAAGCCATCCAAACTTATTCAGTTCCTGAAGCTCTTTAATTGATAAACTGTCTTCCTGACAGGGCTTCATATCTGACCCCTTTCTGACTAGTATCTATTACTCATTGATATTCAAGAAAACCTGAAAAAAATATTTTGAGGATGGCCATTGTATTATGTTTCTAGCACTACTGGGACAAGTGACCATAATTCCAGTGCCTCAAGATAACACACATTTAAAATATTACAGTTTGGGAGATCAGAAATCTAAAATGGGTTTTATGGCCTAAAATCAAGATATTGGAAGAGCTACATTCCTTCTGGAGGTCCTAGGGAAGAAGGATTTCCTTGACTGTTTCAGCTTCTAGTGGCTGCCTGCATTCTTTGGCTCATAACCCCTTAAGTCTTCCTCTTAAAAGGTAGCAGCATAGCACCTTCTAATCTCTCTGACTCTACTCCTGTTATAATATTACCTTCTCTGGTTCTAATCTGCTGCCTCTCTCTTATATGTAAGCATAGTAGGCCTACCTGGAAAATCCAGGATAATCTTCCCGTCTCAAAATATTTTCCTTCAATGTCCCCGTTGCCACCAATGGTAGCCATTTATAGTTTCTAAGGATTAGGTGGTAGAAATCTTAAGGGGGCATTCTTCAGCCTACCACAGCTATGCTTGATTTTTCTGAAATGCCTAGATATGTAAAATAATAATGATAATAATAATAATAATAATAATAAATGTCTTTAATACATAATCAGAGGCCTAATGCATGAATTTGTGCACCAGTGGGGTCCCTCAGCCTGGCCTGCATACTCTCACAATCTGGGACCCTTTAGGGGATGTTGGATAACTGGTTTCAGCCCAATCCACACAGGCCCGGCTGAGGGACCCCACCAATGCTCTGGGTCTCTAGTAAACTTAATAATTATGAAGCCTGTCACCTTTTTAGTCTTTTCTGAGAGAAACTCCTCATTCCATTGATAAAAATGATCCTTCTTTACTCCCCTCAGCCTGAGAATTGTCACAGAAACTTACTCAAAGCTAATCATTCAATTCCAATGTCTGCAGTTATTAAGATAACCTTAAAAGGTTCTCTCTTTAAATTGAGGTAGGATAATATTATTCTTGCTCTTTCAAATTTTCATGGACAAGCATAGAATGAATAGGGCAGCTTGTAATGACAGGTGGAATAAAAATAGGCATGTTTGCCAGAAAAAAATGAAGAAAATTAAATAAAATTTGCATTTCAGGTTATATGATTATATATTACTTCTTAGTATTGTATATCCTAAATATTTACATGCTTATACTAAAAATTTGTGTTGCTTATTTGAAAATCAGTTTTAATGTGGTGCCTTATGGTTCTATTTGCTAAATTTGGCAACTCTACCGAGAGATAATATTGGGTTCTAATTGGCCAAGAACTGGATAAAGTTAAAGAAAATAGAAAATTTTGAAGAAGTAGAAGCTATAAGGTAAATAACATTTTGAGGGCCAACAGAGATACTTAATTGGTTCTTATTTGACAAACAGGAAGATAAATTGCAATATACATAAAGAATAGAGCACTTACAAATCTTTCAGAAAGAGACAAACACTACAGGAGCACTGGACAAATAACACAAATAGGCAATTCATAGAAATAGCTAGTAAACCTATGAAACTATGTTTAATAATTTATTGATGATTATTCACATAATAAGCTTTGTTTTTCCCACCAAATTTTATAAGCAAAGATAAAAGAGATTGACAGTGTTCAGAGTTATTAAGTATGTGGGGAAATTAGGACTCCCATACATTTTTGGTGAAAGTCTAAATTATTACAATAACTTTTGAATGAGTATGTGGTGATGTATCTAAACATATTCATGAGTCATATAACTCCAGGATCATAATATTAGGAAATCTCCTTTCATTCTCCTTGAGGTGATAATTGAAGGGTTTTGATTCTTGAACCAACTTCTTGCATTAGAAGGCATCTCACTGGCCATTAAGGAGATTAAATCAAAGGCCTATCCCCACATGGTTTCAAATCCATCATATATTTAATTTTCCCCCCATAAACTTAGCTCCCATCATACAACTCCAAACTAGTTTCCCTAAAACCACTTTTGCATCCGAAAGTCAGAATAATCTTTCTCAAAGTGAAAATCTGATTCTGAAACATTTTCCTATTTCCCTTCCCCCATCCTTGTTGTTGCTAAGAATCATTCACTGGCTTCCTCTTGTTGTTAGGATGAAAGACAAAATCCTTGACACAATTGACTGACTACAACCCCAGCCTTCTTGCACCACCAATTTTCTCACTGGTAGTTTGGAGCCACCTAAACTTGTTCAGTTCCTGGAGCTCTTCAGTTGCTAAACTGTCTTCCTGACAGGGCTTCAGATCTGACCACTTTCTGACTGGTATCTATTACTCATTGATCACAACCTTGCTCTGCCCTGACTTACTCATGATATCCTTTTCTTATCTCTACAACTAGGCAAAACCCCAATTGCATGAGTCTGCCGCACTGTGGTATACTTCTTTCCTTAGCGCCAACCACTTTGGAACGTTATGTCTTGTGTGGTTATTTGATTCACGTGTCTCTTATCCACTAAAGGACTAACAGACTGAGTGAAATAATTATGTCTGATATTCTCTCTGTTGTGGCAGGGTATTTCAAAAAAGCTTATTGAATGAGTATAGCATTTACCTGTTTCATACACATGTAAATGGCGGGGTAAACAATATAGGTAGACACGAGGGAGTTCCCATCTCAAGTTTCTGATTGAAGTCTAAGAGTCCCCAAATTACCAGCGAGTGACTAGAGAAGGAATATTCACATAATATCCCCTATAAACCCATCAATGTTTTAATCATCATGGAGTCTTTCTCTGCCATTTTACCCTGTTTTCCAAAAATGGCTAATCCTCTTTCAGATTAATGAGTTGCGTGTACAAAGTAGGAGAGAAAACAATCTAGGCTCCTTGATACCAAGCTGAAACTGATTTGCTTAAGACCGTAGTTTGAGTCTGTGTTAACTCTGAGCTGGAAGGATTTTCAAATTCAATATAAATTAGCTACATCAACCATATATGGATTTTATGTGAATACTGACTGGTGTGACAGTCCATATAGTTTGATGCAATAAATGGAAATGCATTTTAAGGGGACAGATGCTTTTATAAATATAGTTCTTATTCAACTTTCCTGCTTTTGCTTCCAACTCTCTGGATATCAGAGAGCAGTACCTGTTGTGTATGTCTTTCACTATATCACCAAGGTAAGCAATGGCGAGTGCAATTCACTAAGGTTGAATCAACTCAAGAAATTTTAGTTTGTGGTCTTTATATTTGATTCTAAACATAAAATAGTTTTCAATTTTGAAGTAGATATAGGAAATTATCTAATGTACTTTACTGACCAAAGAAATTATTAAATTTAAGTAAGAGTAAGGAGTTTTCAGTATTTATACAACACACCAAGAATGACATGGTGCTTGCTACCTGCTGCCAGAGAATTGAATCTAGACAGGCTAATCTGTACTACTAGAATGACACCCTGTGGCTGGATGTATCAATAGCAGAATGCTCACTTGTCATTCTTCTCTTTCTCTTTTTGGTTAAAAAAAAAAAAGAATTCAATATAAAATGCAATTTATGTAGAACTTATAGATAAAATCAATGTATCGTTGGAAATGGATTGCATAGAGTTAGTAAGAATAAAGAAAAGAATTCAGTATTTATATTTCAGTCTTTGTATATCATGACATATATCGACAATTCAATGCACAAACAGGTAGAGATATTTCCCTTATACGTACTTTGGGTTTACAATTCACATGGATGCTCATCTCTAATTCTCACTGGAGTGCAGCACAGCTTTGAGTCCTCTCTTGGGGTCACGTTAGTCTCTATGTTGCAGTAATAGAAACTGAAAGCAAAATATGTAGTAAGGCGGTACATACTGAAACAGGGAAAATAGAGCCAGCCATTTTCAATGACTTGAAAAACCCAGGGTTTAAACCTTCAGTGTTAAAACTGAAGATCAGAGTTTTCAAGTCCCTTGGCTAGTAAATGGTTATCATTACACTGCATTGAGTTATTTTGGATTTAAAACACGCATATTACTTTCTTTTTTTCCTCAGGGTACCCTTCTGTAATGAAATCAAAGAATGATTACCCATTCAGGCTTGGAAGATTTGGCTGTTTGAAATGTATTTTCTGTTTCAAGCAGAACAAAAATATCCTCCTGCCAGAGATAAGATATTAAATCAATAGCATTTAATATCAATAGCATTTAATATCCTATTACTCCTCCTGTTTTTCTAGACAAATCTGGCCGACAAGACTGGTCAACAGCTGCCTCCCCTGTTCCTTCATCCCCTATAAATTATTGTGCTCCTCTGGCTTTCTAAACTTTTATTGAATGATTCTCCATGAAACTTACTTGTCAGCGAGTCATTGTGATGCCAAGCAATATCACGTTTTCTTGAACTCACTTAAATAGTTCCTGTCACTTAAATTTCTGCCTGTCATCTTCCAGGTGAAATCCTGAGAAGAAGAACCATATTGCTTGCTTTTCCTGGTCTGTACGGGGCTCAAAACAACAGTCTGTGCAGAGAAGGTGCTTTATTAACTTTATCCTAAATTATCCTGAAAGAAAGAGCTGAAATAACTGGAGTTCAGTTGTTTCCATATGCTCTTAGGCTTAACATTCATGTGTTTAAAATACAAATTGTTTTAATTAGAAACATATACTTTTCTTATAGCTGAAGGGTACACTTACACTTCAATATTATAGCTAAGCAGGGCCAAAAGTGTGTGTTTTTACCTATTACAAATATAGTCAATGTATTTTATCCCCATTGTGTGCACATTACAGAAAGAATATACATGGACTTAAATGCATTTTAATGTATCCGAAGAGAAAGGAGAATATATCATATGATGAAAATAATTCTTTATTGTCCCATGTGTTCTATCACTGCCATTTTAAAAATTGTGGGTATTTCAAAAACATAGTTACTTTCATGCCGCATGTATCCTAGTGCTTACCTTAGGTCACGGTGAACCAGGCTCTTAGAGTAGTAAGTCTGTATAGCTTTCTCTGCCCTGCTGATCTTGAATCTGCTAGAGACTGGGCCATGGTGTGGAGGATGAGGAGTATGAGAGTGACACAGTTGGGAGGGACAGGAGGGTCAAAGGAGTGAGGGGTGGTATGCCTCCGAAGAAACTACAGCCAAATTATCCTGAGTTCCTTGTCCATTCAAAGCTAGAACCTCACCCTTTTGTTCTCTAAAGCATACATGTTCAATCCACCACTGGATAAGTTATCCAGGTATTAGAGACATTGAAACAATTATTCAAGTGTTTGCTTTAAAATTAAACGTATTTCTTTCTAATCACACCTAATGCAGACCAAGTGCTAGGCTAAGGGCTTTTCTGATCAGAATGCTTTCATAATTGGTTAAATGTTTAACTTTTACAACAGATATACCTTTTTCTCAGTATTGATGAGACTTTTGAAGAAAAAAAAAAGAAACAAACTACCAACAACAATAAAATTCATTAAAAAAACACACATAATAGAACACACAAGCTATATGGCTAACCCAATAACTCTCATATTTTCATTGTGCAAAATATAAAAGTGAAAGTGAAAAATGTACTAAGGTGGTACATACTGAAATAGGAAACTCTGCCAGCCATTTTCAATGACTTGAAAAACTCAGGGTTTCAACCTTCACATCAAGTTCTTCACTGTCAAAGAAATTTTCCACAGATAATCTTGCATCCAAGGTAGTTGCACAATCAATTTGAAAAGGTTTTCAAAATAAAAAGCCTAGCAACAGAAAGCATGACCTCCTGAAGTCTTAAGTTTAAAACTGCAAGCTGCCAAGAGATGAGCAAAGCTGTGAGGCCGGGGATGTGCACATGGCTAATCCTGGAGAGAGAGGGGAGCCAGACCCAAGATAGCACCATTAGGCAGAAGAGAGGAGTTTAAACTTGATCAGGAGAGCTGCTGACAAGCCATGGAGCTTGATTAGCTTTGGAATTGCACTTTGAAATGGCTAGAGTTCAAATCTCCAACTCCTCCAGATTCATACTAATTATGTTAATTCCCATTGTGGTCCGATTGCTGTAGTGAAAGCCACACACCTGGTGGTAAAATAAGGTATAAAATATGTTCCCTACCACGGGGAAAATAATCTCATCAGCTACAAGATAATTCACTGTGGCCTCATCCTGTCTAATACATGATGACATCCAGGCTCAGCTGCCAACTACTTATATTAGTTATTGACACTTGATTGGGGTTAACTGCTTTTGCTTTAGGTTTCAGAAGTCTCTAATTTCAGCTGTCTCCATGATTCAGTCCTCTAAATACTTATTAGAAGTGGCAGGATTTGCTACATAGGACCAGAGAAGGATTCAAGGCATTTTGTTAGATAGGATCATTCTTTCCTTATATCAACATATGGGATTCCCTTACATATATATTTGAAAATTTTCCTCATATTTGTTTGCAATGTATATCTGTGACTATGTTAAAAAAGGACAAACAGAAAAGGATTGAATGTAAACTCTCAGATCAGATAGGACCTGAGGTTTTCAATATATAATGTATCTCTTTCTTATCAGAAAGTATTTCTAGTGAAATATTTGAAACTATAATAGTATCAGTTGCAGAATGTAACCTAATGATTTCCACCGCATTTTGATGGGTAGCCCAGTTGGGATGACATTATCATTTTAAAAGACTCTATTGCAATACCAGCACTTTATATCTCTCAATTACCATTATACAATAAATATTTTAAATATTCATAAATGTAGTATATATTAGTGCACTTATTTTTCACCATCACAACACATAAAATTGATGTCTTGAAACAAATAAATATTTATAGTTTATAATTAATTGAACTGAGTTCAGAGAAAAGCAAAAGTAAGTAAAGAGAAAGGTAATAACCTACTTAATGAAATTTATCTCATTACATAAAAAAGTATATTTTAAAGTGCACTGAGTTCAACTTTTAGTAAAAATTTACATATATATTAAGTCATACATTATAAACCAGAAGTGTTTTTGATTTCATGGTAGACTAAAACAGTTATTGAATAAACTTTAAAGACTGCAAGTATAGGTTTTACAATTAAAATAAAAGTTTTAACATAAATCATAAACTTATGTAAAATTTATTTCCCACAATCCACAGACTTGTCTTTTAAAAGTTTTTTAGTAATTTTAAAATGATGATAAAACATACTTGGCTTCAATACAATCAATCAAATAAAACAAACCCATAGGCCATAAAGATAGACTACTCACACTATCTTAAACATCAAGTACTTTTTATGTTACATTTCCAAAAGTTGACTAAATAACATAATTTTCTTCCTTTGAAGATAATGTGACTTCATTTAAAAACACATGAGGGAAATAATTATTTTCCCAAGATGCTGAATTCCTTTTAATTGATTTATATTTATTTTCTCTACTGTTAACCGGGCATGCATTGTAGCATATTTGTTACATAGATGGGCTAAAGATGGGCTTTTATATATTGTAATATGCTGTTTACTTCTTTATAGCAACTGGGACCCATTAGCTTAAAAGCTCTCTGGTGCCAAACTCAAATTTTTACTTGTCCTATTGTCTTAAATATTACCCATATAGCATCATGCACCACTTAACCACAAGGATACGCTCTGAGAAATGCATTGTTAGGTGATTTCATTATTGTGTGAACATCACCTAGTGCGCTTACAGAAACCTAGATGGCAGAGCCTACTACACACCAAGCTGTATGGTATGCTTCCATTACATATGCGATTCATTATGGGGTGCATGACTGTAGAGAGAATTTTAGCCATTTAGACAGAACCTGCCTGCTCTACACAATGAAACGACATCTAACCTCTGTTAGCCATAGATAAAATAGACCTGAGATACACCAGAACCCAAATCTCTGTTGCCCTTTGGGAAAAGCCCCGTTTTGCTATTGAATGATATCTAAACACATAAGTTCTCCTTTGGAATTCCCTCCTCCAGGATTCTTTTACCCTCTTCCCCTTCTGAGTAGTGACCTCCAGGAGTCACATGCTATGAGGGATATCCCCAGCATGCAGACCTTCAAAGTATGTGTCCCTGGTACCACCATGTGGCCGTATCTGTTTTCTTGTTCATCCGATAAACCTCTAGATTTCACCATAAATACTTTCTGATAAGAAAGAGATACACAATTAAATTCACTGAATATAAATTGAAAACCTCAGGCCCTATCTGATCTGAGTGTTTACACTTCAATCCTTTTCTGTTTGTCCTTCTGGCATGATCTGGCAGAGATAAGTAGCTAGATAGACCCCAGTAATCTGTAAGAATATACTAGCCTGTCTCTTTCCTCCATGGATTCTGCTTTTGTGTGTGTGTGTGTGTGTGTGTGTGTGTGTGTGTGTTTCCTCATTAGACTTTCCCCACATTTTTTAAAGTAAAAGGCAGACTGGCTGGTGTTGCTCAGTGGTTGAGCACTTACCTAGGGACCAGGAGGTCACAGTTCGATTTCCAGCATGGGGATGTGCAGGAACCAGATGATCAATGATTCTCATCATTGATGTTTTCATATTGCTCTCCCTCTCCCTCTCTCTCTGAAATCAAGAATACATATTTAAAAGGTGAATGGCAAACATTTATTTTTCACTGTATAATTCTTTCCCATTCGCTTGTGGTAATTTTGCAGGAAATTTTATATACTTACTAGAGGCCCAGTGCATGAAATTCATGCATGAGGGAGGAGGTCCCCTCAGCCCAACCTGCACCCTCTCCAATCTGAGACCCCTTGGGATCAGGCCAAAACCAGCAGACAGACACCCCTCTCATAATCCGGGACTGCTGGCTCCTAACTGCTCACCTGCCTGCCTGCCTGATCGTCCTTAAGTGTCCTCCCCACCCCGCCCCCGCCAGCCTGATAACTCCTAATTGCCTCTGCCTGCCAGCCTGATCACCCTTCACTGCCCCAGCTGCCAGCCTGGTCACCCCATGCAGCTTGCTGGTCAGTCATTTAGTTGTCCCTCACTAACCCCCTGCTGGCCTTCTGGCCCCACGCAGCCTGCTATTTGGTTGTTACTGTGAGGGTGTTGTGATCAATTTGCGTATCACCCTTTTATTAGTATAGATATGGCAGGCTGAAGTAAAAAAATCAAGATAATTACTTTGTATTTCTTTCTTTAGTCAAAGGCATTTCTTTTTTTTAAAAAATATATTTTATTGATTTTTCACAGAGGAAGGTAGAGGGACAGAGAGTTAGAAACATCGATGAGAGAGAAACATCGACCAGCTGCCTCTTGCACACCCCCTACTGGGGATGTGCCTGCAGCCAATGTACATGCTCTTGACCGGAATCGAACCCCGGACCTTTCAGTCCGCAGACCGATGCTCTATCCACTGAGCCAAACCGGTTTCGGCTAGTCAAAGGCATTTCATACAGAATTTCATTTTTTCCAAAAGCTAAGTTTATAAATTTTTGTTGTAATTAAAAAATATATAACATAAAATGCAGCATCTTCACCTCCTTAAAGATTACAATACAATAGTGTTAACTATATGCACATTGTTGTGTAGCATATCTCTAGAACTTTTCATCCTGCAAAACTGAAACTCTGCACCCACTAAACAACTCCCTTTTTCTCCCTCCTCCTGCCCTGGCACAAAGCATTTTACTTTTTGTTTCTAAGGGTTTGATTATCTCACATAAGTGAAATAATGCAGTATTTGTCTCTTGTGACTGACTTAGCATATTATCCTCAAGGTTCATCAATGTTGTAGCACATCACAGAATTTCCATTTTTATAAAAAGGTAAATAACTTCCATTGCACATATATTATACATGCATACATTAATGGATGTGTAGGATGTTTCCACCTCTACACTCTTGTGAATAATGCTGCAATGAATATATGAATACAAATATGTCTTCAAGATGACAATTTCAATTATTTTGATAAATAGCTCTAAGTTGAATTATTGACTCATATGATAGTGCTAGTTTTAATTTGAGGAACCTCCATACTGTTTAACAAAACAAGCTTTACCATTTTACATTTCAACCAATAGTTCCAATTTCTACATCCTTGTCAATATTTCTATTTTTTTCCTTAATAGTGACTATCTTAATGGGTATAATGTGATAATCATTGTGCTTTTTTTACTTGCCTTTTCTTATCAATGCTGATGTTGAACATCTTTTCATATGCCTATTAGCCATTTGTATATTTTTAGAGAAATTATTTCTTTTCAAATCTTTTGCACATTTTAAAATTGGGTTATTATTATTTTAAATTGGGTTTCTATAGAATTATAGTTCTGAACATTAATTAATTAATGTTACATTAATTAATGTTAACATTAATTAACATTAATATACATTCTGAACATTAATCTCTTATCAGATATATGGCTGACAAATATTTCCTCCCATTCTATAGTGTCACTTTCCACTCTGTTAAAAGTTTCTTTTCTTGAGCTGAAGATTTTTATTTTGATTGAACATATGCAAGAGGATTTATTTATGGGCTTTTTGTTTGTTATTATTGGTCTATATATTTGGCTTCCTAAAAGTACAATACCATTATGATTACTGTAGCTTTGCAATGTTTTGAAATCAAGGAGTGTGAGGCCTCCAACATAGTTTTTCTTTTTCATAATTGTTTTGGCATTTGGAGTCCTTTAAGATCCATATGAATCTTAGGATTTTTAAAAATTTGTTCCAGTGATGACACTGGGATTTTAGAAAACTTCAATTATATATGTGGATTGCTTTGAATAGTGTGGGCATTTAACAATATTAAATCTTCCTATCTATAAACAAAGAATTTCTTTCTATTTATTTGTCTTTTTTAATTGCTTTCAGGATGTTTTTTAATTTTTAGTGTACAAGTCTTTCACCTTCTTGCTTAAGTTTATTTCTAATGTATTTTATCCTTTTTTGATACTATAGTAATTTGAATTATTTTTAAATTTATTTTTCAGGTTTTTTATTATTAGTGTGTAGAAATGCACTTAATCTTTTTTGTGTATTTGTGGTATCCTGCAATTTTGCTGAATTTATTTATAAGGTTTAAGTTTTTTATTGTTGTTGTTGTGTGTATGTGTGTGTACCTGTAAACTTTAGGAGTTTGTACATATAAACTCATGTGATCTGTAAATATATGTTACTTTATCTTTTCCTCTCCAATTTACATGTCTTCTATTTTTTTTCTAGTTTGTTTGCTTAGATTAGAATTTTTAGTACAACTTTAGAACTTTTAAGAGCATATGATACTGTTTAGTTATTGCTGTTGTTGTTGTTATAGAATGGTGAGACTATTTTCACCTATTGGCAGGTGTGAGCTTTGGGCTACTTTTTCACTTTGAGGAATTCATAATTAGTGATCAGTAACAAACTAACTTGGTCCCTTTGGAATTAATTACAATAATATTAATTTACTGTAGTTGTTTTTACACATTGCAACTCCTCCTTACGTAATTTCACTTTATTCAGTAATATAACTTTTCAAAGGTTTACTGTTGCCTGTGTGCCTATAACTGACTGAAAATAATTGTCCTGAAGCAATAAACGAGACTCTGCTCTTATTAAAAATGGACAATAAAATATAAACCTTAGCTATCTTAAAATAAAAATGTAAAATATAAACCTTACTTATCTGTAAAAATTAAAACAAAAAAACTGTGAGATTCATTGCACAAAATTCCCAAGAAATGTTAATAAGGTATCTAGTTTTGAAAATATTTTATCATATTTCAGTTTGACTATAAATTTAAAGTCCTTAAATATTTCCACAGCTCTCATGTAAAAAAGTGATTAATCTTAGAATGACTTTGCTGAATGCAAGAGTGATCTTATTAGATTGTCCAGCAAAGAGAAATATAGTTCTTATTACTGGAAAGATTTCCGTATTTTCATCATAGTTCACCAGATCTAAGTTAGCAAGTTAGCAAACAATGAATTTTCTCACAGGTTTGAAAGTCTTTCTTTCTTTCTTTCTTTCTTTCTTTCTTTCTTTCTTTCTTTCTTTCTTTCTTTCTTCCTTCCTTCCTTCCTTCCTTCCTTCCTTCCTTCCTTCCTTCCTTCTCTCCTTTCTCTCTCTCTCTCTCTCTCTCTCTCTCTCTCTCTCTCTCTCTCTCGATTCATTTTTATTCATATAGGCCTGTCTACACTTGAGAATATTTAAAATGGCCGATATGTACATGATACCATAAGCTAAAGCAATTTATTTTTCTTAAAATTAAATAAATTCCTTTTACTGTCTACCTCTGACTGTAGATAATCCACAATAAAGTGTTGTTTGACCAAAAAGATAGAACTTCATACTTAGCTTTGTCCTTCATCCCATGAATTTGGAAACTTTTGTAATTAATCACCATTTTATTACTACTGTATTTAACTCCTTGATCTCATTACTCATTATCATTTCTGGTAGACAAGTTGATTTCTACTTCAGATCAGTATAGATGTTCTGTAGTCATTATTTGTTGATTAACATTCCCATCATCTTCTCTAAGAAACCTCTAAACTCACTTTCACCTAGTCCCCATATTGGGTTAGTTGCTTATTGTCTGCACTTATGTACATCCATTTCCTAAAGTGCATTCTAATGATCAAATTATGTTTCTTTCTTCCATATTCACTGTTAGAGAGTTGAGGAGCACAAATCTTATTCTTATATTGATTTCTAAGCACTTGAAATAGACCCAGATATATAACATTAATAATAACTTATAATCATACACTATTAACTTTAGAAAAGCCCATGTTCTAATCACTTTCCATAAGGATATGGTCAATTCTTACAAAATCACTATGAGCTAGATGCTATTACTGAACAATTTTACAGATGACCCAGAAAGCTTGAATAACATTCCCAAGATCACACAACTTGTAATCAGAAGAACTAGGATTTAACCCTGATGATCTGGAACTGGAGCCTCTGTTCCTAACCTCGACATTGTGTTACATCAATGCAGATGAATGACCCTTCTACTTGATGGGATGCTGTCAATGCTATTAGACCTGAGTATTATGCCCCGTGGTAATCATTATTTTTAGTGATATAGTAATATAGATGAAATATTATGGTTTGAAGTATTTTTGTGGAGGTAAGGAAATCCAACAACATTTTTAAAATATTGCTATTATGGTAAACTGTTAAATTTAACACAAGTAATTTTTAAGTGGATCTAATTTTATGCTGAAAAAATATGTGAAAAATATGCAAAATAAATAAAAGTAATTCCTCTAGTATAGAATGAGCTGGTGTATTGGGATATGAACCTCATAACACTAAAAATTCTCAAGAGGCTGGATACCTGTCAATTTGAGATAATGTTAAAGTTATATTTTTACTTAGAAAATGAAATTTAATAATGAGAGCAAATAGAATTCACTGTTTACCAAAGTCTATATTGGTCCTAAGAAATTTATACATATTAAGTATTTAATCCTCACTACTGATCTATAGTTCATAGTAACCACATTTTCCCATTTTATATTTAAGGTACCTGAGCCTAAACAAAGTTTAAATACTTTCCCCAAATCACAGAACTAATTGCAATAGCTGTTAAAAGAATAAATGGAATGAACAGTTGACAGTCTAATAAATCTCCATAATATTTACCAGTTCTTAGATTCTACCATGTATTGATATTTATCATATTTGTAACAGTATGTGATCTAATTGTTATTGTTGTTGTTAATCCTCACCCAAATATATTTTTTGTATTGATATTTAGAGAGAGGGGAGGGAGGAGAAGGAGGGAGAGAGACATTGATGAGTTGAATCCTGAGCAGGGATCGAACCTGCAACCCTTCAGTCTGTGGGCCAACACTCTAACCTGAGCCACACTGGCTAGGGCAGTACATGATCTTTTCAATAGCTTTTCTAGATTTAGAAAATTTACACTTTATGTGAATGAAGATTCCTCGATGTAGAATGCACAACTCAATTTTTCATGTATTATTTAAGAATATATATATATATATATATATATATATATATATATATATATATATATCCACCACCAATTTTGTCCCCATAAGATTTGAATTTTAAAATGAACAATGCCAGGAAATGGGTTTGATGGCACTTCTTTATTGTTGGCATAGGGAATGCAGATCCATCTGGATTTTCGTGACAGTTCTGGCAGCTGCAATAAAGTCAATGTCTTGGCATGGAGCCCTCAGTGGCATCCATCAGCCTTATCAGATCACTCCTTGACATGGTTTGGGTGTTGTTCCTGAAAGCTAAACCTTAAGTCCATCTGAGCAAATTTTCTCAACATTCTGTGAGTTACCTAACAGGTTTTGAAAAGCTTTATTTTGCTAAAAGCAACCAGAGGGCTACTGTTGTTTCTACCTGAGAATATGTCTAATACACATACTTGAGAAACTAAACTCAGTCCTTCTGAGGTAAAGAGGCACTGTTAGCATTTCTGAATGCTGGAGGCTTTGTTTTGTGTTTTAAATGGATAGAGGGGTCATACTTTTCTTAACTTTTTACAGTAAACTCATATTTCTTTAAATTGTTGTTGACAAGAGGCCTTCTATTTTTTGTTGTTGATGATTTTAGTTTTAATTTGAAAAAAAATCTTCATTTTGTAGATGTAGATGTGCATGCCTAATGCAGGGCTAAAGCAGAGTCTGATGGTGCTAGTTTCTCATTCCAAGTACATATTTATTTATATACCTGTTGTCACCAAAATGACTATTTCTCCTAGTGCCATGGAGAATAATTACCATCATTGACTGAGACACTGTAAGCAAAAGGCTTTTATAATGACAATTCCATTGCAGAATGAAAAAGCTCTTGGAAATAAATGTACTGATGACAGAACCAAGTAGCAAATGATTTCTTCTACTACCATAGAGCCACTAGATTGAGCTCTCCATTATAGAAAAAAATGCAATAAAATACCAAATACTGCCCAACCAGCATGGCTCAATGGTTGAGTGTCTATCTATGAACCAGTAAGTCACAGTTCAATTCCCAGTCAGGGCACATGCCCAGGTTGTGGGTTTGATCCAGTGTGGAGCATGCAGGAGGCTGCTGATCAATGATTCTCTCTCATCATTGACATTCCTATCTCTCCCTCTCTCCCTCCCTTCCTCTCTGAAAGCAATAAACATGTATTTAAAAAATACCAAATGCTGAAATTAAATTTAAGTGTTAGTTACTATTGCCAAAGATAGGTTTGTGGTCTATTTCTGGGATTCAAAAACAAAGATTTCAGTAAAATACTAAAATACTGCTATTACTATTAAAGTTATCCATAAAATCATTTCCCAAATTTTGAGAAAGAAACTTTTCTAATGACAATGGGCTATATAACTCTTTAGTTGGTTTTAAGAAAACTTAAAAGCCCCGGCCCTTATGGCTCATTTGATTGAGCATTGTCTCATACACCAAAAGGTTGCAGGTTTGATTCCCAATCAGAGCACATACCCAAGTTGTTGGTTTGATCCTCAGTATATACCAGGTATGTACCAGAGGTAGATGAACAATCTCTCTCTCTCTCTCTCTCTCTCTCTCTCTCTCTCTCTCTCTCTCTCTCTCTCCTCTCTTCCTTCTGTAGCTAAAATCAATAAAGACATTTTTCAATGGGGGTTAGTCAGAAACAGAAAAGCATAAAAAGTAGTAAGTTAGCTATCATAACAATTGTTTGCTTTTGAAAAGCATGTAGCTTTCATTATAAAAAGAAAACCTAATAAAATTTGATATTTACCACATTTTTATGTTCCATTTGACAGCATTGGAAATAAGTAGTGGTTTGTTTTCAGTGTGTCTATTGAAATGTCAAAAATAAAATGAATTTATCTTATGAGAAAAAAAAATCTTGTAAAAATTATATCTACAAATGACTTTATATGTAAATATTAAAATAAGCCAGTGAGATGACGAGGGTACCCACCATTATATTTTAAACATAATAAGTAAAATGAAATACTATCCAATTTAATTCTCATCTATTAAAAGAGTATATAATGATATACATTAAGAATTTATCATCACATAAATGTGTGATGATACTGGAACATGCATTTCAGTATTTTTTGTTTTGGAAAAGTCTTATTTTTAATGTTTTCTATAAATTATTCAGAGCAATTCATTAATCCCATGCATGAAAATGAAACATAGGTGCCCACTATGTCATTTCCTCTCTCCTGGTTAAGATAGCCAGTCTCTCCAGCTGTCCAAGTTTAGCAGGAGTGTGGCTGCCTCTGAGCCCAGGTTGATGCTTTCTCCTCTAGCATTTCCCTATTACACTGACTTGGATATATATATATTCCTTTGAAAAATATACCCTTCTCTAACTATTAGAGTGCAATTGTATCCTGTTGGAACCTTTTAAGATTTTCTAATTTATTAATACTACACTATTGAGTTAGCTGCTTATTGCTTCCATGGCAAATTTTATTCATCAGTCTTTATGTTTCTATTTTATAAAGGATTAGCCTTTTCCAAATCTTTAATTTTACACCTCTACATAATAGTCTAAGAGTTATATTCACCTCTTAAATTGAGAAAATAAATTAAATTAAAAATTATTTTTTCTCTCTTTTTTTTCTCTCTTGATCACAAAATATCTTTTTACCTATCTGAATATATATATATATATATATATATATATATATATATATATATATTTATAATCATTTGAGCTCACAGTGAGAAGTGTACATTTTTCTAATAATGGATGTTCAAATTGATTCTGGCTGACATTCCAAATCTGTCATGGCAATACAAAGGTTTTGTTGAAGGAGTTTTAATTTAGCCATATATCCTCTTGACTATTTAATGGTTGCAGGGGCATTCCTCATGAGGAATATAGAGACAGCCACATCTGTAGTCAGCAACTTCTCATCTTGGCCAAAAGGAATAATTTTATATGTTCCATATGATAACCGAAACACAGTCCCAACAGAATCCTCACTTTTTACCTGGAAATGGCCTTCTTACAACAGTGGGTGGAGAGTAACTATGCCCCCTGCATTCTCCCTTCCCGCTCATCCCTGATTCTGTCATAGGAACCCTTTCCCGAAGTGTAGCCAGGTACGCTTCCACTCTGGTGTGGTCTCTGCTGGACCGTAAGCCCATGGGCCTCATCCTTGACCTTAGAATTGCTCAGAACTCTATTGAAAAACCTCTGTGAATTTCAACGAGTATGTTTCATTATTCATTGCTAATGTCCAGTGTCGCTGCTTTATGTTTGCAAAATGTGGTACGATCAATTTGCTTTGAAATGTACTCATGGATAACTGTTACATCGAACAAAATCATGCCCTACGGTGTGTTAATCAGCAAATTTAATTCTTATCTCCTACTACCTGTTCAAATCTTCTCTAGTTTTTCTTTCTCCTTGAATAAAATAGAAAAGGGACATGAATTATCTGGATATTTTCTATGGTCTTTGGTTCCCCCAAGAATCTCAGTTCAAAATGTCTAGTGTCATATTGTAGTAAAAAAAAAATTCTAAATTCATCTAAAACAAAAGTTTTTCCCCTAACTTTCCTCGGGGATATAAAAATATGTACATACACGAGACTGTCATTTCCTTTACTTGTTCTAACACACAAAGACACTTAAGGGAACAACTTAATGTGTGGGTATGCCACTTTAAGGTTGCAGACTTAAATGTCTTAAAATCTAATCCTTTAAATTATTTTCTCTAATTTGGAGATGAGACTTCTTGAGAAAACCAGACAATGAGAATGTTTATTTGTTTTTAAACATTCATGCTAGTATACCATTGGATTTATTAGAAAAAGTCTATTAAATTATACTGTACAGTCAAAGACCAATTATTATTACCAGGATGAGCCCTTAGCTTTCTTATTACACTTTGCCATAATTCATCTCTCTTGATTTCTTCTTTAATTTTTGATATATCTCTTCATGCCCATATTCAGGTCTATTCTCTCTCTGCTCCATACTTTCACTTTTTCATTAATTGTTTTCTTTCTTTTTAGAATAGAGGAATCCTGACTTGTGTTGCTCATTTGGTTGGGCATTGTTCCACCCACCAAAAGATTGCTGGTTCAATTCCCGGTCAGGGTATGTGCCACATTTTGGGCTTGATGGATGTATATTTCTCTCTCTCTCTCCTCTCTCTATCAATAAGAACATATTTTTAAAGAGAATAGGAAAAATAAGGGGGGGGAAGCATTTTTTTGAAAGTATATATATATATATATATATATATATATATATATATATTTATTACACTCCTCTTTTCATAATCCTCCCTGTGAATCCTATCCTTTGGGGTTCATGTGCTTAAATAACATAGACCTTGAGAAGAGGCCAGAAGGAAACGTTTGTTAAAGAGGATTCAGGGACCTCACATAAAACTCACACAGCTCCAGGAAGCTTCCCTCAACTCAGAATCGCCTCTTGCTTTATGGAGTGTGATTTTATTTACTTCACTCAAGACTTCAAGATTGTTTTTAATTTGATTTGCCTATTGAGAGCAATGCAATATTTAATCAGCTCCTGTTTCCTGGTCTTTTCCTGCTTTGCTCCTGAAGCTTCCCAGATGTGTACATGGCATGCTCTCACATCCTGTTACCAACATTGATGTATTTTACACTTGCAAGTTGTCCTTTATGACTGTTCCTCCATCCAGGGATTGCTGAGTTCTCGATTATGTTGTAACCTTGGCTACTGTAAATGTACCTTAGTTCAAATCATGTCCTTTTTTTTTTTTAAAGACAAAGTGCAAGCACCTTGTCTTCAGCATTCAAGGAAGCTGTCATATAACACCCAAGGAAGCTGGAAACTTGATGTGAAACACATGTTGAGCCCCCAACATTCACCAATTAATGACCGGAATGCAAAGCAATTTAAAAGAGGGGAATATGTTCCAATGTCTGAAGGAAAACAAAACAGTAAGAATCAAATTATATGGCTTGAAGTCAGAAGGATACTTTCTCAAAATTTAAACCAATGGTTTGCAAAGAATAATTCCATTCCCCGTAAAAGTAAGAGCCTCTGAAAGCTGAGACCAATAGATTTGGAAGTGGCCTGCGGACCACAGAGAAAACATTTATGCAACTGAGACATAAGTACCTATACCATGTATAAGAAAAGAAAATTTTAACACCCCCCCATAGCAATAAGTCAAGAGAGATTATTTAAGCAAAGGTAAATTTGGGGACACACTCATATTTTTGGAAATATTCTGGAAGCCTAATATGTTGGGTCTGAAAGAACATAGAGGTAACTTAGTAAAACATTCATTACCAGAAGTATATTTGTCGTGGAATACCTCTTAATTTTACTTGCTTTGTTCTTAATTTTACTTACTACTTGTTCCTGGGGAAAAAATTACATACTTTTTTTCTGTTCTAGAATATTGTAATTGTGCTTACAATGATAAGGTTCTAGAGAGAATAGGAATTATTTTTCAGACAATCTGCCTCCATCCAAAACTTCTCAATATAAAATTTTGCCCTAATGAGGAAATTTTAAAAATTGGGAAAATATCTAAGTAGCCATTTAAATAAAGTCATACATCTGTTTCTCAGGCAATGTTACTATGAATATTTTTTTTTTAATTTGAAAATGACAGAAAGCTTATAAGAAGTAAAAAATATGTGACATTCAAAAATGTATTTTGATGTAGTTTCTCCAACTTATATTTATTGGAATAAGTTTTTTATATAAACTCATATTTTATCACTTACGTTTTTAAAATTAATTACAGTCAACAAGTGTAACATATTTGTCACAGGTGTATATAGTGATTAGACACTTACACAACTTACAAAATGAAATGATCACCCTAAGTCTACTACCCATCTGACACCATACATAGTGACTACAATATTATTGACTATATTTGACTTAATACTATTTTAAGACATTTTTTTCTATGCCCTTAGATGTTGTTTATTTCACCAGCTGGGTAAAATTTTATTGTTTGAATATGTCACTGCATGTGTTTGTGTGTATGTATGTATGTGTGTGTGACCGCAACTACCATAATTTATTATAATAATTTTGTTACAAGTTATATACATAAATGTTTTTTAACAATTTTACATAAAAGCCATTTTCTAAAATTTAAATAATTACCTCCTTATGAGAGGTTTCTAAAAGTGCTCAAAACATTAGTATTTTAAGTTCACTTTGGTTTCTATAAACCTTTCAACAATTTATGTTCTATGATGGTGTATGAGACTGTCTGCCTCACTTCAATTTTGCCAGCAATGAGTTTTATTAACCATCTTATTTGATAATATCAAGCTTAAAAAGTCATTGGTTAGTTTTAAAAGCCAGTTAATGTGGGAAGCATAAAAATGTACATCTCCATGTTTTATAGATTTTATATAAACTTAAAATGTTTACATGTGCATTAACTTGCCTCAGTTTTTATTTAGAGCCAAGGGTATTTACTTATTTATCTTTTTTTCTGTCATCTTTTTATCATAAATCATATCTGCTTTGCGTCATATCTGTTTTGAGATATATTTTTTTATTATTTAGAATGAAGCAAGAAATAAAGGACATTTATGAAGTAATAGGAATGCAGAAATCTCCTGACCTTTAAAGAGAAAAGAAATTACCCTCTGTTTTTATGTTGTTTCATCCAAATATAATTTGACATGAGTTACTTTATGCAGTTTACCTCTAATCTTTTCAAAGAAGAAGGGTAAAGACAGATCTCTGGTCTTTATAATATTATTATTTGGTGCTGAAGGTTCCAAAATCCCACTATTTTTGGAATAGAAACTTATATGATGAATTACTATCTAAGGATGAGGTTAGAAATGATATGCTGTAGACCTCAAGTCTTTGTATTACTGTACAAAAAACAGAGTTTTAACTTGGGCAGATGTCTATTTTAATACCTTTGAGTTTGTACATACTGCAAAAGGTTTTCTCTGATTTTTTTTATCACTTATAATTACATAAAGTCTAAAAATATGTGAATACTATTATCAGTTGTCAAATACTGTCTGATACAAAATGTTACGCATAATAATATACATTCAAAGATCCTCTTACACTTGTATTTCCTTAGAAAATCCTATAAGAAATCAGCAATTCATTGCATTTGTAAGTAATCAACTTACTATTCTCTTCACATAAAATATTTAAGGGGATTGTTTTAATTTAATATTGACAGATTAATATAACAAAAATGCACATACTACCCACAGGAATAATTCTGAGATTACATAGAGAGAGTTAATTACTACCAGAACAAATAAGAAATTCAATATCAAGTATTTGCCTTCCATGTAAAATTTTAGTTCTGAAGAGTAGTTAAAATATTCTATGCTGTTCTTTGAGTTCTCTTTTTTTCTTTTTTGCTCAATCCCTCCACTTCCCCCTTCCTACCCACTCACCCCCCATAGTGTCTGCCTGCTCTCTATCTATGAGTCTGTCTCTATTTGGTTTGGTAGTTCATTTTGTTCATTAAATTCCACATATAAGTTACACCACACAGTATTTGTCTTCCTCTGAATAGCTTATTTCATTTAGTATAATGTTCTGCAGGCCCATCCATGTTGTTATAAAGGATACAATTTTATTCCTTTTAACGGCAGAGTAATATTCCATTGTGTAAATGTAGCATGGGGGTGGAGGAGGGTGGGTGAAGATGGAGTGGGCATAGAGAGGATAAATGGGGATAGAAAAAAACCCAAAATAGAATAAAATAAATTTAAATATACTATGCCTTACTGCTTAAGTCTGAATTATTTTATTTGTTAAAAATTCAAATTACATATTTAAAAATTTTTATATTATTGATCATGGTTATCTCTTAGTGATAAAAAAATGTGATGAAAAGAAACATAACTTCTTTGTTATATGAATGTAAAATTTTACTTTTATTTATTTTTCCCATTTTTGCTTTATTTGTACTGAAAACCAAATGTTAAATGAGTAATGGCAATTATTTTCTTAGCAAGATCTTTAACAAATATTTCCAGTAATTTATTTAACCACAAAAGAGTGAAAAGAAGGTTAATCGTTAAAGTACTTATTCTTAGGCATTTATAAGTGCAAATTTAATTGATTATTCAGATTATTTTTGTTGTAAAATTTTTCTGAACTTAAAATTCTGACAAATTTCCTTTCATATCTTGCCTTCTATTTTTTTACAGAGGGACACTTCAATATGTTAATTAGTTATGTATGTTTTATAGTCCTTATCACCTCCCCCTTCCCAATCCATGTCCTCCCTGGTTAACTCTGTATTAAATGCAAATACCCAAGTAAAATTAGGGGGAAAAAACAATCAAACAAACAGACTTGATGCTGAGCTATAATCTGGATAACTAAACATTCTCATGCAAGACATTTCCATTGTCTGAGAAAGCACACATTGAGCAAGAGACCCAGGTAGCAAATGTGAATTTCTTGCTCTAGGAAATGCTGTAGAGACTTGAGAGTGATGGAACCACATGTCTAGTGCTGCATCACACATGCTATATAATAAAAGGGTAATATGCAAATTAACCATCACTCTGCTACACCCACCAGCCACACCCACAAGTCACACCCATCAGCCAATCAGAGTGAGTATGCAAATTAACCCAGTCAAGATGGCTATGGCCACAGGGCCCCAGAGAAAGCAGGAGGGAGGCTTGGGTTTCCCAGGCGATAGAGAAAGTCAAGTTTTCCATAAACCCTACCTGGCCCAAGCCTACACTTAAGGCTACCAAGGTTTGATTGTAGAGAACAAAATAAATTCCAGAACCTCCACTTGGGTCTCCTGGGGCATGGCTGGCCTGCAAACTACCATTAGCCCCTCACCCAGGCCACCTCATACTCCAAGGGAGCCCCCACCCTAATCTGGGACACCCTTCAGGGCAAACCAGCTGGCCCCCACCTGTGTACCAAACTTCTATCTAATAAAAGAGTAATATGCAGATTGACCATCACTCTAACACACTGCCCCCATGTGGTCAAAGATCCTGCCCCCATGTGGACATAAGATAGCCGCCACAAAATGGCCAGTAAGGAAGGGCAGTTGGGAGGCAGCAGGCCTGCAAGGGAGGGAAGTTGGGGGCAATCAAGCTTGCAGGGGAGGGAAGTTAGGGATGACCAGGCCAGCAGATGAGGGAAGTTGGGGGCAAACAGGCTGACAGAGGAGCAGTTAGACATCAATGAGGCTGGCAGTGGAGTGGTTAGGGGTGATCAGGCTGGCAAGCAGAAGTGTTTAGGGGCAATCAGGAAGGCAAACAGGCGAGCAGTTTGGAGCCTGGACTGTGAGAAGGCAGTCGGATAACCCTCAAGGGGTCCCAGATTGGAGAGGGTGCAAGCTGGGATTGAGGGACACCTCCTCCCCACCCCCCATGCATGAATTTTGTGCACCGGGGCTCTAGTTTGAAATAACAGTGACAATGATGATGGTGAAGATGATGGCGTGACAATAATGGTGACTATGGGAACAAGAATGATGATGATGGTAACTGGCACTGGGGAATTGTTTACGACACAGCGAGCCCTGAGCTCCTATGTGATAAGGATTTAAAGCATTACATCATTCATGTCCTCACAAGTCTGTGGAGACGTGGGTGAGAACATTAATGATTAGAGAGATTAAATATGTTGCTCTATGCCTCACACATTGTTGTTGTTATAACCAGAAATCTTTTGGTTTATTTTTGAAACCACACTCTTCTAATCTTCTCATTCTCACTTTTTTTTCACTAACGCATCTTTCTCTGCTAACCTGTAAAAGATGGAATTCCTCAAGGCTTGGTCCTGATCCTCCTTTTCCTCCCTCAATCTATATGGCCCCCTTAAGTAGCTTTAATTATTAACTATGGACAAATAATTCCAAAGTGCAAAAGTTTACCTCAGATTTTATCTCTGGAGCCCCAGGTACATAAATCTATTTGCCACGGTGGTAGACAAAATAGTTAGAAGGTGGCTATGTATTGGGTCTGTGAGATCAGATGGTTGACATAGTTTGTGTATGTGTGCTTATGCGTGGTTTCACCTGTTTATTTTATTTTTTCAATCATCGTGTGGTAGCAATAAAATTAGAAAAGAAAGCATTTTAAAATAGCATACCCCTGCAAAGTAAGTCACCAGTCAAAAGTGAAGAAAAGACACGTTTAATACAAGCAACATATTTAATCTCTCTCAAATATAGTAGTTTATCCATCTAGCTTGTTGTCATGGTAGTTATTCACCCTCCCCCTTGCTTCCCTTAACTGTCTTACCATCACTACTGCGGTCCATCACACCTGTCTCCGGCTCCTGCTGTTCCACTCAGCCCAAGGCCCCTCCCAGATTTTCTTTGACTTAGTTATTTAATAAATAGCATCTTTCTTTTGCCATTAAAAAAAAAAACCCAAAACACAATAACTTTAAGCTGGATTTTACAGAGGTGTTTTACTATGAATATGTTTGATCAAAGTGACACATACTCAAAGAAGCTGAATTGAGCACATGTGTTTTCCTCTCCTAAGTTTGCCTCGTCAATGGTAGAGAAAAATACCTAACTTATAAATTAGAAACTTGTATTAAAAGGAAATTGGAAATAATCTACTTGTGTAATTAGATTGTTACACTTATGGGTCCATACCCTGGCTTCCATACTAGCTAACCGTATAATAAAGGATAAGTTGCTTAACTTTTGTGCCTCATATTTATTTTCCATAAAATAGAATCTCAATGGTACCTATTATGAAGGTGTGTGTGTGTGTGTGTGTGTGTGTGTGTGTGTGCATGTGCGTGTGCGTGTGCATGTGCGTGTGCGTGTGCGTGTGTGTGTGTGTGTTAAAGAACATATTAGAGAATTTGCACAGAAAAAAAGAGAGCTCTGAAAAGTAACTGCACATAGTGAACAAGATTGGTAGATTTGATGACCAAAGTCTCAGACTGAAGTTTTAGGGGCCTAAATTGGTTTTCTTAGGGCTTACTAGCACTCTCATAATCACAAAACTTTTCTCTCTGGATAAGACATCTCAGCATGTTTAAGAAAGAACAATGTGAGAATTACTGTTAAACCAATGCATACTTGACTATCTAAGAAGTGGGATACGGCTTCTATAAAACTGACTTAAAATGTTCCATGGTTTAACAGCATGGTACAAAGCCTCCTCTTCTTCCTCATGTT
The DNA here is from genome assembly GCA_963924515.1 of Vespertilio murinus. Classification (NCBI taxonomy): domain Eukaryota; kingdom Metazoa; phylum Chordata; class Mammalia; order Chiroptera; family Vespertilionidae; genus Vespertilio; species Vespertilio murinus. The sequence goes on from OZ004708.1 coordinate 63,041,774, forward strand.
TCTCGATGATTTCTTTCATAGGGTGGGACAGAGAGAGTCCACTTGGCTCTTGAGCAGCAAATGACATTAGCAGAACTTTCTGCACGCCATTACCTCTGAAATTAGAATGAGGCTTATTCAGGGAACTTGGAACACTTTGTAGTCATAGACTAGATGGTGTACAGACAATTTGTTATCTAGATTGTGCAGATGAAGGACTATAGGTCTGTAAGGTTAAGGCCAAGGTTTAGTTGTGACTCAGTTTATTGGGCTATTTAACTTTATCAGAGATGTTACAGAATTAATGGCTCCTGTCCTCTACCCCTACTAAAATGATGCTCCGGAAGGCTTAATTTAGAATGTTTTATTTTCTTCCTTGAGATGAGCTTAACTCCTGCAATACCATCATATCATACACTCCTTTAACTATCCATCAGAGGAAAATAAACCTCATTTTCAGGGTTTCTCTCTTCCCTTTTTTAAAAATTGAAATCATTCTTCAACATCCCCTATGCTTTGGTTGCCTGTAATCATCTCAGTCATTCATCTTTACAATCTTTTCAGCCTCACTTTGTTCTTGTTTGTGGAATTCCAAAGTGACACATCCCAATCTCCCCAGAATTCTATCTATGGCCAGAGGGTGCTCTTTTGTTCAAACAATGTCAAAAACATTTACTTCAAGATCCAGTTAAAATATTCTGTTTTCAAAAACCCTTAAGGGAACAGTTATCCCATTTGGAAATTGTTTACTTGATTCCTTTCCTACCAATCTGCTAGTTTATTTGAATTTTGCTTCTAACCTGTCTTTTTAGAGGCTACAGAAGCAAAGAGAACCACATTATTGATAGTTATTGCCTTACCAAAGAGCCTTCTTTCATTTCTCTAATGTGCTAATTTCTGGCTTAGGAAATAAAGCGAAAATAAAATACTATATTCTTCTCTTATTTTAATTAACTTATTTTTCTTCAAATGGTACAATATGGTGGAGCAGAGAACTTCATGTGTTCCTTTGTGCCAGGTTTACCTGGAACCTGGACAGTGCTCATGTGTAAGGAATGAAAACTTTCAGATTCAGAAAAAAGCAGATGGTAGGATGTGTTGCCACTAGGCTCTCTTTAATATTCAATGCCATTTGCCAGAAGTAAGATCTCAATTAATTTTTGAAAATTCAAAAATATTATTGGTACCTGGAGTCACTATATAGCTATGCCCTCTGAAGAAAAGGGAAAACTTGCCTTGGGGAGGAGGCAGCAGATGGGCCATATCATTTTTGCTCAACTTTAAAGTTTCAGAAGAAAGAAACAAACTTTTAGGCTTCTAGTCTCTTGATTTTTAGCTTAGCATTCTTGAGATTCTTTGACTATTGAAATTTTACTTTCTTTTCTAAATTGTATCCCCCTAAGTTTGGTGCGGGCTGTAAAACAGATGGTGAATAAAGAGGAGAATTTATTCGAGTCTATTTCATAGTTCCCTCAGCCACACTAACCCATTCAGGATTGATTTATTCATCAACCATAATAGTTTTAACTTCTCTATAAAGTCAATAAATGTCCTGCTTTTTACACTGGAATAATAAAATATTAAGGTAAAAAACACACCATATAAGAAAAATCTTTTGCATATGCATGGGGTCTTTTGAATGCCTGTTCCAAAGGAGAGGTTTGGCCTATAATAGGAAAACAAAACAAAACAAAAAACAACAACAACAACTTAGCAAATCTTCTATATGAAAGCTATAGGAGAATACAGCATGCCCAGAACTAAGTGTGTACATAGGTGCATACACACACATACACTGTACTTATGTCTTGATGGACAAGCCACCAAAACTGTAGGCATTTTAAATCTATATACCCTAATATACTGAATAAAAAGCCAGGGGCTGTCATGACCTAAACAACCAGAGGAAGACCGAACTCAGGCTGTGTAGGGTGACCAGTCTGGGCGGGGGAGGGGTGTAGTTGGGGGTGACCAGGCTGGCAGGGGGACAGTTGGGGAGGACCAGGCCAGCAGGGGGGACAGTTAGGGTTGATCAGGCAGGCAGGCAGGCAGGTGAGCAGTAAGGAGCCAGTGGTCTCAAATTGTGAGAGGGATGTCCCATTTCTGGATTAGGCCTGATCCTCAGGATCGAGTCTAAACTGGCAGTCGGACATCCCCTGAAGGGTCCTGGATTGGAGAGGGTGTAGACTGGGCTGAGGGAAACCCCTCCCCCATGCACAAATTTTGTGCGCTGGGTCTCTAGTATATAGATAAAAGCCTAAGTGACCATTAACAATAGAACAAACTGAATGACTGGTTGCTATGATGCACACTGACCACCCGGGGGGCAGACGCTCAATGGAGGATCTGTCCCATAGTGGTCAGTGTACTCCCACAAAGGACTTCTCAGCCAGAAGCCAAGTTCACAGCTGGTGAGTACAGCTGCAGGGGCAGGAGCCTCTCGGTGGCTGGCAGGTTCAGCAGGGCCAGGATTAGTGACAATAGAACCTGCTGCTTCGGCCCTGCTACATCCCCCAAGGGGTTCTGGATTGTGAGAAGGTGCAGGCCAGGCTGAGGGACCTTAGCTGTGTGTGAATCTGTCCACCAGAACTCTAGTCTATAATAATAAAAGCCTAATATGCTTATTAGACTGGACATCCTTCTGGATGACCTTCCGGATGAAGCCACGGCAGCGGGGGCCCTGGGCAGGGGCCAAGCCCTTGCACAAATTTTGTGCATCAGGCCTCTAATAGAACTATAATCCTCAACCTATTTTGCTCTGGCAATGTTTTCTCTTTCCATATATTGTGTATTCTAACTATCCAGAAAGATCTTACTGATCATTAATTCAAATAAAAATGTGTATTCAGTGTAAATTTTCAAATTGCATGTATTTCTATGGTATTGCATCATGCTATTGGGAATCAATAAGGTAGATTTTGATATACAATATTGTCTTCAGAAATCTCAGGTGTCAATTCTCAGAATAGAAGAACACCATATGTCTCAGATGCCTGTGTTTTGCAGGAAAGAAGAGTGGATTCAAAATGGGAATGAAGGAATAGGACTCAGTCATGATGGCTTCCAAAATGGCTCATTTTGGGGGATCTTTGCAGAAGCCTCAACTGGTACACATTCGTCTCAGCCTCTGACCGTGCTAAGTGTTCTTCAATTATGCAGTGAGCTGAATCTTCAGGATAATATGATATAATTCAAATTAGTAATTAATTGATGTGAGGTAAAATCAATGTAAATATTTATAAAGGAGCTTGAGTCAATGCCTGTAAGTGTGTATAAATAAAATAATAAAATTAGATAGAAAGAAGAAACTATTAGTTAGCTTCACCTGACAGCCTGAAGTTGTTTTGGTGCCAGAAAGTTCTTTTTTCCAGCTAATATAATGGTAAAGTGCCTGAAATAGTGTTTGGCCTTTAAGGCACACTCATACAATGGAACCGTACACATTGTAAAGTATTTCATGAAGCCCATTATTTTCAGTGCTTTGCATATACTTTTTATTACTTCCTGGAATTTGTATAATTTTTTCTATTAGTTCCTTTAGGGCAGAGTTTATGGCTTATCTACTGTTATTTCTAGATCCTGGTAGAATGCAGGAATATAGTCAGTGTCCAGTAAAAATATCCTTCTATGCTAAAATATTAAAGCTAATTTGGGAGCCCCAAAATAGACCCTTTTGAATTTATATCTTGTAAATATTATAATAATTGCATAAATATGGGCCTGATTGCAATTTTCATTAGTTATTTTATAAAAGTCCCACTCCCTTTGCTACATAATGAGTTCCTCGGTCAGAACCAATGCTGTCTAGAATAACATAATGGTGTGTAAAGCATTTGTAAATCAGTGGGGCTTGGTTTTGGCAGAAGCATTATGTTCAGAGAATGGAATTATATACACAGAATAAGTACCTACTCACTGAGAATTAAGTGCAATTCTTTCTATGGGGAATATGGCTTCATATAATCAGACACCACTCATTTCTTTAAGGGCAACAAAGGTCACATGGTAATTTTGCGGTTCATAGTCAAGTGTTTGGTCTAAGCCAAGGGTTAGTAGCAAACTTGAAGCTATTTCTCAAAAATAAAAATAGTTATTTGTAAAAGATGGCAAAGCAGTATTCGAAGGTATTTAGATTCTTTACTATGATTCACCTGCTAGTGACTCCATACTTCACTATCTGCCACATATACTTCAAGCATCATTGGATCTGTGGCTCATGTGTCCTAAATGTGTACTTCGGATTAATCAAGTGTATAATAATCAATTAAGTATAACACTATTTATAAGTACCAAGTCTTAGCCAAAACGTTTCTATTCATTGTTCTATTTGTTTTTTGTAATCACCCTTTGGATGGAAAGAACTAAATTTTTATTGAAAAGTTCTAGAATCTGAGGTGTACCAAAATGTGTAAATGTAAATGTAGGCTATAATAGTGGTTGGGCTTCCAGCAAACATAAACTTTATAATCTCATGCAATAGATTAATAAATCCCCCCCCCCTTACTCCCTCCCTCTCCTACCTTGTCTCTGAGGTTTGAGCATCTGATCAATGTTTCTCTGTTTCTGGATCTGTTATTGTTCATCAGTTTACATTGGGGCATGAAAGGGAGTGGGGTGATGGGGAATAATGGGGGGGTAAGAGCACATATGTAATACCTTAATCAAAAAAGAAAAAATATCTATATTTTATAAATGTAATGTGATTTCTCTATAAAGTTTCAAAGGAAACATCATTGTATTCAACTTGAATACTTTGATGATCAACAAGAGAGTAGTAAAACACTCTAAATTATTTTGAAAATATTATTTTTATCTTAACCAAAATTGCTTGCAAGAAAAAGAGAAAACGTGAGATATATAGGGGGTGATAAGAGTATTTGATACATTTTAATTATTGCATTACAGATTATATAATCTTTCTTTGTTTAGGAAAACATGTTTTATCATCATGTCATTTAATTATTATTTAAGTTAAAGTACTCTAAACTTGGAAACATCAAAAATGTTCTGCCTTTATAAAGGAAAGAGAACTTACCAATTGTAAGCCAGTTAAAACTCACTTGGTACCTAGTTTTATGTTACAGAATTAAAACTAAAATTAGAAGTTATCAAGAACACTTAAATATACAACAGGTAAAGTGTTTTGGCCTGACTTAACAAAAAATTGTCTGTTCTTCATAGCACTATATATATTTTTTGAGACATAGACTTAATCTTACATTTATAGCCATAGTGAAATCTTCAAAAATGTTTCTCACAATGCTTCCTTTGGCTTTTTATTACACCTTTTGGTTCCATTTAAGAGCCTGGGTGCTCTAATTGTCATGTCTCCGCATCAAGGGGCTAAATTAAAGGAATTTTAGGCGAAGGAGTGATAGTTTTTCCATGCTCTTGGAGAGGCATCAAAGGAAGAGCTCTGTTTTATTCCCTGTGATTTTCCTTCGGCATTGGGAGCCAGCAAGTACCATCAGAGAACAAAGATCCATTTCAGCGTAAAGAAGAAGAAAAAAGTGTTTCATTACCACAAAATGGCCTCAAATATATCTTCAAGAGAGAAGGTAGATTTTGAAAAAGAGTACTAAAAGATCGCTGCATAAAAAAGCAGAACCTCTAAATTAAACAAAATTGCTTTCATTTTACAGAAGTGTTTGATATTATAGGAACCCAGTGTTTGCAGACAAATCAATGGCAAAATTGTAGTTTTTAATACTTGTCAATAAGATAATGGTGTCAAGGAGGAGCAGTATCTAACCTCAAGGAATGTTATGAACTGGTGACTGAGCAAAGACAAACTCACTTAACTCCAGGTTCAGGGGCAGCTTTCTGCCTGGAAGGGGACTCTCTGCTCACAAATAGGAAGTACATTTCTCTGCCTCACATTTCTGAGGCTTCCTGTCAGCCACTGCCAGCCTGGCATTCTCACTGTTGCTAACCATAATCAGCTCTGGTTCTTTTTAATAATTTAAGATCTTTTCTATCTTCAAGGATTTGGATAGGGTGATTGAAAATAGTTCTGAATATTTGGCAAATGCTTCCTACCCTTCCAATCTGCCCCAAACCAAATACACATCAGACAATGATGGAAGTATACAAAGTTCTTCAGAAAGAGGTAGATCTTACAATAGCTATATATAATTGAAAAGATGGAGACATGAATTGTGATTATTATTAATAGTCACTCACATGGTGCCATTTCATCAGTACCAATGCATTCTTTTCATCATTTTTAACTACAAATGCTATTTAATCAGTTTCTTCTCAGATGAATGTTCTCTTTGAGAATGGCTGCAATTTCTGATCTTATACAGGGGATTTACATATTGGTTAGAGGTACTCTGCCATTTAAAAGTTTTATCCCACCTGCTAAGGAAATCTAATTTCTACTCAGCAGTGACATTTAAAATATTCCACAAGTGGCACGACAGAGGCACTAAAATATCACAATGTCCCGTAGCCAATCACAGTGGTCACTCACCACCAACTGCCAATAGGACCATAGAGAGAGTATTGGTGGTGTGTCAGGCCTGCGTCTCTAGAGATATCTGAGTTCCCCAAAGGCTCACTTTTTATAAATATATTCTATTGATTTTTACAGAGAGGAAAGGAGAGGGATAGAAATTCAGAAACATCAGAGAGAAACATCGATCAGCTGCCTCCTGCACACCCATTGGGGATGTGCCCCAACTAAAGCACATGCCCTTGACCAGAATGGAACCTGGGACCCTTCAGTCCACAGGCTGACGCTCTATCCACTGAGCCAAACCGGTTAGGGCAAAAAAGGCTCACTTTTTTAGAGTCTTCTCCAATTGTCTACTTCTGCACTACTACTCTTTTCTATACACATTATGGCTTTTCATTTACATCTACTAATGCTGAATTAGTTGAAGAACGAAAACATAAAATTAGTTTATTAGTTGGCTCTCGGTTTACAGCATCCATGGATGTCTGGGTAATATTGAGATCCAGGACCCAAGAAAGGAAGTGAAGTAGCAGAAATCAAAACTGCTGGTGAAGAGATGGCTCTGCTACATGAAGGAGCTTTGACCAATACCTGTGTCTTTGCATTGCTTATTGAGGATACGAAGTCTCAGACTGGAACATTTCTTAGCAGAACCTCGGTTGCCCTTCCTAAACCTAAACCTAAGGGTATTTGGAGATTTTTTGCTTTCCAAAGAGGCACAAAGGCTTTATTTTTTTAAAAAATCACAAGATGGTGAATCTTATAAATAAAAACAAAGGGAAAAATAAATGTAATTTAACCTTTTTATATCTCTGTCTTTTTTTCATCTGTAAAATAGATGAAATAATTCTACATACCTCAAGGGTGATATCAGAATTGAACGGTCCAATGGATTTAAAACAAGGCCTGACATTTTGTAAGCACTTAGTAATAATAGATGTTGCTATTATTAGCATCACCTTAATCATAATGATATATCAACATATATATCATCATCATTATTGACATTATCAGTATCATTGATATTCCCAAAACATACACCTCAATAAGGGATCTCTGGAAACAATCTTTGCCAGAGTTGAAGGTTATGGTATTGGAGCTTACATTATAATACCAGAAAACAAATAAGTTCTTAGACAGCCTGGCCAGTGTGGCTCAGTGATTGAGCATTGACCTATGAGCCAACCAGTCACAATTCAATTCCAGGTCATCAGGCATATGCCCAGGTTGCAGGCTGGATCTTGCAGCGTGGGGCATGCAGGAGGCAGCCGGTCAATGATTATCTATAATTATTGATGTTTTCTCTCTCTCTCTCCCTCTCTCTTCCTCTCTGAAATTAATTAAAAAAATGTTCTTCAAGTCCTCAGATATATTTTCTATTCTGCCCTTTATAATCTGCCAAGATGCTACGTCCTCTATTCCTATCAAGAACTATTGTACATTCATTTTAAATTTTGAACCTTACAAGCTGTGCATTTTTTACTGTGTGGATTTTCTAATTATTTTTTCTAAAATTACATACAAACATATGTATATGCATAAAGACTCTTTCCAAAGATGAACTCTCTTTCCTGACAAGCTATATTCATTTTTCTTATTCAACAATGAGATGATCTACCTAGTAATATCATAGGGTTTCTATCTACCCACATTTTGAGACAGCTCATGTCCTGAAAAATAGGTTACTTTCAGTGGGAGTTGGTATAACACGGTGGCATTGTTTTGTCAGTTTTCCATAGTAATGGTCATTTATACCTACAGCTGTCCATAAAATTAGTGCTAAGCTTTATTAAACTGTTCATGTCCAGGAGTTTCCCAGCAGTGAAAACATCTGTATTTAAATATGTAAAATAATTTTAAAACCATGAACACTCAGGAAATTTGAAACATACACTTTTGGGAACAACAAAATCATACAGCTATTTAGTAGTGAATATTGCATTTAAATACTTCATTACAGAAAAGCATTTACTAATTGCTTATCCATATATGGTGCTTAGTTAGGAGAAGCTTAAGAGCCAGTGAATAACATGGTCTGGGCCAGTTAGTCTGTGACTGATTAGCTCACTGCTTTGAGAGTGGTGCTAATGAGGCCCAGATCACAGGTTTGATCTCTTTGTGGGCTGCTTAGGCTGGCTCTTTGCCACTGCTGCATGTTTCCCATCCCACTTTTCTGGTTAGCTCCTTCTCATTTGCCACTGGTCATAAGGAGCAACAAGATACAGCGTATTGGCGTGTATTTGCAAATCCGTCAACTCAGTTGGATAAACACAAATGCACTCTTGAGAGGGAGGACAATAATCTTCATAGGACAATATCATTTTCTCTCCTAAAAGTATTATCACTGCTAAAGATGAACAAAACTAGTATTTGTAAAACGCTTGATAGCATGCAAACAATGCCTTTGCATTGTTATGTCATTTTATACAGCCATTCAAAGTTATTTAAACTCTTTACATCCACCCATTTCATTTACACAGATGGGGCACTCAAAACAAGGAAACTTTAAAATGTCTATTGAAAAAGGAATTTTTTTCTGTCAGGAATAAAGTAAAAGGAGAAGGTAAGTTTCCAAGGATTGAGGTGGAAGTTCATCTAATTTGTATGAATAAGAGCATCAAATATTTTATGGAACAAGTTAATGCATATGTTGTTTGTCAGTAAAGTAAAAAGAAAAATCAACAATGACCAAAGAGTCAATTGCTTATATTTTGCTAAACTATTAACAATGGCATCCTCTTCACTACTCAGAGAATTTTTGCATATAAAGCTTAGTCATACTTGGTGATGCTTTGGTTTCTTTAATATGTGTGACAATGTCAAAATTTATGTTGAGTGATAATTATTTAAGGCAAAGCATTTGATAAATACTATATGTGTTGGGTTTTTTTTACAATAAATAAGTGAATTAAAATAGAAGAAATATTTCACAGTTGGAGAGCTAATTTTCTGGACATTTCTACCTATATCAAATGATTATTTGTTGCATGTTTGATTAATAAAAATTCACTGTTAAAAAATTATGCTTGACTCAAGAGTTAGTATGTAATTCATTGGAAAGTGACTAAAAACTGCTTTATATAGGCTAATTATTTATAATGATTTCTTTCTATATGTGACATTTATAAAATAATTAATAGCTTATTCCTAAAAATATTATCCAATTTAAAGGGAACTATGGTAGAAATAAGATTTAATTATAATAAAAAGAGTATTGGTGTAATACAAATAAATGCAGGATATATGTAGGATACAAGTTTCTAAGAATTGTAACTTTCTACATTTTTGTACATTTTTAATCATTAGTGAAAATTCATGATATTGGGAATGCTATAGAGTGGTTTTTGTAGTGCTAAGTTCTGGTATGCACAATTCTGGACACAGAGTGAACTCATGAAAAATGAAAGGGTTAATTCAACTATTTCTATGATTTCAACATTAATTTTTAAAACACAATAGGTTATACTAGTAGGAATAGGAATCATGCCAGGCTTCTGCATCAACACGTATTGAACAATATAAAAAGAGCAGCATCAGGGTTGATAAGAAAGACATTTAGTTTCCAACATATAGTCATTTGACACATGTTTTGAGATTACAGGGTACTAATAAAGGACACCTCTCTTCCCCCTTTCACTTCATTTTACAGCACTCTCTAGACACATTGCTTGGAAGATTTTTGTTTTCTTTTCTTTTTTGCTTTATTTGTTAAAGATATGTTTGAAAAGTTAGGGCCCCAAACAAAACAACATTTGAGACAAATATTGGATTGGTTTTCCCTCTTTCTGCAATCTTAAAAATGAAAATATATGAAGATCATAAGGAGACTGGATTTCATCTTCATTTCTTACTTTATTTACAATGTGTCTCAGACCCTCCATGTATCATCATCTCATGTTCATTGTGTGTGTCTAATAGATCAATTCTAGTAGAATAAGCACTTTCACAGTAATGAACTCAAAAAGCAAATTTGCAAGCGTAAGAACAATTTATGTACTGAATTTGCAGTTCTCAAGGAAGTTGAGGATGAGCACATGAACTGCAAAAATATTTGTTGGTATTTAATATCCATCATCAGGGTGAAGTCACTGACCACATGTAAAACCAAAGATAAAAACCTGCTGCAAAAACATTAACACTTATTTCAGCATTTAGTAGTTCTATTAATACCATGGTAGAAGGTCAGACATTGCATCTACATATCCTTGTGTAAATATGATGTTTCACTCTGATGTTTCACTGAAAACAATCAGATGTTATAATTCTGTTCATAATTTATTTCAAGTTTTGTTTATGCATTTATAAAAAGTGAAGGGATAATGAGCAACGACTTGGTTCCATTAACAAAAGAATAACTTAAAAAATATAAAAGGTGCCCTTGTTAACACACAATGCTTCAAATAGAGAAAAAAACACAGTTAAGTCTTATAATTGCTTGGTGTTTTAATTCAAAGTTTCAAAAATTTGAATGGTATGGTAAATTACACTTTTTATTTGTAGTGATAAGAATAAATACTAATTTCTTGAGAGCATAGCATGATAACATAATATTTTTGCTAAATTAAGAAAGCATCGGAATACAAATGTACTGGGAATTGGTGGCAGTATACACATAACTCATAATTTTGTCCACATACAACAAAATATTCTATCAATCTAAATGTAGGCTAGTTGTTAAAATTTACAAACATTTCTATCTATGCACAGCTATTGTAAACAAACTACAAAAATTATGTGATGAAGCTATTATTAACACAAAAATGCCTGTGCCACAGAGGTCCATGTCTTTCCAATGGCTACTTACCATTATAATTATTGAAAACAAAACTTCCTAAAAAAGTCATTAAAATGTAGCCGTATAAAAATAAGAAAAGAAATGAACAAATTAATCTATGAGAGGTTGAACTGTTTACAAGTATAATTTTGAAATTTTATAATTCTGAATTGTCCCCCCTATTGTGGAATGACTCTTGATGGATTTCCTAATTTCTTGGTTGAGTTTATATTCCACATTGGAATAAAATGCAACTGAATAAGATCCTGATTTTCAACATCTATATTTTGCAAAAGAAATCATCATAATCATAAATTTTAACATATTTTATGGATTTTTGCCTGATAAAAATTATTTGTTGAAAAAATGTGCTCATAATGAAAGCCAAAATAATATGGGCTGAAATATTTATACATTTTATTATGAAAAATTAGATTTCAAAATATTCAATGGATAGAGCATCTGCCTGCGGACTGAAACGTCCTAGGTTCAATTCTGGTCAAGGGCATGTACCCTGATTGCAGGCCCATCCCCAGTGGGGGGGTGTGCAAGAGGCAGCTGATCGATGATTCTCTCTCATCGATGTTTCTAACTCTCTATCCCTCTCTCTTCCTCTCTGTAAGAAATCAATAAAATATAAGGGAAAAAATGCTACAACCTGCAGAAGAATCGATTAAATGTGATTGTTTTTAATTTATTAAACATGAAATACAATTTTGAAAAGGACTACATGGAATTATATAAAAATACAAAAACAAATGAAGCAAATTAAAAAATATATATTTTCAGCTAAATATCATTCCATAGTGTTAAAGACAACATATATGTATATAGCTATTTAATGATGGCCCAATTATACACCAAATATATTTAGGGGAAAATGAATATTATGCAAGAGATTAACTGGTAAATGACATTTTTTGTCAAATGTAAGGTTCCCAAGAGAAATAGATTTTTTTTTAAATTGACATTAGAGAAGGAGAAAGAACCAGAGAGTGAAGTGAGCAAGAGAAATATTGATGTGAGAGAGATACATCTTTGATTGCCTCACATATGCATGCTAATCAGGGGTTGAACTCACAACTGAGATATGTGTCCTGATAAGGAATCCAACCCTGGACCTTCAGTGTAAGGGACAATTCTCTAACCAACTGAATCCACACCAACCATGGCCCTACAGAAGTAGCTTTTTACCACAATGTGTTCCAAATAGAATTTGTATAATAGAGTTTTAAATGGTAAATGTTTCCAAGTTAATAATAGTTTATTTGCTACTTAATTGTTCTAAGAATTATCGGTCAGTGATTACAATAGTATACTTTTTTTCAACACTGAACACTAAATATATAAGGAATGTAGAAAAATTGTAAACAAGTTGAAAAAATAGAGAAACCAGAATGTAAAATAATAATAATAATAATAGAAAATAGAAAAAGAATCAGTTGTACTATGATATACATTTGTTCCCCAAATGTCAAATGTGTACCACTGATGGAAACTAAGTAATATCACCTAGCATCAAGCTGGTCTTATTTCTTAAACAGTATTAAAAGCACTCAACTTCCTCTATTTTTTCTCTCTGAAGTTTGTCCCCATATTATTAACTTGAAATTCCCACCATTAAGTGTATATTTTTTCATGAGTGGCTATTGAAGGAGGATCTCCAAAATTGCACTATTGTAATTCAGACATAGTTTTTGAGAGCATTTTTTTCTGGCTGAGTGCTATTGGAGTCTCTACAGGTCTGGGATAGTGACAACTGGACAAGGTAAAAGACTATATGAGGGAGGCCCAGCATCAAAGGCCAACTTCATCTCCTCTGGTGGGCCCCTATCAATTTCACCAGCCAACATCTTATTAGTAAATTGCCCTTAAACTATTAAATGCATGGTATTTAATTTCACTTTCTTTGAGTAACTTCACAGAGTGAAATTAGACAATCCATGGGCTGTTTTTAAGTGAGGCATGTAGATTTGTTGTGAGACCAATCAGCCCCTGTTGTTATTATAGACAGTTTAGTTACCTAAATATAAAGAATTAAATTTGACTCTAGGATACCTTCGTCTTTCTGTATACTTATATGCTTAGAGTAGCAAGCATGGATGCCAATTCCAAAGGAGATGCTGTTGTATACTCTTTCAGAGAAGCAAAAACTGCTTTTCCCATTCCTACTGTGAGCAGCTTTGAACATCATTTCCAATGAATTTGCCAATTTGGTGACTGGTGTGAGCCAAGGCTTTCTGATTTCAAAGCCAGCTTGCATCACTGTGAATATTTCATTTCTGTTTTTTTGCATGCAGGATCAAAATGATGAAAGCTGACTTGTTCTCTTATGATCTAGAAAATACTTAGTTTTGGGTCAAGAATCACTGACAACTTTACCAAATATTTTCTTTAATGTGCTTTCACTCCCTGACTCACTCACTCACTCACTTGGAAAGCTTGAATGCATTACCATCTATCATTGCACAAGCCTAGCTCTCCTCAGTTGGAGGCTTTGGGGGACCTGAAACTGTGGTGTAAGGAGCTGGGAGCTGGAAAGGGCTGTTTTGGAGCCGAATAATTAGACAGATCTGCAGCCTCGGGAAAGAGTTCAGAACAGAAAACCAAGACCAAAGCATAGTCACAAGAATTAGGCAATTATAATGCAGAAATAAAGGTATTTAAGAAAAAATTGTAGCTTAAGTATATGAGCAACATAGATTTGGACCAATTAAAACTTCTCACCCACTGGGTGTGGGCCTACTGATACCTGAAGGAATGGCGGTTAATCCTAGTGCCAGTACTGAATTTGACTCAGCCCTGCCCAACTATAGGCCCTCAGAGATGCTCTGGGAACTTAAATTACTTCAGTTTCTAATTAATAATCTGCATGTCAAATCTACAGTTCTCTTTGCTAAAGAAAACTGGAATCATATTTTCTTAAATAAGCAAAAGACTACTGAAGCTTTAAGGATGCAACTATAAGATAGCAGTGATAAAATAAATATTGAGATAATTTAAGCTACCTTTTTTTCCCTGCAAAAGAATCTCTGGTGAACAGGGGATACACTCATTTGTGTTAAATTCTACCAATCAACTAAAACTTCAGATAATTGTACGATTTTTGATTTGTATTTTGCCATTTGCTTATAGACTTGCTGTTCAGTTTTTAATATAATAATGGCCCCGTTCCCAAAGTTCTATGCTCAATTTTTCTGCTTTTCCTTATACTGTATTCACTCAAGAAATTCAAAGACCACATTTTTTCCCCACCAGGCAACAAATCCAAAATTTCTCTAACCTGACATCTCTCTTAAGCTTCAATTATTTTAACCCTAACCAGCTTCTGTCATTTCCCATCTCAAGTTGCCTCACAATGGCAGCTTATAATTAATTTACTTTTGACAATTATGTAAAAAAAGTACATTTTTAATAATTAGATTACTTTTATTGCAATGCCAAAATAGGCCTTCCTATGAAAATTTACTCTTTCCTTGGCCACCTACCCAAGCTTTGGATAAGGATATTTGAGGCAGATAATCAATGAGTACAGTTTTAATTCAGTTCTCTATAATGGTTGATTGCTTTCTTTCTTTCAATTGTAGTTACTATATAACCTAATAATTATATTGCTTTAGCAACATACAAAAAATTAAATATGCAACAACAATGAAAGAAGGAAGGAGGGATGGGGAGAGGTAAGGAGGGGAAGAAAGAAAGAAAGAAAGAAAGAAAGAAAGAAAGAAAGAAAGAAAGAAAGAAAGAAAGGGAATAGAACAATCTGTGCAGTGCTGTGAATTCATAGACTGTAATTAGATGGCTTTAACATCTTCCTGAAATAAAGAGATGTTTGGCATGATTAACTTTTTAAAAAAAATACTTCTTTATTGATTAAGATATCACATATTTGTCCTCATCCCCCTATTCCCATCCCAAACCACTTCCGACCCATGCTCCCACCCACCTTCTGTCCATGACCACCGGTTAGGCTTATATGCATGTATAAAAGTCTTTGGTTGGTCTCACCCCCTTACCCCCACCCTCCCCTACCTTCCCTCTGAGTTTGATAGTCTGAGCGATGCTTCCCTGTCTCCAGGTCCATTTTTGTTCATCAGTTTATGTTGTTCATTTCCCTTAGATGAGTGAGATCATGTGATACTAGAAATACACTTAGAACCGAAAATGAGACAAGCAATAATGGTTATGCTGAGAGGCAATACATCAGTCTGTAGTGAGTTTCTTTATGGGCCAACAGTTCTTTTGAGTTTCAATTTCAATGTCAAACAGTTCCTTATGTGTACATCAACAGGCATGATTACCTTTTGAATCAGGTCTTCATCTACAGAGAGGACAGTGAAGTGCCACAAATCAACTTTTTTTCCCCCCTAAGACATTGCAAGTCCTTTGCTATAAAAATTTTGCTCTCATTAACAAGAAATTAATACCATTAATAATTAAACTCTCAAAGTATGTAAAAGATTAAAAATAAATTAGAGTATTAAAGCT
Source organism: Vespertilio murinus (assembly GCA_963924515.1). Taxonomy (NCBI): domain Eukaryota; kingdom Metazoa; phylum Chordata; class Mammalia; order Chiroptera; family Vespertilionidae; genus Vespertilio; species Vespertilio murinus. The sequence continues at coordinate 63,057,475 of OZ004708.1, forward strand.
TTCTGCTCTCATATATAGCGTTCTCATTCTTGTGGTGCTATATTTTCCAAAGAGAATGGGTGCTGAAGCCTTGCACATACCACTGGGTTCATCAGTGAGAGATAATTGAACACCTGAAGTCCCTTCCTGTATGTAGCATAGAGATTCAAAAGAGAGAACAATTTATGTTTTTTCCTATATGCATTCTACAGTGCAGTAGAGTTCTTCATAAATAATTTATAAGAGTTCTGTAAGACTCCCAGAGTGCCCGATTTATAATAGAAATGAAAATTGAGGGGGGAAATGGCCAATTGTAAATGAATTGGTCAGAGTCCCTAAATAATATTCAGTTCTTCACCATGTATAATTGATTAATTAACAATTACACTTCATAGGTAAAAAGTAAGTTTTCATTATCAATCAGATGTAAAATATTACTCAACCCTATAGGTTGATACTTTTTATATTTAAGAAGCATAGTGAATTAAATTAGATTGAGTGCTCAGAATACATTATAGGTCCTTTGTTGAAATTACTACACAAAAGTTAAATTGTTATATGTATTAATATTTAGTGTTATTTATATTTAAGAAGTGAAAAACTAAGAGCCTTAAAGGTTAAATAGAGTCATAACCATGTTTTCTTCATCTAAAACATTATCCTTTTTACTATTAATCCTAAATAATAAAAAGTATAATTATATATACAAAGAATAAAATCACAGTTTACTAAACATTTTATTCTACATCATCATTTTGTACATGACAAAACACTTCTACATTTTTAAATATGATACTGTATAATCCTGTTATTTTTTAACTTCTGTAAAATGTATATTACTCATCTATTTTATATTGATTTCTCTAAATATCATTATATTCCCTAAATATCAACACAGTAGATTATGAGACAAATTATTGCATCTATTTGGTATTTTCCAAAGCACAGACTTATATAGAGACAGTATATCAGTATATTGTGAACTCCTGGTCTTTTTCTGTTCACAAAATAATAAAATATTTGGATGTCCAATCTCTCTTGGCTTCATGAAATATGTGATTAATATACAAATAGAAATAGAATGCACAATGTTCTTGGGAATTCAATGAGCTTTTTCAAAAGCATGATGAGTTATTTAAAAAAGAATAATAGTCACATGACAAATGACTGTCTGTTGCAAAAACTCAATTATTCCTCAGGCACTCCTTGAAAGACACTCCTTGACCTTGTAATATATATGCAGGAGCTAAGCCCAGTTTTCCATAATAACATATAAGTCTCTGTACTTTATATAAATTCTTATTTTCTTATTAACACATATAAGGTGAAGAAAATTGAACAATTTCAACATGCAGACTTTAAAAACTGAAGTCTATTTATAGAGTCACAGTATGTACCTTCTTTCTCAAGGGGCAGAATACCTTTAAGTTGTTGGGTCTGCTATCAGCCTCAGGCCTCCTCCACTTAGTGTGTTATTTTTCCACAGGCTAGTATGGGTTTATTCATATGGTGTCTGGTAACCAAGAACAGTCAGTGGGGGAGAAATGCAATGTGCAATCACCTTTCACATCTCTGAATTACGTGTTTTTTTCTTCTTGTCCCATTGGCTGAAGCAAGTCATGTGGCCAAGCCCAGATTCAAAGGGTAAAAGTAATAAACTTTATCTTTTGATGACAGGAAGACCAATGTCACCCCCCCCCCCCGCCCCAATGAGGCTTATAAAGATTGGAATGATCAGTTGTCAGTTTTGCAATCTACCTCTTATCCCAGCCCTAATTCCAGTAGGTCTTAAGGGATCTATAATCTCAATGTATCTCATTACAGGGTGGGATATGATAATTGCATTTGCTGCCAATTATCATTTGAGCTGGGCTCTGGATCAAGTATGAGGTATGCCTGGGAAGTTTTCTAATCTTAGTTCCTTGAAGAATATTGTATACAGTGCTCTATGGAAAAGGGTTATTCCTTAATCATCATTTTCCATTGAAATATGTAAGTAAGTAAATACCAGTCAGTAATCTGTTTCTTCCCTAATGCATATAGGATAAAATCTACCAAAATTTATTTCTTCCACTGGGTTCTAAGTTCTTGTCTCTGCCACTTTTTCAAAATGGCAGAAGCATATTTTGAGGCTTAAGCTTTGATAAAGACAAGAATCTTGCTTAGCACAACTAGACTAAAATATCCCAGCCATATTTTCCCAAAATTAGAAGGATTTCAGAGTTTCCATAACTGTGGATGCCAAGGGCTAACCAAGAGAACCACAGGAATTTTTAAAGTAATGACAACATGCTTGATCCAGAATTTCATATTTAGTGGCTCAAAATTCCATTTTGTAAGATGACTTGAAAATACGTTTTCCATAGGAAGCAAATAGCAAGCATATTGCTCTCCTAAACAAATCTGTGATGCCCATAACACAATCACGTTTTAAAAAATGCTCTCTTAATACTATAAAATGTTTTTTTTAAGTACCTCTTTTCTTTTAGTCCTTCTTTTAAAAATATATTACACTAGACCTGAGTCTGAAGAGGATGAGTCAACCTGTTTAGGCTAGTACAAAGTATTTTGGGCAACTTAACATGCAAGTGGTGTGGTGGTAAAAATACTGTCGTTCCTCTATGCCTGCTTTCTTCACACAAATAGACCACTGAAATGCACTGAGGACGGGGCAAAAGAAGGTAAGTCAGTACCAAAGTTGCAGACACCTGGTTAAGGAGGTTCTTCAGAAAACTCAATCTCTTTTCTGCAAGTCTCCAGGAGTTTATCCAAAATAGTTTTTTTGATGTAAAAACAAATGAATAACCCTCTGAAGCTACATTACCTTAATGTAGTTTTAACTGTTAGAATATCATTGCTTACCATTAGAAAAAGCTGAACCAATCAAGTAAACCAAACTGGTAAGAACCAGTGTGAGGAACACTAATCATCTATCAGGCACAGGAAGATAAATGTTAACTCTTTGGGAGGAGGGATGGAGAACAAAATTAGTATCTGGAACTTGGGAGTCAGATTTGTACACAAATCTTCCTTGGGCCACTTGACTGTGGTAAGAAAGTGTGCTCACTGATATCCAAAATAACCTCTCTCATTTATATATTTCCTTAATTACTTCCTCCAGAAGAATATTTTTTAGTTAATATTTAACTGAAAAAAATGAGTGAACCATATCTTCTTCCTTACCTGGAACATTATAATGAAACCTGAAATTCTAATGGGTTTCATTAGAATTTTTACCCCCCAAAAAATGGTTTAAGTTTTACACTTGTAAAATAACCAGATATAAAGCAAAGTATATGAAGAAAGGAGATGGGTGCTCCAGTCTCCTGTGATGGGTTCATTATGACAGTTAACACATTTTATTTAGAGCTTCAGAGATGTCAAGGAAAACAAATTATTACACAGAATCTATGAAAAGAACTAAATGTTTTGCCTTATTTTAGTTCTTTTTTAAATTGAGGTATAATTGACATGAAGGACTATGTTACTTTCAGGTATACAAGATACAGATTCAATATTTGTATGTATTGTGAAATGGTCCCTGAAAGGCATCTAGTTAACATTTATCTCCTCCCATATTTACAAATTCCTTGTGCTGAGAACTTTTAAGATCTATTTTCTCGTACCTTTAAATTGCACAGTACAGTGTAATTCACTATGCTGCACATTCCACCCCCGTGAGTTTTTTATTTTATAACTGGAAGGAACTGCATATTTTAAATCAAAATCTGTCATGTTTTTCAAAGTAATGTGGCACATTCGTAAATAGAAGGTTCTTTTTGAGGGGGTTTTCATGTGGTATCCCATTCTCCACTCACATAGCACCAAATCTTGACTTCAAATATTAGTTGGATTGGCATCCTCCCTAAATTAGAGGGAGTTTGAAATGTAGAAGGATGCATGTGAGGGAGGGGATGGATATGGGGGAGGAAGGAGATGTAGAGAAAGAATGGAGTTTGAGGTCAAGGTATAGATAAAAATGTAGATAGAAATAGAAAGAAGCTGATATGAACATGGCTATAGATATGGCATATAAATACATAAACATATAGTATAAGATATTATTAATAACTTAGAAAATCTGATTAACTGAAAAACATTATACTATGCTCATATATGATCTCATCTCCCCCAAGGGTTCCTCCTTGTCCTTTTTGCTAAGCCCAAATAGCCAATCAATGGTTGTTAAGCCTACTGAGCGTTTGAACAAACCAATGTTTGAACAAATATTCCCAAAGCAACTGAAGTTCAACTAACTATTTTGGCTAATAGTCCATAACATCCCTGGCCTCTCTCTCCCAAGTTACAACACTCTCTCAGGGTTGTTCTCATGCCACAGCCCTCTGAATTAAGGCTTATGTCTAACTGTGTTCCAGCTGATTTTTCCTATAGTATCTAGGCTTACTATGCTGTATTTTTAGGTATACTATGGTATAAATTTCATTATTAATATATTTTGTTACTGTAATGATAACACTTCAGCTTTCTGTGCCAATGATATATCTTTAAATCCAGATTTTTTTCCGGCAACTTACATTTGCCATAATCATCATTTTCTACATCCAATATCCTTTGTCCAACTACTCCACATTGTCAACTGTTCCATGACAATCTACTTATATCAGTGTGAATTAAAAAAATACAGAATGAGTTCTGCCTTGATATATACAAAATCTCAATAACGTTTATTGAGCGGATGAATGATTTCATTCACTGAAGCACAAATACATAAACTGTTTCAAAACTAAGCAGCTACGACTATATCATTACATTGTGTGGATTTAAGGAAACATGTATGTGTTCTGCCAAAGGGCCTACAGTTGCCCGTGAGTGCTGGGCATGTCCTAGTTTCTGCTGCAGGAGATCAGCTGTCCTAAATTTAACACAAAGCAATTACTTCTGGGATAATTAGAATGTCAAAGAGCCTCCCTTTATGATTTATTCCTGCATTGAGCAATCAAACATCCTTTGTGAAAGCCACAATGTGGCTTAAGTAGGAAACATCATGCTCTCTTATGTGTGGCTTACATATCTTTCTGTTGGAAAACAAAACATATCCTCATCCAACACATGTTCATTCTCTCTTGGAGATTGTACGTGAAAAATGCATGTTGTAAATTCTCAAGCGTTCAAAGCATATTCAAAGAACAAAGGAGGACAAGCAAGAACATTGCCATGGCTGCCCTCCTCATCCCTTCCTCTCCACAGTGTCTCTGATTGGCCCACCTAAAGGAACAGGCAGAACCTTTTGTTCTTAGTGTAAACATACTTGATTCATTTTAATATTTAACTGAAGAGCTGTGCTTCTTTGTTTACTTCCTCATTGAATGCATCAATAAATCAAATCAGAATGCACTAAAAATGTCTAAGTACCAAATGCTTTAGGTTTACTCCATAGTGAATACATGCTTTATTGAGACTCTGAGAAAAAATGATGTCACGCCTGCTTCATCTATGGATAAAGTCTTTACTCACAAAATATTTTATTTAAGCTTAAAGTGGGAATTTTCAAACTATGAAACCGGTAAGCCAACCAAACTGTTGTTTTTATGTTGTATCTGCACCACATCATACTGACAAAGAAAGATTTCAATAGCTTTGCTCATTTTTTTGTCTAAAAATAATAGAGCTAAAACCATCTGAACTTTGGAGAGAAAGAGGCATTTCTCCACAATAAACTAGGAGAAAGAACAGAAGCAAATTATTATAAAGGAAACTAAGTGTGTAACCCATAAGAGTATTATTATATCAAGTTTTAAGTGGCAAACCCTTGAAAACAAACATATGTCACATAGTTTTATTTTCTGCTTGTTTTCAAATATATTTGTTGCTTTATCACAAGCTTCTCACAATACCTTTGAAAGGATACTACAGAAATATTTGTTTTAGAACTGGACTTGGGCCATGGAAAATGTTTTGAGGGGGAAGTAGATTCTTTAAGGTATTGCAGAATACCTTAGTTTAAATCTTGAAAAAAGTTTTGTTTAGAATCTTCTTAAATTATTTTTTAGTTTAAGAAACAACCTACTTATTGTTTCTTAGACACAATATTTGACACATTAGAAAGAGCCAAGGAAGATGTCTTTTTAAATGATAGTTGAATTTTCTTTTATAGACCTCTTTTTAGAATTAAAGTACTCTATACTTAATCAATGAAATTTTTTGAAATGTAAAAATAGTGTATTGCTATCAGGACAATGAATAAAAATAGATTTGTATAGTGATTAGAGTCACTTTCTCTGCAGATAAATTTAGAGACAGAGGTCTCAAATCAAGTGTGGGAAACAATAATTAATGGAGTGATACTGTATTTCTGAGAAAGCATGAAGGAATGAGTGCCACAACACAACTAAGAGATTTGGCCTTAGAAACAAGAGAGGCCCCATTTCATTATACCAATGGGGAAGAAAAAAATAAGTGCAGGTAAATTATACCTAGGTCCAAATTGTAGACATTAAATGTGTGCATATTTATACCTTGACAGCTATGAAAAATGAAGTGACTGAGTAGAATTTAAGCTTTACTTAATATTTGAGAAACTTGGTAGTGGTCTCATTGAGGCTGTATTCATCTAAAGGTGTGAATCCAGGGCCTTCTGTCTCCTCATTGCTCATCTATATACATTACATATACTATTCTCTTTTAATATTAGGCCAATTTTCTTACATATTTTTATTTTGATTAAATGTTTTCCCCTTTCCTAATATCACAAAGATATTTTCCTACATACTTTTAAGTACATTCTTTAGATTTAGAGTTTTACATGTACCACTAATATCTTTTAACCATCTGGAGGTCACCCTTGCATAGGAAGAAGATACGAACCCAATTTATTTTTCTTTATGTAGTGACATAATTTTCTAAACCAGCCATTAATATGTGATCTCTTTTTCCCCTAGAGATGTTAGGTTTTATTATATGTTAAGCTTCTCTTTGTACCCCAATCTGTTTCTCAACCCACTCTTCTATTAGTCTGCAGGTCGCATCTTTTCACAGAAGCACATTGTATTTTATTTTTTTATTTTTCTCTTGTCTGTAGCAAATTTTGTTCTCTAGTACAGCAAGTGTCCCCTCTGATCTCTTCAAAAAAGTGACAGTAACTCAGGGGCATTCGTTGTTCTACATTACCTTTAGAGTATTTGTGCTGTGTTCCACAAAATCATCCTGCTAAAAGTAAAACTGTAAGTTTGGGGGTGAGATTGGATTTTGGTGCTGGGTCCCCTTCATTTCCCATGTCTGCAGATACCTATAGCTCAGACTTACAGCTGAGATCCTTTCTCTGCTCTAAACAATAAGACATGCACAGAATTATAGCATTCTGAACATCCTCCATTACAGACACATTCAGAAGAATGTCACCTTAACATCAAAGAGAAAATAGGGAGATACAGTAGTCCTTTTGGTATTGTTTATATATTGGTGTCACAGTTTCATGCTGGTTTTGGAATGCTCAGTTTAAATTTGATAACTAGAACAGAAAGCACTTGATATTTTGGGAGAGAAATGTATAACATCCTATGTGTTCTAGATTTCTCCATACATTACTGTATTTTATGCTTCTTTGCTTTTTGAAATGCCATAAAAATATTAGTATAATTATGATTAGAATTGAAACTAACCAATCTGACAATGAAACATCCTTCATATTTGAAATTACATAATGCAGCTTCTACTGACACCATCTTTATTTCTGTAAAATCCATTCTTTTTGTTATCTTCACATTTGACTAAAATTATCCCTGAAGGTGCTTGATGAAACATTTGGGTATCTTCACATTCTAGCACAGCTATTTCTTACTAGGAGTTATCTGACTGTGTGTTGCTTTTCTATAAGTTAGAGATGGGTGCACATATAAAGATGAAGTTAAGGAGAAACAACTTCATGGTAAATCATGCCAAGAATAATACAAATCCAAATGCCATGCTGGACAAAATTCCATTTGTACCAGCATTTTAGAAAATGTTTAAAGGAAATGGTCACGTTGACTCCAGGGGAAAATTAATCAGCACAGTGCTGTTTTAGGTAACAGAGACATACGGATGTAGTGACATATTTGTGGTGAAAAATTGATCTGTTTGCCTGTTTTTATTAACCACTTCCTCGCGGGAAATAAGTCAACAGTTTGGGAAAAGAAAGCTTTCATCATCACTAGTTTTTGCTATCAGTGACCATTTTTAGGTTCCATTTTTTTTGTTTTCTAGGAGACTCATAACTTTAACTTATGTATCCTTATCTATGAAATAAAAATTACATAGATAAAAAGAAAAAATTATATTAAATCTTCTTAAACCCTAGGTACTAATACCGGTACTAGCTTTGTTTCATTGTGCCAACAAGTTTGGCCTGTATATTGAAAATAGGACAAAAAGTGTATGTATCATTAAAGAAAATGTTTTATTTTAAACTTAAAGAAAAATAGAATGAAAGATCAGATAAACTTACTATATGAAGAACACCTGCTTCTTTCAGGGTGTTCTCCTTTTTTATTCTGTTAAGACATAACTCAGAGATGAGACAGCTAAAGTATGATTATTGTCTCTAGAGCACTGGTTCTCAAAGGGGGCAAGTTGATTTATACAGTATAAAAATATATATTGTTATATATTTATGCATTTCAGTTCTCTATTAGGTTTTGTGACTTTATTTGTTATTTTCATATCATTTTATATTAGTATTATATTTTTAACAATTTCTTAGTGATTTCTTCCTCAGTACTTCAATTGTCCTTTCATTCCCTTATTTTCCTTTTTCAAGGATGCCTAGTTATTTGGAAGCTTGTTTAGACCACATTAATTGCCTCTTAGGCTTCCTCCACTTGAATAGGAGTTCTCTTTACGAGTAAGAATTAGATGTCATGGGGCGGGAGGAGGGAAGGGAATCATGATTTTAGAGATGCTTAGGTGGGGCACGGCCAAAAAACGCTGAGAACCACTGCTCTAGAGTAAGATTAACCATAACTTTTAATAAAATAAAAAATGTGGAATTGCTGAATTTTGCATTTTTTCCTTTATAGCAATATAAAATAAGTGAAAAACTGGAAAAAATGTTTTAAAATGTTGATAATGATTTAAATGAAATATTCTAGCTTGTTGGGACCAATAATTCTACTGATTTTAAATTTTCATCAATTATATCAACAAAATACTTAGTCTTCCAGTTTGAAAATCACTCTGGACTTACTTCTCAATTGAATCCCATCTCTATGTGAATAACACTTTATTAAATACCTACAGGTCTATAGGAAAATGTAACTTTAAAAAAAATTTTGTGAAAAATAAAGTGACTGGTGGGAATTTATTCTAAAATAAAATGTAAGAATGATTTATCTCTTTCCTAAACTCAACCAAAATTTCAAATCCTGTCTTAACTTTTTTTAAGGCTCTTCACTTAAGAATTAACCTACCTGAATGTCATTCAAAACAGGTGAGGATACATATAAAATCTATCTCATCTTTCTACTAATTCTGCTTGATATTTAAAGGTCAATCACATGACAGAATTTTTTAAATTCAGAGTGATAGATAACAGGGCCATTCATATTTATATCTTATTATTATTGCCCTCCACTTCCCTAATAAAATGGTAAACAAATGCAGGATGGTCAAATGGCTCTGGTTAAGAAGGCAAGAATTTTCTCTCTTAATGAAAATCTAAGAAATTGGTATACAGGAAATATTAAGAAAAAAAGGTGAATATTGTATTTTTGTATATGTTTTAAAATCACAATCATTGTCTTATAACAATATTAGGTCTGAAAACTAATACAGAAAAACCCAGGATCCATAACATCCAAAATGAAAGAAGGCTCGGCTGACTGGAAGTCAGTCCTGGGTATGTGACCACTGCCAACCATCACTGAATGTTGAGGGGGCTGCAGATCAGCCCAGAGAGAAGCATGGAGAGAGAAACAGGGTCTGATTTGTAGTGTCTGTGACAGCTGTTGATCAACCCTTGCCTCTCTCTTTCTCTTCCAGTCTGTCCAGCAGCCACACCTCTCTTTCTCCCTGGGCCTCCATTGAGACTGCTCATCAGCTCCACCTCTCTGATCAGGCCCTGAGATAGGCCCAGAGACACTGATTGGCATAGAAACTGACCAATCAGAACTGAATCTGAGTGAACTGTGTGGAGCCAATGACTGCCTAGGAGGCAGAGCTTTTGATGCTGACTGGCATAGAAACCAACCAATCAGAACCTAATCTGGGTGAACTGTGAAGACAGAACCTGAGGTGGGGGCTGAGGAGGGGATTTAAGGGCAACAGTTGTTTTGTGTAAGGTATAAGAAAGCAGTTCAATTTTTTCATGACCGGTTTGTCAGTATAGTGCATATGGCTAGCTATCAATCCAGATATAGGGATTATATTTTTTGTCTGCCAAGAGCATCTCCTCCTACTGAAAAAGGCTTCCTCTCACCCCACCTTTAAGCAATCCTATCTTATATAATCTATCTATACTACTAAAAAGGGTAATATGCTAATTAGACCTGGTTGACTGGCCAACTTCCTGATGTCCTACTTCCTTCCTGACAAAGCCATGGTGGTGGGGGCAGAGGCAGATGCAGTTAGGAGTGATCAGGCAGGCAGGGGAGGGCAGTTAGGGGCAATCAGTCAGGCAGACAGAGAGGTTAGGGACAATCAGGTAGGAAGGCAGAGTCAGTTAGGGGCAGGAAGGAAGTCAGGCAGGTGAGCAGTTAGGAGCCAGTGGTCCCTGATTGTGAAAGGGATATCAGACTACCAGTTTAGGCTGGATTCTTTGGGATCGAGCTAAACCAGCAGTCAGACATCTCCCAAGGGGTCTCAGATTGTGAGAGGGTGCAGGCTGGGCTGAACCCTCCCCTTCCCCCCATGCACAAATTTCATGCACAAGGACAATAGTATAATTATAAATCCCTGATAACAAATATTTATTAGTAAGAAATTTACAAAATTAGGAATCAAATATCCATTTCCTTCAAATATGACCTACCAAGCTTAATCATTTTACATTCATTTATTTATAAACTATTCTCACTCATATCACCTAGTTCCCTTTCAATATTTTGTTCTTCATTACTCACTGTACTGAAACTGCTTTCACATCAGACACTAATGATTTAGAGTCACCAAACTCAGTGACCTATTTTGTATCTGTGCATCCATCAATCTCTAGAGACATTTGACACTATTTAAAAGAGCACCCAATTTATCACCCAGGACCCATTATTCACATAAAAGTACTGAACAAACTCCATCAATTTTATCTTTGCAGTATTTTTCCTCACATCTTTCCAAACTCAATAGAAATAACTAGGTTAAAAACTCTGCTGCATTATTGTAAAATTCTGCTAGCTGATATTTCTGATTTTCTTCAGCTCCTGCACATTCTTAAAACAATTTGTGAATACTACTGTGATACACCCTAGCCAGTTGGGCCAGTGGATAGAGCATCAACCTGCCCACTACTGTCCTGGGTTCACTTCCAAAGGGCATATTCCTGGGTCGTGGCCCAACCCCAAGTAGGGGGAGTGCATGGGGCAGCCAATCAAAGATCCCATCTCTTCACTGAAGTTTCTATCTCTCTCTCTCTTCATCTCTGAAATATATATATATATATATATATATATATATATATATATATATAGTGCAAAGTTTCTTATCTTTAATTTGAATTATAGCTAATTAGCTCAATTCAATGTTTTCTTCAAAGAAAGATATAACCAGTATCTTGCCCAATTCTTATTATATAGTTTATTTGTGTATATTAATACATTTAATTGTATATATTCTAGATAGATAAGGCCTGCCTCATCTTGCAATAAAGTTGTCTTTAATAGCCAGAGTGTTGGTACTGGCTCTTAGTACAAAGGTTAAGCTATATAAAGCACTGAAAAAGTCCATGTATAAGATGAAGAATGGAGTAAAGTCCTAAAAATGATTTCTACTTTACTATTGAAATAATTGGGGTTCAACAGGATTGAACCTGAGACTACATAGTCAGTGTCAGATTTACTCTACTCAAATGATATAGAGAATGTCAAATCCTAGGATCTGTATTTGAGGCAATGTATGATAGAATGTTTTGAATTGAGAAGTAGTAAAAATACAGTATTGTTATTGTTTAAACACCATCGCTATCCACATTTAATACTTAATTTTTAGTATATTGGTAAATACCTTTAAAAATATGAAAGCAAGATTTTTGATTATTGAGTTATATTAGTTATTTAATCATCATTCATTTTATAATTCAAGGGCATGTACCTTGGTTGCGGGCACATCCCCAGTAGGGGGTGTGCAAGAGGCAGCTGATTGATGATTCTCTCTCATCGATATTTCTAACTATCTCTCTCCCCTCCTCTCTGTAAAAATTCAATAAAATTTACTTTTAAAAATTATGATAATTTCTAAAGAGTATCTTCTGTTCAACTATCTTCCCTTTATACTTTTGGGATGTTTCCTGGTAATGTTTGCTAGAACAGAAACAATTTTTGTCTGTTTCACATCCCCACATTCACAGCCCCACTAAATTATGTATGCCATGTATTGCAAGAAAATAGTCACCTCTCTCACACAGTTTAATGATAACTCCTACCTCTGTCTCTAAGGCCAAATAAGTCCAAGAATTAAGGTCATTATCAAAGATATTCATGAATTTTTGCCTAAACTATCAGTATTATTCAATATAATTGCCTGAATTATGTGTAGAAAGGCTTTAGTTCTTTGCTTTAGCTAAGCTATCTGACCTGAATGTTCTGGGTAAGAGATAATGAGAAAAATTTCTTTTTAAATTACTACAGGAAGTACCCAAAGTGCAATATACTTTTAGTCTGAAGGTGACCAATTCTGTGGGGAGTTGGAGCAGTGTAATATCACCCAAATATATATGGGGATAACAACTGTGAAAGAAGGTGTAGTAGGGTTTGTCTCTTATTTGCTCTCAGGAGATATATAAATACATTTTTAATTTAGAAAGGAAAAAGAGAACAGCACATTTTTAGTTCTTCACATAATGGATATTTAATAATAAACTGATACTAGAGTCTATAGTTTGGTAAAAATAAAATTGTATTTATTTTGGCATTATTTATAATTTTTAGATAATTAAATGCAAAAATAAGTACACTTAATTGACAAAAGGAGGGTAAAATTGCATTAGAAAACTAATGCAAAAGGGATCACTAATGGATTTAGCACTAATAAGTCTTTTCTTCAATGTGGCTGTAGTACAAGAGGGTGGGGGAATGAAGAAATGAGAGTCTATCCAACATATTTTGTAATTGTGATGTTTTTTATGTCTCTAAAACAAGAAAAATAATTAAGAAAACATAAATCTTTTGAAATGGGTCTTTGTAATAATTTTTGCATACTGAAATACGTATTTTCTCTAGTATCTTTTCATCTCTTTTTTTAAGATTTTGCACACATAATATAACTAATGTAATAGTAAAGCTATTCATCTATCAAAATATAATTTCTTGTGTTTAATGAAAAAAGGTCTTAAGTAAATAATTATCACTTGCAACGCAGAAATGAAGAAATGTTTTAATTGTACATGAACACAAAGAGGGGACCATTATCACTCTGTGGCTATTTTCAATGTTGTGAAGAGCATATTCTTTGGTATGTAGTATCTTTTCATGAGCACATCAACGCTAACATCAAAACTTGGTTATATTTGCCAGAACTAACACAAATAACATTTGCTCTTCTCCAAAGAGGAAGTTTAACCAAAAATCCTTTCCTTGTCTACAGTTTTCCTAAGGCTCAGCTTTTCCCAATTTAATATAAACACAGCTCTGGATAAATAATCGAGGTTTGTTCTCATGCAGTGTGCCTGTTGACTCAACTAGAAGTCTGTCACCCTTATGTAATTAAATGGATGGCTGCCTTTGAAAGCTGACAAGAACACTTCTTTACCTTATGTATTCTAGGCACTGCTTTCATAGCTAACTGCATTTTTGGCAAGAAAGCACATATAATTTGGCTCATGGTACTTCAATCATTATAAAAATTATTTATAGAATACCAATGATGGATGATTTGATTCTTTTTTTAATCTGGAATGTTACCAGGGCCCTATAGGACAGTAAGAAAAAAGGGGAAAAATAAAAATGCTTTTTGTTTGTACCAGTTTAAAATATTTTGTTAAAATGGTGAACCTCAGTTCAAAGATTCAGCATCAACTGTTATAATTAAGAAATTGGCACATTCCTGAAATAGGAAATTCTATTCTCTCTCTCTCTCTCTCTCTCTCTCTCTCTCTCTCTATATATATATATATATATATATATATATATATATATATTACATAAACAGCTTATAAAGTAAGATATTTATGAAAGATGTTCAATAATAACATGATAATTGACTATTTATTTATTGAACAAAACTAAAGTAATTTGAGCAATCATTATGTTCTGGAACAACCCGATCAATCCAAGCATCATGCAATGTTCAGGTTATATTGGAGTCCTTTGTACAGTAGCATCAAGGTAACTTAAACCATCAAGTCAAAGCATGTTTGATTTCCTCAGAGACATTCTCATAAACAGGTGCATTTGAATTTATTTATGTGTATGGGCGTACTGTAACTTCAATTTTGAAGCTACCTCAAAGAAGAAAATCTTTAGTAGCGTAATTTGATATTATTCTACAAAGCTATAGTAAATAATTGATGACTGAAATTTATTCTCTGTTAAAACCCTAATTAATTATGAAAAAATCATTAATTCTTGAGTTCAATCATTGAATGGCAGCAAGCTGATATTGTCTGAAATGGCATACCATGTTCAGATTTGTTTTTAGGCAAGCTCAGAAACTTTAAATAAAGACTAAATAATCATAATCACATGATAAAGGTATTATATTCATGGCTGCTAATCACGGTGTTTCTTAAACCACATATGCCTTTCAGTTTCGCAAAGATTCCTCAGTGAAACTTCAGGACCTTCTTTTCCAATTTAATCAGAAGCACATAGACCTTATAGTTAATTACAGAAAAGAATACATTGGAGGAAAAACAAGAGCAAATATTATATAGAATATCATGTGATTGGATTAGTTTCTTGATGGTATTTTATTTCTGTTAGCACAATATCAGTTTATAATATATTGACTGAGCACCTACTAAATGCAAGTTGTTTAAGGGGAAGGACATAGGTTTGAACTCAGAGAGAAAACACTTAAAGCTGCCACTCATTAATTTTTTTAATATATTTTATTGATTTTTTTACAGAGAGGAAGGGAGAGGGACAGAAGGCCAGAAACATTGATGAGAGAGAAGCATTGACCAGCTGCCTCCTGCAAACCCCCCACCAGGGATGTGCCCGCAACCAATGTACATGCCCTTGACCGGAATCGAACCTGGGACCCTTCAGTCTGCAGGCCGACGCTCTGCCCACTGAGCCAAAAACGGTTTTGGCTGCCACTCATTAATTTTGTATTATTGAGAAAATCTATTCATATTGTTTCATTTTTTTCACCTACATAATGCAGATAGCAGAAAATGCCATCAACACCATTGCAAACAATATATATATAAATATTTGTAAACATAAATTAATAGTTATGGTAACCAGCTAGCTCCAGATAAATTCAAATTGAAAGCATAATAATTAAACAATCTAGGGTCACTGTGAGACCAGATAGAGAAATGACCTTTGAGCCAGAGGCATATCATATATTTTATATCTAACTGTAATTTCTATAATTTTTCCTCTTTTGATATTGAATGCAATATTGAGTTTTAGGTAACATATTTGGTGCTACTTACCTAGATTAGGCCCAATCAATGTATATAAAAGCCTATGTGACCATTGCAACCAAAGGACAACCAAACAAACTGTGTGGCGCAACCAGGCTGGAACGGGCAATCAGGGGTCAATGAGGGGCGACCAAACGAACAGGCTGACAGGCTGTATGGGGTGACCAGGGTGGTGCAGGGGGGCAGTTAGGGGTGACCGGGCAGACAGGCAAGTGAACAGTTAGGAGCCAGTGGTCCCAGATTATGAGAGGGATGTCTGACTGCCTGATGTCCCCCGAGGGGTCCTAGATTGGATAAGATGCAGGCTGGGCTGAGGGGAACCCCCTCCATGCACTAATTTTGTGCACTGGGCCTCTAGTATTTAATATCATGCCTGCTGAACTCAGCCCAGTTCATTTTAAACAGCATTAAATACTACAGAAATTTCATTCACCTGCAGAATGAAAAGTCAATATGCAGCCTGCTGCACACTTGGCCACCATCTATTAAATTTCTGTAAGTCTATAATTTTGCCTCAGCCAGGAATACCCATGAAAATGTAGTTCAAGGTCTAACTAGGGTGTTTTCAAACCCTTAGACCAAACAAGAAGCTTATGAGCCATTTGGCTTGAATCAAGAATGAGGCCAACAAATTGGTTGAGAGCTACATTGTTTGTTTAAGGACTGGTAGGTGGAGATCTTTCTCTGAACAGTAAACTATATAAGCATAAGAGAAACCTAAATTTTTATCTAAACAATCCACATTCAGTTTCAAGGAGATGAGACTGTTGACTAATTTTAACGAATGGAAAGTGAACAAAAGTGGTGTGCATTACTTCTAGGCCAGGGCGTTTAAGAACTTGCATACTACACTCTCCACATTATATCATCTCCTGGACTTGAGGATGAGGCAGCACTGTCTTAGGTAAGGGATTCTATGTCTCTGAATCACTGCAGAGAGGAGACTTTCTCTGGAGTGTTGCTCTCCACATATGTGATTTAATGCCTACTTTAGTTTGTTTAGACTCTGATAGTTGGACTTTATTTTGTTAACTTCTATTATACTGGTACATAATTCTAGTTTTATGCCTGTTGATTTTATCGCCAATAGAAAAGATGAATCTACATTATTAGACTTTTTAACTTTTAATTGTTTGTTTGTTGTTAGTATATATGATGGCCTTTGATAAACCCATCTTTGGAAAAAGCCATCTTGACTTAATTAATTTGTTATCTGATTCAATAAATTTTCTTATAAAGTCTTAACTACATACTCAAATTTTCCTTTGCTTGTAAAATTACTATTGACTATGTGATGAGCAAATATTTATTAATAGGCTATGGGACTTAATCACAGAAAGCAGAGTCTCAATTGGAGAGGAAATCTATGATAAACCTAACTAATTCTATAGATAAAAATAAATAGCATGTAAATAATAGGTTATGATTACTGGTCCAAGAAAATTACTTAACTCAATTAACTATATTTTATTCAAAGTTTTTACTTTAATGATGAAAACTCCTGGAATTTCAATTATGAAATAACTCACTATTACTAGGGTTTTGCAATGCTCACCTAATTCCAGAGTATACATTTTCATTGATTTCTGAAATTTAGTAGTAAAGCCATATTTTCCTTGATGCATGTTACAAGAAAAAAAATCTGCTGCTTTAAAGAAAAAGAGGAGAGGCACTTTGAGTTAGAGTCCAATTATACAGAATTATTTTTAGATTTGACCTAGAGTGTTGGCTTTAAAATTAAAATAAAGTATCTCACCTCCTTATGAAAAATGCAAGGGTTGAAATAACTAGTCAAACTAGGCAAAGAAGGCAGTATATGATGGATGTGGTTTGTTTTTTATTTATGTTTTATTTTTAATGCCTCAAATCTTGGAAGTATGAGACAGAAAGGAAATGAGTAGTAAAGATATAGAAATATGTTTGAATTTAGAATTCAAATTTACAATTGGAATAAAGATCACTATTTATTCATCAAATAGTCAAAAGCAATTTTACAAGTGACAGAAAATTTTGAGCATATGATTAAAATTTTACAGGGAATTTATTGAGTCTGTGCTACAAATTAGATGAGGTGTAGCCAGCTCTTTGCATGAACAATTTTTTCAGAATAATGTATTATTTCAGTTTTACAGTTGGGAAAATTGGCTTAAGAATTTCTAAACTCACTCATATAATAAAGATGAAGCTT
The DNA here is from genome assembly GCA_963924515.1 of Vespertilio murinus. Taxonomy (NCBI): domain Eukaryota; kingdom Metazoa; phylum Chordata; class Mammalia; order Chiroptera; family Vespertilionidae; genus Vespertilio; species Vespertilio murinus. The sequence continues at coordinate 63,075,381 of OZ004708.1, forward strand.
GTATTTAAAATTTTATATGTCTGATCCCAAGGTTCTTAATATTTCCACTGGATCTCATTATTTTCTTAGAGGTTGTCTCTGTTAACTTTTTTAAGAGAAGCAAATGGTAGTCCAATCAGTGATAGACAAAAGGAAGGTACAGATTAGCTAATATGACTCCTCTTCTATTCCAGGAGCTGGTCTGCCAAACCAATACTCATTATTAATTAGATTGAGCATAAAGTTTAAGTAATGAGATATTTGGGTGCCGTGTGGCCTACTATAAAAACCATAGATGTTATAGATCTATAAGCAAGTTTAGTTGTTCTGTCTATAAAGTTGAAAATAATAGCCTCACTGTAGGATTTTTATAGACATAAGTGATAATGCATAAGGAATTGAGAAAATATCTGGCTCATGCTAAGAGATCAATTCAGAGTTTTTATTATTTTTTATATATTTTTGCATACTGCTTCCTGGACTGAATTCAACCCAGACTACTTTTTCTTCTTCTGTGCAGATAAGAAGTAACCAGAATAAAGTTAATAAGTGTCAAACGACTTACATGACAGCAACCCAAGTGATAGGAGTGATTGCACTGCTTTACCAAAACAAAGTCAGGCTCTAATACTCAAACACAAAGCAATGTCAGATAAGAAATTAAGGACAGAACATTTTATTGGATGTGTTTGTGATCACCGCATGACTCCCATGCCTTCCTACCCCCCAACAGTGGAAGAGAAGAACACACCAAGGACAGACAGCACCTGCCATCCAGGAAAAGGTCTCACTGGGGACCTTCTCAATGAACTCCCCGTGGGAGCGGATTAGAAGCCACCTTATGGAAGCAGGCCACTGTTCCGGTACACACGGATGTGTTCCTTTTCACAGGAGGCTTACCTTTTACAGGTCACCGTAGGAAGTGTGTGCCCTCCTTGCAAACATCCCGACAGAATACCACTTCAAAAGTCTCTGGCTGCAATCTTACAATGTACCATTTATCTTACATAAGCCTTTTAGATTTTCACACAACAGTCTGGAGGAAGTTATAAAGCCTTGTCCTGGGTACTAAGTGTATTGATCCCAAGCTCCAGTGCTCCCTATCCAGACTGTACTGACACCAGGGCAGAAAATGCAAACTGTTCTTTCTCTTTGCCAGTGCTCCCATTAGGCTCTGCCCAAAGAGGACACTAGAGAGGGCGTGGGCGGCATCTAGAAAGCTGAAGAAAGAACTTGTTTCTTCTTGCTGCACAGTTGATCTTCTGTGCCTGTTAGGCTAGCCTGACCCTGTCCTCTCCTTGGCAGGGGCAGTTTGTTCCAGCATCAGAGGGTTTTCCAGATTCATCACTCGCTGACCCAGTCAGTTCATGAAGCCCGCTTCCAGAGCACAGCATCATCCATCTGGTACCACTGCCCCTGCCAGATGTTTGGCTTCCAGCTGTACGGCTCTGCCCCTGACTCAGAGACACGCAGGCCGGTGGAGCCCCACCCCCTATTCAGAGGTCTTAGTTTTTACTCCTTGAAACCACTCCCCCATAATTTAAAAATTTTGATAATGCCAACCTTCTTTTATAGTTTCTCCAACCCTAGGGGTGGTCACTTTTCTCCTGCAGTCACTACCTCTGACGCCTTTTGTGGAGAAGAGTTAACATGGCACCTCTGAGATTGCCATCCTTAGAAAGTCCTGCTCACAGCTGAAATTGGTTTGGCTCAGCGGTAGAGCATCGGTCTGCGGACTGAAAGGTCCGGTTCCCATTGCGGGGGCGGGGGGGGGGGGGGCAGGAGGCAGCAGGTCGATGTTTCTCTCTCATTGACGTTTCTGGCTCTCTATCTCTTTCCCTTCCTCTCTGTAAAATATCAATAAAATAAAAAATAAAAAAAGAAAGTCCTGCTCACAAGACTGGCCCGGGACTGTTGCCTGGGAACTTAGGTTCTGAGAAGGTTCACACTACACCCTGAAAAGAATGATTAATTATGCAAACACTGGTTTCTATCAAGCACCTTCTTTCTTTCTGGGAGTCTAGAATTTGGGTATACGAGGGGAGGGAGTGCCCGTGTGACTGCTCCCAATAAAACCTGAGTACTGAGCGTCTAATGAGATCCTCTGAGAAGGGACATTTCACATATGTTGCCACAAATCACTGCTGAGGGGGTTGAGAGCATTCTGGGCGATGCCACTGGAAGAGGACCTTTGGAAGCCTGACTCTGGTTTCCTCCTGATTTCACCTACCTCCCTTCACCTTTTGCCAATCTCACAGTTCATGGCTATAATACACCATGAATATGACTATATGCTGATTTGTGTGTATCCTTTTATCTTTTCAGCAAGATTAGGGGTGGTTACGGAGATTTCCAACACAACTTAGTACTCTTTTTTTGCCTTCTTTTTGCCTACAGTGTTGCATACTTAGTAGTTTTTATATCGAATAATTCCTTGTATTAAATTTTCTCTGCTAATATAACTGGTGTAGATTAAGCTCTAACCTAAAAAATGTCCTATAGTAGGGTTCTTCATAGTGTTCTTTGTGCCTGCCTTGAATAATGACCTGGACACAGCTACACATGTAGCCACATGCAAGAGGTACTAAATCACAGGCTCTCGGGGAGGGAACTGGGAAGTTGGCTTAGCACACACCCCTGATGGAGATAATGCTTCAAAACAAATTTGAGAAACATTTCTCAATGATGTGAAATGACTTTATTCTTCTTTGTATACTTGAGAAGGTATTTATAGTAAAGTTTTTACTCTCGCCTTTATGGAGTGAATGTACTTCTTTATTATGGGCAGATCACTCCAGCTGTCACCATATTCCTGACAATTACTGGTAAGACCTGTGGGTTCTTACTAGTAATACCTTAGCAAATTATATTATAACCTTATCATTAGTTATTTATAGAATCTGTAAGGAAAATCTGTTTTAGAAATTCAGTTGTGCAAATGGACACTGGTATAGTAAGAAATCTTACTTCCTTCTTTTAAATAATATTTTAAGTAGCAGATACTTTTTTTGAGAAATTTCCAGTAAATGCACAAGAAAATGACAGACAATAACTTATGGATAATAAAATGCCTCTAAATAGTTCTGTGGAAATGATAGTTTTTATCAATATATAGACAAAGACAGAATAAAGAAAATAATTTTTAAAATATATGACATTTGAATGAATGATATTTTATTTTCTTACATTCAATATACACATTTTCTTTATTTTTATTTTATTTTTATTGAATTTATAGGGGTAAAACATAGAAACTTTAATTACCAAAGCAAAGTATAATCTTTTTATCTTTTGAAAATATAATTATGTAAGTTACTCTCACCTTTCCCCCACCTATATTATCAATTTGGGATAACAACTATGAAAAAAATTATAGACTGAAAAAATTAATAAGCTTGTTATCAGTCATAGTATAATTTATAAGTTTATAACTGCACAGAAACTTCATTTCTTTAACATGAACTTTTCCCCTTCATTTCCTTTTTTATTCAAACTGGAATTGCCCAGCAATCTGACTCACCTCCCTCCCTCTTTCTTGTATACCCACTCCCTTAATTATTAAGCCATCAGGACGGTTCAGTTCTAGTCAACATCTAACAATCCAAGGAACAAAGTCTTGGGTCTGTTGACCGTGGAAGCAGAGTTTCAGTCCAACTAAAAAAATATCTAGACCTCAACTGTGTTTCAGCCTGGACCCATGAAAGTACAGCAACTCTACAGACCAGCCCCTCATGAAATCAGACAAAATCAACCGTGGCTGACATCAGGACCTGACACATTACCAACTATTTCCTACTCTGACTACAACTATTAGAGCCCATGACCCCAACTGCAGCAGTAACTATGATTAATGATTTTTCCTGTATATACTCTATCCCCTAGGAGCCATTGGGAAGCCAGTTTTAGATACTTGCTCACCTGTGCTTTTGGACTTGACACCATTTCCTTAAATAAATCTTTACTTTCTTTGCTGAAAACTTCTGTTCACATCTTATTAAACTTTAAAGAACCCCTTAATTCAGTATCATTATCAAAGGTGGTGTGGTAGTTTGTGACCTCATTATTTTATCCTGAATTTTAAAGCAATATTTGAAGCAAATAGAACCACTCAAGGCACTTCTTAAAAATCTAGGATTCAACTGGATTAGTCAAGAAGATATTTGACTGATTGAAGGTGTCTACTCTGATCAGGTTAGATATGGAGATATCTGGACATTGTTTTGGATTTAGATTCGTTCTTATAACAGCATTCCACCGAACACCTCAAACTTTCCTTACACATTATAGGTATTAAATAGCACCAAAGGACACCTGGAACAGAATACTTTGATACTTTGAAGTTAATCTGGGAAAAATACTAGGATATGAGCAGTGAAAACTTCCTTCCTTTATCACATCATGGAATTGCCACATTCTACGATTCCTAGTTGACTAATTTGTTGTTTTCGGCTAGCCATTATACCTGTCTGAAGGGATTAAGATCCTTGTATTCATATTTCATATTCTTTGTTTTCCCCTTAAAAGAAATAATCCAGAACTTTTCCAACATATCTTTTGAATTGCCTCATTGTTTCTGAAAGGGTTATTGACAACATTTTGGATGAGATGATGCTTTGTGTTTGCGATATTGCAGGATATTTAGCATCCCTGGATTTTGGCTGCTAAAAAAACCTATAACACCCTCCTCCATCATTTTGACTACCCAATAAACCATATACATCCTTGATGTAAGACATGTGCTCTACTTAGAAACCACGATACTTGAATTTTATCATAAGATAATTTAAGAATAATTTCAATTGTTAGATAACTTAAGAGTCAATAAGAACATCATTCTAAAATTGATCACACTCTGTTGCTGTCTGCAGAATTTCCTTTCTTTGTTAACGCCTAATTCCTTGACCTCTTTTCTGGGTTAGCATCTCAACTCGGTCACATCCATGGCAACATGGTTTCCATAGTGCATGACCTTTTCCTTGAAGAGTAAAGCTCATGTCAGTTTCCTGACACAAGGGCCATCTTATCCTTTCCCTTACAAAGTTTTCTTCTCCTACCAAGCTACCCACTAAATTCCAATTTCCTGTCTGAGGCAAACCTTCGGTTCTCTACTAATTTGTCAAGCATGGATGAGTAGTAGGCCCTGAGTCATTAGGGATTTCCAGTTTGGTTAGCAGCTTTAACCACTTCCAAGGTACTCTTCTATGAATCATGTCCAGTTTTACTTTCCCCTCTCTAAACCTTCAGATTTCCCTTCACAATCACATCATTTTAATTTTATAATAAAATCAGCATTATATTTTCAGTGACTGTAGGAGACCTCTTCTAACCAAAATAAGAATTGGGCAAAGAGAAGTCTGTCTCAGAATGCAGTGATGTGTCTGAAAGCTTGAATACAAAATCCATTTTCCTAGTTGTGAGACGTTGGGCATGCCCTTTAGTTTCTCTAAGTGTTTCTATTTTAAATGAAGGGCAAGGTCAGTCAGTCTCTCAAACTTTCAGCAGCCCTTTGAGTCTAGATTAAATGCTAAAGGAAGTTGAGCGATTTTTGTCTGTGAAGTAGAAAACAAGTGATACTTGTATTTTAAACTCTAGGGTACGTTGTGAATGGAGATTATGTGTAGCTCTCGAGTAGTCATTGAACTATAATGACCAGTTTAAGGTATAGATGAGAACTAATGTAGAAAATGTGCTGAAGTGGCTACCACACTGTACTTCTAGGAAATCGGATCCTTTCCCCAAGTTATATTTTGCCCCAGTTTCCATGCAAGCGACACAAATAAATGAGTGGCTCAAAGCCGAAGTCCTGTTACTTGAACATAAATCCATGCTGTCCATGACATATGTTTCTAAATCAATTTTTGATAGGGGAGAAAAAGAAAAGAGGAATTAGTTGCATAGCTAAAATTTCAAATCACTACCCTAATACAGCTATGTTTAAAAGATAAAGCTAACACATATATTCATGAACATTTAAATTATTTGGATTCAAGAAGTTAAACATGTAATGCCTAGTATAATTTTGAGCAGATATTTTAAAAATGCAAATGAAGTGTAGACATATGAAATAATTAAGTGAATATACTTTTGGCTATAAAGGAGTATTTAGAAATGAATTCATGAACAGAGATGATGTAACAAACAAAAATTTAACTCAATTATCACATTAATTGTGATAATGAAATCCATATATTTTGTGTTTTATGAATATCAGTTTTGATTCTGAAATGTTCCTTATAAAATATATTTTACTGAAAAGTGCAGGGAATGAAAGAACCCAAATAAAATAAAATTTATCAATTTAAAAATGAAGCTCTCTTATAACTATTAGGAAATATAGGGGATCCATTTTTTATATGCCAACTGTTTTAAGTGCTGAGTCATTGAACCTTAGGAAGATAATGATACATTCTGCAATAACCCCTCATCTTAAACTAAAACCAAATCATTTACAGCCACCTCCAGGCACCAACACGATCCACAGTTAACTCCCTGACTTCATGCAGTTCTCTCCCAGACACTCCCTCCATTCCACCACACTGATTTCCTTATAACCCCTCCAACTTTATGAGTGCTCTTGTCTCCAGGCATTTGCACTGGTCATTTTTTTCTGCTTGAAATGACTTTCTCTGGCTGTCTCATGTCTTTTAAGTATTCGCTTAAATCTTACCTTCCCAATGAGAACTCCCACTATATTTTTAACTGTAACCCATTCCATACCCCAGTTCTTTCAAATCAAGATATAGCTTGCTTATACTAGAGGCCAGGTGCAAGAAAATTCATGCACTGGACGGGGGTCCCTCAACCCAGCCTGCCCCCTTTCACAGTCCAGGAGCACTCAGGGGCAGGAGGCGACCCGGAAATCAGGGAAAGGCCACACTTCTGCTGCTGCCACTGCTGGCAGTGGAGGCCTCGGCCAGCCCTGGGCAGCTGGGCAGCTTGCCTGCGCCTTGTGCTGGCCCTGGGAGGCTGGGGGGCTGAGAGGACTGGAGGATTACAGAGGGAGGCACACGGCAAGGCCAGGCCCGCCTAGGGGCTAATTGACCCTCACATCAATTTAATGATTCTTAAAGTTTGTGATTCCATTGTGTCATGTTATCAGCAGAACCTATACCAGACTGTCATCGGTTTGAAAATAGACATTGTCAAAATAAATTACTCAATTCTGAACAAATTTGAAAATGAACTGTATGTTAATAAACAGACTTTAGAATCATTCTAAGTGTTCCAAAAAATGTATACACACTTTAACAGCTGATAGCTCAATTTTGAAAATGAAATGTATTTTAATAAACACTGCTTTTATAATTATTCAAAGTGTGTATATACATTTTTGCTTTCTATGATATTTAGGGGCTCATAAGACACCACCTGATCTATTTATATGTTTAATTAATTATGTGATTTTTCTTCTATAGCCTCATAGAATATAAACAGCAAAAACAGAGTTGTTGCTAAAGTCTGAATATTTGTGTCCCTTCCACCCTCAATTCATATGTTAAAATCATAATTCTCCCAGGCAGCTGTGGCTTAGTGGTTGAGGGTCCACTTATCAACCAGAAGGACAGGGCACATGCCCGGTTGCAGGCTTGATCCCCAGTGTGGGTGTGCAGGAGGCAGTCAATTAATGTTTATCTCTTATCAATTTTTCTCTCTTTCCCTCTCCCTTCCTCTCTCTAAAACAAATCAATAAAATATATTTTAAAACAACAAATAAATAAGCATATATATATATATATATATAATTTATATATGTTTAAAATACAAGTGTAACTTAGTCTTAAGTATTACAGACACTGATAAAAACATGTAAAATATTTTTATTTATGAAAATATGAATTATGATTATGTCAAGTAAGAAAAAAACAATTCAAATCCCCATGTTTGAGACTATTTAAATATTTTGTTTGGATTTTCTTCAATTAGCCCTAAGTTATATGATAGAAAAATATATGGAGGGCTTGCTACTTAAAAACTGAAAATTCTAAGCAGTTTCCTGCCCTGAAATGACTATGTTATTCCAAATTATTACTGAAAATTAAGAGCTTATAAATAATCTCATCAAATCTAAAGTGTAAATTGGCTAATGCTTTAATGCTATTTACCTTCAGAAAATGGTGGCCTTCTGAGAACATTGTTTCATTCATTATAGGAGGCAAACTATTCATAACACATGGACCTTATTTCTAGAGCCAAATCTTACCAATAATATACCTTTAATAAAAGTAAAACTGTATATTTTATGAAAACTTATTTTTGAAAAGGTACTTATGCACATGGGCTAATTCTAAACTGATTCTCACAACATGCATAATGGTGAGGGCTCCTATATTTAATCCTAATTTATACATTTTTTAAAGACCCTATTTCCCGAAATGAGTAAATTATTCTGGTTAAGAAAATAGGTAGGACTGCTAATGAAACCCACACCTTTTTTCTGCACCACTCTGAGTAGAAAATAGATGTTAGTGATGATTGAAAACAATTCTCTTATTCATATTCTAAATTCAGAGATGCGTACTTAGGACTCAGCTAAATGTTATACTATTTAAAAGCCACACAAGAATAACACCTTGAAGCTAGTATAATAAATGTGTTTGTTGAATTATGGTTCAAATGTGGGATTTTCACCTGCAATTATCCTTAATCCTGGCATCTCAAACCTATTCCTCTTTTCTTTTAAACATTTTAATCAGGGATCCCATTTAAGCTGGAATTTTAAAAGGCTCAGAACTGTTCCTGCCTTGACACAAAACTTTTGGGTTTTGTTATGACTATAATAAGTAATGTTTTTATAATCCTCTATTTCAGAGTAGAACCGTGAAAAGTAGCTTTTGATGTTTGGTATTATTATTTGCTTTCTTTTTCTGGCAGTTGATCTTGGCATTCTAGGATGTTTTATTCAAACGCTGTAGCAATAGCATACCCTCCCAAACTTCAGCTACTGACTTACAGTAGAACAAAGAGACTGGATGTTATTTATGTAATAATTTTTTTACTCCGTGATCTCTCAATTTTAAATTTGGTTAGATTTTCATTCTTAATTCATTAACTCTACATATGAAAATGTTTCATTAATATGTAATATTAACCAAGAAAAAGGCAGGCATTAAAAAATATCTTAGTAAGACTAATAGCAAATGTAGAATTGGCCAAAACAATTTCTAGTTTAAAGGTTTTGCTAATTCCAATGTACTGATAATTTGAAAAAGAAATAAACACCTATTATCCTTAACCCAAAGTATTACTCATGACATTGGATTGCTCTAGAAATCTAGTTTACAGTATAGGACTATGTTGTTTTCTTTTCTTTTGTTTGTGTTAGCCACCCTTTACTATCATTTCAATGCTTATTTATTTAACAAAAGAATTGTAATGAACTATCTCTGTTCAGTGAGGTTTAGGGTCATTACTCTTGAATAAAAAAAAAGGAATATGTTGTATCTTGAAAAGTTATAGAACTGATTGTATATACGTATTTCATGAAAATGTTTATATGCATATTGTTATTTCCTAGTTGATATAATCTTTAATCCTCAACATCTCTAAATTAATATATCATAAAAATCGTATTGAAATATGAATGAACTAATCTCAAACAAAAGCAATAATTGCACATAAACTAAACACGTTATTTAGGGTGTCCCCCCAAAACTGTATACACATACTTTGAATAATTATAAAGGCATAATTTATTAAAATATATTTTATTTTCAAAATTGAGCTATCAGCTGTTAAAGTGTGTATGTATTTTGGGGGACACGCTGTATAGTCAAACTCATTTATACAATATTATCAGTTAGTAGTCCTATTTGACAAATAAGGAAACTGAGGCTTAGAAAAGTTAAACAGATTGTACAAATTCTTCCAGTCAGTAAATCCCTGTGCTAACATCTGCACCCAGCAATGACTAAAGCAAACAAACAAAAAGCATGTTGGAAACCATTTCCTATATGGATAATGAATTGGAATATATATGCTATAAGTGCGTATCATTCAGCAATGTCAGTTTCAGTGCACTGGACAAATCTGTGCCATTAAATCTCTATATGACTTTGAATAAGCTGATTACTGAGATTCAATATCCTTATCCATAATACAGAAGTATGGCTTATCCTAATTCAATTAGAGCTACATTTTTAGAGGACATAAATGTGGCACCAAATTAATCATGGCCATTCTTATGACGGTAATCATTCAAAACAATTGGCGACAAAAATAGGTTACACAGGTGAACATCTCAACATTTCAATGTTTCAAAACTTCCTGTTAGTACTTTTGTGTCAATACCACTGCCACTTAGGAATTACTGCAACTTGCAATTTTGAGACCACAAAAGTCCCCCAAAACACTGAGCTGGAGAAATTCCTGTCACATAATACAGGAACGTACTTGCATGCTAGTAAATGAATAACAAGCCTGCTGTTCTTCAGTTTATGAGAAAATACTCTTAAAAATAACCTAGATTGTCTGCACTAGCTCAGTCAATTTCAATTTTAGCTGCTTTTCTAATTACATGGGGATACAAGCAATTATATCAAGATTATAGGAGAAAACAAAATAGCTCCTTACCAACTAGTGTGACAAAAGGTACAGTCTTTGAATCCCATGGGAAGAATGATGATGTACAGTATGTATAGCAGTATTCATTGTTCCTCAGAATCTCAGCTACCATGTATGTTGTGGCAGATGTACAGCTGAGTGGCTGCAGAGCCTTAGGTATCCACTGCTTATACTAGATGCTACCAACAATTTTTAATATGAATTACCAAATTAACTCCTAGCAGTGGGAGAGAAATGTCATTGCTTCAATTGAAATCCTTGATAGCATTTGGTATTTAAACTTTTTTTTTCTTTAGTCATTTTGGAGTTTGTTTTAAGGAACTATAATTTTAATTTGCATTTTCTTGTTGATTAATTTTTTCTATTTTTTCCCATTTGTTATTCTCTTTATGAAGTCTCTGTTCAAATGTTTAGCTCATTTTTCTATTGTTTTCTAATTGATCATAAATATTATTTATATATTCTGGATATGAATCTTAAGTCAAATGCATGTAAGGCAAATATACCCTCAGAATCTGTTAATATGCCTTTTGTTCCCTTAATTTATTTTTGATAAATAATTTGTTAATTTTTACAGTCAAATTTATCAATTGTTCATTCTCTTGCTAGTGCTTTTTTGATCCATTTAAGAAATGGTTGGCCTCAAAAAAGTGATGACAGTGTCCTGTATTTACCCCCTTTCCCCTAATAGCTTGTCTGATATTCACTTTTCAATCTGTACTCCACTTGAAATTGATTTTTTGAATCAATGCACACAAAAAAATTCTTTACCCACATGCATATCTAAATCAACTCAATACTACTTATTGAAATGTCAATATTTTCCTCAGTTAACTGTAGTGTAACATTTGTCATTAATTAGATGACCATGCATAAGCTACCTATTTCTGGACTTTATTCTGTTCCATTGGTTCATCTTTTCATCACTGTACTGAAACCACAGTTTTTTACTCATTACAGCTTTATAACAGGACTTACATCTGTCAGTTTAAACCCTTCTTGTTTTCATCAGATTGCCTTGGTTATTTTAGACCCTTTTCTTCCTCATGAGTTTTTAAAGCATTTTATTAATTTAAAAACAAAATAAGATGAAAAACCAACTATGTATTGTGTTGAAATCACATTCAATCAAGGAAGAAATTCTACCTTTATAATAAAACGTTTGAGCCATTAGCATGTCAATAAGTCATTCCATCTATTTAGATTTTTTTTTTAATTTTTATTGTTTTGTACATTTTAATATAGACATATTATTTCACTTTTAAAAATGCTTTGATAGCTGGTATATTTTCTAGCTTTTTTTTCTTTCTTTGTTATTGTAATTTAGAGACATTTAAATGATTTTAGGTGTTGGTACCAAACATGCTTGTGTTTATTCCAGAAATTGTAATTTTTTAATCTTATGAGTATTTTGAATTATGGGACCAAGTCAGGTTTTCCTACATTGGCTGAAAGGCAACCTAGAGCAAATTTTGTAATGATCAGATCATTATAAATATATTTTAAACTTGAATTTTTTCTTCACATCAAAGTACTATGAGCCAAAAACATAGATTAAATGTGACATGTGAAATTTAACAATAAATCCTTATTTACTAAACACTAGTAAAAGGTTTTGGGTTAGAGAATGTGAGGGATTATGTTCTCCTTTTACATGTATAAATTCAAAATAGTTTTAGTTATCAGCTTGTACCATGTGGAAAGAATTCCAAATAGGGTATTTAGCCATTATTTTCAAAGGGTGATACATGAAACCTACATAAGAATTTCTCATTTGTTCATTTATAGTGTATATGACATGCCTGTAACACAGCCTACTGACTCATAATCTCTGGGTGGGATGTAGGAATTTGCATTTCTATAAATTTCCAGGTGAGAGGTAAGCAAAGTAAACTTTAAAAAATACTTGCAGCATCAGGAGATTTATATAAGTGCTAGATTTATTGTGTAATTTGCTGTTACAAGTATATTTGGTATTATGGAGTAAACTTTATAATAAATAGAATTCTTTTTGCAAAAGAGAACACTCTACTTTTTCACCATTAAACTTGAAATTTTAGAATACAAGTTTTGAGTTAAAAATTCATACTAAACTTGCAAATGCTTTATGGTTTTTGTTTTTCAATTAACATTCTTTAATTCCAAGAATGTAAAAATTTGACATAAAATCAATACATATAATAATTTATATTAGCAATTATCACAGAAAATTTGTTACATTATCTTTTCAAATTATTCAATTATATAGATAGATAGATAGATAGATAGATAGATAGATAGATATAAGTTAAATACTCCACTGAAATTGCAGCTAATATAGAGTCAGTATTAGAACCCAGGTTAAATGTTTTCTATACTATTCTCCAATGTCTTTCCTCTCTACTACTGTTGGTTTCATTTTTCCCCACATGGTGAATATCTTCTAATCAGGCTATGGTGTGTATTACTAATATGGGTGAATATGACATCAGATAATATACACTTAAAGCTTTTTGAAGAGCAGGGTGGATGTGTAGTCTAATTTTCTCTCCACAATATAGCACCTAAGAAATTCTAATAGAAACGGATGCTCAACTTCTGCAGTAAGAAAAGAAAACACAGAAGGTAACATGACTCTCTTTACAGATATAAATCAGTCAGGAAACAAATTCCTATGATGTAAAAAATTATCTTATTCTTTTTGTTCAGATTAGGAATGAAAATAAGTGCAGGAGAAAAAATGAAGTTGGTGCAAGAGAGAGAAGATTACCTAATTGTGACATTATTTTGGTCTGGCAGAGACGATTGTGTCTCTCTTTGTGCATGCTTTCCTAAAAGTATCTTAAGAGTAACTCTGAGGCTTCATTCATATGGTTAAACATGGGAGATTAAATATATGGGCTGTCTACCAATTTTTCAGGCCTTCCAAATTATAGTGAACATACATAAAGCATCACAGGAGAGCAGATAGAATAGTTAAGGCAATGACATCAGAGAAGAGCAGTTAGTTTTAGAAAATGAAAAGTGGATGGATAGAGATAATACAGTTAGAAGACTACAGGCAGCTGTATCTTCATTCTGTTGATTGTTTTCATTGTTGTTAATTCTCACCCAAGCATGTTTCCATTGATTTTTAGAGAGAGTGGAATGGACGGGGAGAGACAAACATCGATGTGAAAGAGACACCTGGATTGGTTGCCTCCCCCAGGGCAAGGATCTAGCCATCAACCAAAGTACACACCCTTGACAGCAATCAAAACCAAGACATTTCATCCATGGGCTGATTCTCTATCCACTGAGCCAATCTGGCTAGGGCTCTTAATTCTGTTTTGATGCGTTTCTCTCTATCAATGTTTTTATTCTATTGGTGCACCAAATATCCTCTTTGTCCAGTGGGATCCTTGGCTCTTGTGTGCTTTAGATAAGATCCTAGTAACTTTGAAAGCTTCTTTGTTCTCTGGGATGTGAAGCCATTTCAGATCCATCTTATATAAGCTGAAATTGTTTCTGCTTCCCAGGAGTCCTAGTTCCTATGAAATAAATGAAATATTTAGAGATCATAATCTTGGCACTCAGTGCCATCAAGTCTAGTGAGTTTGTTCACTCCACCTCAAAGTAATCCTATCAATACTGTTTATTTGGTGTGACTCAATTTCAGGATCATTCTTCTCAAAACAGCATTGCTGTTTGTCTCTTCAATCATTCTTGTGGACTCAATGTGTTTTTCTTGGTTGAGTAAAATGCTTTCAAGAATATATATGTGTGATCCCCAGAGTTAGGGATCTGACAACTGAATAATCTAATTTTCACGTTGTTTAGAAACTGTAAGGATTCAATGTCCTGAGGTATGCCACATGAGATGTTATAAACAAAGTTTAGAAAGAATATATATGATATAGTCACTGTCTAAGATTTTTGGATGAGAAAAAATTGAAAATGATTATTTTTCACTGTCTTGCTGTCTTGATGATACCATGAAAGGGGAAGAGAGTTTGTGGTTATTTGTAGTCTCACCACAATACTTAGTACAACTTCTGGATAAAGATTCTTGTGTTTTTGTTTGCTTGTTTTTATTTTTATATTTGATTTCTTTTGTAACCTGTTAAGTCATATTGTCAAGCAGTAAATATTTCCAGATATATGACTAAAATGTATAGATTTAGAAGAATTATCATACATTGTATTCTAAAAGTGATTTTTAACTTATTTCAGAAAATAAGATGATGCCAATGGCTAAAGGATATTAAATAGAACAACAAAAAACTGTGCAATACTGTAATAGAGATGTCATTATATATAATTTTTAAGAAAGATGAATTTGCATTAGAAATATATTCACTCATTTATTAATTAATTCATTTACTTATAAGTATTTTTCCAAAAATGTTAAAATGATTTATATAATATGTATGGTATATATTTAAAAAGAATCACAAGGCACACAATTGTCAAATGAACAGAGGGATTGGGAGAAGAGGAATTTGACTACAAATACTAGTAATTTTATAAATATGCACAATTTATGAATTCTGACTTTCACTTTCTTTAATTTACATTAATAATGTGAAGTTAAAGATTTAATAATTAAGATGTTTAACATAATGCTGTTTATTATGGCAGTGATGTATTTAACTTTGAACACGGAAATGCCATACTGTATGGAAATCTTTCAATTACTAAATGCTAATATATTCATATGGGTATATTATTTTGAAGTCACTAAATATTATACCTTCATATATTGTTTAGTGACATGAAAACACATAACATTAATTTTTGAATATAATATAAAATTATATTTTAACACATTTAAACCTGCTAAAATAGTCATCAGCACAAAAGTCATAGAAATCTATAGTATGACTAGATCCAAGTATTTGAAGTGGTTATTTTAAATGGCTATTTACAGGTCATTTTAAATTTGTTTTATATTATTTTCTGTATTTTTCAATGCTTTTATAAGAATTTTTTTGTAAGATAACTTTTTGGTGAGATAAAATATTACTAACATTTTAGAATTTAACGTGTAAAAAATAAGGTACACATTTACATGATTGTAAATGGGAAAATACAGGTAAGAAGATTAATTCATATATAAATTTAGGGGAGTAATTAACATGCTTTAAAGTGTTTTCTAGCTGCTAAAATGGACCACACATTTAGGACCATAGTTCCTGATAGCAAGGTAAACATAAACACAAAAATCTCTTCTGCACTTGGCAGTATAAATAAGTTAAAAGCAAACCAGATACTCAGAGGAAGCACAATTGTCCCTGGTAATGGGGCTTAAAAGATTTTCTGTTGGTCTTTGCAAGAGGATAGTTTTATATTGTCAAATTGAGTAGATAGGAAGTCTTTGTTGAATGAGCAGGATCTCAACTACACCTTTAGGTCTGAATATTTGAATAGGTAGAGCTGACACTGGACAAACACATTACAAACAGAGAAAGCAACAGGAACAAAGCCAAAAAGTGATGAATGACCATCACATGTTTCAGGTTATTTTAGATGACAAGAATAGACACTTTGTGTTGGAGAGATTTTGATAAAGTATGACATACAAATGTAAAATATGAGCCCCTTGGAGAGACAATGTAAGAATCTTGAAGATAAAGATGGAATTAGAAAGAGAAAAAGGGAGATAAAGACACAGAGATAGAGAAGATGCATTAAGGATAAACAGTATGTATCACAACCTTAAAAAAAAATAATTGATCAGCCCAATGGAGGAAAATAAACAAAATTCAGTTTTGTAAATTTAGAAAGAAAACATTGTAATATCATAATAGTAGTTACTATTTATTGACCTTTTGGGGATGCTGGAAGTTTTAACTTGTCTGTAGTCTTTACAAAAATTTCCAAAGTAAAAATGTTTATTTCCATTTTATTTATATTTTTAATATATTTTTATTGATATCAGAGAAAATGGGAGGGAGAGAGAAAGAAACATGATGAGAGAATCACTCTGGGATGGAGCCCACAACCTGGGCATAGAACCTTGACCTCTTGGTTAATAAGTTGATGCCCAACCACTGAGCCACGCTGGCTGGGCTATTTCCATTTTAAAGATAAAAGCATTAAATTGTTAAGTTGCAAAGATTGTACAACTGGTAAGTGGTAAATTAGGGTTTTTGTCCTATTTTGCTTATCCAGTGGTTTCAACCTTCCTAATGCCTCGACCTTTTCATACAGTTTCTCATGTTGTGGTGACCCCCCCAACCATAATATCATTTTCCTTGCTAATTCATAACTGTAATTTTGCTACTGTTATGAATCATAATGTAAATATCTGTGTTTTCCAATGGTCTTTGGCTACCCTGCTAGTGGTTCTCAACCTTTCAACTTCCTATAATTCTTTACTTATTCCAAAATGAAAAGTTAAGGTGCAAACATATACACACTTTTTGGAAAAACAAAGAATGTTGTTTTGAAAAAACTTATGTATATATCCTCATCAGAGGATATTGTTTTCATTGATTTTCTTTAAGAGAAAGTGGGAAGGAGGTGTGGAGGTTCAGGAAAATTTAGAAAGAAAGAGAAACATCAGTGTGAGAGCAGGACACATGCATGGGGCCAAAGATAAACCTGCAACCTAGGTATGCACCCTTGATGGGGAATTGAACCTGCTACCCTTCAGTGTGCAGGCCAATGTTTTAACTACTGAGCAACCATCCCGGGCTATGTACACCAACCAGGGCTGTGTACACACTTGTAAGTCTTTATTCCATTCCAAGTGATCCCGATTTTATATTTCTCAAAGCCTTAGATTCCATATATAGATCTAAAAAACATAATCATTCAGCTGACCTTTAAGCCCAGCAATATGACAAATAAATTGATTAGCAGAAATGTCTGACTTACACCTTTCAAATTATTTTGAAATGAATGTTCAAGCACAAATCAACTGAAGGCCAGAGTCATTTACACAGTAATAGGAATTAAACCAACAGGATGATGATTCATTGTTTAAGGGAAAAAAATCTACTTTCAAAATATTAAAAATCAAGAACCTGCTTGTTTTATTATTTATTTTATTTTTAAATTTTGAAGTAATCCTAGATTTACAGGAGGGTGCAAAACAATGTACTGACAAGTCTCATGCACCACAGCCTCTTCCAATGTCAATTGCTTACACAACTCCAGGACACTGTTAAAACAAAGAACTGACAACCTATAACCCATAGAGGTGATTCAGATATCAACTGGTATATTATCGTGTACGTGTGTGCAGGTCTATTCAATTCCATCACATGCGTGACCTCGTATGATGAACTGCCTAAAAGATGAAGAGGGAATAGGGAAGGGAATTATGTATGCCATAATGAAGGGATAATAAGAGAGTGATGGTAGAGTTGTATGAACTGTTTGTTGAATTTGCTTTTCAGAAGGTCTTCAAAATTTATTGAGAGTAAGATTTATACTGCTGTCTCTGAGGTAAAACTCCCTATGATAAAAATAAAAACAAATAAATCAAGAATGGCTATTTTAATGGAAGAATTTATTAAAACGGTGGTCTACCATTCTCTTTTCAGATTCTCTTACCATTTAAATGAAAAGTGTCTGGGGAGGGGGGAAGTCTTTGAGAACAAATAGAATTCAAATGACCTCTTGTGTTTGTTAACCTTATTAATTGCTTTAACATCCAAGTGCCTGCATTTACTGGCATAGAAAGTTCCTGTTATTTATTGCCATTTATTGTGGAAGACCTTTGTTCTTTGTGTTTTTCAGCTCTGTTATTCTTAAGAGCCAGGAACTCTGACAGCTGCTGCCAGCCCTGTGCAGTTTGTTCAAAACAATAGGGAAGATTGCTTAGCAACCTCACATCCAGCTTCTGGTACCCTCCTGGAGATTACATTCCACACACATTCTGCTCATCTCCACAAACTCCCAAGGGAAAACACACACACACACACACACACACACACACACACACACACACACACACAATCACTGTTCACACCACTGCCATTTCTCCAGCATGCAGATCAGAGTTCATTGCTATTTACTATCAAGAGATCCCATAGAGATTTACAGAAATGAATTGGCTTCCATCTCTGAGGAGTTAGAGGTGTACTTTCTAAAGATGCAAGTGTGCATCTTCCATTGCTAAAAATGGGGAGGGCTATATTCCTTGTACTTGACTAACTGCATAATGAGATGTCTGATTGCTTGTGTCCTGTTTTCCCTATCTAGATGGACTTGGGCAATCACTTCATTTCTTTATCACAATATCTTCATCTGCGAAGCAGGAACTTAGATAAAATGCCTGCCGAGTCCCTTTCAATCTAATGTTCCATGATTACATAAAAGGCCTTGGACTTCTATGAGACTGTTTTATACAGAAAATTGAGAAAGAGGAAATGATTATGGAAAATAGGATGTTCTCTCTACTTTTAACTACACTATTAGGCCAATCATTTCAGTTAGTAAGACTGTAGAGAAGAGTGGATCGAGTAGCCGCAAACACCTACAAAAAACTTGGAAGATATCAGGAGTACAAATGTGCCGTTATTTTATGTGATCACTACATATATATTCCTATAATGTGCTAGAAAATGACTTGAGGTCAGAAGCTGAAAGAAATTCTGGTGCAGAGGTAAACAACTATACCTATGCTCCAAATCCAGCCTGTTACCTACTTTTGTAAATATGCATTTCTTGGAACATGGCATACCCACTTGTTCATATATTGTCTATGGCTGCTCTCCTGCTACCATAGTAGACTTAAGTGATTCTGACAGAGTGCGTATGTCCCCAAAAGCCAAAATACTTACCATTTGGTCCTTTACAGAAACATTTGTTGATCCCTATTGTAATGTATGGGAAACTGTGGTTTATTTAGACTTGGAGTCAGTCACCTCAACCAGACTCTGTGCATATCAATGAAAGGAAAAAAAAAAGTGCAAATATGAAATTGTAAAATCCAATGTTGTACATACCCTATTATTTCACATAGTCAAAAGAAAATTAAAGACTGAATTTGATTGAAGATGACTGATTTGTGTTTGTCATTAATTTTTCAAAATGGATTAACTATTATCTTTAGGTTCTATCATATTTATAGCTAAATATTTGAAAACTGTTTGGAAACATCAAGGTTACTACATTTCAAATGTAATATCTATTCAGAAATGTTATGTGAACATTTGGAGTCCCTCTAAAACTAAATTTACAACACTACATCTGAGGAAAATCTAGAATGCAGGAATTCAGTGACTTGAGTTTCTTCAATATAATTGCCATTGATAAAACTCACTGTCATGATTGTAGATGTATATTTTAGAAATGTAAAGCTGTTAACTGTACATTGTAATATATTTTACTATGTGCTGCTTAATATATCAATCATATGTTACTCATTCTGACACGATTAGCAGAATTGTTAAAATGGGAACAGAAAAATACTAACTCAGAGGAGAAAGATATGTTTATCATTTTGTTTCCTCCTTATTGTTAATCCCTTTTATCCAATGCCCACGTTAGAAACCTGCGCAGAGATAGAGTTTAATCTTGTTAGGAACTTCCTAAAAACATAGTAATTTTATTCTTGAATATTATAACATAGGGTAATATTTCATCTAATGATGCTCTAGGAAAAGTCCTGTAGTTTAATAGAAATAGTCATCACCGAGTAATAGATACACCCCAGCTCCATTGCCAAAGCAAGAGAAAAATGATACTTGAAAAACACAGAAGAGTGGATTGTATCCATTCTTTTCTCTACCGATGGGCACCAATGACGAGGTCTCCTGCCTGTCCAGCTACTGCCCAGATTGCTTGTTGCCATGATAAGTGATGCTGTGTTGCAAGATGACAGCAAGAATATAGTGAGAAATTGGTGCAAAAGGAAAAGGGTACTAAAGAAGGGATTCACAGTATTGCAAAGGAAAGAAAGACACAAAGAGGGAAAGGTACAATATAGCTACATGGTGGGAGGCACTTAAGTCAAGGTTAGAAATTTCATCCATGTGTTATGGTCTATATGTACAAATGCTCTTGATTAGAGTGGTGGGAGGAAATAGAGATTAACCAACTGAAAAATTAAAGAAAGATATTTATGTATTTGTGTGTGTTGATGTAAGACTCACTTTCGCATCCACTTACCATGTGGTTTCTGCTATAACAAGAGGTAGTATTTAATCAGCTCTAACCTTTTATTCTTTGGCCTTATTTCTAGTCAGATGTGCTGCTTCTAAATGTTGATCTTTTGTAAGTGTAGTTTATCTTCAACTCTGATCCCCTTTTGCTGCCCAAGTTGGGTCCACATAGTCTCGGTAATGGTGAAAATGTATTGCCCCAATTTTCCTATTAGGTGTTCTTCCTTATTCTACTTATAATAGTCAAATTACCTGGAGACTGGTGTCCTGAATGGATTTCTTTTGCCTGTGGATCAGCTACCTGCTGATAAATTACTCTGATTTTGATGCTGACCAATTGCCCAGATTCTGCCATACTGCCTGCCCATGTTTTGCTTTTGCTGCCATCTACTGGGAAACCAATTATGTTGTCTCAGACTCTTTCTACCTTAGTAACTTGCTTGCCACTACTCTGCTTACTAGATTTAATTGAGTGTTATCACCTAAAGCTAGATTAGTTGCCCCAGAACCAGATCTACCCAGGTTCTGGGTCTGCTTCCATATCTAAGTTGTGTAATTGTGCTGCAACTAACCAGGGAGATGAATACTAGGAATCATTGACATGAAAATGATAGTGTAAATGAGAAGGTAAATGTGTTTTTGCTTGCTGTCCATTTTCCTTAAAGCATATTTTCCCATGTGTGCATTTTGCCACATTTCCAGAGACCTGTCTATGTCTTTGCAGAAGGCTTGCTGATGATAGGCTAATAGCAGTAAAGAGGCCAGTTTCAGAAAACCCGTATGAAAAGGCAAGTTCATGTTGGCTTTTCTACCACATAGACAGAATTTAGCTCTATTACCACCATTAACAAGCAGTGTCACTGAGAAAAAGTTATGTAATTTTAAGTCTCAGTTTCTGATTTTTAAAATTGTGGCAATACAACCAAAAACCTAATAACATTTGTGAAGAACAAGGAAAGGGTGCAGATATCGTGCTTGTTTCCCTGCTAGGTCTACAGCACTTATTGATTTGTGGGAGTCCCTGTTGTTGCTGTACCACAAATAACAAAGAGAGAATATTTAGGTTGAGTTATGGTTGAAACAAAATGAAATCACCCCCTTTCTCTTTTTCTAAACCGGCTCTAGCCAATGACATCATCTCCGTTCTTACCTCTCTTTCCCCTCTGGAAGGATTTTTTGACCACACAGGATAATTCATATATGCCTTTGCCTAACTGGACACAAGCCAAAGGAAGAAATAGAATCTAAAAAGAAATTGAAGGAGCTCTTGGGTTCTCTAACGCAGAGGGGATAATCATGTCCTGTCTTTAACCACTAATACTCAATTTAAAGGAACTTGCATTTCAGTGATTTATGCTATACCTTCTGGTTTTGGATTTTAAGGTTAAAAGAAACTGCATTTAAACCATTAGAAGAGATGTGGCCGATCAAGTTGAAAGAAGCCAGTTTCTAAGAGAAGCTCGTTAATGGGCTCTTAACCCAGTGACATTTGTCAGCAATGTTGTTCTTTCTATTTCTTTGGCAAACGTATGGCAAAAAGTGCTTGATAAAATACGTCTATAATTATAAAAGGAATGCATGAATATTTAATTGGTTTCTGGTATTCTTATCCTACCTGTACCCTCATCAAAATTCCTATTGAACATTTGACAACTTGAACCATATTCAAATTCAAGTAGATTGATTTCCTCTTAAAACTCCACTACATTAATAAAATTACTTAATAAAAATAGTAAGGTGGCAACTTACTATTATAGTTTGGACTCAGAATTTAGTGGAAATGCTTTTTGCAATATAAATAACAAGAATAAAGTTTAAAGACTGAAAATTAAAAAAAATATATTGCATGATAAGGTTAGTAGTGTTTACCTTGAAATTTGAAATTTTCAAAACCTATCTAGCTAATTATTTTAGAATTGTTAAAGAGAATTCTAAAGATAGTTTATATTCTCCAGTGAGAGGAAGAGTTAATAACATTTATTACTGAGAAGTAAAGAAAGTAAAAGAAATATCTTGACTTCTAATTCTTACAAATTCCTTTGTCTTTAACCTTCCAATAAATGCTTCAATAGAAAAGATTGCAATCTGCTCAGATTGTCATAATGAAATATTACAGACTGATTGGCTTCAACAACAGAAATAAATTTCTCAGAGTGCTGGAGGCTAAGAAGTCCAAGATCAAGGTGCCAGCCAATTTGGTTTCTGGTCTAGCAATCCTTGGCTTGTAGATGGCCTCTTTCTTGCCCTGTCTTCCCATAAGGGATGGAGAGAAAAAGAGAGAACTCCCTGGTATTTCTTCTTATCAGATTGGGGTGTCAAACTTCTGACCTCATTTAACCTATTACCTCCTATGAATTTTATCTTCAAATACAATCACATTGGGCCCCAAAGCTTTCAAAACACAAATTTGGGTGCTACACAAATGAAAACAGACTTTTTAGTGTTGTGTATATTACCTTTGTAAATATTAGCAATATTTATTTTGGCACAAAGTGCCTTGAATCATAATACAAAACTAAGATAAAACTATTGTGTTCAGTAACATGCAGGTATAGTCTTAAATGTTAGAAATGTGTTACTTTAGAAAATAAAATGTGTGCAAATTACTATAAAGTCAGTGTATTTAAAAATATATAAGTATGGAAGTTAATATGCTGTGATATATCTACCTGTTAAGAACTGTTTTTAAATACTGATTATATCATTAAATAAGAAGAATTACTCAAAATATCTTTAGGACCAACTCAAGGATATTTAAACCATTTGAAATTAAGCCAGCAAGTAGTAAGCAAAGAAGATGCAGAAATGATTTACTGAAATTGTCAGAATTTCAAGATATCAAGAGATATCAATAGAAAGCTCATTTAATGTTAGCAGAGCTTGTATTATCTTAAATTAGCATAGAAATTTCACATACATTTTTTCAATTCCATCTTACAACGTCTCTCAAAAAATAAAATAGTAACATTCTTTCCTATTCATTTATTTTTAATATATTTTATTGATTTTATAGAGGAAGGGATAGGGAGAGAGAAAAAGAAACATAAATGATGAAAGAGAATCATTGATTGGCTGCCTCCTGCATGCCCCCTACTAGGGATTGAGCCCACAACACAGGCATGTGTCCTTGGCTAGAATTGAACCTGGGACCCTTCAGTCCACCAGCCGACGCTCTATCCATTGAGCAAAACCAGCTAGGGCTATGTCCTACTCATTTTAAGAAAGTAGTCTAAAATGTCACGCATTTGTGAAAATTACATCAATAGGTAGGAAGTTCTCAGAGCATTAGAGTAACCATTTAAGCCTGTCTTCCTAATTATAATATCTAAACAGCATCCTCTTCACTTGCTGCTTTTATTAATAAGCTAAAAATTGTTATTAGTAGGAAAATCAGCCAAGTTAAACTTCAGCTATGTTAAGGTTGGTTATTTGCTTGGATAGTTAATTAGAAACCAAATTACTTCATAAACTCTTAATCTCATCCTGTGGGTTGCCCAATTCCTCCCTTTCCATTTCTGATTCTTACCATAGCTCTTCCTATTGTTAGTGAATAGTAGAACATTTTCTCCTTCAAAGGGAAAGAAATATAAAAGTTCTTCAAACTATTTTATTTGCCTTTAGTCATAAATTACTTGAGTGTATGACTATCAATTTATCTTCCCTTAAGGAATATCTGAGCATCTAAAATGCCGCTACAGTATAGTTCTCTGGGATTGTTCCAAAAAGGATGCTTTTTGGTGATTACAACCTCTTATCTGCAGAGCAGTGATCACTTTAGTGCCAAGGTAGTGGTTTGGCATCAACATCATGTGCTACTATGGACAGAACCTTCTTTGTCTCTGTTTAAATAATGACATCAGTCTTTCTGTGCTGCCTGTTCATAGGAATGTTTAACATTAAAGATGGGGATATATATATATATATATATATATATATATATATATATATATTTGATATTTTACGGAGAGGAAGGGAGAGAGATAGAGAGCTAGAAACTTCGATGAGACAGATACATCGACCAGCTGCCTCTTGCACACCCCCTACCGGAGATGTGCCCGCAACCAATGTACATGCCCTTTGACTGGAATCGAACCTGGGACCTTTCAGTCCGCAGACTGACGCTCTACCACTGAGCCAAACCGGTTTCGGCAAAGATGGGGGGATTTCAAATGCAATCTGAAAATAATGCTGCCAACTAGCTGTGACTTATTGTGTGCAGTCAGCATACATGTGTTTAAGATATTGAATTAAACCAAAGAATAACCATCTCATAGAACTGGAAAGAAGAGGGAAAAAAAGCAAAATATTATTGCACCCATTAGAAATTCTGAAATCCATAGTATTTCATAAATATTTATTTCTTTGACTCAATGGCACCTTTTAAATGGAACTTCTTTTAGGAACACGATGCTTATCTCAGCTCCCATCCATTCCTAGATGAGAGTAGAAAAGAGTTTTTCCTGTTATAAACTGTACATTTCTTTCAGCTGAAGCACATGAAAATAATAGCCTGTTCTCTGTTGTGAACAATCACTGCACATGATGTGGTCAGATATTTGGGGTTTGGGAGTTACTAAGAAAACTACAAAAAAAAACCTACATATTTAAGTATAAATGCAAGAGGAATGACTCCATGATACTTTGTGGATAAGGCTACTTAAGACTCCTCCTATTAAACAATAACATAAGGAATTAATAGACAATAAGAAATTATGCCAAAAACTCTTCCTTAGAACTGAGAGTTCTATGTTTAAAAGGGTAGACATTTTATATGGAAAGGTGAAAAGCAAAGCAGGTGAGTGAAATTTAATTTTTTATCCTTCCTAATAATTTTTTCCTTAATATCCTATATAATAAAGAGCTAATATACTAATGTGACCAAACAGCAGAACAATCATCTGGACAACCTTCTGGATGACGGTCCGGACAACTTTACAGCTGAGGCTACAAGGGGCTTCAAGTGCCGGCCAGGGCTGTGAAGGTTGAACCTCTTGGAAGAATTTCATGCAATCAGCCTCTTGTTAATATATTTATTATTATATTTATGGCAAGGAATAAATCATGAAACAACAAAAATATAAAGTCTTTATTTACTTTTACAAACACCTTATAGAAAAGAATTTTTAAAAGTAAGATCGAACATTTCTTTTCAAACGGCTTACTTTGGTTGAAAGTTAAAATCGAATTTTAACTTTCAACCAAATAAGCAATGTATGAGAAACACGAATTACAAAATATGAAAAAAACATAACTTGGAGGGGAGGTTCTGGATAATAGAGAGAATTACACAATACAGTTAAATGTAGAAAACTCAGCCACAATCCTATCGGTACTTTAGGCACATTCAAAACATGCTGAAGTAAATATTATCGTAAAAACAACAACAACAACAACAACAACAAAAGATAGCAACATTATTGATCTGATCTCTTGTTCAGTAGACTTGTAAAAATTGGATCTTATAGGCAGCAGATGAGTAAGAATTGATTTAGGCCTTTGAAGTGAAAAAAAGTCTCCAGACAGTTGTGTCATGGAAGCCACAAAGTCTAGAATGGGCTCAATAAAACCCGATAGGGAAAGGCATATATTATGGGAAGGATCTAGAAAAGTTAATACTGAAATATTTGAGCCACAGATCACAGACAACTTACCCACCATCTGGAGAACAGAATGATAAAAAGGTAGACACAAGAAAAAAAAAGTTGAAAAGAAATGGAGAGTGTAAAACTATTTCTGGGCCTAGCCAATAGGCAGATATTCAATCATGGGAAATAACAGGTTATTGAAAAACAATAAAAACTTATTTTTGCAAAAAAATTAACCTATAGCAGAAAACTGAAAAAGCTGTGGCAATCAATAGTTTATAATTTATGAAAGCAAGAACTGTTTTTATGAAAAATCCCATTGGCTATTTTGTATTATACTTTTGACATTGTGTTTATATTAATAATATATTTACTATAATATTTTAAATGTAAAACCTAGTCTTTGAGTTACTCCTTCATGTTGTGTGATGTTGTCATGATGTTTCACCTTCCTTTAATGTGAGCAGTTACATTTAAAAAGAAAAATGAACATGGGCAGATCAGAATGAATAAAACTAACTAGCACATTCACATACAGGTTTCCTGAAGTTATGTGTTCCCTGTTGCTTGTTCCCTGGACTAATCTTATAATCTGCCATGGCAGCAAGGTGGTCTCAAAGGCAAGCAGTGCACATTCCTTTCTCGTGAGTCAACTTTCCAGCTATAACAGTATCAGATGTCTTTTAAATCAAACAAAATGAAACTGTATGCTAGAGAAAATGCATGTGATACCTTGGGTTTAGCATCAGTTTAGTCTTTTGTCCTTTTATAACTAAACTGGTAGCCGTTAGTGATACTATCACTGTGTTTGATCTAACATTCTAAGTCAAGAAATTGAATTTAATTCTCAAATTATTTATTTAAAAAGCTAGAATATCACAGAACTAATACTCATAAGATTCTTAAATGTGCCATTAAGAGTTAATTTCAAATTTTTTCCAGTTGGTTAACTGGTTAATTGAAATACATTTAATGTTCTTCCCCTAAAAGTGTTCTATTTGAATCTTTACTTCTTAAACATAGTCTCATTTGTTCAAATTAAATTTACTTTTTATTGCTCATTAATTTTTTTCTTGAAAATCTATCCCATATAAAACAGTATTTCCTTAAGAAGTGTATCCTATTAGCATATGAATGGTCTGACCATCTTATATTTACAATTTGCATCCTTACAAAACAAAAAAAATTATGAATTTTGCGATAAAGTCTGTTATTTCTGGCCCTGGCTATGCAGCCTGCTGAGATCATATAGCTACAAATAAAAGACAATAAGAGAAATAGCTAGCTGGTTTGGCACAGTGGATAGAGAATTGGCCTGCGGTCTGAAGCGTCCTGGGTTGAATTCTGGTCAAGGGCACACGCTTGATCTCTAGTAAGGGCCTTTTAGGAGGCAGCTAATCAATGATTCTCTCTCATCATTGATGTCCCTATCTCTCCCTTCCTCTCCCTCCCTCTCTAAAAATCAATAAAAATACATTTTAAAAAAATAAGAGAAAAGAAAATGAATAAGCACCTAAAAGCTGAAAATAAAATAATGGGTTATTATTGCACCTCAGTCTCAATTGACTGTTTGACTGTTTGGTGTAGACACAATGGAAAATCAGCCATCAGCCTATTTGGCTTCAGGAAGCATCCTCAACTCACTTTGGTTCATGTGATCTGGTTTATATGACCCCATCCTATTGCAGTACATGTTAACCTAATCTAAGCCTCGAAAAGTTAGTTCATCCAAATAAGACAGTGGCACAAACATTCTTTCACCGTCTTACCCAGCATTTTTTAAATTATTGTTTTTGCTAGATTTTATGCATAATGAATTTTTTTAAATTCCAGCATTCTTTGAAAAAAATATTTTTATTGGTTTCAGAGAGGAAGGGGGAGGAAAAGGGAGAGAGAAACATCAATAATGAGAGAGAATCATTGATTGGCTACCTCTTGCATCCCCCTCACTGGGCATGGAGCACACAGCCCGTGTATGTGACCCAACCAGGAATCAAACCCTGATCTTCTGGTTCATAGGTTGATGCTCAACCACTGAGCCTCGCTGACCGGGCCAGCATTCATTTCTTATTGATATTTATAGACCCTCTGTCATTGTGCTTGGAATAGCATCAGACATTTAGTGAAGGTCTGCATTGTGAGGTAGAACTTTCATAAAGTAAGAACAATTCTCTCACTCTTAGGACACCTGACAGGACTGTTTACTCTCATAGTTGTTTATCATGTGATTGGCTTTGGCCACTGAAATGTTAGCAGAAGTGAACTGTCTGACTTCTGAGTGAAAGTGTCATGAGCTGGTTTCTCCTTCACCATGTTCCCCGTCTCTCTGCTTTTCTGACTATCAGTGTCTCATCAGCTTGGAGCTAGGACTGAAGACAGTAGATGTAGAACAGACAGGTAGCCTGAGTGAAAATTCAAAAAAAAATTTTTAATCTACTGAAATTTAGAGATTATAAATAAAGAGCCTGGATCTTCTCACTGATAGAACTGAAAAACTCATAAGGTTTGAAGTCATTTCTAGATTAATTTCTAAGAAAATATCTGGATTAGAAAAATATGTTAATATAAACAGCTTTTTAAAAGGTTATAAACTAGGTTTTTCTATTAAAGCAATTCTTCTAGAGACAATACCTTCCAAAATTATATGTTTATGTCAAGACACGGGTTCTGCCATGTGAAATTACCCATATTTGACCATGTTTAACTTAAAACTGGCAACTTCATGTGGTGTAACCTAATAAATGTCTTAATGATATTACACTGTCTTTGTGTATCTAAGAAAAATGCACATTGTGTTTTTGTGAGCTGATTCTGAATAGATATAAGATTACTCACATTTATTTTTGCTTAGAGTTTAATTTTATTTCATTAATGCCTTATGTTGAAGACATGAAAAAGTTAGCCCAAATAACACAGTGTGATTAACAAACATTTGTCTTTGCAGACATGACCTCATGCATTTTTAAAAGTTTTTGTTTTTTAACACGTTAACTGTTGGCTGCTGAAGGACACATAGTTAAGGGCATAACAACATTTATCACACTTAAAACACTGTGACAGAGGCTCTTATATTAATTTTGAAAGTTTTGCCAATGAAAAATAAGGTAACTAAATAGCCAATATTATTAGGTTAAGTTTATCTACTAAGAGAGCTTGCAAAATTATTAAAATACAATTTTTCATTCTTAGAGTGGATATATTTCCATTAAAAATATAATGTAGCCAAAACCTGTTTGGCTTAGTGGATAGAGCGTCTGCCTGCATGCTGAAAGGTCCCATTTTGATTCTGGTCAAGGGCATGTACCTTGGTTGCGGGCACATCCCCAGTAGAGGGTATGCAAGAGACAGCTGATCGATGATTCTCTCTCATGGATGTTTCCAACTCTCTATCCCTCTCTCTTCCTCTCTGTGAAAAATCAATAAAATGTGTTTTAAAAAAAGATAATGTATATGAAATATTTGACTATTATTTGGGTTTTTAATTACTGAAATTCATCTAAATTCACCACATTGAAATAGTGTACAAGAGGAATACTCAAAAAGGTTTCACTTGATTTCTGAATTGTACCAATTTAAAGTCAAATTTGAGGTTCAAGTTCTACATGCTTTGGAAAAATGTGACTGGTTTAAAGAAAAGAAGTTCAAGAATTATTTATAAAACTTTAAAATTTCCAGATGTAACTTCTCATAAAGCTCTTTGGATATCAAATGCTGTAGCATTTAGCAAACATTTTAGTGAGCTATGTGTAAATCAATCAGTAACAAAAGGTTTGAATTTCTCCCCAAATACACAAGAGCCTAAAATATCAGGGGAAAATATTGCTTTGGCAGAATTCAATTTGGTTTTGTCACCTTCAAAAGTTTCAAAACAATGTCTTGAAGCTTTTCTGAAACTGAAACCTTACTATTTTTTATTCTCTTTTGTTATAAATCCAAATTGAATATCATTTCAAAGTTCTATTGGTGATAAATAAATGGAGAGCACTGAGTCTCATCACACCTAATTTCTATAAATAATGTTTTGAGAGTTATGAAAATTATGAAAACTGGAGGAAGGTGGTTAAATGCTGCAAACTTACAGTTAAAAGATAAATATAAACTAGTGAGGTAATATACCACATTGACTATAGTTAAAAGAAACACCTAACAGTTGCAATTATTAAGTAGCTAGGTCTATGCAACTTAAGTTTTAATAATTCAAGAATTTAATAGGAATGTGCATTTACACTACACATAAAGTAAGCAACAAATATTTTATTTTATTTTCAACCTGGAGGCCCAGTGCATGGATTTGTGCACCATTGGGGTCCCTCAGCCTGACCTGCAGGGATCAGGCCTAAACCAGCTCTCTGGTATCCCCTGAGGGAATCCCAGATTGTGAGAGGGCAATCCTCAAGTGATGCACCCCAGAGTCGGGCTCCCTCCTCTCTGGTTCCTGGGGCATCAACTGAGAACCACAGCTGCCAAGTCATTACAGCTTGGCAGATCTTGTGTTGAGTGTCTTCCCCCTAGTGGTCAGTGTGCATCATAGCTACTGGCCAGTTGGTCTAATGGTTGGCCAGTTAGCCAGTCTCTTGGGCATATATATATATATATATATATATATATATATCCACGATTAGTTACAAATGGGTTATGTATACCCATTGGGTACCATATATCTTAGTCCTTCAAATCCGATTGGACATTGTCACCCTCATTTTTTTTGTTCTATCCTGATCTTCTAATAGTATTGACTTTTACTATTTAGGAGAAGTAGAAAACACAGGCTTTTAAAGATATAGCATCATAGAAAGGATGTATCATAAAATAACATAGAAACTGAAATGTTGAAAACTGAATATGTCCCATTATATTTCTATGAATTTACTATGATACCCCAGGGTATCTCAGGGTGCAGTTCAGAAACTGTGGGTTTTATTAATTCCATTAAATTATCTTAAAACTACTTCAGGGTTTTGAATATCAATTTATTTATAACCAAGCAAGTATTGCCAACAGTGGAATATAATACTAACAAAAACTAATTACTTTTATTAAACCTTAGTAATATTAATTTATAATATATTATAATATATTTCTACATTAATAAAAATAATTCTACCCTGGCTAGTTTTGCTCATGATTAGAGCATCAGCCCAGGAACCAAAGGGTTGTGGGTTTGATTCCTGGTCTAGGGCACATACCTGGCTTACAGATTTGATCCCTGGCCCTAGTTGGGGCATGTACTGGAGTCAACCAATTGATGATTCTCTCTTTCTTTCACCCTCTCCCTCCCTTCCTTCTACTCTATCTAAAATCAATGGAAAAATGTTCAAAGGTGAGGATTTAAAAAATAATAATAACCATTCTAACAAAATAAGAAAAAAAAATCCCACAATCATTGGAACCTATAAGTTTTATAATAATCACAATATAATTTCTTGTCAAGGAATGTTCACTAAAATCTTTAAAAAAAAAAAAATATATATATATATATATATATATATATATAGTTTTTCAAAAGATGTTTTGCAAAGAGAGTTGATTTAGCTATTATTTCATGAAATTTGAAAAAATTACATTATAATGAAGAACACAGTATTCTAAGGAAAAAATAAAATAACACTCATCTTAGTGTTCTACACGAGTTATGTCTAAAATAAGTAAATGGATTTTGCTGTCAGAGTAGTTTACAAAAGAGCTTCTCTGAGAGATTTTAATACCAATAATCGTCATTTTGCCTATCAGAGATTCACATGCAATATGCAATTAAAAATACCAACCAAGGAACTGTGAAAAGAAAAAAAAATACCAAGCAAAATTTTTCTTTATAGTAAGGTTACTATAATTTTTTTCAGATTAGGTATATAAATATTTTTATTAGTCAAAAAATCAAATATTTTCTCTGAAAAGTTAATTAATGGAAGTCATGTGTGTATGACCATAGTAAGCAAATACTTACACTGGATTCTATATGCAATACTTAGTAATAGTTAATACTCACTCTGTGTGTCTTAACATCAAGAACTGTTTCCATATGCATATAGATGTCATTGCATATTTATATGAGAGGTAGATTTGGTAAATAGTAGTTGTTTCTGGACTGCTTGATTATTGGAAACTTTTATTATCTCTTTTATCCTTCAATATATTTCTATGGTAAGCTTTTAAATTAAAAAATAGCAAAGGAAATGTCAAAAAATAGAAGGACCTAGAGTATTTTTCATTTCCTGCTGATGGAGTAGGTCTAATTGAGCAACTGATAGAAGAATGATATATCAGTCTATAGATACTATATATTTCCTACTTTATCAAAAAAGTTACAAAAGCCTACTTTTATTATCCCCTTATTTCTTGCCTTCAAGTTGAATATCATGCTTTTAGAAGAAAACAGATAAATTTGTTTGCAAAAATAGATATGTCTATACCTATTTATAGTAAAAAAAAAAGAACAAAAACAAAACAAAACAAACAAACAAACAAACAAAAACACAACCCAGGGATCTGTTTTAGGAACATCTTTGGACACACCCACAATAGTTTCCTGGCAATGAAACGACAGTATTCTACGAACACAATTATTTGTCTTTTCCAGTCTACTAAAAACTATGCCTGTAGCTATGATGATACAAGGTTGAATAAATGAGGGCTCCAAAGAAGAAAGAGAAGTTAGTCACTCGCCTTCTAGGTTATTCTTTCATAGTTTATTTACGTCCAGACGGACTAAAGAACAAATATCATTTCTTTGGCTTCAATGAAAGATATCTAGCCTGTTTCCCCTAGGACTCTTTCTTGCAAAAACACTCAAGACAAAGTAAACATGCTAACAAGTTAAGCTAAGAAATATAAACCACAGGAAATTATTCCTGGCTCTATATTTTATTGAGCTATGATATGCTAGATGATATTATAATCCAAAACTTATTTATCATATGCCATTTAAAATTA